>CM077644.1:137977461-138577461 GCA_039707465.1 Rhabdophis nuchalis | reverse complement strand
TACCTCTGGAAGAAAGAAATTGAAATGGCCCCTACTCTGTTCTTGACCCTGAAGCCCTGGCTCTACCCCAGGCTTTGAACTAGGGTGAGTGAAGGATTTCTTGGGATTGATGCAAGGTTGGTTTGGGCTGTTTCTCCTAGGAAAACCACAGATCTCTCCTTGATTCATTGTTTTTTTTAATATACTGCATTATTATTGTTTGTCAACCAGAATTTTCAAGAATTGGGCAACCTAATTAGTGTGATTAATAAATAAATACTTCTGAGGTTTTATTTGAAATGCTGCAGCAGTGCCTTGTCAGGGAACAGACCTAGGCTTAATCCACCATGGCTAATCTGTCCTCTCCACTCCTGTTAGTACCATTGGCTCCAAGGCTGTGACTTCTGTGCCCACTGGTTCACTAGTTTGGTGAATACGAGGGCCACAACTTTCTCTGTGGTAACCAGAGCTGGTATTCAGCCAATTCTCTTTGGTTCGGGTGAACCAGTAGCAGCGGCTGTGGGAGACTCTGCCCACCCGTCCCGACGTAATGTGGAGAGCATTGCGCATGCACAGACATGGGGTGTGCGAGCATTCACATTTGTGAATCAGTAGGGAAGGTAAGAGAATCCTACTGCTGGTGGTAACCCTCTAGATTTGTTAGATTTTGGTGCAGATCTCTAGGAAAATATAAGACATTGTTTAAATGGTCTGTTCCTGAGTTATTTCCATTTGTGCATTCTGCTCTTGTTGGCTCAGTTCTTGTTAGTGATTTTAATATTTTACATAGATTTGGGCCAACCCACAGTTCTATTTGTGGAACAGTCATAAAGTGACATAAACAAATTGAAATGTGCTTAATTTGTGCCCATAATCTCCATTTCTTCTTCTTTCCGCAGTGCTGGGATTGGTCGCACTGGGACCATCATTGTCATTGATATGACTGTGGATATGATTTCCACCAAAGGTGAGACCAGTTTGGGTATCTGACCTTGCATTTGGTGAAGCTTCCATTCTTGCTTCCCACTACTGACCTGCAAACCTTTGAGATACTATATAAAAAGAGGAGGAAACACCATACAGCTGGCTGGAGAAGTCTGGGAGCTGAAGTCCTTCAGACTTAAAGTTGCAAAGGTTGGAGACCCCTGCCATACAGGGATAGCCAAGGATCACTTAAGGCGCTTTCTCTCTCTCTCTCTCTTCTCTTTCTTCTTTCTCTGCTCTCTCTCTTCTCTCTCTCTCTCCTTTCACTCTTCTCTCTCTCTTCTTTTTCTCTTCTCTCTCTCTCTCTGGGAGGCATAGCAGGAAAAAGGTTGGCAGAGCACATTAGGGTGAAGTAGAGAAAGACCCTTAATTAGCCATGACAGGAAAGTTGCTACATGTACCTTTCTAGTGATCATAATTTCTAGGCATTTAGAGCCAAGCACTGCATGTGAAGAGATCCATGATCAAGTAAATATTTAATGTATCAAGGTTGAAATTCTACAGACTTTAAGGAGGCTACTACAGGTATCTTTAATCCTGTTTACATCTGGTAATGAACATAAACAGGCCATTTTGGCAAGTATAACAGTGGGATTTAAAAGTGCTTAAATGTTGCTGGATTATTGTTATGACCTAATTAGTAATTAAATAGTTTATTAAATAAATTTACCCTTTTATATTTAGCGGTTCACAAACTACCTTAAATGCTGCAGAAAAACACCCTAGAAATTCTGAACACGTGTAGTTCATCTGAAGAAACAACTTTAGTGCTTCTGTGAAAATATTTTACTTATTTATTAGATTTTTATTCCACCTTTATTACTTTATAAGCAGTGGTGGGTTTCAATTTATTCTACTACTGGTTCGCTTCTATGTGCACATGCTTCTGCGCAGAAGCATCTGGGTGGGTGGGTGGAACCTCCTGCTGCCGCCAGTACCGGTTCACCAAGGCAAACCGGCAGAAACCCACCCCTGTTCATAAGTAACTCAAGGCGGTGAATATACCTAATACAGTGATGGTGAACGTTTTTCCCCTCGGGTGCCTAAAGCACACACGCTCGCGCTATTGTGCACGCTCGTGTGCCCACCCCCATAATTTAATGCCTCCCATGCCGTGCCCCCTGAGAATGCATGTGTGACACCCCCTGCTGTCCAGCACATGTACACACGGCTTTTTTTGGAGCCTTTTTTTGGAGGCCATTTTTGCCCTCCCCAAAGGCCGGAAACAGCCTGTTTTCTGACTTCCGCTGGGCCCGGTAGGTCCATTTTTCACCCTCCCAAGGCTCCAGAAGCTTTCTAGGAGTCTGGGGAGGGCGAAAAAAGGCCCAACACACAAACCGGAAGTACAGGAATGGACTTCCAGGTTGCCCCTTGGGCCATTTTTCTCCCTCTGGAGGCTTCAGGTGGGCAAAAAATGGCTGAAAATCAAGGCCGAAAATCAGCTGGCCAGCACGCTCATGTGCGCTGGAGCTGACAGGGCAACGCCTCACGTGCCCTCAGAAATGTCTTCGCGTGCCACCTGTGGCACCTGTGGCATACGTTCACCATCATGGACGTATACTTCCTCCTATTTTCTCCACAACAACTCTGTGAAGCAGGAGTGCGAGTGAGTGGCTCCAAATCATCTGGTCGGTTTTCATGTCTAAGGTGGTGCTAGAAGTCCCAGTCTCCTGGTTTGTAGGCCAGCATCTTAACCACTACACCAAACGAGTTCTGCTTGTTTTAACCTGTTTTCCTATTCATCTTTTCTCTTTCTCATTGTGTCCCAGGACTGGACTGTGACATAGATATTCCAAAGGCCATTCAAATGGTCCGGTCGCAGCGCTCAGGAATGGTGCAGACTGAAGCTCAGTACAAGTTCATCTATATGGCCATATGCCAATTTATAGAGATCACCAAAAAGAAGCGGGACATGTTGCAGGTAGTGGATTGAAGGAGGCATGCGAATGCCATTCGGTTACTTTGGGTGGTGATTGTATTTTTCTCTAGAGAAGCAGATGGCACCAGTGGTGGAATTCAATTTTTTTTTAACTACTGGTTCTGTGGGTGTGGCTTGGTGGGCATGGCAGGGGAAGGATACTGCAAAATCCCCATTCCCACCCCACTCCACTAACCTGCTTTCCAGCTCCATTCTCCTCTGCAGGGCAACAAAAGAAGACCCAGCCTATCAGCTGGGAGGCAGTGAATAGATTGATTGAGTGACCCTGCCTTACAGACTAGGCCTCCCTGCAGCCCCCTGGGAGCAAAAACGGGCTGTGGGGGAATGCACTGTACCCCTCGCACCCCATTTTGAGACTAGTGGGCCTCCCTGCACTTACCTGGGGGCCAAAACGGGGCACGTGGAAACTCCTGGAAGGGGCAGGGCAAGTGGGGCCGGGGCCAGTCAGAGGTGATATTTGCCAGTTCTCTGAACTACTCAAAATTTCTGCTACCGATTCACCAGGACCAGTCTGAACTGGCTGAATACCACCTCTGGATGGAACCCACCAAGATAGTTAGCTCCCTAGCAAAGGGACAATAGCTATGGCACATTCATCTTCTAGCAGCCATGTTAGAGACACTTGTTAGAGAACCAAGCTGGTTTATCCTCATTGGCTGAGCCCTTGTCACCTTCACTGGCTCTATAGTAATCAGTGGCTCTTGACCAAGAGGCTTGCCAGTCTGGGTTACAGCAGAGGAGAGATTTCAAGTTCCTCCACAGACTGGAAAATGGAAGAAGAAGAATGGATGGTGGGAGAGCATGTGTTTGTTTTGGTTGTGCTTGACTTCTGCTTCCTTCTGTTCACATTGGCAGTTTCAGCGCCTTGCCTTCCATACAGTAAGAGAGTGTTCAGTGAACAATGAATATCCCCCCTCCCCCCCCCCGATTGTCTCTAGCTTTACTTTTACCCCTTTTCTCCCTGCTGCAGTCTCCGACAGGAAGACTAAATGAATCAGAATATGGGAATATCACCTACCCGCTTGCCCAGAAGACCTCACACCCAAAGATTTCTAGAAAATCTTCCAAGTAAGACCTTTATTCAAAGCAAGCAATAATATTTATGAAGACAATTCAATGTTCTAAAAGTGGTAGACATTAGATAATTAACATTATTTTTTCCTGGAGCAAACTCTAAACTATATGCAAGTTTCATGCCTAAAAAATATTCAGCAATGTTGAATTTAAACTGGATAGAAGAAACTAAGGATAATGGATATTTTCCTGGTCTCTATCACTGACATACGTTTACAGCATCCTAAACTTGCTGTGTTCCACTCTTCAAAGCATTCTCTCTTTTTGGGGGTACTGTGATTGAAAACAAATATCTTTATGAATCAAAACTTGGGAAACAATGTCCTATGAGATAAGCTGAAAGATTTAGCCTAGTGGGGGGGTGGAATGAAAGGGAGTCATGATGGCACTCTACAAATACTTGTCACACACAATAGATTAGATGTCTTTTGTTCCTCTAAAATTTAGAATTAAAGCCAATTGGTGAAAGTTGCAGGAAAATCACTTTCAGCTAAATGTTAACAGAATCTCTAAGACTATGGAGTATTTAACAGGTTGTCTTTGAAGTATCTTCTTTGCTGATGCTATTTTAACAGCAATTTGGCAATCTGAAGAATTGAAAGAATTCTGAAATTTGATCCTGTGTATATGTGAAAGCGAATGATTGATGTCCAAAACCCATTCCAATAATATGATTTTGTGCCATATATGTGCTGCATTGAAAGGTTATTTTTAAAAGTGCTACATAACCTGCTCTATGTATGAGGAAGCCAACACATTTCAAAATAGCAGAAAGCACCTCGCCTTGACTAATTGGTATGGCTATCTACTGAACAGGCACAAAACTGGATTTAAATAAGCTGTCACATGTTCTCAGAATTTGAATCTCAAATATAATTTGAGACCACATTCTTTGGATCTATGGACTCTCATTTATTCCTTTCCACCCCATCTCAACCTCCTTAGTGAATAACTTCCTCATATTTTCATGTAAATCAAATCATATTCGGTCTATTTATGCAAACTGATTAAATGTGAGTTGCAAAACAACAATAACAATACCCCCAAACCAAACTGGATTGTAAGCCAATATTTAATTGTTGCTTTCTTGTGGGTCATCTGATAAACAGAAAGCAATGATGTTTTCCCTTAAAGTAGTGTTTCTCAACCTTGGCAACATGAAGATGTCTGGCCTTCAACTCCCAGAATTGCCCAGCAAATGCTGGCTGGGGAATTCTGGGAGTTGAAGTCCGGCCATCTTCAAGTTGCCACGGTTGAGAAACACTGCCTTAAAGCAAGAGAGGAACATGAAAAGTTGCAGGAGGCTCACGCACATGACAAGCCCAACAATGATTCAACATTTTCTATGAACCTTGTTTGTCTCCTTTTGCTCTTTTTCTCCTTGTACAGACAAAGGGAGGAGCCAACCCTCTATGAGAATTTAGACAACGTGAAAGGGAAAAAGGAAGAGAAGGGTCAAAAACCATGGCCCTCTGGGAAAGAAAAGAAACCAAAAGGCTCTTTGAAGAAAAAGTAACCATCATTGGCTCCATTCACAGTGATCATTTGTCCTTGCTAATGACAATTTTGCCTACAGGTTTACAGAATTGTAGAGGGCTGTCCAAACACATTTTGGTCATTGCCTGGAAAAACCCAGCTGGCACTTTCCCCTTTCATCACTTCATTCTCTCCTGTCCCTTGGTCCCTTTACATATATTATTTTAAATTATCGTAGGCCTCTTAGATGTTTATTTCATTTGCATGTAGAATCTTGCACCCACTGTGATTGTGCAGGCTGTGGTTCTCAGCCACCAGTTTATTGCCTAGATTCTTTCATTGCCTCCTAAACTTCCCCATCTTTCAGCACAACTACTAGCTAGATATCTGCTGTTTTTGAGTCCGTGCAAAATACCTTCTTTTTTGGTCTAAAAACTAAAGCACCTGCTTGTGTTCCTTAGACCTCTCCTAAGAGGGCCTAGCCCTTCCCATTTTTTAGAATGTACCCCTTACTACAGTGTTTCTCAACTTTGGCAACTTTAAGTCTTGTGGACTTCAACTCCCAGAATCCCCCAGCCAACTGTGCTGGCTGGGGGATTCTGGGAGTTGAAATCCACAAGACTTAAAGTTGCCAAGGTTGAGAAACACTGCCTTACTAGGTGGCACAAAGTTTAGTATGGATCTGGATCTGGCAAACCACGCACTTTTGCTTTGGCCCATTCCACTTATTGGACCCAGAGGCTGAATACAGTGCTGTTCCATAAGCATTGCTTCTGTAGCTTAAGCTTTCTAATCCAGTTTCTTTTTCCTGTTTGTTTGAAACTTCATCAGATCAAAGCTGACCATGTTCCATTTACAACTGGGAACCACAAGCTCAACAGCTGCCTGTTTATTCACCAACATTTTGGCAATTGCACTCTGTAAATAATAGATTGGGCTGCTTTACTCTGTAAATAAACCAGATATTTGTTTGGTATGTGCCTCCTCTCACTTGCTCAATATATCTATTTAATATATTAATATATTTTAATATAGTATAGATTTTAATATAGTCATGACCAGGAGGCTCTATGCTCAGCTGTAGAGTTACGTTAGTCATGCCCTTTCCTGGACCAAATATTCCATATTCATGGCCATTCATGCCCTAGTCACCACTGTCTTGACTATTGCAACTCGTTCTGCTACATGGGGCTACCCTTGAAAAGCATCTGGAGGCTCCAGTTTGTTCAATATGCAGCAGAATGCATGGTTTTGTGCAGACCTCAGTGTGCACATGTATCACCTCTCCTGCGGGAGCTGTGTTGGTTGCCAATTTGCTTCTGGGTGAAATTCAATGTGCTGCTTGTCACCTTTAAAGTCCTCCATGGCTTGGGACCAGGTTATCTGAAGGACTGTCTCTTGCCGGTCATAGCCACCCAACCCACTAGCGCAGCGAGGCAAGGAATGTTGTGGGTTGTGTCCCCTAAGGAGGTAGGACATAAAAGAAGGACATACTCCATGGTGGATCCCTCTCTTTGGAATATTGTCCCTTCAAAAATTAGACTCCCCCCTCGCCCCTCATTTTGACACTCTTTTGTAAGGCCCTGAAGATTTGGTTTTGCCAGTGGACCTGGGACGGAGCAAATCAACTGGCTTTTTTTATTGTGTGTTGTAGTTGAGGGTAGATGAATGGTGGATGAATGGGATTAAAATGGGCTAGCGGAATGTAGGGATGAGAAAAGTGCTTTGCAACAATATTCAGGTTACAGGTAGTTCCTCAATTTATACCATTCATTTAGTGCAGGGGTTCCCAAACTTGCCAACTTTAAGACTTGTGGACTTCAACTCCCAGAATTCTCCAGCCAGCTATGCTGGCTGGATAATTCTGGGAGTTGAAGTCCACAAGTCTTAAAGTTGGCAAGTTTGGAAACCCCTGATTTAGTGACTGTTCAAAGTTACAACGGTGCTGAAAAACTGACTTATGGCTGTTTTTCATCCCTATGATCATTGCAGCATCCCCACGGTCACTTGGCAACTAATAGGTATTTATGACAATTGCAATGTCCCGGGATCATATGATCATTTTGCGATTTTTTTGGAGAAGCAAAATCAATGAAGTGAAGTTAGACTCACTTAATCGTGTTACTAACTCAACAACTTGTAGTGATTCATTTAACAACTGTTTCCAGAAAAGCCAGAAAATGAAGCAAAACTCACTTAAAAACTGTCTTGCTTAGCAATAGAAATTTGGGGCTCTGTTATGGTTATAAATTAACTACTACCTGTATATTGTTACCCACCCAGATTCTGTTAGAATTGGGGCAGATTATAAATATTGAAAATAAAAATGTAAAGCATCAATTTTCTCTGCAGAGCCACTGATTTGGTGGATTTCCCACTGATTTCCCTATCCCAGCGTTTCTCAACCTTGGTGACTTTAAGTCCTGTGGACTTCAACTCCCAGAATTCCCCAGCCAGCTATGGGAATTCTGGGAGTTGAAGTCCACAAGACTTAAAGTCACCAAGGTTGAGAAACACTGCCCTATCCACTTGTATTACACTTCCTAAACTACAGAAACACCCTCCCCACCACCAAGATACCATGATTCCATATTCCTTAGGATAAGGTCTTTTTTCCTATCACCATGCTGCCCTCTTGTGGTATATCATCAGATTACATTATTTGAAACAGCTGCTTGAGAAAGTGTCAAGGCATTTTCATGTGTTCACCTACAGCGACTAGTGCTGAAGATTGAGTTGGTTAAGCACTACCCAGTAGAGAGAGCGCATTTTCATTTTATCTACCATAATCATTCCAATTTCCCCTGCAGCGAAAGTGTGTGATTGATGTTGTTATCTTGTCTGAACAGGTGATTTTTGAAAATTGCCACTGCTTTACTGACTTTTTTGGTACACAATCTTTATCCTGAAGATGTTTTCTCCCCATTTAAAAAAAAAGGTACGCTCAGCTCTCATGACTTCTTGGACTAGAAGAAGAGGGTTGGAAAGGATCTTGGAGGTCTTCATTTCAACCTCTGCCCAAGGCAGAAATCCTCATACCTTTGGGGACAAATTTCTTAAAAATCTCCCGGGAAGGAGCAGCCACAACTCCAGGAAGCAAACTGTTCCACTGCTAAATATTTCTGTCAGGATATTCCTCCATATTTCCAGGTTGGATTTCCCCATGACAAGCTTCCACTGCTTTCCTTATCCTCTGGTGCTATGGAGAATATAAATCAACACCTTTTCCTGTGGCAGCCCCTTTAGTCTTCTTTGTTAAGCTACATACCTTTACCTGTTTTTCATAGAATTTCATAGAGTCTAGACCAGGGGTCTCCAACCTTTGCAACTTTAAGTCTTAAGGACTTCAGCTCCCAGACTTCTCCAGCCTAAAGTTGCAAAGGTTGCAGACCCCTGGTCTAGACCACCTAGCATCCTTATTGCTCTTCTCAACACTTGCTAGGGCCTCACCATCTTTTTTATGGGTGTGTGTGTCTGGACTGAACTGGACGCAGTATTCCAAATGTGCCCTCACCAGTGTGGCATAGAGCTATCACTACATATAGTTCTCATAGCAGCACCAGGAAAATGGACTCACACTGGCTTCTAAGGAGATGATGACTCTAACCTCCAGTCTTGTAGCTTTCTGAAGTCGTCTACTCAAATCTCAGCAAGATCCAATTCTACCCAGCTTTCTCAAGGTCAGTTAGTCTTAGAGGAGCTGTCGTCCATCCTGGCAAGTCAGGCCCTTCTAGATCCTGCAACTTAAGATTTTGTTGACACTGCACTGACAATACAGGCAGATTTGGGATCTGGCAAAGCATCCTCCAGCATCTTTATTTACAAGAAATTCTCTGGGCCTTGCATAAATGGCTTACAGATATGGCTATGGAAAATATGTCCACCTTTGTGAGGAGGGACAGAAGGTAAGCTAGAACCCCATGGGGACAACAGAAAGCAATTCAAGTTGCCTTCAGGTAGAATTGTTATTCTGACTTTTCATGCTTAATATACCAGCCATTTTGTAATAGGGCATCTTCTTATAGCAGCCATTTTGTGAGAGTATTCTTCACATGCTTTAAAAATCCTAAATGTGCCCAATAGGCCAAATTACGACGTTAGATTATTCCTTTTCACAGACACTGGTAGCTATTTATAGTGTTTTCATTTAGAGAAAACATACTTATTTTAAAATAAAAACTCTGAAACTATCAGCCAGCAAATATGATTTTTCTCTTAATCTGAAGATTTCTCCTCAAGATAATACCAAAAGAAAAGTTAATCCAGTTAACCAGACATTCAACCACTCTTCCGGCCAATACTTTGTTATTGCACATACCAGATTTTTAATTAAGTCTGTGGTAGCATGATTGATCAGATTTATGTTGGTGGGTGGTATGGTAATGCAGTTTGGCCAAGCATTATTCAAGAATCAATTGGTGGTTAAAGGCAGGTTTGAAATTGAGAACTCGTCCTTAATGCCCCCCAAGCTAGCTGTGTGGCTATGGGCTAGTCCCTTTCTCTGTACCCTAGGAACAAGGCAACGCCAAAAACTTCCAAATAGAACAGCAAAAACTGAAACGCAAGATGGAAAATGCAACTACTCTGAAAGAAGATGGGGAAAACCCCAGTACTTCACTGAGAACTACAGCAATGCACTGCCATCTGCTCTCCATTTCCTCACAACCACACACATGCTTTAATACAGGGCTGTCCAACCTTTGCAACTTTAAGTCTGAAGGACTTCAGCTCCCAGAATTCTCCAGCCAGCAAAGCTGGCTGGAGAATTCTGAGAGCTGAAGTCCTTCAGACTTAAAGTTGCAAAGGTTGGAGACCCCTGCTTTAATACAAATAGATGTTACCGTGAACTGATCTTTAAAAGCATTCAAATGGGTAACTTTTCTCCTTTTTGCTAAGTACTGTCTGATGGAAGAAATCCATCCCTTAAAAATGAAAACAAACATAGCCGTATCAGAATGAGTTCTGGACCTGATTTTATTTAATAAAGATGTGAATCACAAGGCAACCGAAGTCACATAGATAAAGTATCACAGCACTTGCAAAAGTCCTGTGACTCATCTATTCCTGAGATGAGATGTTCAATAGGGAACAGGGAATGGAAAAGTAAGTCAGAAATGAAAAATGGAAGAGCCAGGGATTTTATATATAAGGCATGGCACAGACCCATCAGAAACTTATCAGCAACAATTTGATCTACTTAAAAAAAATCAGCCGGGCTAAGAGAAAATTGCAAAATGCAACCCTCTTTGTTTCTCCCAGTAAACATCTGATCCGTCAGGATGGGATTAAGTATCTAAGGGAACGCCATTCAATAATGCCAATTCCTACTCTTGATATTCTCAGAAAAAGGGGGCCACGTTAGCTAGAAAAGGTCCTTTAGGGAAGGATGAGTTGGGAAGCTGACAAGGGTGAGGATGACAACTGAAAAGAAATCCCAAGAGAATATTTATGGGCCTCAAAGGTACAGTATCCAAAAGCCCAGAATTCCCATTCTGTCAGTCATCTGCATGGTTCAAGGAGGCAATCGCTGTTTCATTTCTTTGTCTGATTGTGGATAAGACTGTCGCTGGAAGAGAAACAAAGACATAACAAAGAACAGTGAGAAATGTACCACAATGTGGGCTTGGAGACCAAGCATGAAATCAAGCCTTAATTTTTATGGTTAACACAGAACAAGAGTAATTAAGGATTTCAACATATATATGTAATTTGGTGGATTAATTCCTTGAGGCAGAAAAGCATATTTGTCCTATGCTGTTGTTTAATTTCTACAGCATTTTGTAATTGCTTAGATATAGAAATTCTGTATTTTTTTCTATTTTTCTTCAGCCTGCTCCATGATGGGAGTAAAGGTAAGTTAACTTATAACTTTGGGTAACTGATTTTATTAAGGGAAGAAAGACAATGATGTCCAATGTCTGAGAAATTTACTCTGAATCCCTTTGTAACATTGCTTGACTGACTCATAAAATAATAGTGATTTAAATGAAAAATGCTAAGAATGGAACCACGAGAAAACCTTTTCTTTTTTTGAATTTCATATATGGAAGACTTTAACAAGCTGTTCTTTAACATATTCCTTCATATTTTTTTCAACATTTTGTCCTAATGTCATAATTATTGCATCATCATTATCAATTTTATATGCAATTTGACTCCTAACAAATCTGCGTGGTTTATAAATCATTAAATGCTATTAAAAAGAAAGAAAACGCCAAATGAAACATAAAGGTAAGCAGTTTACTGTATTAATGAATAAACGTTTTATATAAAAGATTCTACTTAAATATAGTACAGGCATATAACATTTCAAACTACATTCTAAACTAAATACCATTTTTTAAGATAAACATTTAGATGAGATTTGCTCAATTCATATGAAGATGCCAAACTATAGGTCCTTCTTCTGTACTTTTATGAACACCTACTGCATTTTTCAGACTATAAGACGCACCAAGATTTTGAAGAGGTAATTTAAAAAAAAGATTTTTGCCCTCCCTGGTTCCCAGGAGCATTCTGCAGGCATCCCACACCCTCTGCATGCCACTTTTTTGTGAAAAATGGGGCATGCAGAGAGTTTGGGGAGGCCTGCAAAGTGCTTCTGGGGGCTGGGGAGGGCAAAAATGCGACGCATGGGGGCTTGATCTTCTTAAAGAGAAAGGCTTTTATCGATCTCAAATCCACTTTTCTCTACTCCTCCTACGGCAGGGCAGGACTAAACATCTCTCTCCGAGCTTTACCCCCCCCCCCCCGCCCTTCCCTCGGACTGGTGGTTACAGTGAGCCGCTTGGCCCAAGGATCGGCACTTGGCTCGCTTCTTCTCTTCAGCAAGGAAGGGAAAGACATGCGGGGGCTGCTGAATGGCTGCTGCTGTGCTTGACTGGGAACTGGATGAGGAGGGGTGGGGATCCCTTCCATTTGGATTAATGGTTCCTTGCGGTGGTGCCCGAGCAGCAAAAGGGAAGCATAAAGGAAATGACCCGGCAAGGCTGCCTCCTTGAACAACCCGCTTGTTCACAGCCCTCTTCGCAACCCTGCTTCCTTAGTCTTGGGGCAAAAGCAGGTGCCAGGCTCCAGGGAGACTCCTGACCCGACGCTCCTGCATTCCAAAGTTTCCTTTCCATCTCGTGCTTCTTTCACTAGCCAAGATCCCGACGATGTCAATAGCTTTTTCTGGAGACAAAGTGGAGATCTAGCGTCCTGAGAAAAGCTTTCGTGCAGAGGAGATTGGTCCTCTTCCCTTGCGCCCCCCCACAATCCCTCCGGATTTGGCATGCAGTGCTTATTGCTACTGCTGCTATTGAGCCCAGCTGCATGAAAGATTCTGCAGTCTGGAACCGCCCGCCACCTGAAACGCTCTTTTTCCTCCCCAAATGCAAAAATGGGGCTGGTATTCCTCCAGACCAGTTCCATCTCCCGGGCCAGGAGCAGAAGCCAACTGCCCTCCGAATGGGTTGTCTGGAGTCCAAGCAGCGAGCCACCTTGTCTTACACCTCGCCTCCTGCGCAGTGCCTGCTTCACCTCCCCCTTCTCCAGATGACCCAGGCAGCTACATTTGGAGTATAAGACGCACCCAGATTTTCACCCTCTCTTGGGGGAAGGTGTGTCATATATTCCGAAAAATATGGTAGTTGCTAAGAAACTATTAACAGAACTGAATCACCAGCTAAAGGCTGTTCTGGGAAGCTATACCTAATTTGTTCAATTTGGCATATCACTTTCTACAGTTTGAAAGCAAGTACAATAACTTTGTAATAATATTAGCCTGGAGAAAAGATAGCCTTGAATTCACAAATGTATTGTAGTTTGGAGATGACAATGACCACATTTCTATCCCCTGGATGGAGTGCTTGGTTAAGTTGGACACAGAGCAACTTTCCATCCAGTTTCAGCTAAAAAGCACCAGAGGTTTTCTGTTCTCAGCAAAAGAAAAAGGAAAAGTGGAGACTTAATCTCCTCTTTACCCCAGTATTTGTCGGTTCAAATAGTAAAATAAAAAATCATGTGGAGCTTAAATTTTTTCCATAAACTGACTTTCTCAAGGGGGAATCAAAAGTTTGGATCAGAAAAAGCCTGCCTGTTCTCCAAAGTGGGTGGGAAAACACTAAGCAAAACCCATCCACCTGTGGGAGACTGTTCTCATCTTTAAAGCGCTCCATGGCTCGGGACCTAGCTATCTGCGGGATCGGATTCTGCCCCATACATCTTCCCGGCCGATTCGCTCCCACAGAGAGGGACTTCTCCGGGTGCCGTCCACTAGACTTTGTCAGCGGGCGACGCCCAGGGGAAGGGCCTTCTCTGTGGCGGGCCCAGCCCTCTGGAACGACCTTCCCCCCGACATTAGAACAACTACGGACCTCCGCTCCTTCCGTCAGAAATTAAAAACTCACTTTTTCTGCTTGGCCGGCCTAGGTTAGTCTCTACCTCAGGGGTTAGGGAATGTTAATTTTAAAATGGGGATTTTAGTACAGGGACAGTTGATTTAATTTGTTTTTATTGTATTTATTTATGTATATATTTTATGCTGTTTTAATTTTCCCTGTGCACCGCTCCGAGTCCCCCTGGGGAGAGGACGCGGTATAGAAAAATAAATCTATCTCTCTATCTCTCTATCTCTCTATCTATCTATCTATCTATCTATCTATCTATATCTATCATACATCAGAGTATACAAAGAGTAAAATCTCATCAAACAGCTATGCAGACATTCTGATCAGGAGAAGCCAACCCCATGTCATACTTTCTGTGGGCTTCTCTCCTCACCACTATAATTCCCAGCACTCCAAATGACTCCATATTTGCCATAGTCCTGTTTTACATCTATCAAAATCTAGGAAGATGATTCATCAAGAATTTTAATTAATTAAGGTTTGTGTATAGATAACATAAAGACATTGGAGGAAAAAAGCACCATTTCAGTTGATGCCTTCTCAGAACAAGAACTTCTCTTTCACTCTCACAAGAGTGGGACTCTGTATTCCAAACAGCAGATGCTGCAATATCTACCGCCTACAGCTTTTATAAATATATCACATAGCGTTACCAAATGAATCAGAAATAACTTCAAGCCAGTTTCCCAAATTAAAGACCGTATGAAATAATGTTGGGTCTTACCTTCCTCTGGAACCGGATCAACACATAGTAGCACCAGAAGAGAGAGGACAGAGGGGGAAAAAAAAAAAGGATTAGAAAAATTTACAATGCCTGCTGTACCTCCGTGTTATGACACATGCTTTGGGAACTGGATTTATGCTACATGCAAAGAGCAAGATAAATTATTAGGTTTATAATCTTTGCTCTTCTTAAAAAAAGCAGCATAAAATAAACAGCTTCCTAGTCCCCAAACCACCACTTTTCCAGAGGAACTGCAGTCTTCTGAACTTTCCCTAATAATCTTAAGCTGCAACTCAACACTGGGGAAAAGTCTGTAGATCAATTACTTGGATATTCACAAGCCACTCACCTTGTAAAACCTTCGTCCTGTAGATTAAGCACTAAATTGTCAGCTGTAAGATACACACGGTTTTGAGATGCTGCAATCTGTAAAAGTTCAGGGCAGTGGATAAAAAAGGCAGTTAGCAAAGATCCTGAAAAGAGGGGGGGGGGAGAGAGAGAGATGGTGTTTGGCAGAAACATACCTAAGCACAGAAGTTTATTTCAATACTTAGAGGATCCTTCCCTAATCTCATCCCCTCCAGTGGTTTGCAGTTTTAATTCCCATGTTGCCCTTCAAGCATAGTGCATGAACATACTGAAGTGTAGTTTAACCAGAATGAAGTGGGTTGGGAAAGACTGACTTAATAGCAGCTAAACCATGAGAGTCACCAAGCACAAGAAAAAAGGCAAGGTCTCCATAGAAGCATGTTATGACAAAATTATCTCTTTCCTTTTGAAAGTTTGAAATTATCTGTTTTGATGTCCTCAGTATGGGCTCTATTTGATCAGATCCCAGAACACAGACAATGGATGTGGAATTTTAATTTGTTTTCTGTCACAAATTTCAGATAGATCCAGGTCCATCAGTACTCTAAACGCCCAAATTCATTCTGCTTCTCCATCTATTTTTGTTCCTGCTGTGAGCCTTTTCCTAGTCTGTGACACATGTTCTGCAAGTGACCACGACTGGATATAGCCCACTGAAATGATGTGGGCCTGCTCTCACAACAAGAGTCAAAGTATTCTTGGCTCTTGCTAAGATGGGGAGATCAGCAGGCACTGATGGTAAAAATGAACATCAGGAGAAGCATATCATATTCGCCTTGGATTCATCACTTGGCCTGGTACAATGCAAAAGCAGCAGCTGAGGGTAGATGTGTGTGTGTGTGTGTGTGTGTGTGTGTGTGTGTGTGTGTGTGCACATACATAAAAGCAAATCCACTAGTCTAATACTCACCGTTTTGGAGATATTCTGGGCAGCACGGATCTTGCGCAGATTAATATAACCTGGGTTCTTGCTGAGGGCTTCTCCAATTTGAGTAATCAGTTAAGGTTACATTTCTTAAACGTTTTGAACTCAGGCCCATCTTTTGCCACCCCCTCAGCTATGCTTAAGCGGCATCACTTTACCTGAAACCACACTAGGTGAAGGTTAGCGTGCTCTTGCATTCTGCTGCTGCATCCAAAGTGTCTGAAACCTATAGCAATCTTTCCCTCTCACATCAAAGCAAGGATATCATTTTCGCAGCTGTGGCTTCACCTTCAGCCTGAACAATCTTATGCCTTTGTTCTTGCTTTGCTTTTTCCACAAGGAATTGTGCTCGCTGAGCCTCTTGCTGGGCTACAGTGCAGAGAAAAATTAGTATCTTGACAAGACACATGTGGAAATGCCCGATGTTTCTAATTACTTATGGTATTTATTATATATTCAGTCATAAATGAATTACTGGACTTTTCAGCTTAGAAAGTCAAATGTAAATATCTAGCTTTTTAGATGAGTCTTTAATTTTAGATTATGCCTTTATTATTTTTATAAACAACTCCAGCCAGTGAATTTATCTAACACTCCTATTTCCCTCACATCCTTGTGAGGTGAATTAGGCTGAGAGTCAGCGACAGCCACAAGGTGACCCAGCTAGCATTACAATGAATTACATGATATTATAATAAACACATAAATATTTATTCTTTATTTGAAACAGGTCTTCCCAAACTCATCAACAGCTTCATAAAGTTTCAGATTTTTCATCAACCCTCAAATATTTATATGAAAATAATACTGACCTAATAATACTACAAACAACAACAGACAGGTGAATAAAAATACCAAATTCAGTCTAAACATTTAGCTGACTGTGCAATCAACCATAATAATAAAAGAGATAGTGAGATTGACCATTCGGAGAACCCCAATTTAAAACAAGAACCCAACCTTTTTCTACGCAGAGAGCTAATATAGCATTTGAGTAATGTGCTATAGGAAGCATCATTTTAAGAGTGGGACCAGAACACTAAATAGTTATTTAATTCTTCCAATTGCTTACTTAAATTACAATATGACTGGTCTCACTTTAAAAAATACTTTTAGAATATTCAAGTTTAAAATTAACCAATTTACACCTACACCATGTCTCTTATAAATTATGTGGGAAGTAAATTCAATTAATGTAATGGTCATAATATTTCACTCTAGCTCATCTTCAAGTTAAAATGATTTCTTATCAAACAAAATGGAAAAAACCCAACCACTGAGTGATCTTTTTGAATTTGAATTTATTTATATTTATATCCCGCCCTTCTCCACAGAGGACCCAGGGCGGCACACATTAAATCACAGGTGGTCTTCTGTGGATAATCTGGAATACAATTCAGGAGACAGGAAAAGCAAGAATTGAGGACAGAGGGGGAAAGTATGGCTGCACAGAAAGTGGCTTGCGCTACAGCAGTGTTTCTCAACCTTGGTGACTTTAAATCCTGTGGACTTCATCTCCCAGAAACGCTGTGCTACAATCTGTGGCAAAAGTAAAAGTAAATGGTCCAAATGACCACCTGGGCTTGCAGCAAAACCTGGCTGAAAGGATTCTCATCTGAAGCTTCAATAAGATGTATGTGACTCATGGAATAAACAGCCCTCCTTCAGAAAAATAGGCCATTAAAAATGACATTAAGTGTGCCTTCTAGTCTTCTTGTCAATCTTACCAGCAGTAACCATAGATGGTGTCTGTTCCTATATAACAAAGTAACATGCTACATAAATATACTTTCTGCTCTCTCTCTCTTTCTGTGCACTCAGAAACTCAAGGTGGACTGCATACGCCCTATTCTGGATCATAACAGGGGAATTGGTTAGAACAGAATTTACCAATATTTTGAGCAGCTGTCCACCTGCCTCTCATATGTTCATGTGTTGAAAGAATTTTTCAGGAATGTTTTTCCCTGTGGCCCTTTGCTAGCATGATCCTATTTTCAAATCCAGTCTTCTTTCTTCTGGTTTCTCCAGCTATTACAGTTTCCTTTGACTTAAGCATCAACTCACCCACTTGCTTGGCTTCAACTGCTGCTGTGTATTCTCGGCTAAAACTCAGCTCTGTGATAGCTACATCGTCCAATATAAGGCTAAAATCCTTTGCTCGCTCCGTCAGTTCCCGTCGGATGAGCAAAGATACCTGAAAAAATAAACCCACAGTTCTTGCTCAAGGAATTTCCCTTTGCCCAGAAAAAGTCACAAAATCATAAAAGTCATAAAATTATGTTGCTGAAGTAGCCATTTAAATCTTTGCACTATTCCTTTAGGACAAGAGCCTATTCTCTCATGCTCCAACACATCTCAGCAAGAGGACTCCATCACCTGTCTAATTTCATTCTACTGTTAAATTTCTCTTACCATTTGATATTTAAACATAATATGTCTTTCTCTAATTTTGAATAGTGAGATGGACAACATTTAAATCTAATAAACTTAAAAAGTCATAAACCAGTCATAAGTTGTCCTTTAAAGTGCTTTTTTCTCAATGTCAGCTTTTCAGATATTGGAAAGGTGCTATCATATCCCCTTTACTTTTTCTTTTAAAGATTAAATATTGGATATCCTTTCAGTCTCTTTTTATAATGATCTGATGATGATCTGCTACTTTCACTGCTAAAGTTAGTTCTTTTGCAGTGCTGCTCCCTGATTTTGAACAAGCACTTAGGAGTGAGCCAAGAAAACTTTTGAACAATAAGTTGACTCAGTGGGCAAGGGAGGATTTTGAAGATTCCAATTCCCCCTGCAAGCAATCAAAAGGTTATTGGGTGTTTCCATCTTCCTGTCAAGCAGCTTCATTTTCTAAGCACACTGGAATGTTTCCTGGCTAGGTTTCATAGATGGCTGAACAGTTTCTAAAACCTAAGAAAGCAGGATGGGGAGATATGCAGCTCTCTTGAAAACGTGACAAACTTTAATGATTGTTAAAAGAATATTAAGATCTAAAGCTTTATCTGTGAATGTGGATGAAGATACACAAAAGGACTTTGATCCAGTTCCAGATCAAAGAGATAATTTCATGGTTAGAAAACCAGCACAGTGGATTTTATCTGCTGTTTTGAAATTTAAGACTGCACATTCTTTCAACGTGGCTTTGACTACAAAGGAAAGAGATAGATTTCTATATTGTCTGAGGAAGATTGGATGGATTTATTACAGTTCATTGGCAATTACTTCTTCTTGCACTTGGATGGGAAGACCTATTTTGGAGACTGAATTTACTATTTTTAATTAAACAACAATTGACTAGAGAGGATATTAAGAAATAAACATATTTGCTCCAGGATGATTTGTTTATAACTTTGGGGGTGATTTGGGATAGATGCCGTGGTAAATTCTCTGAGAGGATTACAATAATAGCCTGTTAACAGAGAGTTTTGAAACTTTAATTTTGTTTTGTTTTACTAATATTTTTTTCTGTAACTACTTGGTCATTAATATAACGTATAGAAAACAGGTAAGCAAGTTGCAAATAGATTTAGTAGTTTAAACATTTTTGGAGGGCTTGTTTTGCAATGGGTGGGAACTAATGTTGTAGCAATATATTAATCAGTATTCAACTAGAGGAGATAATGTGTGTACAATGCCTTTTGAGACATCTTTTTAATGCTTTGATTCTTTGGTGTTTTGTGGTTTTTTTTTCTTTTGGTTTTATTTATTTTTTAGTTCTATATTCTGTATTTTAACCTTGTTTTGAACAAAATAAAAACTTGTGAAAAAAAGAACTGGGCTTAATAATCAAAGCAGGATCTGAACAAAGCAGAGTTACATTATCTTAAAACTACATTTATAACTTTTGCAGTTACATTGCACTACTTGTCTGTGCACATCTGCTACCAAGTCAGAAGACTTCTCTCTAAATTTCTTGTCTAAAGGAAACTTGCAAAAGATCTGATTTGTTCCCTAAATAATTGCTTAATAAATAAATCATCTGCAATCAGCAAACTACTGGACCCAGCTGTGAAAAGTAGGATTAAGTGCAGGAAGACAGATCTGATATCAGGACAAACCTGAGCTCGTTGAGTGATGAGCTGTGACGCATTAAACTTTGCTACCACACTTTTGAGTACTTCATTCACAATGGAAGGAAGAACCCGTTCTTCATAGTCTAGTCCAAGTCGCTGATACAAGCTGGGCAATTCTATAGCATTGGGTCTTGATAGAACACGCAAGGAGATATTCACCATCTGCAGATCTAGAATCGAAATTAAGTCAAACACATACTCTAAAGTGCATTCTATTTTATTTCTCAAGTCTGATTATATATCCAATTATACCACCCAGAATCAGTTATTTACATTCTGGCCAGAGAACTGTATGTTCCTCCATTAAGTACCAACAGAAGGATGTCAAAATGCAAAACTCAAATTTACCCCAAATCCTATCTACCCCACAATGCACCACTAATAGATCTCAATGATTTTGTGATATCATTCTTAGTACAAGCTTCATTGTAGCATTGTTATAAAGACTAAAGATAGAGAAATATTTACATACATAATCCTGATTTCTTAGGAAGTAACAACTCTGTTCTTACCTTTGGATCCTGTTGGTGAGGAAATTTTGCGGGGGCGGGCTCGAATATCATAAATTATTGGATACTGGAACCAAGGAATTCTGTGGAGGTTAGCAATGATTATAATTGAATTAGATGTAAAAATACCCTATGCCTCTTACATGGAGATATAAATATTACCATGTAATTTACACCTTACACTTTAATGAAAACTTTAATGAGGACTATTTTAATAAAAACAGAAATTATATCCATATAAGGGTTTTTTTCAGGGATAATTAAAAAAAATATCTTGCAAGGTGAAGTAATTATCAAATTAAATTTGGGGGAAATAAGATATATTTGGAAACATATTTGGAAATATTGCTTTGAAATTCCCTGGTAAATACTTTTTTTTTCCTACTACACCAACCAATCTCCTAGATGAGGGCTGTCAAACTCCTGGCCCCCAAGCCAGATACGTCACATGCTGGTCACACCCACACCTGGTTTAGCGAAGGGGGGTATCAACTGATTTTAAATTAATTTATAGTTTTAATAAGAGGGTTTTAATTTAATTTTAGCACAGGGTGTTGTTTATTTAATAGGATTTTATATTGATTACTTACGACGTATTTATTCTTGTATATATGTTTGTATCCATATTTTATTCACCTGTGCACCGCCCCGAGTCCCTTATGGGAGAGGGCTGCGGTATGTAAGTTTAATTTTAAAAAAAAGTCCTGATATGTCATGTGACGCCACCATGATGTGAGTTTGACACCCCTGCCCTAGATCAGTACCTGAAATGAAGTCCCTCTGAAAGAACAATATCCTGCTGAACTCCACCAATGCGGTTGAAGAATATTGCTCTTTGACCACCTTCCACTGCAGAAATCAAAAACATTCTGGGGTTATCATGAACAGCTGAACAAAAGAAAGAGATTAAAGAATTAGAATAAATTATCTTACCTGTAAAGACAGACTCCCGGACTCCATAGGCTACAGCTCCAGCACCCAACAGCAACTTTAAAGCGGTGCTCATCCCACGCGGGCCACTAGGCAGGCGGCCTGCAAAGTCCTTCAGGCTCTGAGCCATGGCAACCTTGTTATGGAGGCAGGTTCACAATTATACAATTACACAATTCTGCAAAGTTTATTTCTGATTAAGCTTGGAGGGAGGAGTGGCCTAGTGTGCATGCAGTATTTTATGTATGCAATTATCTCGGGATAAAAAATTCTGCACTGAGAACCACACCAACACGAGTGATGCGAACCACATACAGACCATGATAAATGTAATGTAATGTGCATGTATGTATGTATATACATATCTGTTATGTTAAAGCAGCCCTTCTTTACTGCTAGGACGCCAAGAGAGAAAATTAAGTTTTCATTAAGGAATAACAACTCGTGCAGAAGTTGCAGGTTTCTAAAAACCTGCGGCACCCCGGGGTAATGCAGACGAATTCAGTCCCCCCTGACATCGTCCAACACAGCTACTAATCATGAATAAAATCCCCCCCCCCCATTCCATCCCCCGCCCCTTGTCTGAATCAATCAGCCGCTCCCTTCCCCGACATGCCTCTGCCCCTTCACTAAACAGAATTCAACCTCGGAGCAGCAGGCTCTAAAAACGCTCCAATGCTCCTCTCAGAAAGCCTCGCAGCAGCCGCCTCCCAGAACAACCAACCTTCACCCTCGTTCTCCAGTCACGCCGCCGCCGCGCCGGAGAGAAGGACACAGGAAACGGCGGGCTCTGAAAAAGCGCTTCCGGGTCAGACGGCCGGAAGGGGATTTCCCCTGGCGCAAGCGTGGCCTTCGAGCGCCCCGAAGCGGCTAATGGCGCTCGAGCTCCGGAAGCCTAGTGGCGTTTGGTCATTTGCGGCCTGGGGCTTGGTTTCCATCCGGGGCTGCTCGAGCACTTTGAAGCGAAAGGACAGTTGGGGACCAGGAAGTGGCTGACCCCGGAAGAGGAAGCCGCTAAGCCCGTGGGAGGAAAGGGCGAGTTCGCTGTTTTAAAGATGGCGGCGAACCCCGCGAGGAAGCGTCCCCATCCGGAGGGAGGTTCGGCAGACGGCGAGGGGTTTGATTCCCGCCGCGCTGGGAAGAGGCGGCTGGTGGTAATCCTGGAGGGGGCGTCTCTGGAGAGCGTCAAGGTGCGGGGCAGGCACTGCTGTCCGCTGTCCGGGAGTGTTGGGCAAACTCTGAAACTGCCCGGGGAAGAAGAGTACGGAGGAGGGTCCGGGAGGGAGAAGCGGCTTTAAACTTCCCTTCGGAAGCAGTCGCCGAAGTCAAAAGCTGCATCGGGATGGGCGAGAGTGGCTCCATAACCTTTCCCTGAAATACTTCGGATAATTTAACCTGTGCGCGGGAAAGAGATCCTATTCTGATGGCAGCGTTTCTCAGCCAGCCATTCCCAAGGTGGCCATGTCCACGTGCGGGATTAGGGCAACCACCGGAATCGTCACTTTGGATTCTGGAAATTGTAGTCCCAACGTACCGTATTTGGACGGCTTTTTTTTAAAAAAAACTGTCGGGAAGAAGAACCCAGCAGAGGTATTGTCGTTATATGGAGCCCTGTTATCAGAAGCGATGTTTTTATGCGTAGGTGTGTCTTTAGGGCTAGACTAGAGGTCTTCGAACTTGGCAACTTTCAAGACTTGTGGACTTCAACTCCCAGAATTCTCCAGCCAGCTCTGCTCTGCTGGCTGGGAGTTGAAGTCCACAAGTCTTAAAAGTTGCCATATTTGGGGACCCCTGCTTCAGGGTCATAACTTAGTATGGGATGCAGAGGTCTTAGTTTCTAAAAATACTGTGTCAGATCGATAAGGGGAATTTTGTTGAGAAATACAATTGCCATTTCCTTCCACAAATTCAGTTTATGGAGTGCCATAAGATGTGTTATACAGAACATAAATGTCTCTTGCTCATGAACCAATGGTGTAGAATCGGAGTGTTCAGAAGCCACATAGAAGAGTTTATCCAGTAATATGGATGGGAGCTTTTCCTAATTTGGCACTGTTTTATTGTTTTAAGGCTGGGAAAACATATGAATTGCTTAATTGTGACAAGCATAAATCCTTGCTTCTGAGGAATGGCAGAGACCCTGGAGGAGTTCGACCAGACATCACACACCAGGTATTCTATGCAAGTTTAAGTCCAGTTTTATGACCCACCTCTTCCTGCAATATGAATTTGGAAATTACGTAAATGAAAAAACAAGAAACTAATGCTGGCAATTCTTTTTTGAATCAAACCATAAATGCTCTGTTTTATTTTTTCCACTATCAGTTCTTTGTTTTATTTATGTACACACGCACACACACACACCCCTAATACTTTCTTCAGGAACTGCTCTTTCTCAAAAAAAACAGTCAGGAATTGTTCCGAGACAGAGGTGTCAAACTGGCAGCCTGTGGGCAGGATGTGTCACGCGTAGGCCACACTCACTCCAGCTCCACGAAAGGAAATGTGACCTTGCAAGTTTGACACCTGTGTTCTGAGAGATACTTCGTAGATTTTGCTTTTTAAATAGGTATGTGATTTTTCATTTTTTAATTTAGAGCCTCTTGATGCTCATGGATAGTCCTTTGAATCGAGCTGGCCTTCTCCAAGTATATATCCATACAGAAAAAAACGTTCTTATTGAAGTCAATCCACAGACAAGAATTCCTCGCACCTTTGATCGTTTTTGTGGTCTTATGGGTAAGAAATGCAACTAAGATACACTGCCCTGAATTAAATATACTAAGCAATGTTTGTCTGGAACTTCGTAGACTATTACATTAGTCTAGTTTGGGATTTTTTACTGATACAGCTGCACACTGTCTTGCAGAATGTTTATATGGGGCAGCCTAAATAGTTATATTTCCTGGTGCTGTTAGTTTATAACCTGTCCATCATTTAGCGTAACATACTAAAACAATAGGTTTTCCAGTACTGTTTCTGGAACTTATTTGCCTTTTTTGTTGAGCGTGGAAGTACAAGAGATTTTGTATTCAATACAAGAAGTGAGATCTTAAAGAGGAACAAACAAAAGGTTGGAATTATGCTGGCGATTGAACTATAAAAAGTTAGTGAAAGTTCACTGTAGTTTACATGTAATTATAATTTAATGAAATACATGGATATGATTATGTTCCATCTATTTTACATTTATGTGATTAACATTTTACCATGTGGCATCAGTTTTAAAAGGGTCAAAGGTTCCATATACGGTCCTGAGTCCTACAGTCAGTTGTGCTTTACATTGCAAATGTGAATCCATTCAATTTCTTAATGGGTAGACCACAGGGCTTTCTGTATGATTCTGCATTTTATCAGTCCTTTGGTCTGATAAGAAGGCTAGAGAGCCATCATCTGGGCTTAAAGTAATTTTACGTTATGTGTGCTAAATTAAAATCACTTTACCTTTGTGGAGCTGATAAATGGATATTAGTTTTCCCTGTCAGGTCGTATTTAATTAGTAGGTAGTGAATTATGCATTAGTTTGTGGAAAAAGAAAACATTCTGAAAACCACTGCTTGTATGGGATAGTTGCAAACAACTAACTTTATGTGTTTCTGTATTCTCAATGTTTCTTCGTATCTCCTTAGTTCAGCTGCTGCATAAGTTTAGTGTCAGAGCTGCTGATGGCCCTCAAAAGCTGTTAAAGGTAATAATTCTACTATGCTTCTAGAGAATAATAATTATGTTTCTATTACCAGCTAATCCATCTTTTCTTCTGTAGGTGATAAAGAACCCAGTGACAGATCACCTTCCTGTGGGCTGCACAAAAATAGGCACCTCTTTCTCAGCCCCTAAGGTGACAGACATGCGTGACCTAGTCCCTACTGCAGAGCCTATAGCCATCATCGTGGGAGCATTTGCTCATGGATCGGTAAGGCCTGTGTATGTTCTTAGGCTCTCTTATTTGCAAGTCGGTGATCTCACCGTCATCTTAATTGAGGTTCTGGCAGCAAAGGTGATACAGGTGGCCTTTGACTTATGACCACAAATGACCCCGAAATTTCTATTGCTAAGCAAGACATTTAAGTGAGTTTTGCCCATTTTACAATCTTTGTTGCCACATTTGTTAAGTGAATCACTGAAGTTTTTAAGTTAGTAACAGCTGTGAATTGGATTTGGCCTCTCCACTGAGTCTGCTTGTCAGCAGATTTCAAAAGGTGATTACATGACCTCAGGATACAGCTACTGTCATAAATGAGTCAGTTGCCATGCATCTGAATTTTGATCAGTGATCATGGGAAGGCTGCAACAGTTGTAAGTATGAAAACAGCAATGTTATATTTTTCAGTGGTGGTGTATCTTCGAACAGTCCCTAAATGAATTGGTCTTAAGTCAAGGACTACCTATATTGGTTTTTCTTATAGAACTGGATTAAGTGCCTTAAGAATGTGTGCTTTAAGCTTGATACGTTTCTATAAAGAGGGGTGGGAATACTAGTGGGACAATGCTAATGCTCACTAATTATGGAGTTGATTTTTTTCAGTGCATCAATTTAGAGAGTTACACACAAAAATCTGTTTCCTGGAAAGTTAGATCATTTGTCTAATTTATCGTATTTTTCAGATTATAAAACGCACCGGAGTATAAGACGCATCAAGATTTTGAAGAGGCAAATTAAAAAAAAAGTTTTTGCATTCTGCAGGCCTCCCCAAAATGGCCCGTTTTTTGTCAAAAAAAAGGGCATGCTAGCTTTTAGGTGGCTTATATAATGATCTGGGGAGGGGGGCAAAAACGAGCAAAAAAACGGCTGGTTTTTTGCTCATTTTTGCCCTCCCCAGCTCCAAGAAGCATGCTGGAAGGCTATGCACAGACATTTTTACAAAGGGGGCGTGATTTCGGGAGGCGAAAAAATTCTGTATTTACTGTATTAGACGCACCCAGATTTTCACCCTCTGTTTTGAGGTCTTATACTCCGAAAAATATGGTATATTCTTGCCTAGATATTAAACAATGTAACCTATATACTTTAGAAACTTGACTAACTCCCATTCTTCTCCTTTAGCTTAATGTTGACTACACAGAGAAGACCGTCTCTATCAGCAACTATCCACTCTCTGCTGCTTTGACTTGTGCTAAAATCACCACGGCCTTTGAAGAAATGTGGGGAGTGGTATAAACTTCCTGTTTTGCTTATAAATTTGTAACCTGATATTTTGATCTAATAGGCTCTATGTTGTAAATGTTATGTACTGTACCCTTATTTATGGGAAATACATCCTTAATTACTTTTTTGTAGTAAATAAAAAGTTTGTATATAGTAGTGTAGCACTTATATACCGCTTCATAGTGCTTTATAGCCCTCTCTAAAGGGCTTACAGAGTGTCACCATATTGCCCCCAACAAACGGTCCTCATTTTACCAACCTTGGAAGGATGGAAAGCTGAGTCAACTTTGAGGCGGTCAGGATTGAACTCCTGGCAGTGAGCACTGAGTTTGCCTACAATACTGCATTCTAACCACTGCACCACCACAGTTCTTAATTAATGGTTAGCAATAGTTGCTGTATATTTCCACCAAGCTCCCCACCCCATCTCTCTTTCCTGCCCAAAATTATTTTAATAAAAAAATAAATACAAAACCGATATGGCACAAAGCCGTAATTTCTAGCATCGTATTTGTTTATCAATTTCTTTAAGCCTGTTAAAATTTCCTCTGGGATCATAGAAAACTTCCTGGAGACTAATTTTCCTTTGTGATTTGCTATGCTTTTGCCATGATAGTCACGTATAACTGGCAAGTCTCCAGACAGTATCTCCTGTATCTCCAGTCCAAAAAAATATATATCTCTGCTTCTCTGCATGAACTATAGCAAGTCCGTTGAATAAACAGTTTTGGAGGCTAGTGACCACTGAATAACATCAATACCATCACTGTTTCGAGAGGTAGCCTCACTTAGTCCCAGTGATGCCAAACTGACAATATATGCATACTATTTTGTCACTTGCCTTCCTGAAGATGCCTGTGACTGTCTCCTGTGATTAGGAGAAATAGAATTATCAGAACACACACTTTGGCTAGTGTACTCATCACTGCAAAAACTATACCAAGATTGGCATTGTATATAAGCAATTATCTGTACAAAAAGAGAAGCATACTCGGTTGCTGTGGTGCACTTCATTAAAGGCACAAGAACAAAGTGTGAAGATAAAGTGGGTAATCTTCATGTGCATCCAGGAAGCAAGGTCAATCTCTGAAGAATCTCTGAAGAATCATTTAACTATGTTCCTCATTTTTACCATAAGCTACAAATAACACTAGTAAGAATAGAAAAACAGTACCAGTTCCAAAATCTGGTGAAAAGAAGCAGCTGAAGCATGAATGAAAAACCAACTTGGACCAATTTATCTAGTGGAATTGGAAAGTAAAAAAGTCAGGCAGATGCTCCATTCAGAGATGGCAGCTGGATCAAGTGCTTTACAATCATCTTGACACTGCAGAGGTGGAAGTGTTTGGGGAGAAGTTGAGATAAGGCAACTTGTAGAAAGGGTAAAGAGGTCTGCAGCCTCTTCCCCTCAGTTTGGGGTCTTGACCCCTGTGCTCTTTCACCCCAATCACTGTAATACAGTTTGTCCACAGCAAATTTGGCAGGTGATGCTTCAACCATCCTGTAATAAATGCACACATGGTACAATCTGAAAGGAAAAGCAAAATAAATCAACTAGATGTTATCCAAGACCACTATGCTCTAGTGACTAGTCAGGAATAGTTCTCTCACCTTTTGGCCGTTACTCAGCTTTCTTTAACTTTTCTTTTCGTGGCACAAATATTTTTCGGAAATAAGGCAATGTAAACAGCAATGTAAAGAAGAACACATGGCCTATGAAATAAATAGACATGTACACCTGCAAAGGAGAATGAGGAAGTCAGTGTGCTGTATCTTTCTCCAACCAGTAAATAGAGGGGAAATGCCCTCTTCTAGATAATCTGACTCCTTTGGTACCTTAATCCACTTTTCCCAGCTAAAGAGACAAAATGGTACTAGAGAATATCCCATGAACATCCAGTGAAAAATTTGCTGAATCAGATAGAAGGGCGGCTTCAATATGATGTTTGAAGTCAAGGCAGACAGAAATGGGCTGTCATTTACCAGTTTAATAGCCTGTAATTACAAAAAACAAAACAAAATCATAATAAGTTTTAAGCCTACAGATGAACAAGCAAAACATGGTTCTGTGCTGCTTACCCATGCTTTACTTTCCTTCCTCCCAGAAAAATCTCTTCAGTGAGCTTATTGCCATCTCACTTGAGCAGCAGTTGTTTCAACAATCATTTGGTATTTCAATAAATTATCACAAGTTGCCAATCAGCCTAGAAATGCTCAGCTTGAAATTGTCCTGGGTTCATCAAGAAACTGTTTCCCTAAGCCAGTGGTCGGCAAACCGTGGCTCGCGAGCCACGAGGGGCTCTTTGGCCCCTCGGGTGCGGCTCTTCCTCTCTCCTCCCCCCCCCCCCCGAGGCAGCGGAGGACCCGGCATGTCGGTTGGGGGGGCTCTGGCTGCCTCCCCCTGGAGTGAGCGAGCCAACGGGCGGGGGGAATGCCCGGGGCTGTGGCTGCGCCGGAGCCGTGCGCACAGGGAGACGGGCGCCGCGCGCACAGGGAGACGGGTGCCGCGCGCACAGGGAGGCAGGCGCCATGCGCACAGGGAGGCAGGCGTGCGGCGCCCAGACGGCTCCGGCAGAGCCGCAGACTGGGCGCTACTCCTGCCTGTTCGCTTGTTCGCTCGCTCCAGGGGGAGGCAGCCAGAGCCCTCCCCCCCCAACCGACATGCCGGGCCCTCTGCTGCCTCCGGGGGGGGGCGGAGAGAGGAAGAGCCGCACCCGAGGGGCCAAAGAGCCGCACCCGAGAGGCCAAAGAGGGACCTGGTGGAAATGTGGCCGGCTGTCCTGCCCGATGCGCTCGGACGGCGGGAGCTGCCTGTCGCAGGGCTCGGGGCCAGCAACAGCCGCCTGCAGAGAGCGCCGAGCCATGCTTTCCGGGGCTGACCACCGCGTGCGGCTGGGACGGAGGTGGGCATGCAGCGCCCGGACAGCCTCCGCGATGCTTGGATGGCCACGGCCTCGGGTTCTCCCCCCGCCCGCTCACTGCGTGAAAACCCGTGCCGGGCTTTCCACTGCTTGGGGGGGGGGGGAAGGGAGGAAGAGAGGGAGGGGGAGACTGACATACAGAGAGAGAGGGAGGGGGAGGGAGGAAGAGACAAACAGAGAGAGAGAGAGGGAGAGAGAGAGACACACACACACACACACAGAATGACAGATGGGTGGAGGGAGGAGAGAGAGACAGATAAAGAGAGAGATAGACAGAGACAAAAAGAGAAAGAGAGAAAGAAAAATAGAAAAAGAAAGTGGTAGAGAAAGAGAAAGAAAGAATTTTGGTTGCTAAGCAGGACCGTCGTTAAGTGAGTTTCACCACATTTTCCAAGTTGGCCACGCCCACCCGGTCACATGACCGCTGAGCCACTCCCACAAAACAGGCCACATCTTCCGGCTCTCAAAAGAAATTTCAATCGTGGTACTGTTGATATTTGGCTCTCTTGACTAATAAGTTTGCCCACCACTGCCCTAAGCCAATGTGTTGCAGCTGTCAACCATTTCAAAGAATGTAATCTGCATTTATTTCTTTTCCTGCATGGTTTTACATTTGCTAATGTCTTCCGCATACTGGAGTGTACAGACTTAACACTTTATTTCATTCTCTTAAGAAGACTTCAACTTAACAACTTAGCATAAATGTGTCACTGAGGAAGCTCGAAAGCAACTTTCAGTAATTAAGAGTCCTTGCACATTGTGATAATTGCTGGATTCATCCATGGGCTAAAATGTAATCTGAAACAACCTGACTCAATGATCTGTGAATGAAGCAAATGCAGCTTTAGGGGCTTCTGATCTTGCGCCTTTCACTAGAATGAAAGCAGTGTCACAATGCAGGTTCCATTCCCGCTGAGCATCCAATACAATGCTGCATGTAGAAAACAAGTGGGACTTGCAGCACACCACTGGTTTTATCAGTCTGACTATTCTTTCTTGTGCCCATGGATGGTTCAGCATAATTTTGTCACTTAATCTATAATTCACTCTATTTGGCTTTTTAAAAAAAAAGTGGATCCAGATATTAAATATTATCTAAGATAACGCTTTAAAAGGTCCTCACCTGCCGCTCCACGGTGACAATCAGGAACTCCATTTGGAAGCAAATGAGATACCCACAGTGTAACCCATGCCAGATGGCCAGGAAAAGCAAAGCTACAGCTTGCGATAATAACTTGTTTCCTAGGAATTTCAGCCGTTTATATATATAGCTAGGAATATGGAAATGTAATACTGTCAGGGCAAGTGTCAACATTATTTTGTTTCTCCAGGAAAAAAAACCACTTAACAAAGCCATCCAAGAAACTGCCAACATTTTATTCTTTAACTTCAGGCTGTTCAAAATAAAGGGCAAATATTAAAATTTTGCAGGCTCTAGCTTTAAATGGTGTGAGAATACAAGATGCTTATTAAAATTTCTAAATATAAAAGGACCTCAGTGGGAATACCAGAAATCAGGGATACTGTTTCAATGCTCTGAATAGCTCCTTGCTCTTAGTCAAAATAATTCCTAGAATAAATCATATCTGTTTTGTGGAAGTGGGAGGAGACTATAGCTGCATTTCTTTCATCATGGAACAAAGCAACATACATTTAATTTTTACATTTTAGGTATTGACTAGCCCAGTGATGGCTAACCGTTTTTGGCTCGCGTGCCAAAAGCGGGGGGAGCACAGGGGAGGGTCATGCGTGAGCGTGCCACACCCATAATGCTATGTGCGCAACCCCCTGCTTTTGGCACACTTTTCGCCCTCCCCAGGCTCCAGGGGCTTTCTAGGAGCCTGGGGAGGGTGAAAACAGCCTCCCCTCCCCACCTCCAGAAGCTTCCCTGAAGCCTCCAGAGGGCGAAAAATGGCCTAAATCAGCTGGCCAGAGCACACAAGCGTTCTGGAGCTGACAGGGCAATGCCTCGCGTGCCCTAAGATATGGTTCCGCGTGTCACCTGTGGCACCTGTGCCATAGGTTCGCCATCACGGGACTAGCCCAATTCTCTTAGCCTCCAGCTGTATATTCTCTGCTTTTCGAGCCAAACAGCAATCTTGGGAGGCTTAAAATTGTTTTAGAAGACTACAAACTGCAATGGGTTGGGCGATGAAAGAGGGCAGAGTGAGTGAGTTTGGGAGTTTTCTCTGTTTTTGTGCATTATGATGCTCAAACTCCCTGGGAGACCTGCATCTGATTTTCTGCAGTAGTGGTCAAAAATGTTCTGGGAGCTGCAAATTGTTCACTCGGGCCTTGCACACAAAAATCACCTGATCTCCCCAAACACAATCTCATCCCCATCCCATCCTTATTCTACTCTTCCTCTCCAGCTGACTAAAATCATTTTGCAGAAAACAGCCAAGTTATGCTTACCGGGCTACCCAGTTGTTGGTGTTAGTATTGAAGGAGGCAATGGTTCCTGTAAAATAAGGAGTTGTCTCAAATGTCCAGATTTTCATGTTGGCACAAGCATCCCACTGTGGTAACTCCTTTTCATCCCTTCCATTGTAGCCTAGCCCAGTTAAGATGCAAACCCCTTCCTGGAATGAAAATAATATAGGATTATTAAGTTATGTCAATGAGATATTCTATCTAACCTAATTAAAAAACATATTCAATGTCCTGGACTACTGGCTAGACACAATAACGGGCTAGATGAAGAACAACAAGGTAAAATTAAGTCCAGTGTTAATTACCGTAGTAACGAAGTGAGATAGGGATGAGACTCTCCCTGAAAGAAGAGATATCCAGCTTGATCTGGATTCCTAAGTGGCAGCTGTGGTGAGGAGCATAGATTTGAACAATTAAAAGAAACCCACCAGCTACAATGATTCTTGAAGTGGTCACATTTAACTACTTTTCCCTATTTTAATGACAGCTTGAACTATTATAACAGATTCTATGTGGGAGTAATCTTGAAAATTGCCTGAATGATGTAAACTGGTACAAGATCTGCACTAAATCCAAATTGCTTCCTGGGTATTGTTTAAAGGATTGATATTATTTTGTAAACTACTGAATAGGTTAGATTAGCTAGAACTGCCTTGGCTGCCCGAGTAATAGAAGGCTAAATATCACTTGGGAACTGTGTTTGCCCTTTACTCTCTCTCTGTAAAGATGCATCTCTCTTGTGAGGGCCTTTGAAGATTAATAGATCTATGTTTTGTGGTTACTTGTTTTTATCTATTTTTTCTAGTGTCTCTCTGTCTCTGTCTCTCAATAAACCCAGTTTTAGTAGTTGCGTTAGTCCTTTTCAAAACAAAGGTGACCTCAAATTAAGAAAAGAAATAAATTGGACAACTTCCAGGCTTACCGTCACTAGCCAACAGGTAACGTACTTATAAAGCATTATCTTGCCCCAGATCAATATATAAAAGCAGCGAAACCAGAAGGACTGTGTCTGCATTATAAGAGCACATTTGTAAAATAAGATTAGTGTCAGAATACCTAGCACTAACCATTTTAATTTTCCAAGCTTATAGTATAAAAAAATATCATAAACCACTCATAAAAGCATTTTATATTTAAAGCCATTTTGAAATATAAAAATAAAATCACCCAGTAAATACAAAAAAAAATGTCCTCAAAAGCCAGAAGGATAAGAAGACAATTATTATATATGTATACTTTTTTTATTTTAAAAAAGGAGGAGGAAGATATATGTTAAATTAAATATGTATATTGAAAAGGAATTATAAATACTATCAACATAAAATGGAGCTCGCTCAGAGGCTGAAATACACCAAGTAAATGAGAGGAAGAGTGCGAAGTAGAGGAGATAGGTAAGGGAAGAAGAGAGGGAGAGGAGAGGGGGGGAAGAGGAGGAGAGAAAGAAGGAGTGGAAAGGGGAGAGGAGAAGGAGAGAGGAAGGGGAAGTAGAGAAGAGAAGGACGACAGAGGGAAGAAAGGAGGTAGGGAGGAGGAGGAAAGAGGGAGAAGAAAGTGATAGATAGGGTAGAAATATGATGTCTGGAGAGCAGAAGAGCCAATAATTGTTTTTGGGAGTTGATGGTAAGACGAATTGATGTTAACATTTAAAAATATAATATGATATTGGTTATGTAATGGTATATATATGGTTATTTGTTATAAAAATGAAAAAAATAAAAAACTTTATATAAAAAAAAGCCAGAAGGAGCAAATTTATTTTTAATAGTTCAACATTTAATCACAGGGTTCATCTGAGATAAAAATAAGGCCAACTGAAGAATCTGAAATAGGACACTTTCAGAAATAGCTTTCCTGGTCTCAAATTTCCTGGTCTCAAAGCCATGGCAGGCATAATGTAAACTATTAAGAAATTGTTAGGATGTGTAAATCAAAGCATTGAGTGCATGCATTCCCACAGAGAACATCTGAGAATTTGACTCAGGCAACTCATGAAGTGGCTTTCTTGTAGATATTAGAGATACATGGGTACTGTTTTCCTTCATCAAAAGGTACTACTCAATATATTACTTATAAAAAGTTGAACTTTCGAAACAGGTGTGTGTGTGTGTGTGTGTGTCCCTCCCACTATTTCCCCAAATATTGGGGAAAAACAGTGGTAAAGAAAGATACTTGGTTGTTTTTCTGGTGTTGTTTTAGGAACAAGGGATACTGTTGCATTTGTTGTAGCAGATGACTAAAAGCAAGCTGTTCAATCTAATGCCTCTAGATTGGTTGCATTTCAAATCTTATGTTAGTTTGTAATTCTGGAAATTTTAATTCAGCACATCTAGTTGACACAAAATTGAAAAACAGAAGATCACAGAGCTATAGATTGTTATTCAAGAGATGATCATTATAAAGGTTTTTTTGTGAGCTAAACTTGATCTTAATGTAACCAAACACTGTTTTTATTTTTTATTTTATTATCTTTAATATGAAGTTATAGAAGCCTCTAGCACTACTTACCATATAATCATCAGAGATAAGATAGTCCTCATCAATATAAGGTGACGCCACAGTGTAGATTATCATGAAGAAAGTTCCCAAAAGTAGACGATTAAGAGCAGGAACAAAGCTGTAACAAATGTCAGAAAATCCAGAAAATATGTCTCATATTTCAAAGCAAAGGGAATATGTGGTTTGGTTGAAATGGTTCACATAACATCAACATTTTACAACTAAAAGATTATTCTGTCAGGGTTCTGCCATATTTCTTAAGAAGTGAAAATCCACAAATGGCTCCCAATGCAAATGGTATAAAAAATGTTGGGCTAGTTTGGGAGCTGCATAGATGTATCCTTAATGAGAAAGACTTTGGCAGTTGGTTTGTAGAGGCCTCAACATGGAAGATTACCTGTTGGGTCTTTGGCCTGGAACATCAGTCAGCTCACCCTTCACCAATTTCTGATATTGTGTCATGGAGAACTGAGGGCCCACCATGAAGGCACCATAGAAATAGGTGAAGCCAGAGACCTCAAGCAAAGTAGGAACTCCCCGGACCGCAAACTGTTTTTGGTCAGGCTCTAGGGATTCCTGTACCATAATAAGAAAAACATTAACATTAGTACTCCTAAGTGAAACTTTTCCTGTAAGGTTTTGAATCTAAAAAGAATTTGGTCTTCTATACCTAGACTTTACTCAGAGTTCAGAATTTCAACTAATTGGCATAAGTTAAAACTGTGAGGTTAAAAAAAAAGTAATTATTTAATCATTTTGAATTGTATTGTAAGCTGCTTCAAGGCCTCTTTTAAAGAGAAGTGGTATATAAAAATAAACAGAATACTGCTGCATAAATAGTGTAGAGTAGAACAAATTGTACAAATATACAGTTGTAAAATTAAAAATAAGATGAAAAAAACATTTCCTTTTCTGTTACATACTTAATGCAATAAGCATTGCAAGTGCTTGCCAATTACAGTTTTATCAGTTTATTCTTTGGTACTGCAGAAACCGATACCAGAGGTGTGTAGACAACCACAGCAGAACCCACGATAAGCTGAAGATTGCAACACTTGGGAAGGTTACCAATATCCCTTTTCATGCACTGTGCTTGTAACAATTTAACAAGCCACATGTTCCAAATGAATAAAAAAACCTCACTTCCTACACAAACAAGATACCTTCCATTGTCAAACTGCCAGTAACCTACGGATAGCAGTATACAGAACTCACAAAAAATTTTCTACATTACATTCGTCTTAAGCCACCTCGTTGCTATTTGTAGCCTTTATCCAGAGACTTGAAGAGAAGTCGATAGAAAATTTATCTAAGCATTGTAAAAGATTCAAAATCCAAAGTGCAATATTCTCACTAAGCCAACAATCTTTTAAAGAACAGTTGTAAAATCTTGGGTCTATAAAAACAAGTAACAAGGCTAAACAGTTAAAACCAGAAAAGGGGGAAAAAGCATTAGATTGAACATTTAGTTTGCTATTTTAGTTTTTGTTTTCTCAAGATCAACAGTTGGAGGAAGCCTCTTCCATCGCTCTGAAGCAACATGCAGGTGATCTTCAACTTATGACCACAATGTTTGTGTTGCTAAACAAGACAGTTGTTAAGTGAGCTTTGCCCCATTTTAAGACCTTTGTTGCCACAGTTGTTAAGTGAATCACTGCAGATATTAAGTTAGTAACTCGGTTGTTAAGTGAATCTGGCTTCCCTATTGACTTTGCTTGCCAGAAGGTTGCAAAAGATGAACACGTGATCCTAGGATACTACAACCTGGAAGCTAACTATGAGTCAGCTGCCAAGCATCTGAATTTTGATCACATGAGCATGGAGATGCAGCAATAGTTGTAAGTGGGAAAAATGTTATTGGTAACTTTTTTCAATGCCATTGTAACTTCAAATGGCCATTAACCAAATTTTGCAAGTTGAGGACAATCTGTACTGTAGTCTCAAGTATTGGAGATTTTCCTATTTGGCTACAATTTGGCCTCTGTTAGTACAGTATGACTGCCTAATTTGGTTTTGACAGAATTAGCAGCAATTCCATTATCTTTAAATTTAGAACTTCAGAGTCTGCCCATTTAACTTTGTTCCAGTGTCTGCCAAGAAGGGCTCAGAGTGTATTGCATACAATGAGATCAGTGGGAAGTTTAGTTGCTGGAATTTGTATTCATACAGTAGAGTTAACCTCAATGAAGCAGCAAATTAGGCTAGTAAATAAATAACATAAATAAATTTAAAAATACGGAGACTTTATCTTAATATGTTTGCCTCCAATATACCCATGAAGAACCTTTGCTATATTTAAATATCGTATTTTTCTGAGTATAAGACGCACCTTTTTCCCTCAAAAAAGAGACTGAAAATCTGGGTGCGTCTTATAACCTGAATGCAGCATTTTTTGCCTCCTGAAACCCCACCCCCTTCACCAAAATGGCTGTGCATTGTCTGTAGGAGGTTTTCAGAGTGCTCCTGGGGGCTGGGGAGGGCAGAAATGAGCGAAAAACAGGCCATTTTTTGCTCAATTTTGCCCTCCCCCCCAGTCCCCAGGAGCACTCTATAAGCCTCCTAAAGGCTATGCATGCAATTTTTTTGACAAAAAACAGACCCGTTTTCACATAAAATGGGCCAGTTTTTGCTCGTTTTTGGCCCCCCATCCCCCAGGAGCATGCTACAAGCCTTCTAAAGGCTATTCATGCCACTTTTTTTTGAAAAAAAACCTGAGCCCATTTTCATGAAAAATGGGCCGTTTTGGGGAGGTCTGCGGAGTGCAAAAACCTTTTTAAAAAAAATTAAATTTGCCTCTTTAAAACTTTGGTACGTCTCATACTATGATGCGTCTTATACTCTTAAAAATACGATAACTCTGTACTTACTCTGAGAAACATCTAAGTTGCTTGCTTGTGGGATCATTTACTTCCACTTAGGAATGAATGTACTACAATAACAGTTTTAGCCACAGGTACACAAAACATTTCATCCTTTCTTTAATTTTAATTTGATGCATCAAATGCTTATAACTATTCAAATAAATGTTGTAAATCTTCAGCTAAATGGAATACAATTATTTTTCTAACTGGTCAATGATGCCATGTTCTTTTTTTGCTTTAATCTTCCACATGTATTTAATGGAAGCAAAAAGAAATGTTCATGATAAAGAAAGTTTGCACTGTTTAAATTAAGGTGTAAGGTACCACTGTCTAAGATTTATGAGATGCAGGAATGTTCCTTTCTGTTTGAGTCTTTTTGAAAGATTGTGCAATAAAAACAAGTCTGTAAGTTTTATTCTCTTAATAAACACATAATTTTAGGCCCTCCATTTGCAGCTAAAGTGATTTAAGTCTGCTCACCAGCTCATCAGCTTGACAGCTATCTGGACTTCAATTGCTGCAAGATCTCTTTCTCCTTCATTGTGAATTTTCACTAAATATCTACCTTTTATTTTAAAGTCTCAATCTAAATGTGTGATGATTTATATCCTATAAAGAATATTCTGGGGATGTTTTTACAATCACAGGTGATCTGGTATGAGTCACAGAAGTGTTTTCAATTTCTCTTATGATTCCAATTCATATTAAAGAATAATGGAGGGAAAAAACTGGTACTACTCACCTCTTCCTTCCTGCCTTCATAGTAATCAATAACCAAACCTACAAAAAATATACATTATCAAACAAGAAATATGCCTATTGAACACTTTGTGGGCAGCCAATATAGAACTGATATAGATCTAGTCACAGCTCAGCTAAGAAACATCTGGGTGTGAGTTGTCAGTTATGGTTTTTAAAGATATAAGAACTCTGGGATCTCCAAGGCAATAAATCAAAACCACAAGACTGAGTATAAAGGGACCAGATGAAACGTCATAGGTCAGGAACTTCATGAAATGGAATTACTTACCGATCATCTTTAGAGTCAAGACACAATGTGGCATGGTCCATTTGATGTCATAGTGCTCTGTGGCCGTGAAATAGTAGCCAGCCATCAAATATGTCTGAAAAATATTAGCTAAAATCACCTGCTATTGCATAGATTCTATTTTTTCCGCCTGAAATTTCCTCACAGTACTTGAACCCATCAGACCAAGACAAAATCAGAATTCCATAGCAAAACATGAATGGAGGAAGTATGTTCATTGAAGTTGGGTGGCTAGTAAATTTAAATAAATAAATGTTTACCATCTGAAAGCAGAAGGTAGTGGCAATGGCAGTGACTGTGCGACCCATGAGCCTCAAGATGAGAAACTGTACGAAGACACATATGAGAGAGTGACAGATTTGTGGCCCTAAGAAAGTAAATAGAAATGATTACAAACCCCTTACAGACAAGTAGCATTGCACACCCTCCCAGATACCTTCCCAGTGCTCACTAGTAGATTACTCATCTAGCTCTCTTACCAAAGTTGAAGTAGGCAAGTGAAAGTCCTATTATTGTATTATAGATGTGGATGAGGTAGTCACTTTTCTGGAAAAGGAAGTAGCGTTGGAACAGGGCAAAGGGGTATCCTAAAGAGAGAAAACAAATGAAATCAATATAGTGCATCTGTATTTCACAAATTAAATTATATATATTCTTACATTCTGATCTTCTGTCCAAGATGTAGGCCACTTTTTTGATAGCTGACAGTGATAATTTTAGGGGAATAGGAGGCTGCAAAATGAGTAAACTGACCTTACAAAATTTGGAGACTGTATTTTTGCGAAGAACATTGAGATTAAAAAAATATGAGAGGCTTATTAAATAAGCCTTTCAAGTGTTTATCATCAGATATATATCTCCGTTATCAGTTTTCAGAAATAATAGCCAGAAGAAGCAACAGAGGGTGCTAAAGTGAGGCTAAGATCCATTTATGGAATAGAGAATGGTGAGGTCTTAAATGAACACAATATGCATCATAGAACATAGAATAACAGGGTTGGAAGGGACTTTGGAAGTCTTCAAGTCCAACCCAAGCTTGAGCAGGAGACCTATACCATTCTGGACAAATGGTTGTCAACCTCTTCTAGTTAGGTCTGTTTCTTTGAACAATTTAAATCATTTTAGTAGTATGTCCCAAATGTCAACCCACTAAGTTTCAGTAATGGCAACAATGCACCTGCCCTCATGTACTAGATTTAAAGTTTACCCTCTTCGTTTTGAGTATATGGGCATCTCATCTTTTTTGACTGACCCTGCATCTGTATTTATAATGGCAGAAGTTCTTCTCCAAGATATAAAACTATAGTATAAAATTGGAAACTACCATATTTTTGGACTATAAGACGCACCTTTTTTCCTCTAAAAAGAGGCTGCAAATCTGGGTGTGTCTTATACATTGAATACAGCATTTTTTTGCCTCCTGAAACCCTGCCCCTTCACCAAAATGGCCACGCGCATACCCTTATGGAGGCTTCCAGAGGGCTCCTGGGGGCTGGGGAGGGCAGAAATGTGCAAAAAAAAGGGTGTTTTTGCCCCCCGGGAGCACTCTGCAAGCCCCCCCCCCCCCCAAGGCTATTCATGTCCTTGCGGGCCATTTGGGGGAGGTTTGTAAAGTGCAAAAAGGGTTTTTTTTCCCTTTTGGAAAGCTATTTAGTTAGAGTGATTGATGAGAATTACGTTGGTCAAGAACTGTGCCTGTAGAAACAAAGATTTGCTCCAAAGGTGGTCAGTGATTTCCTTCTCCAGCACATAGGTAAATACACCTGGAAACATCTACCTACCTACTTACTCTCTCTCTCTCCCTACCTATCTACTGTATTTCTCTCTCTCTCTATTTCTCTCTCTCTATCCCTCTACCTACCTATCTACACTCTCTCTCTTCCTATCTACTGTATTTCTCTCCCCCCTCTATATACCTACCTACTTACTCTCTCTCTCTCCCTACCTATCTACTGTATTTCTCTCTCTCTCTCTCTATTTCTCTCTCTCTATCCCTCTACCTACCTATCTACACTCTCTCTCTTCCTACCTATCTACTGTATTTCTCTCCCCCCTTCTATATACCTACCTACTTACTCTCTCTCTACCTATCTACTGTATTTCTCTCTCTCTCTATTTCTCTCTCTCTATCCCTCTGCCTACCTACCTATCTACACACTCTCTCTCCTTACCTACCTACTGTATTTCTCTCTCTCTGACTCTCATAGAAAAGAATGTTGTTATGGCTAATCCTCCACTGGCTCCTCCCAATCCCTCCTCCCATTTTCTCAGGCACTAAATGTGGCAGCCCTCCAGTGAAAAAGATGGCTTCCAGTAATGACATCCAAATTAAAAGTTGAAATTTGCACGGTACTCAGAAAAGCATCCTTCAGAATCATAATATTCTCCAGATATGTTGGTCTACAATTTCCTTCATCCGTAACCAGTCTTCCTTATCGTGGCTGAGCATGATTGGAACTGTAGACCAGCACATTTAGAGGACTCTAAAATTTAAAAAAAATCTGTAATAAAGACATAGCCTCTCCTATATTTCATCCTTAAATCAGGACCAATTGGTTTCAACATCCAGTCATTTTTTGTTCTCTGCCCCTTGCTTTATCTATTATTTAGCTAGTAAAATAATTCTTGACAACCAAAAAACTTGCTCACTGTTATGACATTTTGTTTGCACTTAATATGTGTATATTATTACTTAATCAAGACCTTTTTTATATAAAAAACAGGGACCTCAAATTGCTGCTCTTAACACACACAAAATGAATTTTATACAAAAACTATACTTTGTAGATATTAAAGCCCTTTCCATTAGCAAGAGATCCCAGTAAACAGGGAACTACCACTAAGTGTACAACACTATGCAATGAATGAATTAAAAGCATTACTACATTATAATCAGGCAAACAACCCAAGAAAGTTTAAAAATTCAGGTTAAATGCTATATTAACCAAAAAGCAAGCCATTTCTCTTTTTCTCTCTTCTTCTCAGGAACTCAGACAGGACAGTAAGCCTCGCAGATAACAAGGAAAATATCTGCAGAGGTCATACTGGCGACAGAACAGAAAATGTATGGAAAACCAAATAGAAAAGAAATAAAAATTATGTTTTATTTGATCTGAGTATAGCCATGCTATGAATGCCATTTTTATAGCACAATTCCCCTGAAGAGGGTTTTCTTCAAAATGTTTTGGGATCCATATCTATTTTTCTTTCCCATCATTTTGGAAACCACAGTAATTATAGTTTTCGATAGTAAAATATGTTTAAATAAGTTTTATATATCCAAATCTCCCTAAACTGATTATTAGAAAATGGGGAAAGTAATCATTCAAACATTACAAGTGACTTCAAATATTAAGAGCAACAGATCTCAGGAAAAACAGTAAAGTTTGCTTTGACCCTCTAATGCAGGGGTTCCCAAACTTGGCAACTTGAAGACTTGTGGACTTTAACTTCCAGAATTCTCCAGCCAGCTCTGCTGGCTGGAGAATTCTGGGAGTTGAAGTCCACAAATCTTCAAGTTGCCAAGTTTGGGAACCCCTGCTCTAATGTAACACACAAGTGTAACCCCTGCCTTTTATACTGATGCAATAACTAAAGCTTTATAGAGCTGCAATGCACCTCGGCACATATAGCCCAAGTTCCTGCTTCAAATAAGCAGCATACATTTAAATTTCACTCTAAAATAGTCACAGGAAAGTTTCTATTGAAACTGTAAAAGGATTTCCGGAATTACTTCCTTAGAAGACATAGTCCCCAATTAAGACATTTTGTCTCTCTAATAACAATATTTTCCTATGTTTGATAATGAAATATAAAATACATGGTATGTTATATCTCATTATAAAACATAGGAAAATATTGTAAAGATTTTATAAAGACATATAAAATATTAGTACCTTAGGATAGATAACTTACATAGTCTATCCTAAGGTACTAATATTTTATATGTCTTCATAAAATCTTTCTCAAGTGCAGCATGAGCTGCAAGCAAAGAAGCCAACTCAATTCATTTCTGCTTTTTGCCTTTGGCCAGGAGACACATGCAAGTTTCACAAACTGAACTTTTAAAACAAAACATGCCACATTCTGTAATACATGTTTTTCTCTAGACTAGGTCATACTGGAGATATGGTTACCCAGCTGCCACATAATAGAGAAGCATTATCGTAAACTGGATTTCATTTTCTTCTCCCCCTCTAAATCAATATGCTCAACTCAAGCTCACTGGATATATGTTTTATACATACATGAATGATATTAATACTCAGCTATTAATAAATACACAACTTCTACAAACATCTTTCTCACTTACAAAAATCCTGGAAAGGGACATTCTTAATTTGTAGTTAATTTTGAAAGTTTAGGAGATGTAACTTTTGCAGAATTCATCCCCAAAAAATTCCAAATAATTTCAAAAGCTCAAATCCATGTTGCTTATAAGCTGCCATATATCAGGCTTAACTCTTTTTTGAGGGAATCAGTTAAACTCCTCAGGTTGCCTAGATTTCTATAGAACTATTAAAATAGTTCAATTGCATGGGAATATTTATAGAGAAAATGAAAGCATGTGATAAAAATGCACTGAAAGAAAAAGAAACACAGCAATCCATTGCCTGTGTTTTGTATTTATTTGTTTGCACCTCTGGCTTAAATACAGTACATTTATGAAGATTATAAATCTAAGATGCAATTCCCAAAAGCAGCACTGGGACAAAACAAATGCATTCTGTTCAATATATTTGCATATTTGTATTTACCACTTTCTTTTGCTCCTCAGAACAATGCTAGGCTTAGAAAATACATATCCCTAGATATTCTAACGGCAAATGCGTATTTTTAAGGACCAAGTTTACACAACCATTCTGAACATTATGGCGTAAATCGTGATGCGTGTTATCTTTTGCAACATCATTCACATATGCTGTCTTGTATACCTCCAAATTTTGTCTACATACTCAGGGAAGCAAAGAATTTCAAAGGAAAAATGCTGATTTTCAGAATACAAAATTATACAAACTGTAAGAAGAATACAAACTTCTTTAAAAGCTGCTGATGTGGAACGGCCTTAAAATGAAAACCTGTAAACTTTGTAAGATTGTCAATCAAAACATTATATATTGTCTAGGCTCATGTAAAAAGTAATAGTCCACCTTGAATATACATTTAGTTACCTGTAATACTCTTTCCCCACCAATGAACTTTTGTGCATTAAAAACTTCTCAAAATGCTTTTCCCCTCGTTCTCTGCCAACAAAACTGACAGACAGAAACCATGGATTATGATATTCCAACATAGGATGTTTTCTTCAGAAGTCTATTTTAAACTGTATTATTTGTTCAATACATGCATGCTTTAGTTCAGAAATGCATTTTTATTTTTCAGCTTTTTAATTTAAATCTGAAGTGCTTATCTCTGCTAATGCTATTCTGCTTTCATAATTTTTTTATCCTTTTTGTATTACGTATCTTTGGTTTATTTGGTTTTTTGCCCTATAAACCATTACAGAAATTGATCAACAGGTTGTAATTATTAGCAACAGGTCCAAACTGTTTTAAAGTTCCTTCCATGAAAGGTGCATTGAAATGATTATTATACAAATGAACAAAAGCTGGGAGAAGATACCAATTCAGTCAGGATGACTTTTTTTCTGATTCCAAGTATGCAACAATTTTATCCATTGCTCTTTCATTATTGCTTTCTATTTGTCAATAAATGTTGCCATCTTATCCCTTCAGGTTCTACTTACCTTCAAATAGCATTGCAAACAATCAACACACTATTTTTGCTACAGCTCAATGTTAACATTAAAAGAGCAACATCATCACCATTATTAGTTTCAGTTTCAGTTTCATTATATTTATCTCCCTGGGGGGACTCAGGGAGGTGCATAGGAAATAATAAAAACATAGCAATAAATACAATAAATATTAGAAATGGGTTAAAAATAAATTAAATATGGAGCCCGTGCTAAAACAATTTCATTACAAACCCAATTTAAAATCACATTTAAAACTATACCAGGCTGGCTGCATGAAATAGGTGTGGTTTTAGTGCCCGACGGAAGAGGCGCAGATCCGTGATAGTACGAAGGTCGGGGGGGCAGGTCATTCCAGAGGGCGGGGCTGCCACACAGAAGGCTCTCCCCCTGGGGGTCGCCAGCCGGCATTTTCCGGCAGATGGTACCCTGAGGAGGCCCTCCCTGTGGGAGCGGACAGGTCGAAGGGAGGTATGTGGTAGGAGGCGGTCCCGCAGATATCCAGGTCCCATGCCATGGAGCGCTTTAAAGGTGGTTACTAACATCTTGAAGTGCACCCTGAAGGCCACAGGTAGCCAGTGCAGCTCGCGTACAAGAGGTGTTATATGGGAGTATTTCAAGACTCCCAGGATCCCCCGCGCGGCTGCATTCTGCACTAACTGGAGCCTCTGAGTGCACCTCAAGGGAAGCCCCATGTAGAGAGTGTTACAGTAGTCCAGGCGGGCAATGATGAGGGCTTGAGTGACTGTGCATAGGGCACCACGATCTAGAAAGGGGCGCAACTAGCGTATCAGGTGTACCTGATAAAAAGCCTACCTGGCCACGGCTGTCAAATGGTCATCCAACGACAGCCGAGAATCCAGGAGGACACCCAAGTGCAGGCCCTTTCCACGGGAGCTAGTGAGTCGCCCCCGATAGCCAGAGATGGAACCAACTGGCTATATCGTGGTGCCGGGAACCACAGCCACTCGGTCTTGGACGGGTTGAGGCGAAGCCTGTTTCTTCCCATCCAGACTCGCACAGCCTCCAAGCACCGGGACATCACCTTGACAGCATCGTTGGGGTGGTCAGGGGTAGAGATGTACAGCTGGGTGTCATCAGCGTACTGGTGGAACTCTACCCCAAAACCACAGATGATCTCGCCCAGCGGCTTCATATAGATGTTGAACAGGAGGGGTGAGAGGACCGACCCCTGAGGCACCCCACATGTGAGGGGCCTCGACGTCGACCTCTGCCCCCCTATTATAATCTACTCTACTCAGACTGCCTGAGGTATGGGGCTTTCAATATTTTTCTATGAAGAACCATATAACAGTAACAGGGCATATGCTTTGCATGCAAACATTTCTATCCCAGTGTCTACAAGGCATCATAAAATTCTGCCAATCACAGAAGGCAAGATTGAATTGCATGATGTGGGATCCTGACTTGGAGGTTGGACTACAGAAGGTTTTCTCTCTCTCTCTCTCAGAAACAGGATATGGAACAGATTTCAGAACAAAACTGAGTTCTGATGGCACCAGTAAGAACTGGTGGCAATGTAATAAACTTTTTTTCAGTTCAGCATCAAATGGTACAGCAATATTACTATTCTAACAAGAACAAACATATGTAAGCTAAGTACTCCCAAAACCTGAAGGTTAACACTATTTGACAAATGGCAAATAGTATACTAGAACTGAACATACATCAGATATATCTTTTCTTTATATTAAATTTGTGCTTTAAAAGCTACCAGAGGAAATTTGGGAAGTAATTAAGCAATGGGAAAGCTAATGTGAAAAGGTAAAAACTTCTATTCCAGGTAAACTTGAAGAATCTTGACAAGCCACAGTGCTGAATCTATGCTCCAAACATGGCTGTTTTGAAGATCTGCACAACACCTTGAAACCTTAATTAAGCACACACTTGAAATGAGAAGGTATCTACAAATCTGTAATTCTCCCAACACACAGGTCTACAATGCAGTCATCTTGGTGTTACCTTAAAATAGCCACCTATTGAGATACAGGAACATACGGAAATATGGGAAAGGGTGCAGCAACAACTACCTCCTCAAAATACAAGCCCTTGGATGAATGGTTGATGGAAACAGTGAATGTAAGCACATGTACATCCTTGGATAGGCATGTTACCTGATCTTCAAAAACTGGCAGAAGTACATTAAATTAAAGTCTTTCTACTCTGAGATTAGCAGAGATTACAACATTGAGAAGCTTGGGAAACAACTAAATAGGTTTAACTATAGGAGAGAGAACTCCCTGGTTGGGAACGCCAAGATTTCTATAAGAGATACAGAATTAATTACTATTGGTTCCACCATACCGGTGAAACCAAATAGCTTTTGAAATTTTGAGATAAAGTAAGATGCCGAGATGTTATACGTACGTTAATTCCACCTTTATATATCAATACAAGTGGTTCTTAATTTGCTCTTCAGGGTACCGCATTTTTCGGATTATAAGACACACCTTTTTTCCTCTAAAAAGAGGCTGAAAATCTGGGTGTGTCTTATACATCGAATACAGCATTTTTTGCTTCCCGAAACCCTGCCCCTTCACCAAAATGGCCATGTGCATACCCTTATGGAGGCTTCCAGAGAGCTCCTGAGGGCTGGGGAGGGCAGAAATGAAGCAAAGAACAGGGCATTTTTGCACCCCCCCAGCCCCAGCAGCATTCTATAACCCTCCATTAGGCTATGCATGCAATTTTTTGAACAAGAAACGGCCCGTTTTCATGAAAAAATGGGGCATTTTTTGCTCGTTTTGCCCCCCCAGCAGCACTCTGCAAGCCCCCCCCAAGGCTATTCATGCCTTTTATTTGAAAAAAAATGGGCCCGTTTTCGCAAAAAATGGGCTGATTGGAAAGGTTTGCAAAGTGCAAAAAGGGTTTTTTTTGGAAAGCTGTTTAGTTAGAATGATTGATGAGAATAACGTTGGTCAAGTACTGTGCCTGCAGAAACAAAGATTTGTTCCAAAGCTGGTCAGTGATTTCCTTCTCCATCACATGAGTAAATACACCTGGAAACATCTACCTACCTATTCTCTCTCTCTCTCTCTCTACCTACCTATCTACTGTATTTCTCTCTCTCTCTCTCTCTCTCCCTCTACCTACCTATCTACACTCTCTCTCTTCCTACCTATCTACTGTATTTCTCTCTCTCTATATATATATATCTGTCCCTCTATCTACCTACCTATCTATCTACAAACTCTCTCTCCCTACCTATCTACTGTATTTCTCTCTCTCCCCCCTCTATCTACCTATCTACCTATCTACCTACTCTCTCTCCCCCTACCTATCTACTGTATTTCTCTCTCTCTATTTCTCTCTCTCTATCCCTCTACTTACCTACCTATCTACACTCTCTCTCCCTACCTACCGTATTTCTCTCTCTCTCTCTCTCTCTCCCTCCCTCCCTCTACCTACCTACCTACCTACCTACCTACCTACCTACCTACCTACCTATTCTCTTTCTCTCCTTATCTACCTACTGTATTTCTCTCTTTCTCTCCCTCTCTATCCCTCTATCTACCTACCTCCTTTTTAAAAAAAATTGCCTCTTCAAAACCTGGGTGCGTCTTATACTCCAAAAAATACGGTACTCTTGACAATTAGAAATAGGAACAAAAAGAATTATGTAGCTCAAATGGATAGCATGCCAATGGCAAGATGTGTTGGATTTTGTCAGTATCTGGTCTCCAAAGTTATATTGCTTTTCAGTTGAGAAAGCAGCACAGTAATGAACCAAAAAAATCAGGTTTCCCTTCCCTAAAAAGTAATCAATTATGATTCTAGTTCCTACACTCTTCTACAAAGTACCTTAGCAACTCCTATGTGCTACACAGATCTTTTACTTGAATGGACATATGAACTAGAATGGAGAAACAATAGGTGAATAAGATAAAAGGATTAACAGCTCTGATGGTAAGGAGTTAGACATTTACTCCCCCTCCCCACCTGAAAAGAACTCTATTCCAATTGCCAACTCTGTTCTAACTACTCATTAATTTTCAAGCTTTAAGTGTCAATTTATCAAGCCCGGTTTTGTGGTGAAGCACATGTATCCAGATAGTGTTATATGACATTATCTATCAACTGAATGGCAACATATTAGCTGGAATGAATTTTCAGTAATGAAACAAAACTTATATGCCATGTCACTGAGCTCAGGATCAATGTAGTTTAAGGTCCTCTGATATACATTATCATGTTTACAATTGATAATATGGCTTTCTTTGTAGAAAATGAGAACTTTCCAATGAGCCCAGAAAGATTAAGAGTTGCTGTTGTCAACTTAGATCAGGGATGCCAAACTTGAATCATCATGGCGTCGTGACATGATGTATTGCGACTTTCGCCCCTTCGCTAAACCAGGTGTGGGTGTGGCCAGTCTGTAACGCATCCAGCCCACGAGTTTAACAGCCCTTTAATCAAAACATATAGAAGGAAAACGTCTAGGGTTGAACTGTAATTAAAATAAGCAAGTGATACCTGTATTTTTTCTTACTAGTACAAGCATTCATAAAAAATAAAATCCTTCTGTTTTGTAAGAACACAATATAGATATAGTTCCATCTGGAACTATAATTACCACCTACTCATGTTTCAACATCAGAGGTATTTCCAGATTCCCAGACCTAGGGTTCATCCTCACAATTTAGATTAACAAATTGAAACAGAACATAAGCAGTCACCTTCTTTTATGTAAATATGCATCGCTCCAACATCTACAAGCCATAATATTTTAAAGTTTTGCCAAGTCTTGAGCTAATGATTCATGTTCATTTCACATATTTAACCATCACCTCAGAAAAACAATTCCTCACTCAAGCTTCTATTGCCAGCTGTTAACTACCGATGCAAAAGGCAGATAAAAATGTATTAACGAAATGTCTGAGCAGAAATTGGGAGTGAAAAAGTTGCCATCCCTGCAAAATAGCTTTGCTATCTTTTCTTTTGCTGTCGCCCACCCCCCCTCCCCGTGTTTGCTATTCTAAATTTTAATGGGACGATTGCAATCAGTGGGTTACCACAGACATGGAGAAGCAATTCCTTGTCCCTGCAATACAACCTTGGCAAATTTAACTCCTGTGGACTTCAACTTTCAGAATTCCCCAGCCAGCTAAAGTCACCAAGGTTGAGAAACACGGCTGTAATAGCTAGGATAAACAGGAAAACAGAGTCGTGAACACTTGGAAGACTTTTTTTTTGCAGACACCCCCGGAGGGCATATAAAGGAGAAAAGTCAGTAGGCGCAACTTGTCATGCAAGGCTGCTCTCGTTCAGCCGGTTCCCTGCGCTCCCCAACCATCAGAGAGCTACAGGAGCCCTACCGCCCCCTCCCTTCGCAGACTGTCATTCAGAAGAGTTTGCTGCTCCAGAGATTTATGACAACCTGCGGTTGACGCCAGATTATCTGTAAGGCGATAAGGGACGAACCATAAAGGCAAAAAAAGAAAAAAAAGAGAGGCATGCACAGCAGATCATCTGTCAGCGCAGGCATGAAGGATCGCCCAGTCCACCGGGATCCGGTTCCACGGGCCGCCCCTTACGCCCTCTCGCCCCGAGATCCCTGCCTCAATTTGAACCCCGGAAAGGCAAGGCGACGCGGGGCTTTTGGGGTATCCCGAGCGTTGGGGGAGGAAGGTGGGGGGGGGGGAGACGGGCGCCGCCGGGGCAGCCTCGCTTTCTCCCTCGTGGCACCGCACCGCTCGTCCCTCCTCCTCCTCCTCCTCGCCCTTCTACTCACCCAGGAAGATCGAGAGGATGAGGCGAAGCGCCTGTTCCGAACTGCCCAACAACGTCGCTATCTCGGCCAGGCTGGTGCCCAGCCCGCGCCGCACCACGGCGGCGATGGCGCTCCCGAGGTCTTCGGCCATCTTCTCCGCCGGGCCACTCAACGGAACCCACTTCGGTTGCCCCTTTCGAACCCGGTTTATCAGCCGCGGTAGTAGTACCGCCGCGGCGGCCCCCGCACCCAAGCCACGCCCCTGCCGACTTTCCTCTCGCGCGGATTGGTTTCAAGGGTCCCGGCTCCCACCTTCCATTGGCTAACAGGTGGCTGAAGGGCGGAGCAAGAACTTCAACGCTTAACTGAGGCAAAGGTTAGCCACACCTTTTTTACACTCCCCCCCTCCCCTACGCACACACGTGAAGGGACATCTAGCTTGTTGAGGGAAGCCATTTCTATTGGGAAGGAAGGGTGGCGTCCAGAGCGTGGGGCGGTTCTCAGCTTTTCATTGGCTGTCCTAAGACAGGAGAGAGCCAGAATGGGAGGGGGTCAGGAGGAGAAGGTGTTGGCGAGGTTACTGTCGGACATAAGGAGGCGGTAGACTGAAGAGAGTGGGCGTGTTCCCCCGCGGGAGGTCCGAAGGATCCTCTCGTGGTTCTAGACTTGTCAGTAGTGAAGTAGATCCCGCCTACTCATGAATATTCAAGTAGAAGCGCACGACTTTGCCCGGCTTCCAGCGTGCACGTCTATTTCTCATTTCATTGTTCTTTATTGTGTACGTATGCAAATTTATTCCTTAAAAAACACCAATGCTTAACTGATACAGTATTTGCTTAGAATGAATGAAATACCTGTTACTGTCTGCTAAATTGAATAGGCATATATGAGCTTGGATTTCTCCCCCCCCCCTATATATCTCATTTTACTGTAATTACTTAAGGTGGCAGAACTGAACTGAGTCATTTGGAGGATTATTTAATAATTTTCCTAGCCAAGATGTTTTAAAAATTCTTGGATGTTTTTATAGAGTATTAAAATGAACGCAAATTTAAAACTTATTTTTAATTATTAAAATATTTTAGCATTCTTTATAAACACATCAAACAACATTTTTTATTCAACATTAAGTTATACTAAATTATTTTTAAATAATTTTATTACACGTCTTACGAAATATTTTACGTAATTTATATGCTACTGGCTTGGACATAAAATTTAAATTGGATTACTTCTGGGTTTCGTGTATATGCTGCTCTGCATTGTTGCAGAGCCACATAGAGATAAAGAAAAGAAAAAAGAAAAAAATATACACTGATTAATTTATTCTGAAAAAAATAGAATATATTTATATCCTGCTTTTTGATTGCTCATAAAAATACATTTCCCAGACAATGAAATTGCCTTTAGATTTTGCAAACACAAAGAAGCAAACGGTTCTACAAAACCTAACACAACTACAATGGTTGCCTAAAGGTGCAATCCTACATCTTGAAGATATCAACTGAGAAACAGAAGGTAAAATTTGTCACACTTAGATATAACATAGAATAATACTGTGCATTGATGCCATTGTATCTGCCCTGAAGATATTGTCATAGTACAGTGGCCAAAATCAGTCACAGACTTAGTTGGTGAAGGGGGAGGAAGGGGGAAGAGGTGCCAAGAAGGAACAGACTTATACAGAATTTCATGATATACATTCCATCTAAAACTGGAACTGGTACAATGAAAATGGAGTTAGCGGAGAGAGAGAGAGAAATTAACCAAACAGCATTGTCATAAATACACATTGTAGATAGTTGGCCAAGATTACAAAACAGCTCTGTGGAACTCCAGGTAGGAAGCCAATAAGTCAGATGATAAGAGTGCATGACATGGAGCTTTTGGGCCTTTTTAAAGCAGAAGTGGTGGTGTGGGGGGAAAAGAGCAATGGGCCCATTCGGTATTTGAGACTTCCAATTATTGGGCAAAAAAGAATGGAGGTAAATGGACACTAATGTAGCATGCAAGAAAAGTGGGAGAGAGAGAAGTCCAATATGAATATTCTGTAATTGGCATCATGAGCACCTGAAAAAGGTCTTTTGAGATGAAAACCTACTAACGTCATTTTATACACATGATTTTACCACTATGGTGCTATTACTTATTATGTTTAATTTAGCTGCTAATCAAATCATAGCTCTTTACTGTAGGAGCTGGCACCACACAGTCCAAGTAACTAGGCCAAATGAATGTAGAGTCCTCATCTACCTCCTCCAACTACCTGCTGGCATCAGATAAGCTCTTGTGCTGAAGAATATGGGCAAAGCCTAATTATATGAGTAATTTTCATGTTGGTTAGGTTTAAGCACTACAGACAATTGATGTTTGAGAGGCTTGTTTTATGCCTTCCACCTCTAGGCAGTAAATTTAGTAATTGAATTTTGGGCTGATATCGCTTCACCAAAAGAGCTATTATTGATAGGGCCCAATTAAGTCATGAGGGTTTTTTAAAGTATAGTTTATTGTGTTCAACTGTTCACATAGTACCTATAACCAAATGTTGCACATTATAATTTAGTGCAACCTGTGTAACGAACTTCTTTCTCTCCCCTTAATTCAGTCTGGAAGCAGCAGAACAGGCTGTTTGTTCAGTGTCTTCAAAAGCCCAGCCTGCAGGTAAGAAAAGCTTCCAGAATCCCACTCTATTTCAGGAGAAGAGAGTTTGATTTTTTGATTTTATTGAATTTATACCCCGCCCTTCTCCAAACGGACCCAGGGCGGCGCACAGGCATATTAAAAAACATACAAACATATAAAACTTTTTTAAAAAAAACTTATTCAACTAAAAAACCTGTGCTAAAACCGAATTAAAATCCCCATTTTAAAACTATCTATGAGTCAGAATTAGAGGCTATGCTAGGCCGGCTAGTTGGAATAGGTGTGCCTTCAGACACTTGCGGAAGAGGCAGAGGTCGGAGATGGTACGGAGTTCAGGGGGTAAGTCGTTCCAAAGGGCTGGTCCCACCACAGAGAAGGCTCTTCCCCTGGGTGTCGCCAGTCGGCATTGACCGGCCAACGGCACCCTGAGGAGGCCCTCTCTGTGGGAGCGTATTGGTCTGAGGGATGTATGGGGCAGGAGGCGGTCTCGCATATAACTAGGCCCCGAGCCATGGAGCGCTTTAAAGATGGTCGTTAGAACCTTGAAGCGCACCCGAAAGACCACAGGAAGCCAGTGCAACTCGCGCAGGATCGGTGTTATGTGGGAGTGTCTAGGCGCTCCCGTAATCACCCGCGCGGCTGCATTCTGGACTAGCTGTAGCTCTCGGGTGCACCTCAAGGGAAGCCCCATGTAGAGAGCATTACAGTAGTCGAGTCGAGACGTGACGAGTGCTTGAGTGACTGTGCGTAAGGCACCCCGGTCCAGTAAGGGGCGCAATTGGCGCATCAGACGTACCTGATGAAACGCCCCCCTGGCCACGGCTGCCACATGGTCATCCATAGACAGCCGGGAGTCCAGGAGGACACCCAAATTGCGCGCCCTCTCCACGGGGGCCAGTGTTTCGCTCCCAATGGCCAGAGTTGGAATAATCTGGCTGAATCGGGGCGCCGGAAGCCACAGCCACTCAGTCTTGGACGGGTTGAGCTTGAGTTTGTTGCTACCCATCCAGATCCGTACGGCCTCCAAACACCGGGACATAACCTCGACGGCATCATTGGGGTGGTCTGGGGTGGATATGTACAACTGAGTATCATCAGCGTACAGATGATATCCCACTCCAAAACCACGGATGATCTCACCCAGCGGCTTCATATATGTGTTGAACAGTAGGGGCGAGAGGACCGATCCCTGAGGTACCCCACATATGAGGGGCCTCGAGGCCGACCTCTGCCCCCCTGCCAACACACATTGTGACCGACCAGAGAGGTAGGACGAGAATCACCGCAAAACGGTGCCTCCCAGCCCCAACTCCCCCAGTTGGCGCAATAGGATACCATGGTCGATGGTATCAAAAGCCGCTGAGAGGTCTAATAGGACTAGGATAGAGGAAAATCCTCTATCCCGCGCCCTCCAGAGATCATCAACCAATGCGACCAATGCCGTCTCGATGCTGTGCCCGGGTCGGAAGCCGGACTGGCGCGGGTCTAGATAATCAACTTCCTCCAAGTTTCGCGGAAACTGTTGAGCCACCACACTCTCAACAACCTTCACTAAAAAGTGAAGGTTGGAGACGGGACGATAGTTCTCTAATAATGCTGGATCCAGGGACGGCTTCTTGAGGAGGGGCCTTACTACCGCCTCTTTCAAGACGGCGGGCAAGGACCCCTCACTCAGAGATGCGTTGACAATGCCCTGGAGCCAGCCTCGTGTCGTCTCCCAGGATGCCAGTACAAGCCAGGAGGGACACGGGTCCAATAAACATGTGGTGGCCCTAAGTCTCTTTGACAACTTGTCCATATCCTCGGTAGTAACAAAATCAAACTCCTCCCATGATGGTGTCACAAGAACAGCCTCGGCACGCTCGACTGGGCCACTGTCGATGGAGGGTAACTCGCTCCGAATCCGAGTGATTTTCTCCTGCAGATAAGTCCCAAATTCCTCTGCTCGACCCTGTAAAGGGGCTTCCCGCGGCCTCTGTTGGAGGAGGGAGCGGGTCATCCCAAACAGGGCGGCAGGGCGGTTATCTGCGGATGCAGTAAGAGTGGCACAATACTCACGTTTGGCCACTCTTATCGTCACTAAATAAGTCCTAATATGGTCTCTCACTAATGTTCGGTCGGCTTCAGAGTGAGATGATCTCCATCTGCTCTCTAGGCGTCTCTTGTGGTGCTTCATCTCCCTGAGCCCCTCGGTAAACCAAGGAGCCCAGGTGGTTTGTCGCCGCAAGAGAGGCCGCAAGGGCGCGACTCGGTCCAAGGCCCCTGTGGCCGCACTTAACCATGCGGCCACTAGGTCCTCAGTCGAGTCGCGGGGCAAGTCCACAGGAATTGGCCCAAGCTCCCTTTGGAACCTTATCGGGTCCATCAGGAGCCTGGGGCGGAACCATATAGGAATGTCCGGTTCCGCCTCCCCGCAGTGAGGTGCAGCGATCGGAAAGTCCAGCCGAAGGAGAGCGTGATCTGTCCATGACAGGGGTGTGATGACTAAATCCCCTATTCCCAGATCACTACTCCACTGTCCCGAGACGAAGATGAGATCCAGGGTGTGTCCGCCCTCGTGGGTAGGGCCTACAACTACCTGGGTCAGGTCCATGGCTGTCATGGAAGCCATGAACTCCCGAGCTGCACCAGAGGTTTCACCTGCCGACGGCAGGTTAAAGTCCCCCATGACTAACAGTCTGGGGGTCTCAACCGCCGCCTCGGCTATCACCTCTAGGAGCTCGGGCAGGGCTGTTGTTGCATAGCGAGAAGCCAGGTATACAACTAACACGCCCAACTGCCTCCCTAGGCCCCACTTCACAAGGAGGGACTCGCACCCGGTCGTCTGAGGGATCGTGGTCTCCTTTGGCTCAAGACCTTCCCTAACCATAATCGCCACCCCCCCACCCCTCCCTAGGGCCCTAGTCTGATGGAAGGCTCGTTATCCTGGTGGGCACATTTCTACGAGGGGATGTCCTCCCTCGTGGCCCAACCAGGTTTCCGTAATGCCTACCAGGTCCGGGTCCCCCTCTGACACAAGGTCATGGATGAGGGGGGCTTTTTGTACCACGGACCTGGCGTTGCATAGCATCAGCCTAGGGCCCCGGGTCTGTGGTTCTTGCCCACCTAGGATGCGATGGGAGCATGGGAGTTGTTTGTCTCCTGAAAGACCGAGTTCTTCTAGAGGAAGAACAGTAGGAAGCTACCACCCAGTCTGTGGGAAACTGTCTTCCCTGAATTTTTTGATGTCCCGGGGCTCTCGAAAGAAAGGGACCATACAAGTATGGGCTCTGGTAAGTGGCAGATTCCAAAAGTAGTAAACCTGAGCAGGTTTACCTTGTTACCTCCCGGCTAAGCTTGGATGTCCTTGAGAAGATCTATGGAAGCAGAAGACTCCCTTGTCTGAAAGAGGATTAGTTGTATATGTTAGATGAATGGAAAACCCAGCATGTTGATTCCCTCATTATTACATTCTAATTCAGAACATCAGATCAGGCTGTTGTCTTGTTGACTTCAACTTAGCTCCCTGTTTTGAGAAATGAGTCAAACAAACTTGCCCAAACTACCTGTTGGGTGCTCCTTGGAGGGGATATTTTAAGACCTCACTGCCACTGCTGATTGGGCACAACATTTTTGAGATGGCACCAGTAATTCAATGTGATATGATTATTTCCAGGCCTGAAAGTGCCCCAGTCAAAGCAGTTTTAGCATCCATATGCTTACATCCTTCTTTAACCTGTTGTGATAGGTGAACACAGTCTATTCCTATCATGTCTCTGTTTTCAATAATTTAGCCACATCACATTTTTCACCATATTAAGGAATGATAAATCCCAACATTATTTATTTGTTCTGCAGCTATCCTTAGATAATGTAGGAAAAACAGGGAAAATAAGGACAACTTAAGGCTGGTTCGCTCATAGATCAGTCTTGAGATGAAGGGAATATTATAGGAAAAAATGTTGCCTGGTGCAAATGGGGACATGGTTACAAGACAGAAGTTTGGAGGGCTGCCACATTTTGTAATGCCAAGCATTACAATGTATCATTTTGCACTGATACACTAAAAGGATAGTAAGTGACCATTCAGATTTTAGAGAATCTACTTCTTTTGTCTCTGTATTTTTTTTAATTGTTCATGTAATGAGCAGGCTATAACTAAACTGCCAGTGTAAAGTTCATCTTTTCTCCACCCGGCCAGTGTGAAGAGTGGAGCAAAGGTGGTATTCAGCCAGTTCTGACTGGTTCTGGTGAACCGGTAGTGGACATTTTGACTAGTTCGGAGAACCGGCAAATACCACCTCTGTCTGGCCCCACCCCCATCTATTCACTGCCTCCTGAGTTCCAGCTGTTCAGCTGAATCTTCTTTTGTTGGCCTGTACAGGAGAATGGAACTGGCAAGCAGGTTAGTGGGGTGGGGTAGGAGTGGAGATTTTGCAGTATCCTTCCCCCAAGAGTAGATGTGGGAATGGGGATTTTGCAGTATCCTTCCCCTGCCAAACCCACCAAGCCACGCCATGCCCACAGAACCGGTAGTAAAAGTTTTTGAATCCCACCACTGGACTGGAGACTTTGAAAGATACATTAACAAAGAAAATAAAGGAAAATATATTGGCCACTCCTGTAACTGAAGCACAAATGCCTAAAATGCCTTTTGAATAATTGTAATACCTTCATTTCATTATTCCAATTTTTTATAAAAGTTTAAATTTTCAAAATAAACTTTGAAAAGGTGTTAAGACACAAAACTAGAGGAATGCAATAAAAAGATATGGATAAACATGGATTTAAACTGTCTTGTAAATTCCTTTAATTTTCCTTCACAATTTCCTTTCTCTAGTCAAATTCACACCAGAGAACCCAGTCTTTCCCTTATTACCAATTTCATTGTAATTTTATTACAATATTATTACAATGACAATAAAGATGATGATGATGATTAACATTTCCCCCCCTACTATGGTTATCAAGAAGGAACTTTCACTTCTTTGCTTCTAACACACTTAAGCAAATAAAGTTGGTCCTTCCCACCTCCAACCTGGCAAATTGATGTATGTCCTTTGTACTCTCCTCATCAGCAAAAGACTCACGTGGGCAACTATTCTCTGCATGAAACAGAAATGATGTGGTGAGACCTTGAAGAGACATGGATAAATCAGAAATGTTTTTTCTTCTCTAGACTGGGCAACTCTTTTTACACATACCACACACAGACACACACACACACACAAAGAGAGAGAGAGAGCTTTGTGAAACTAGTGAGATAGTTGAACAAGTCCCTACCTGGAGTGAGTTGAAAGGCAAATATTTGTGGGCTCTCAAAGAAAACAAATTGAGAGGGAGAGAGGCCTCCCCCTTATAGAAATCATGAATAAAAGCCAGCCCTGAAGGATAAGAATAGTGTTGGGAAATATCCTGATGTCAGAATGATTATATCAGTGGCGTAGCGTGGGGGGTGCAGGGGGTGCGGGCCGCACCGGGCGCAACATCTGGGGGGGCCCGCTCGCACTCGCAGCTCCCCGTCGCTTCGGGAAAGGGGATCGAGTAAGGCAGGAACAGCGGCAGCCGGGGAATGTGGCCACCGCCGCAGGGACCGGAGAAGCGTCGCCCGAAGCAAGAGCGGCTGCAAGAGGAGGCGTTTTCTCCCCGTCGCCCCGTCTTCTTCCTTGGGGAAAGGATCTTAGGGGATTTTTCATATTTTTATTAGTATTATTTCTCGGGCGGGGGAGGGGGGATCCGGAATCCAGGAAACCGGGAGGGGGCGGGAAATCGCAGGGAAAAGGAAGAGAGCTCGGCGGGCGGAAGGTGGGGAGAGCTCGCGCATTCCAGCTGATTCAGCAGCGGTCTTGTGAATGCGCTGAGATGTAGCTGACAGGGCGGGAGAGGCGTACCGCTCTCCGGATCGAAGGGAGGCCAGCTCTTTCGGGTACCTGCCGGCTGCGGCTGCCTCCCCTACCCCGCTGCCGTCGGATCTTCCTGCACCCCTCCTCTCCCCCCTTCCCGTTTCTCGCTTTCCCGCCGCTCCGCATGCTGCGCCCTCCCCGTCCTCGATGCCGCTGCTTCCCCCGGGGGAGGGCTAGAAAGGCACCGAGAAGGATGAGCGAAGGGGTTGCCTCGCCGCCGGGTGCCACAGCCGCTGCCGAGGAGGGGGCGGCGGCGGGCGGGGGCCCTGCGGCGGGCGATGGAGTGGAAGAGACTCGAGTGCTAAAATCCAGGGGTTAGGGGGCGCAAATTACTTGCCTTGCCCCGGGTGCTGACAACCCACGCTACGCCACTGGATTATATGAATGTAGTAAGTTTCCAAAGAAAAAAACTGACTTTCTGTGGTAAAGCAAAACGTTTTTTGGAGTTCCAATCAAACACCTCACCTCCCTCCCACTGCATGATCAGAATAGCAGAAGCTTGAACTACACCATTCTGTGAGAGAATCAATTATTCTGAAAGCCTTTTAGAGCATAAAGCATCATTAAAAAAAAAACCATACACACACTGTCCTTAAAAAAATGCCAAAAGGGGAAAGTGGGCGATAAGAGAACAATAGTAATAAAGAGAGACAAAACTCTTTCCACATCCCGCCCTCCTCACACTTCACCTCAAATATGCCTTTTCCACAAATAAAATATATCACCACCCCAAACTTACCTTCATGAAAGGATTCCTTCCATGAGAAACATGATGGAAATGGATTTCCAAGGAACACATGGTAAATTGAACCATCTTAGCAGAGGACTTGAAATCATCAACAAAGGCTTCCGACAGTTGCTCCTTGCAACTGGAACTTTGTAGGTAGGAAGGACGGATAGAAGAGAGTTTAGGCAGAAGGAAAGATAGAAGAGAGTTTTGAAAGAACGAAAGATAACAGCTAAAAGAACACTTGAATGTGACTTACTGATACAGAATGGAGCAAAATATTTTAATAATGGATATATTGAAGGACATCTTTGAGTTATGGACTCAGAAGTTAATTTTAAGAGAGTCTGATTCTAAAGATCGACTATGTTTAAAAGTTGTTATAGAAAAGGAACAGGTTTTACCAGACAGGACATCCTGATCTGAAAGTGGATTTGAAAATGACATGCTATAATAATGAAATGGAAAAAGATGCTAAATTGGATATACAAAAGAAAACTAGCTGGCATCTTAATAATTATAATTGATAATTTTTCTATACTGGATATAATAAAGAGGCTGGCTAGTTTTAAAGAATTATTTTGAGATGGGACATAAAAAATAGAAAAAAAAGAACTTTAGGACATTACAATCTTAACTAAAATGAAGATTACTAAAAGCAAAAGAAAGGAATATAAAGTGTGATAAAGTTTTTTTTTATCAAGGTCAAAACAGATATGCTGTTACTTCTGATAATCCTTAATGCACTTTAGGTGACATCAGGACTGAAATGATGAGGCATTAAGGATTTGTTTATAGAGAATTGGGATAAGAGTAAAGGTAAAGGTTCCCCTCGCACACATGTGATAGTCATTCCCGACTCTAGGGGACAGTGCTCATCTCCGTTTCAAAGCCGAAGAGCCAGCACTGTCCAAAGACCTTTCCATGGTCATGTGACCAGCATGACTAAATGCCGAAGGCGCATGGAACATTGTTACCATCCCACCAAAGGTGGTCCCTATTTTTCTAGGTGCATTTTCACATGGTTTCGAGCTGCTAGGTTGGCAGAAGTTGGGACAAGTAATGGGAGCTCACTCTGTTAAGCAGCGCTAGTATTTGAACCGCCGTGCTGATGACCTTTCTGATTGACAAACTCAGTGTCTTAGCCACTGAGCCACTGTGTCCCTTGGGATAAGAGTAGAAGAGATCTTTTGTTGCATTTTAAGAGAAGATTATAAGTTACAAAAGAATACAGAACCCAGGTTTAGAAAAAGCCTGGAATGTAGGTGGTACTGGGCAAAGAAGGAAAAAGGAAATGGTAAGTGAATGAACCAGAACCCTATCTTCATTTCATGCTTTCATGATTGTGCTGCCAGCAAAAATCCAAGGGGTCAGTTCTGACCGTGAAGTGGTCGAGGTCAAGAAACTGGCACGGCAAAGATTCCAGAAATACTGTATGACATTAGTGTCAACGGATGTATTAGCACAGTGTTTTTCAACCTTGGCAACTTGAAAATGTCTGGACTTCAACTCCCAGAATTCCCCAACCAGCGAATTCTGGGAGTTGAAGTCCGGACAGTTGCCAAGGTTGAGAAACACTGTGTTAGCAGAACCTTGCAAGATTGTCCAAAACCTTTTTTAAGAACAACATGGGCAAGACAGAACTGGTTTTTTAAAAACGTTTTTTATTAGATAAACATTAAAAACATTGGACATGATGCAAGATTTCTGGCATAAACGTTTATGCCAGATAGCGATCAGATCTTACCACAATTACACTTTATATCCATTGCATAGATGTATGTAGGATCAGTAAGATTACCTGTCCGTTGATTCTTTCTCAGAACTGTTCTGAGTCTCCCTCATATTTAAACCCCCCCCCTCGAATTAAGGAACTGTTTCACCTCTCCCGCTCCCTTTTCAAGACTGAAGCTAAATTCCTTGATGCTGATGCCTGCCATGGAGAGAGCACATGTGGGCAAAATAGGCCCACTTCCCCCCTTTCCCCCAACAAGCATGGCATGGCCATGGTACTTGACAGAAAGAGCCCTGGGTGTTGCATTGATTGTGACTATCACAATCTGCATAGGGTGTTTGGGATGGGGAAATGAAGAGGTCGAAGTGCAACGTACACTACCTTAAACTTCTGAATGAAAGGCAGGGAATAAATGTAATTAACGACATAGATAAAAGTAGTCAAGCCAGTAACAAATGGGGCAGGGTGGATTTGATTTAAATCAAGTCGATTTAAATCACGATTTAAATCACGACCTAAATCCCTAGTAAAAAGGTTCGATTTAAATCAACTCAATTTAAAGCATAATTTCTAAACAGCAGCTGTCATCTCTGTCCCCAGTGGCTTCTTCTCTGACCTGTTGTTGACTCACCGATAGTCCCTTCACTTAAATGGGACAGCTTGGTGGTGTGGCAGTGACACAACAAGGTGTGGGACGTGGCAGGCAACAGTTGAGTGGATGCCGTCTAACAGGCACTGCCATGATGGATCTGAAATGACAGGTGCTCTTTAATATTATATAAGCTGCTTAGAAGGTTTCACTTTCATTTTTACTGCTTGACCTTGCTCCTTCCACTTAGAACCTGGTGGTAAAGATGCATTCTCTTCAAACAATCGTATATTTTGTAATGTACATAGATTTGCAAAACAATGGGATAAAGGAAAATTCCTGAACTTTGTTTTATGATTGATCTCATGGTTACTCTGAAATTGTGTGAATGCATTAATGCAGTGCATGTTATCTCAGCTTGCAGAGCTTGGATTCATTGAATGAGTTCATCAAAAATGTAAATATTGCAGAATATACAGCCTCGCGCTACATAAGCTCCATTTCATGCTCTATAAACAAATTTTTTTTTTTATATTGAAAAAGTTTTATTGGTTTTACATTTTTCTATAGGGTAGGGTAAGGGATACAAAGAAATTTTGAGAGCATTCACGTCAGAGTCGTCGGCCCTTCCGAGACCTCAAAATACACAATAAAAAGATAACCAAAAAAAATTTTTTTTCATAACACTACAAGGTAAAAGCAAGTACATATACCTAAATTCTCAGTTCCATGCTGTCAGACATTTACAAAAAATCCAGATACAAATGTTATGCAAGATTGTTCAAAAAAATCAAGGCAAAGTTATTTTTTCGATCTAAGTCTCATGGCTATTGTATCTTCTTTTTCTCCTCCCTGGCCCCCAGCGGGCGGGGCCGTGGCCCCCTCCGTCCCCCCTGGATCTTCCCCCAGGGCAGAGGAATGTTTTTTAAGAAAAGCTTCCACCTCAGCAACTGTTTTAATCCTCACTCTTCCTCCTTCCCAGAACACCAGCATCCCTTCGGGTGTCACCCACTTGAACCAAATCCCATGATCAAACAATGTTTTAGACAAGAAGGAAAATTTCCTCCTTGCTTCTCGAATCTTTCTAGGAATCTGCTTCAAGATAGTGACCGTTTTGTGTTGGTAAATTAAAGGGTTCTCTCTCTGCGCCCTCAGGATTTCCTCTCTGGTTGACCTTCTAACAAATTTCACATGTATCTCTCTAGGCACTTCATTTATCCTGGCATATGCTGAGTTAATTCTATAGGCTAGGTCAATGTCCCCCCTGATCTCATCTTTAGGTTTTTGTAAATAGTCTGCTAAAATTGTGCTCATAAGATCAGGGAGGCATTCACCAGATTCCTCAAGAACGTTCTGAAATCTCAAAAAATATGTCATTCTTTCCATATCAATCCTAGACACATGCCCATCTATTTCCCCAACCTCTTTAGTAACATTTTTAATCTCTCCCTTAACCCCCACCAACCCCCCTTCCAATTCTTCAGTCTTCTGTGTGTTTTCCAGCACCTGCTTCCTGGTGTCCAATAGCTCCTTCTTGAAATTGATGTTTTCAGCCCTCTGGGCCAACAAAATTATTAATGTATCTTAAATTAAAAATGATTTTTAGATAGATTTTTTTCTCCAAAAGCATTTTATTAAAATAAATTTGATAAAAATAAAAAGAATCCGATCTAAATTTAAAAAACCGATTTACATAAAAAATCCAATTTAAATTTTAAAAAGCAATTTGTTTTTATTTATTTTTTTAAATCAATTTTTATCCACCCTGAATTGGGCCATGTGAAACCTCTTGTTGGCAGAAACAGTGGAAAATCTGTAATGTGTGTTGCTGCTTTCAAAAAGTATTAAACTTGCACATATAGAAAGGTCCCAGGTAAGATCTGACGAGTGTTTTCGAAAGTGCCAGTCGGGCCTCATGGTGCAAGCCTCCAGAAATATCTGCTCTGTCCTGCAGCAGATGCCAAAAAGGTCATGGATGGTAGTGCCCGGCACCTAGTGGGAGGGCCCTGCTTGCAATAGCCTAAAATGGCCAGTACGAACTGGACAGATCCCAACCCCTGTCTGTGTCATCAATCAAATGGCCAAAGAAGTATGCTGATCATTTCAGCAGCAAAGACTAAGTCACTTTACAATTGGAACATGTCAAAAAACAAAATAGTGACAATTTGTGCCACAGCTCTAAGCAAATGAGGAAGTGTGCTAAAAGATCAGATGTTGTAAGATTTATGCTAATCAGCACACATGTGCTACAAACTTCCTATTGTGCTGCAATTGCACAGGAGAATGGAAAGATGTACCATTGTTTCAGCTTGCTTTTCTTTTGTGCAATTGTATACATGTGCTGATTTTTTGAAAGCTGGTATAATATGATTGTTGTTCCACTTTGTTTTGTTTTAAGCTCCACCGTTGCATGTACATTTGAGCAGCTGAGTTGAAATTTGCTTTCTATTCTTAAAATATAGGGTGCCCGCTGAATAAATGTCCAGTATAATTTAAATTTCACAACTTAGCTTCTTTTACATTCCTATGATTAGAAGGAACAGAAGTTATATGCAGCTCTTACATTCTTCATGCAATTCACCTGAATATGCAAAATCTATACAGAGAAGGCCAATGGATACAGATTTTCTTAAGGAACTTGTTTCCCAATTCAACTATTCTTTATATAGATTTGGGGAGGAGGGAGACTTTGTCCTCTGCAGAGGCATGGGTAGCATTCTTATCAGCACTTAGCTATAGCAATAGCACTTAGACTTAAATACCATTTTACAATGTTTAACAGCCCTCTCTAAGCGGTTTATAGAGTCAGCATATTGCCCCAACAATCTGGGTCCTCATTTTACCCACCTTGATAAGGATGGAAGGCTGAGTCAACCTTGAGCCTTGTGAGATTTGAACTGTCAAGTTGCAGGCAGCTGGCAGGCAGCAGAAGTAGCCTGCAGTACTGACTCTAACCACTGCTCTTAAATTTCTCAACCAGCAATCTTAAATTTGCCACGTTTGAAAAACACTGTTCTCCACCATACCAAGATAACGTCAAGGTGACCTGGAATATCAGTGTGTGGCAAAGGCATAGAGAGTGAAATTGGAATACTGGCACCTTACATTTGGAGCCCTCTGGGATGAGCAAAAAGACTGAGTGGGAGAGGAAGTGGTTGATGTTACAACCGGAAATCTTGAAGAAAGGAGAAACATTAAAAAAAACTGAATTTCCAAAGGCGAACTGGGACTTTTTTTCTTTTTTGATGCAATGTTTTATCATAGGTTTGCAGGTGGTTGTTGTATTGCGTTAAATACGTGTATAGCAGCAAAGCATGGGAAAATCTTACCCTGGTTTGTTAAGCAGTATTTTCAATTGCCTTGAGAAGGGAACCCCTGCTCCCCAATACAGAAATAATAAATGATAATTGCAATCAAGCATGCAAAGCTTTTTTCCTTGATTCCAAGTTAGTAACTTTCATCTAGACCCAACATCTTGCAAGTTTGAGCTAATATTGAGCTACAGCTACATGAGTAGCAGGCTCTTGCACAATTTTGCCTGCATGTTTAGCTAGAAAATCTTAGATGCGGAACTATACTGATGTTGACGTTTTCAGTAGCTATCCATGGCCCACCGTCTGATAAAGGATGAATTAATGGTCACCAGGGAGCTACAGCCCATCAAAACTTTCCTCACAGGCTTTCCTCATAGTCAGCTATAAACAACTGAATATAACCTAATGGGATTGAGATTCATTTATATTCACACACTAAATTCCCCTCTCACCTCTGAGATTTCTTGATTCTTTAAGTTTTGTTCCTAAATATTTTCCTTATCATTTACAAATCTCTGCCTTTTTTCATTAAAAATGTAAAAAACATACTGAGACTACAAAAGCAATTCAATAATATTTGTCCCCTGGAATCACAGTGTGCTTCTTTGTCCAGTTATGAATATCTTAAGAGATGGATGCAGATTTTGAAACTAGAACATAGTTGATAAACAGGATTAAATTAATTCAACCCTATGATTGGTTTTGATTTATTTGATTTATATCCTGCCTTTGTATCTTATATCTGACTCTGAGGTAAGATGGGTGGCTAATAAATTTTACAAATAAATAAAATATTGTACAATTCAAGGTGCCCCACTTAATACTTGTTCATCCTCTTGTTTCCTCCATAAACACAACAGTATAAGTTGGGTTGGGCTGGCCTGAGAGAAAGTAATTGTCTCAAAGTCACCCAGCTGTGTTTCATGCCTAAGGCAGCACTAGAAGTCACAGTATCCTGGCATTCTAATCACTGTTAGAATGTTAGAACAACTACGGACCTCCGCTCCTTCCGTCAGAAATTAAAAACTCACTTTTTCTGCTTGGCCGGCCTAGGTTAGTCTCTACCTCAGGGGTTAGGGAATGTTAATTTTAAAATGGGGATTTTAGTACAGGGACAGTTGATTTAATTTGTTTTTATTGTATTTATTTATGTATATATTTTATGCTGTTTTAATTTTCCCTGTGCACCGCTCCGAGTCCCCCTGGGGAGAGGACGCGGTATAGAAAAATAAATCTATCTATCTATCTATAACTGTACTGCACTATCATTTTTGTCTGGATTGTGGGATTCACTTCTGTTGGCATTCAAAATAATGTTGTTACCTTCTTCTGAAAATTCTAGCATTTCCAAAAACAGTTTTAATACATTCCTTTCTGGCAGCTTGAAATCTTCCAAGAAATGTCTCAATATGTTCTCTGAAATGTCTGAATTCTTAGCTCATTCCTCCATGGATAGCTTCCAATTTTCCATAGAGGTTTTTGTTTTAGTCATGGAGGATTTAAGGCTCAAACAATCCAAAACTATTCCTCAGGGGAGAGATGTTCATAGAGGACAGGCATGCTTGGGGCATAAACAAGTAATGTGTCACTCCTGACGGCATTACGAATACAGCAGAAACCCCACTGTATTCTTTAACATGTACTTTGCATGGCAATGCTCATAATGAAAGATTTCTTGAAATATTGTGGTTTAATCCTAGCCATTTTTTAAAGTCCTCTTTTTGTAAGTCATTGGCAAACAGTTGCCCATCTTTACACTTTAACCTGTTGCATTTGATATTTGTAGACAGGTTTTAATCTTTCTGTTTCTTCCCCTTCTTTGAGCTTTGGAGAGATAACAAGATATCAATAAAATCTGGGCATTGTTTGCTGGCTTTAGTGAGGGGAGGGCTAGTCCATGGACACAGAGAAGAAATAGAACTGCTAGGCATGAATTTATTGTGGTCTGCTGCCCTCTGCTGTTTCTATATATAAGGTGGGAAGGCTATTTTAAAATTTGATTGAAGGCCAGCTTGGTTAGATGAGTCTTCATTTTGGAGGGGTTCCAAATAGAAGTCTCCCAACGTTAGCAACAAGAAACACTGTGCAGCTTTTTCTTTTTTAACTGATTTTATCCAGGAAACAAATAGGGGGGAAACAGTATTGGGAAATACTGAATAGTGGAATTTTAACAGAGATAAATAAGATAAAACAGTGATGTTTTTTATTTATTTTTTATTTATTAGATTTCTATCCCGCCCTATCTCCCAAAAGAGGGACTCCGGGCGGCGCACAGGGACTTAAAAACCAACAATACAAAAGTACAAATTCTACAAAATTTAAAACAACTATTAAACTGTTTCACCCGTGCTAAAAGAGATAATCAATTTAAAACCCAAATCTAATAAAATATGGTTGTAGCAGCTATGCCAGGCCGGCCATATGGAAAAAATAGGTTTTTAAAGTCCGGCGGAAGAGGCGAAGGTCGGTGATAGTCCGGAGGTCTGGGGGGAGGTCATTCCAAAGGGCGGGGCCTGCCACAGAGAAGGCTCTTTCCCTGGGCGTCGCCAGCCGGCATTGTCCAGCGGACGGCACCCTAAGGAGGTCCTCCCTGTGGGAGCGGACAGGTCGAGTGGAGGTATGCGGTAGAAGGCGGTCCTGCAAGTAGCCAGGCCCACTGCCATGGAGCGCTTTAAAGATGGTCACTAAAACCTTGAAACGCACCCGGAAGGCTACCGGCAGCCAGTGCAGCTCGCGCAGGAGAGGTGTTACATGGGAGTATTTTGAAACTCCCAAAATCCCCCGCGCGGCCGCATTCTGCACCAGCTGGAGCCTCTGGGTGCATCTCAAGGGCAGCCCCATGTAGAGAGCATTACAGTAGTCCAGGGGCGAAATGACAAGAGCTTGAGTGACTGTCTGTAAGGTGCCACGATCCAGTAAGGGGCGCAACTGGCGTATCAGGTGCACCTGATAGAAGGCCCCCCTGGCCATGGCCGTCAGATGTTCATCTAGGGACAGCTGGGAATCCAGGAGGACACCCAAGTTGCGGGCCCTTTCTGTGGTGGCTAGCTGTTCCCCCCCAATAGCCAGAGATGGAACTAACTGGCTATGTTGTGGCGCCGGAAACCACAGCCACTCGGTCTTGGACGGATTGAGTCAGAGCCCGTTCCTCCCTATCCAGGCCCGCACGGCCTCCAAACACCGGGACATCACATCGGCGGCATCGTTGGGGTGGTTTGGGGTAGAGATGTACAGCTGGGTGTCATCAGCGTACAGATGGAATTCTACCCCAAAACCACGGATGATCTCGCCCAGCGGCTTCATGTAGATGTTAAACAGGAGGGGCGAGAGGACCAACCCCTGAGGCACCCCGTAAACAAGGGGCCTCGATGTCAACCTCTGTCCCCCCCGCCAGCACAAACTGCGACTGGTCGGAGAGGTAGGAGGAGAACCACCGCAGTACGGTGCCTCCCAACCCCAACCCCTCCAACCGGTGTAGCAGGATACCATGGTCGATGATATCGAAAGCCGCTGAGAGGTCTAATAGGACCAGGATAGAGGAATAACCCCTATCCCGGGCCCTCCAGAGATCATCCACCAACACAACCAATGCCATCTCCGTGCTATACCCAGGCCGGAAGCCAGACTGGCGCGAGTCTAGATAGGCAGTTTCCTCCAGGTGCTGGGGGAACTGTCGTGCCACCACACTCTCAACAACCTTCGCCACAAAGCGAAGGTTGGAGACTGGACGATAGTTAGATAAAACATCTGGGTCCAGGGAGGGCTTCTTGAGGAGGGGTCTCACCACCGCCTCTTTCAAGACGGCTGGTACAAACCCCTCACTCAAAGAAGCATTAACAATTCCCTGGAGCCAGCCTCGTGTCAACTCCTGGGAGGCCAGTACAAGCCAGGAGGGACACGGGTCCAATAAACATGTGGTGGCATTCAGCTGCCGCAGCATCCTATCCATGCCATCGGGAGTCACGGGGTCAAACTCAGCCCAGGTGACGGTCTCAAGACCTGTCTCTGTCATCTCGTCCGGACCAACCCAATTGGAGGCTAATTCGCTCCGGATCTGAGCGATTTTATCCTGCAGATAACATCCAAATTCCTCTGCCCTACCCTGCAAGGGATCTTCCCGCGGCCTCTGTTGGAGGAGGGAGCGGGTCACTCTAAACAGGGTGGCAGGGCAGTTATCTGCGGATGCGATGAGAGTGGCGAGATGTTCCCGTTTCGCCACTCTCAGCGCCACGAGGTAGGTCCGCAAATGCAACCTTACCCGTGTCCTGTCAGATTCGGTGCAAGTTGACCCCCAAATGCTCTCTAGGTGTCTCTTCCGGCATTTCATTTCCCTCAGCTCCTCAGAAAACCAAGGAGCCAAGATAGAGCTACGCCGGCTGAGAGGCCGCAGTGGCGCGACCCGGTCCAGGGCCCCCATGGCCGCCAAATCCCAGGCAGCCACAAGGTCCTCAGTCGGGTCATGGGCCAGGGAGTCAGGTATTGGCCCAAGCTCCGTCTGGAACCTCTCCGGGTCCATCAGGCGCCTGGGGCGGAACCATCTTGGGATATCAGGTTCCGCCTCCCCGTGGTGGGGTGCAGCGGTTGGAAAGTTGAGCCGAAGGAGAGAGTGATCTGACCATGACATGGGTTCGATGACTAATTCCCCTAATCCTAGATCACTCATCCACCGGCTGGAGACAAAGATTAGGTCCAGTGTGTGTCCTCCCGTGTGTGTTGGGCCACAAATTAATTGGGTCAGGTCCATGGCCGACATGGAGGCCATGAACTCCCGAGCCACCTCAGACGATCCGCCTACCGATGGCAAGTTAAAATCCCCCATGACTAGAAGTCTGGGGGTCTCAACTGCCACCTCGGCGATCACGTCCAGGAGCTCGGGTAGGGCTGCTGATACGTAGCGGGGAGCCAGGTACACTATCAGCAAACCCAACTGCCTCCCGTGGCCCCACTTCACACATAGCGACTCACAACCGGCAGTCTGCGGCACGGTGGTCTCCCTCGGTAAAATACAATAAAATACAGTAGATAGTAGATAAATTGGAAGTGAGTGTGTGTGTGGAGGGGAGGGGGATACCCATCTCAGGCTTGCGACTCTGAGCAACAAACAGCAGTTAAAAACATAAACACAGCAGCTAAGTAAAAATCATTGCCACCATTAGCAGTAACTTCCCCTAGGCCAGGGGGCTGCAAAGTTGGCTCTTTTAAGACTGGTGAACTTCAACTCCCAGAATTCTCCAGCCAGCCAGGCTGGCTGGGGAGTTCTGGAGTTGAAATCCACCAGTCTTAAAAGAGCCAACTTTGCAGCCCCTGCCCTAGGCAACCCCCACCCCCTGCCCTGCCTTAACACCGATATGAATGAGGTTAGGTGAGTGCTTAGAATAGCTGATTTAGCCCTCTATGTGTCTGAGTGAAAGCCTCCAGTCACAGAGATGGTCTACACTTGTTATCTCTCAGTTGAGCTACTTCTGAACACAGTTCCATCACCTTTCTGAAGAGTGGCCTAATTCCAGCTTTCCTACCTCAGTTTGTATTTTTAAATTCTGTGATTTGGTTTTAAGGTTAAGTTTTTAATTTTTATAAATTTGTACAGGGGTTTATTTAATTCGATTTTAGTTATATGTATTATTGATTGTAATGGTTTTAATTTGTACCTGTACACCATCCCGAGTTCCTTCGGGGAGAGGGGGCGGTCTAGAAGTCCAATAAATAATAATAGTGCTAAACCCATGTCCCAAAGGAGCAGCCCATCTCCCCCTGCCCATCACAAGTGAACAGGGGAGAATAGGAAGGAGATTGATAATGAATAAGCACTGCAATAAAATGACAGTGGTGGCAGAGAGTAGTGGTGGCCAGCATCTCAAACAGTGAAAAGAGTATAGTCACATGAAGGGTAAAGCTGCAGAAATTCTGCAATGCATTCATTGATGACAGACCCATCAACATACAGCTGGCAAAGTCCACCTGTTTTTCCCAATCCTAGTTTTTAAATAAAGAACTAACAGTAGGCTAATCTCTGACAATAATAAAGATTGATTTAATATAGGTCTAGCATTCTTTCTAAAGAATGCTAAGTCCATACACATAAGGAGTCCAAGTATGACCTGAGAAGGACTTCAGAAAACACCACTGTTACTTAGGTAGAACTACCGTAACTAGGATCGAAGTACTGTTTCCTCCCTTATCCTGACAGGCTTACCCTGTTTCAAGGTGTGAAAAATCCATGGGTCTTTGTCAGCCATTGCCTTGGAAGGAAGCCATGGGGCTGCAGTGATTTGAAAGAGAGGTAAGAGAAACAGGATAGGGATCAGCAATGGGGAACACAAATTTCATCTGGTTTGGGGCCAATTCAAGGACATGCAGGAAGTGATTCAGCTCAAGAGTGTTCAACTCAAGAATAAATTCCATATTCATAGTCATCAGTCAATAGTCAATGTTGATTGACAGGTGGTCAGGTCATTGACCAATGCTTTCCTCAATATAGTACCACCCTCTCATAATAGCCAATGACACAGCTGAGCAGTAGGTATCTTGGAAGCATGATCTCTTTAGGGCAGTGGTTCTCAGTTATTTTCTGTCAGGCCCCCCCTAGGAAGAAGAAAACATTTTGCGCCCCCCCAGCCCCGGAAAGCGCCCCCCCAGCCCCGGAAAGCGCCCCCCCCAGCCCCGGGGCTGCCCCCTCCCTTCTTTCCCTCGCCTCCTTCTGAGCCAAGGATATTTATTCTCCTTGGTGCCGCCGTTGCCTTCTCTGCATGGCCCGAGCGCCTGTTCCTTACTGCGATGGTCTCAGCAGCTCCCAGCGCTCCCAACGCAGCCAGTCGAAAGCTGGGAGGGAGGCCGCTTTTCCACGCCATGGAAGGGGGTCGCCTCCCTCCCGGCTTTTGACTGGCCGCGTCCAGGCGGGCAGCGGGCAAGAGCCGTGAGCGGGCAAGTCGGGCGGCGCGCTGGGAGCTGCTGAGCCGGGCTGCGTGCTGGGAGCTGCTAAGCCGGGTGGCGCGCTGGGAGCTGCTAAGGAACAGGCGCTCGGGCCATGCGGAGAATGCAACGGTGGTATCGGTCTTTCCGGGTGTGCGGCTCCGCGCCCCCCCTTACAGAGCCTCGCGCCCCCCTAGGGGGGCCCGCCCCACTATTTGAGAAACGCTGCTTTAGGGAAAGCATGCTGTCCTCCAGCAGTCCATCACTCTTGGCAGTCTGCTAGCAATCTCACATAGACTTTATAGGAAGCACTGTTCCCCAGTCTGGAATCTGGAGGGGGAGGAATCTGGGAAACTCCCAGCTCTTGGTTTAGTACTGCTTGTGGACCTTAGACTTGAAAAGGTTGCCAAGATCTTATATACATAGCTAATCTTGCAGTCTCCCCTGCAGATTGAATAGTCCCCATGCTAATAAGAATTCATTCACTGGATTGCATTTGCTATGCGTCCTCCATAACACTTGAATAAATCTGCTGCAAATATTTGCTTTAATTGACCTTCTTTCTGTGGCATTTTTTATGGCTTTTGTATCTTGGATTTCTGTTTTATTTACTTGTTTTGAAGCTGATATATGATAATGTTTGTATGTGTGTGTTTAATAAGCTTAAGCTAAAGGTCACTAAATGACAAAGTCAATTATTTAAGCTTGTAAAAGCAATCGACTGCTATAATTGCGCAATTCTGTAACTTTGTTTTCAAAGTGGAATTTGGAATTTCCCTCATTTGCTTCACAGAAGTCATCTGACTTCTTTGAAAAAAAAAATAACCACCCCTCTCTGGTTGATCTAAGGCTAGCAAAAATAGGACTTGTGCAACTGAATTATTTTAATATGGTTTTCGTTGGCTGAATTGTTTAGGGCTACGAGAAATGAAAGACAAAATTTTTAAACAGCAGAGGGAGACAGAGTTCCTTAACGAAGTTCCATTGTTTCTGAATAGAAATGTTGTTCAGTGCTGGTAGAGGAGAGAGGCAGAAGAGGCAAACAGAAAGAGAGATCCAGCTGCAGAGACAAGGAGTTAAAGGTAAATCACTCTCAATTTCCTTTTCAGAAAATGGTATGCCGAGTATCTATTCTGGGATTAAGTTTTGTGGTCTAGTTTCCTAAGAGGTGATGCTTCTTCCAAGAGATCCTGCTCTTTGAAGCGAGTGTTATACTTTTTTTTTTTTTACAAAGTCAGAAGTAGGTTTATGTCAAGTTGAGCTCCAAACCTTTTGGCTCTGAGGAGCCTCCGGTCACTGTGCATCTTATAAAATCCAACATACCTTTAGGACATGGTTTTACTTGTTAGTTGACGGTGAGAAATAATACATAAACAATGAATTCATGCTAGTTCCATTCTTTGTGGGGGGTGGGATTTTCACTTGATTATTCTGTTCATCCACCAGGCGCAATTCAGGGGAGGATACGTCCCACTGATCAGGGTGCTGGGTTCTCCTAAATCTCATGATCCCGTGGCTTTGTGGAAGGAATAAGGATGGTGCTCTTACAGATGTGGTAAGTTACTGAATGAACAGAGGGTAGTTGAACAAATAACTTGGGACTCTAGTTAGTTACTTTCTTTGCTGGAAGGCCACTTCCAGATGAAAGTCAGGGTGGTAGAAGATGACCCACAATCCACTTGAATAACTACATCTTGCCAGGGGTCCCAGCTGCTCCCATCTCGTGTCTAGGACCTCTGCTGCACATCCTCACTTAGTGACTTTCCTGGCAGCGGTATCTCATCTGGGTCAATAGTAAGGGCCAGGAAAAAGTTATACTATACAATACAACAGCAGAGTTGGAAGGGACCTTGGAGGTCATCTAGTACAACTCCCTGCCTAGGCAGGAAGCCCTATACCATTTCAGACAAATGGCTATCCAACATCTCCTTAAAGACTTCCAGTGTTGTGGCATTTGCAACTTCTGGAGGCAAGCTGTTCTACTGATTAATTGTTCTAACTATCAGGAAATTTCTCCTCAGTTCTAAGTTGCTTCTCTCCTTGATTAGTTTCCACCCATTGCTTCTTGTTCTACCCTCAGGTGCCTTGGAGAATAATTTGACTCCCTCTTCTTTGTGGCAACCCCTGAGATATTGGAACACTGCTATAATGTCTCCCCTAGTCAACCCTGTGTATTCTTTTCATTAAACTAGACATACCCATTTCTTGCAATCGTTCTTCATATGTTTTAGTCTTCAGTCCCTTAATCATCTTTGTTGCTCTTCTCTGCACTCTTTCTAGAGTTTCTACATCTTTTCTACATCGTGGCAACGAAAACTGGATGCAGTATTCCAAGTGTGGCCTTACCAAGGCATTATAAAGTGGTATTAACACTTCATGTGATCTTGATTCTATTCCTCTATTTACGCAGCCTAGAACTGTGTTGGCTTTTTTGGCAGCTGCTTTACACCGCTGGCTCATATTTAAATGGTTCTCCACTAGGAGGGCTCCAAGATCCCTCTCACAGTTTGTTTATTTATTTATTTATTTTATTTATTCGAATTTATACCCCGCCCTTCTCCTTGTTAGGACCCAGTTACTGCTATTGAGCAAGGTACCAGCTATACTGTACCTGTGCATTTCGTTTTTCTTGCCTAAATGTAGAACCTTACTCCATTTTTAAGTCCGTTTTTCCTTTGGAGGCTCTGAATCAAGTTGCTGTGATTGTTCCAGCCTATAGTGTATGGGATGGAAAGCTGAAGTCTTCGTACTATGTGCATTCCACCATGGATTTCTGTGTGTGAGCCATTTGTGGAGTCACTTCTGTTCAAGACAAGCATTATCTGTTCTTTGGTTTTTGCACTGAAAAGGAGCATGCAAGGACATTTCTCTCTTTTCTTTTCCATCAACATGATCTTGCAGAGGTTGCAAGGACATGTATTTGTCTCCCATCACCCATGCATTAGAGCCAAACTAACTATGACTTAAGCAATGGTATATTATTAGCCATGGGCCTCTGGGCAAAACCAGGATGTCCAAGTTGGAAGATCTTCCAAATACATTTTCTCCAGGGCAGTGGTGAAATTCAAATGTTTTTACTACCAGTTCTGTGGGTGTGGCTTGGTGGGCGTGGCAGGGAAAAGATACTGCAAAATCCCCATTCCCACTTCAATCTGGGGTCAGCCAGAGGGGGCATTTGCTGGTTCTCCAAACTACTCCAAACTTCTGCTACCGGTTTTCCAGAACCTGTCAGAACCTGCTGGATTTCACCCCTGGTCCAGGGGCTGAGTGTGAGTTTGGCAGCCCTGCCCAATATTGATCTTTCCTCTTTTAGGAGCTTCATTTCCTTCCTCTTCCTGTCCTACACTGAGGCAACATCCATGCATGGAGAAATTCTGTCTCCAAATTATCCTCAAGCATATCCCAATGATGCTCTGGAATCCTGGAAAATAGAAGTTCCTTCTGGTTATGGCATTCATCTCTACTTCACCCACCTGGATATCGAGCCATCTCAAAACTGCGAATATGACTTTGTGAAGGTACAGGGGCATATTGGTCTGTTGGGAACTTGAGAGTGGAGATGTGTGTAGGCTGAGGTTTTCCAGGCTCTGTACTGAGACACCCAGCTAGGAAACTATTTCAAGCAAGATATAAAACTTTTCTGGTGATGTGTGAAAGTTAAGAATATGGATCGTTGAAGGTAGTTGAATATTGTTTCCATGCGAAGATCACACGTGTGCTACAACTAATGAATGAATTAACTACTTTGCCTGCTTCTGTATAGAAGATTTCAGTTAAGTCCATTATTGTAACCTCAAATAGAAAGTTTCTAGGACATGAATCCCTGTTCTAGATTGTTCTCTGGCTGTGTTCATAACTGGCACACAACCCCAAATGGGTAGAACATTTCCAAGCTAGTGAGTTTACCTAATCCACAGTATTCTGAGGACAGGACATTTGCTCCAAGTTCCAGACATGGGAGCCTTCAAGCCTCTCATTTGTCATGGTCTACTGTTAGCTTTTTGTCCTTCATTCCAGCCTTATGGCATCGGGACACAGATCAAGTCTTTTCACAGCTCCAAAAGCCTTCCGCACCCTCTTCTAGCAAAGATAGCTACATCCCTCAAGGAATCTTGGCACAGAGTGCCTGCTTGTCATCCCTCTCATCCCTGTTCATGTTCCTGATTGTTTTTTTAATCTTTTTAAAAACCTACAGTCCTTCTTTTCCTGTGAACCAGCCAATATTTTAAAAAAAATTGTACTTAGTGGCAGCAGCAGAAGACACGGATTCTTAGGGGAGGAGTCTCTGACTGCCATCTTAATTTCCCTACAATGTATGAAGATGGGGGGTGGGTGGGTAGTAAATTAAGATCTTAGTGTCTGCTGCTATCTTTAAATAGGAAGAATATTTAAAATAAATGCCATGTTTACAAGCTATCTACTACAGCTAGAAATGTTTAGAAGCCATCCACTACAGCTATTATCACAATGCTGGCCCAGGACAGCACACATCTGTATTCTGAAAGAATAGAGGGAAAAGATAATTGAATGATAAACTGAAAGCATGAACAAAGTCTTGGACATGCTGTCCCAGCTTTCAGGAAGGGAGTAGCTTCAGAAATGCCTGGACCTTTGGATCATTATCTGGAGGCAAGTGGAAGCAAGTGATGAATCGTGTGTTGTAATGTTGCAACCCAAATTCTACCCCTTATGAACTTATACCTGCAATGTCTTGATGCAAGTAAGAATGGATGGCGCTTGTGTTGTGATGTCACTATGCCCACTTCATTCATTTGGATAATAACCCTGTGTATTCTGGGCCTTTACTTCAGTAATTCTAGAAAAGCAGCCATTTCCTGAGAAAATTAAACTTTGGGTGACATGAACGAAAAGGGAAAAGAAGGGCAAATATTGCTGGATGATACTGATGTCATTTAGATGACAAAATAGGTTTGGCATTAAGGGACCATTTTGAAATCATGGTAAATGAGATGCAAGAGAGCAATTTTTACCTTAATCCTCCTAAGAACATCCCAGCATAAAAAAAAGAGGCAACCTTGTAGTCTCTACTGCTCTGAAAGCCACAAAAGGGGAGTTCATGGGCTACATTTTTTGCATTCTGGGAACAGAGCAGTGTTTCTCAACCTTGAAGACTTTAAGTCCTGTGGGCTTCAACTTCCAGAATCCCCCAGCCAGCTGGCTGGGGAATTCTGGGAGTTGCAGTCCACAGGACTTCAAGTCACCAAGGTTGAGAAACACTGCAATAGAGCATTGAGGAATTGTTGTACAGGGCTGCTGTTATGAAACCCAAAGATGAATCTTGGTCAATATCTGCTACTGCATTACTGTAGAAAACCATATCTGAAGCCCAGAAGGGGGAGAGGAATCCGAAAATGACTTGGCTCTGTTGGGTATAAGACAGAGGGAAAAGAAAACACAAGAAGGCTTTCAAGGTTCTGTTAGTCAATAGTCAATTTCTAGTCAATCTTATGGAGTCTGTTTCCTGGCTTGGCCTACCTTGAAGGGCTGGCATAGAAATATGAAGGAAGGATGTTCTCTGGGCCCAATGTTTTGGATAAAAATATAGTTAAACATAAGCCTTTATTCTTGTTCATCTGATCCTTCCAGGTCCTGTCTGGTGAACAGGTGGAGGGTCAGTTCTGTGGGCGAAAAACGAGGCGCGGACGGGGGTCTCCTATCCTGGAAGAACTCCACGTACCCTACAATAGTTTGACTATCCTATTTCAGTCTGACTTTTCCAATGAAGAAAGGTATACTGGATTTGCTGCCTATTACACTGCAATCGGTAAGTCCTTAGCTGTCAGGGGCAAAAGATCAGGATCACACATGAAGTTCCAATTGAACTGATTTATTACTAATCATGCCTTTAAGCAAGAATTTACTCAACTACTGTTAGCACAATCTTGATTAGATTAGATAAGGGTAACAGAATTCAAGAATGGGTGGACTTCGTCTGTTTGTGACTATGCAGAGACTCTAGGTTGATTCCTATTTTGACTCCGTCCTCAGGCTTTGTTACACATTCTTCTACATTAGCTGCCTCTTCTGAGCAGATAAAGGTGTGTGCCTTGAGGAGAGTTACCATTTAAAAAAAAATGGAACCCATTTCTGATTCCTCTGAAAGAAGAAGTGAACCTCTCTGCACATTCAAGAGCTCAATCTTAACCTTCCCTGGGGGAAGGTTACTGCAAAATCCGCATTCCCACCCCACTAACCTGCTTTCCAGCTCTGTTCTCCTGTTCAGGGCAACAAAAGAAGATCAGCTGGGAGGTCGGGAGGCAGCGAGGGGCGGGGCCAGCCTATTTGCTGGTTCTCTGAACTACTCAAAATTTCCACTACCGGTTCTCCAGAACCTGTCACAACTGGCTGAAAGTCACCTCTGCTCTATTTCCTGTAAATGAGGCCTCAGGATTTAGGAAAGACATTACTGGGATTCTCTAGGAGACAAAGCCAGGCTGGTAAAATCTTGGTGTGGTGAATTATGTCATTGTTTTTGTCATCTTTCCCCCTATTTCATTGGGGATTTTTCTACATCACTTTTCCTTTCTTACAGATGTGAATGAATGCACAGATTTTGTGGAAGAGGCCTGTAGCCATTATTGCAATAACTATATTGGTGGCTACTATTGTTCTTGTCCTCCTGAATATTTCTTGCATGAAGATAAGAAGACATGTGGAGGTAGCATTCATTGACTTATAGATTATACACCTGTGTGGAGTCAGTGACAAAATGTTCATTGTGATGTTAACAGTCATAACACTTGTATGCTGCTCAACTCCCAATGATTATGGCAGTTCACAACAATCAAACAAAGAAATTACAATAAAAGTCAATAAAAGATAAACAATGGCAAACATGACAGACCAGAGGGAATGAAGTGAGGGAAGTTTCTTTCCCCTTTGCCAGGGACCAGGGCTTCACAGCTCTTCTAAACAACAGCTAAGAGGAAGCCATCTGGCTCTCTGTGGGGACCTCCTTCCAGATGGCATGCGCTGCCGTAGAGAAGGCATGCTCCTGGGTTCCCCATAGATGACATTGTTTAATCAAAGGTACCCAGAGTGTGCCAACCCTGCATGATCAAATTGGGCAGGCAGGTGGTCCCTCCAATAACTGTTCCCTCTCTGTAACCAAAACCACTGTGTGAGTGCAGAAGGATAAGGCGTGTGTTGTTGACATCGCAATGCACATTTGTCATCATCATGATTAGAAATAGATTTGATTTGTATCTGCCTTTCTATCCAGAGCATTCAAGGAGAAAGCCAACAGTAAAAAAAAATAAAACACAAAGAAGTAAAATCTGAACACTTCATTAAAATTATTGTTAGTTTAAAATGAAAACAGCTGACTACATAGAAGAATTTCCTAAAAATAGAAAATATAGAATTAACCACAACTCCCAAATAAATGAGGCTTTCTCTTATGAACCTGACAAACAGACTATAGAAAGTTGAAGAAGGCATCTTTTGCTGAGCCTAATTTCCCAACACTTTCATATAGGAATAGATGGGTTGTCGCATTTGATAGTTAGCTGTTTTGGTTTTAAAAATCAAGAATATGAAGTCCAAACTGATAAAATCAAGTAACTTTATCTACAAAATATGCTGCAACAGTTTCAAAATGGTCTCAGCTTCCTGAGTTTTCATTCGTTTGTACTCCAATTTATTTATTTATTTAAAACATTTATTCAGCTGCTCATCTTACATTGAATTCTGGGCCCACTTTCCTTCTGCTTCATCAGTTTTGCTCTCCATTAAAGAAGAGAACTGAGCAGCCATGTGGGACCAAGAGTGTCCACAGTTTATTGCTTCCTATTCAATTGTCACTAATAGAAGGAGCAGGAAAATTCAGGAAACAAGCTTGAGTCCATGAAACATCTGAAATAGACCTTTTAATTCAGTGTTTCTCAACCTTGGCCCACCTGAAGATGCATGGACTTCAGCTCTGTTGGCTGAGGGATACTGGGAGTTGAAGTCCACGCAACTTCAGGTGGGCCAAAGTTGAGAAACACTGTTTTAATTGGTCCTCTGACTCTGCAAAACCTTCATACCAATATTCAGCTTAAACCTCATAACATCTTCATTCTGATAAATTATCTTCTGCTCTCCTAAGACAATGCCTTGAGTAGGAGAACCCCAAGAGCTTTAAATGCAGAAACTTCAAATGAAATATGTGATGGATTGGTAAAAATATAACTATATCCCTTTCATAACACCCAAAGCACTGCTGTTGCCAATTCATTTTGCCTACATTTAAACCATAAGGAGAGCCAAATAGTAACCACAGTCTTCTGTCAAAATTATTTCTATTCTTTTTGCCATTGCTTTTCTTCTAAACTCTAGTGAACTGCAGTGGGAATGTATTTACCGAGCTGTCTGGGGAGATTACCAGCCCCAACTATCCCAGGCCATATGCTGAGAACTCTCACTGTGATTACCGTGTCATCCTGGAACCAGGATACCAGGTGATCCTGAGCATTGGGAACAACGACTTTGAAGTTGAGCCAAGTGACTCAGAAGGAACTTGCCCAGATGCCTTGAGAGTAAGTGATCGTGATGGCTCTTGATTATGAACTTTTCTTGTATCCTAACTTTGTTATATCTCAGAGGGTGCCACAAAGAAGAGGGAGTCTAACTATTCTCCAAGGCACCTGGGGGCAGGACAAGAAGCAATGGGTGGAAACTAATCAAGGAGAGGAGCAACTTAGAACTAAGGAGAAATTTCCTGACAGTTAGAACAATTAACCTCTGGAACAGCTTGCCTCCAGAAGTTGTGAATGCCCCAACCCTGGAAGTCTTTAAAAAGATGTTAGATAGCCATTTGTCTGAAATGGTATAAGGTTCCTGCCCACGCAGGGGGTTGGACTAGAAGACCTACAAGGTCCCTTCCAACTCTGCTATTGTATTGTATTGTATTGTTCCTTATGAAAATGAGGGGCTGACTTGACTTTCACAATCCACTGAAGTCCTGGAATGTATGAATTGTAGCAGTGTAGAATGTCTGAGCAGGAACATGGCAAATTTGCTTTTGCAGCAGCGTGTTCAACTTTGCTCTCCTGCTAAAGAAAATTAGAATTCCTGCCCATGCAGGGGGTTGGACTAGAAGACCTACAAGGTCCCTTCCAACTCTGCTATTGTATTATTGTATTGTATAGAAGGGGGAAAGGAGGTCTACATAAATGGACTGAACTTCAACATATGCAACAGAAGGACACTTGTATAACTCTTGACCTTGTTGGAAACATTTGCTTCTGTTGCCTTAGAAATTCCCTTTCTCCTCCTGTTCATTCTTCTTCTTCCAGATGTTTTAGTGGTCTTCTATACATAGAGACAATTTTCATTTAGGATGCTAAAAGATCATCTCTGGGTCTCTGTTCAAGAGCAGATAGATTACGGTGAAATCAAATAACAACTCTAAGAATTAATAGCAAAATCAAGACACTGAGAGAATCACAGCTGAAGCTCCCCTCCCACATGTTTAGTTAATTCCAGCAAGGTTTCTCAGATTTCTCTTTTTCACATTCAGCGAATAATGGGCTTTTGCAGAACTCAAATAAGAAAGAGTCAAGATATTTCCTTGCTCAAACAATGGCTATTTATTGTTAAAACCTGGTTCCTGCAAATGAGTACAGACTTAAATATTGTATTGTAGTGCTGTAGGTATCCCAACATACAAAATCTTTCTATCACATCTTAGTTTACCACCAAGGGATTACTAGCTTACTGTCATATCCAGTAAACACAGTGGATATTATGGGTTTCACTGTTTCTTCATGTGCCTAACTGAGTGGTAATTGTGTTTCGACACAATATCACCAGCGTGATATTTCATACATGAAATACATAGTAAAGATTGTGTCTGGGACACTGAACCTACACATCTAGCTATCTTATAGATATTTCAGACCATTTTGAGTAATGCTCAGCTTAAATCTCCAGGAAAAAAATGTTTTCAAGCCTTTCAGGAAAAAAAGGAAACCAAAATCTAAGCAGCATTTCATAGCTAGTTATTGAGTAAGAAGTGATTAAATGATATTCTGTTTTTATATCAAGGTCTATGTTTCTTGCATTCTGTGCTAATACTGAAATAATCAGGGAAAAGAAAGCAAAGAAAGAAAAATGTTCTTTTGTGTCCCTTTTTATTTGAGTAAAAGAAATCAATAAAAGTTCAGGATAGTAATAATAGACTGGGCCAGGGAAAGCAGTTGATTCATTAAGGGAATGAAGCAAACCCATCATCATTCTTCTCTACCAAATATTTAAAGACATTTTAGGACAACAAAGTGAGTGGAATATTGATGTCTCATACTTAATACTCTTCCATGGCATTTCTAATTGAAATAGCAATCTTCTTTTTAGGATCAAATCCAGGCCAGTCAATATTTCATATCCCATTATTGAGTAGGAAGATGATTGTTCTGAGTGTTCCTGTGTTCTTTCTCTTCTCTGGGAGGACTGACAAGTGCTTAGCACATTCTTACATTATATGTCTTCAGACGTATTTAATAACATCAATAACCTGTTTCTATTTGGGTTTTGCTGCTCAGTACGTTAATATTGAATGCATCCTTAGCTGTATCTTTATCTCATCATAACCAAGCATCTGAATTTTGATCCTGTGACCATGGGGAGGCTACAGTAGCATAAGTGTGAAAAACAGTCATAAGTCACTTTTTTCGAAGCTGTTATAATTTTGAAGGGTCACTAAACGAACGGTTGTAAGTTGGGGACTACCTGCATTACAATGCTTCTTCTTTTTTTTTTGAACCTTTCCCCAATATTCCTACTGGCTGCTTGGTAGTTTTCGGCAGGGGATCAGAATTTTGGTCCTTATTGTGGCAGTACATTTCCTGGGCCTCCTAAAATCAACACTAAGAGCAACATTGTGGACATTTTCTTCAAAACAGATGACGTCATACAAATGAAAGGCTGGAAAATCCGCTACTTTGGGGCCCGTGAGTAGATCTCTTCTGAGGAAACAAGGGGGCGAATTCAAGTGCTGAAGTAGGGAACTGGATTGTTATAACAGGACAAGTGTTTGTTTCCAAGGAGCAAACAAAAAAAGATGATATTTGCAGAATGGTGAATGAGTTACTATCAGCAGAAATAATATTGTCTATAAGAATTCTTCTTCAGGAGTTAATTACACATTGTCTGGACAAATTGTGAATGGGTAGATTATGGGGGCTAGGAGCTTTTTTTGACTGTAGATGAAAAGTCTTTTGAGTTGGTGGCTGGTTTGGAGTGGTTAGCCCTAACTCAGCTCCACTAAAACCAGGAGCAGAAGCAAAATGTAGTATTGTATCTAGGATGTTTATTGTGCAATGCTTAGGAATGGAATTTCCATCAAAATTGGACTATGCGGAGTAGTAATATGTCATTACTACTGCATTATCAGTTACTTCCCTATTTTGCATTAAGTTATGAAATATAAAACAAAATCATCTCAATAAAAAAGAATAGGCATCCATGTTATATAGAGAGAGCCTATCTTCAAGATCAGTTTGGAAGGGAAGAAGGTTTTAGCAGAAAGCTTTGCAACTCTGGTGGATTGCACCATTCCACCATTCAGGTTCTCCAACTCTTCCTCCTTATTCACAAATGCTAAGACAAGAAAGCACAATTGGTCTCAGTGAAGAAAGGGTGAAGTACAGGCCAAACTCAAGACTTTTACTGGTCCTGATTCTGACCATTGGTGATAGAAAAGGGGACTGGTGTGTGTGCTTGTAAATGTTTGTAGAGCATAAGGTGTTTGATTTCTGATACCTTTTTCTCTTTCTAAAGCAATGCCCTGCCCACAGACTGTTATTTCAAGATCTGTTCAGCATCCCCTAAGAGACTCTTATGTCTTTAAGGATTCTGTGAGGGTGACTTGCATAGAAGGCTATGAGATTGTAATGGTAAGTAATTTGTGTTTTGGATTAAAGGCTCTCCATAAAGTTCCTGTGGAACCTGTTGGTACTACAGTGGTTTTTGATTTATTCAAGGACGAAACAGCAAACCATGCATTTGCATGTTATGTGGCACAACCATCGTTTCTGGGAAGCCAACATCATGTAATTTCCCTGAATGACAATAAGAGAGATCCCACAGTTCCACAAAAGGGTTGGTTCTTCATTCTGACCATGAGTTAAGACCAGAAAGCAATGATGGACAGGCTAAAGATCAAGTGCAGGAAGGCTGGCTCAGCCACATGATCATGAAAGTCTTGCCTGCCATTTCAAGACAGGAGGACCATCAGCAATCTCCCAGCTTAACTTGCCAACACTACACCTTTCTAGACAAAAGTTGGGAAATAGAAGGAAGCCAGCACCTGTCAGGATGTTCTTGTTGGTGAGTGCAAACTCACCAGGGGAAACTCAGGTGACAGATAAAAGAGAAAGAAAGAGTCCATAACAAATTGTGATGGCACCAAAGTGATGCTGTGAGTGCAATGAAATCATCCTAGAAATGCCACACTTCCATTAGAATCTCTGCATTAGAAACGTACATTGAACCATTTGTGTGGTTTGTAATTTGCCCTCCCAACATGCCGTCCCTCTATTTGCTACAGGATCAAAGGTAGATAAAGCATATGAGCAAGTTTCAAGGAAATGAGGATTCCTGGCATCATCAGTTAAAAGACACGCTTCAGTTATTCAGTCTTTCATCCTCTTAATGGATTCCCCCCCCCACCTCCCATCGGTGTTAAGAATACACAGAACACATGATAGGAAACTTGGACAGGGAGAAATCCTGACTGTAACCCTAATCATGATATTTTATGAATGAGAAATGGTGAAACAAGCTTCATACAAAACTTGGTTCATTTTTGCCTTAGGACAGTATATAAAAAACAACACCATTATTTAATACTCTATTACAGGGGTCTCCAACCTTTGCAACTTTAAGTCTGAAGGACTTCAGCTCCCAGAATTCTCCAGCCAGCAAAGCTGGCTGGAGAATTCTGGGAGCTGAAGTCCTTCAGACTTAAAGTTGCAAAGGTTGGAGACCCCTGCTCTATTATAACATGGCTGTTCCTTGTTTCCCCCACTGTCTACATACAAGAATGGAACGCATGCCTGAGGGCTTTTCTCAGAAGTGCTATACATCCCTTTTTCTGACAAAAACGTCACCAGGATAAAATCTGCTGTCTCCAGTGAGGACCCTTAAACTGCCTCAATGCCATCTATTTGTGTGTGTGTGTGTGTGTGTGTGTGTGTAGACATATTCAGTAAAAACATTACTTAAACCTTCTATTTTTATTTCCCTTCTCCCTTTTCAATATTTCCACACAACAATAAAACATCTCCCAGTTATAGTAAGGCTGTGGTTGGGGGATGGTTTTGAGAAATGCCTTGATTTGTGAACTTTGCCATCTTTCAACAAAGGTTTGTGCCAGCCTGTTAGACTGTTGATTATCAGGCTGGGTTTTTACAGTGGATTAAAATGCATTGAGAATTGCTGGGGGAAATCGGTTCCTTGAAGGAGAGGGTTGGTCTAGAAATATGAAATACAAAATGGTGGGTGATCTTGTTCTGAAAGTAAGCTTGATGCTGTGCTCGTGTGTGTGTGTAGTATGCCTCTCCCTTTCTCTCTTGACAAGGCAACTCTAACTCTCCTGGAGCCCACCAGATATCCACCTGGGAAATGGTGGGTAGTGGGAGTGTATCCGTTTTGAAAGAGCCAGGTTCTTCAACTCCTCAAAAGGGAAAGGCCCCATGGAAGAGATTCCACAAGTTCCAGAGGAGGCACTTTGTTTGTCTCCGCCTGAAATGGGTAGTAGGTATTGACCCAATTCCTATGGCCTTTTGACAGCACTGCTGATGGCAAAATGAATTAAGCCTTGTGCACCTTGAAAGTGTTGTGAATTGCTAGGTGCCAGTGGATAAAAGTTTCTTCCTCGTTCCTTTGGAAGTGTCCCAGGGCCTTTCCCCACTTGTACCTAGCTACAAGATAAACATGTCATGACAACCTTGTTTTTTTTCTGCCCTGTCTCCAGGACAGGAGTTCATTTCATCCCCACCCCCATACCACAGGCAGCTTGAAACACACACATGCACACACAGAGAGACATACAGTTATAAAAATTTTGAAAGATAAAAGTAAGGAAAGTAAACTAATAAATGCAGTGTAAGTGGAGGGAGGAAAACATGGAAAGAAATAGAAAAAAGGGAAAGGAAAAAGGGGGAAGAAGAAAAGGAAATCAGGAAAGGAAAGGAACAAAACAAACATTTCCATCTTCTTAAGAGAGTTAAAATTTATACTTTCGCTTTTTAAGATTACAACATTCCATAGTCTATAATCTATCCTTTTTAAAATACTTTATTGAAAAGACAATGCCATATCAGGGTAACAATTACAAATAAAGCAAAGCCAAAGAAAAATCAATAGCAAATCTTAACATACTTAACAAGCTAATAATTATAACAGTAATATATTTACAATGATTATAATAATGCAACCAATGGGAAAAAGAGAAAAGAAAATGAGCTTTATCTAAATTTCCAGTTACATTCGCCTATTTACAATTTTTCCACATTATATCCATAATTCTAAGGTTATAATCTATCCTTTTTAATCACCACTCAAGCCCTCGTCATCTCCCGCCTGGACTATTGTAACACTGTCTACATGGGGCTGCCCTTGAGATGCACCCGGAGGCTCCAGTTAGTTCAGAATGCAGCCGCACAGGGATTTTGGGAGTCTCAAGATACTCCCATGTAATACCTCTCCCGCGTGAGCTGTACTGGCTACCTGTGGCCTTCCGGGTGCGCTTCAAGGTACTAGTGACCATCTTTAAAGTGCTCCATGGCATAGGTCCCGGTTATTTGCGGACCGCCTCCTACCACATACCTCCCTTCGACCTGTCCGCTCCCACAAGGGAGGGCCTCCTGATGTTGCTGTCTGCCGGTCAATACCGGCTGGCCACTCCCAGGGGAAGAGCCTTCTCTGTGGCAGGCCCCGCCCTCTGGAATGACCTGCCCCCTGACCTTCGTACAATCACGGACCTACGCCTCTTTCGCCGGGCATTAAAAACACACTTTTTTCATGTGGCCGGCCTGGCATAGTTTTTATTATTGATTTTTAGTCAGGGTTTTAATTATGAATTTTAGCACGGGTCTCAAAATTGATTTAATCTATTTTTAACTATGTTTGACTGTATTTATTATCTCTGTTTTTATTATTCCTGTGCACCTCCCTGAGTCCCGTTGGGGAGAGAGGGCGGTATAGAAATGTAATAAAAGTTAAAAAGTTAAAGTTAAAAGTTTTTCAGCATAAAGACCATAATGGGTTTCCAGTCATTAATAAATGTGTTTATTCCCCTTTTTATAACCAAAAAAGTCAGTTTTACCATCTCTTCTAATTCTGTCATTTTCACAAACTCTGCTATTTCGGAATCCTTCTTTCAGCCAAGAGGCAGTACAAGATCCTTCTACTCTAGCTGTCAAAGCAATGGCAAATGGAGCTACTCAGATTACAGCTGTGTTCGTAAGTGATTTACAATGGTCTTTGGTGTATTTTCTGATGGTCTCAAGATAATAAAGATATGATACAATATGATAATGAATAAAATGTGAGACGCAGACACAGATGTCTTGCCAAAGCAGTGAAAGTAGATGAATTGCAGGGCTCAGAGAAACTTTAAAGAATCATCCTGTTATATGTAATTTTCCTCACACCTGTCAGCAGGTCTATGACAGTTTGCCACAACCAACTCGCCACAGCCAACTCATCATGGGATAACTCACCATGGCCAACTTTCCATGGGTCAATTCATTGCAGGACAAGTTACACTAATATCAAACAAATTGTGGAATAGAATCATTAAAGAATGGGTGTAAAACAGTGTTTCTCAACCGTGGCGACTTTAACTCCTGTGGACTTCAATTCCTAGAATCCTCCAGCCAGCAAAGCTGGCTGGGGAATTCTGGGAGTTGAAGTCCACAGGACTTAAACGTTGCCAAGGTTGAGAAACACTGGTGTAAAAGGAGGGACAAAATGTGAATGCCAAAAATTAAAATATGTTTTATTTATTTTAAATAATTGAATTGAATTGTTAAATTCTGAGGTGAGTTGTCCCACAGCAGGTTGGCTGTGGAAAGTTAGCGATGGCGAGTTGGCTCCAGTGAGTTGTCCCATTCTGCCTGTCAGCCCTCCATTATATAACCACGCTAGATCAACCACAGAGCATGTCTGTTACCTGTGATGGATGCTGTATAGTCAAAAGCTGTGGAGGTTGACAAGGATTTAATCATTTAATCCAGCATAGTTTGGAAATCTTTATATGACATGAAATACTCACCTATGGAAGTTTTCCCAGAGGAGGGCTACTCTTAACAAATAATGCAACATGGGATGGATGGATGGATGGATGCAACATAAAGAAACATGAAAATGGAAAGATGAGCTACTCTAATCCTGTCTCACTCTGTTTTTCATTTGCTTTTCAGCTGTAGACTGTGGTGTGCCTGATCCTATTAAACATGGCAATATCATTTACCTGTCAGGATCGGAGGCGACACATTATCAAGCCACTATCCGTTACGAATGCCACAAACCCTATTATACCATGAAGGGCAAAGGTATGTCCTGGCCTCTTCCTTTCCTCCACTGAAACCTTCCAATTCAGAAATTAAGAACACCCTTTTGCTCATTTTACCAGCCTCAGGAAGACAGGATTGGGGCAGGAAGTTTCACTAGGCTGGGAACCACCAAAGGTATCCTGTCAAAAATTGAAGTACTAAGAACAGTAAGCATGGTGATACAAAGAAACAGGATGATCATGATCTTAAGAGTCTTCCTCACCTTATAGCTCAGTCTTTACGATCTTTCTGAAGCCTTGGCTGTTGTGTACTACAAGGCAGAGGCTGCAACCTGAAACATTTGCAAGCTATGTGCCTCTTTCTCTGTGCCTCCACACAGCAGATCTTCACTTTCTATCTGCCCCTCACAGCCATTCTGTTCCCCAGGAACCCCTTGTTTTTATTTTTTCAAATCTCAACTGTCTATTCTTTCAGTTGTTTCCATTAACTTCTTATATTATCTCAGTATCTTATTTATTCAGTTTCATTTGTTCAGTTAGAACGCCATACTCATTAATAATTGTTTTGTCTTTAAAGCAAAATGTGTGTGTGTGTGTGAAATTATTGGTTAAAATGTTTGGTAAATCAGTTGATAAATTCCTTTTATAATTGTTTTTTTTTTTAAAGAACATCTTTGTTGGGTTGATTGTAAGTCGTAGCTGAATGCTTCTTGGAGTTTGTGATATATATTATAGTCTTTTAAAAAGAATTAATGATAATATTGTATTTATAAATAATTGCTTTTTTCCCTAAGAAACATATCAGTGTTCAGCCAATGGAATATGGGTGGATGAAGAAGGGAGATCAGGGCTTCCAGTCTGTGACCCAGGTACAGTCTATCTGCTGTATAATTCTCTGTGCTGTTCTCTAAAAAATGAAGTTCATATCAAGTTACAATTACAAAATAATAATGTTGCTTCTCTTTTAATTCCAAAGTAACAGTACTTTCTCTGGTATCTCTTTTGCCAGAGAAAATTCATAAATTTCTCCAGTTGATCATTGTAATGATCTTCCACGCTCTGAGTTTTATTAGTTTAATTTGTTTTGGAAGATTTAAACCTTCCTCTAATACCAACCCTACCAGAAGTTCTAAAACAGGAATGGGAATCCTTGTTAGGACTTTGGAAAGAGCAATAGAAGTATAAAGAACAATCCAAAGAGGAACCAAAGAAGAACCTGAAGCTTGCTTTGATATCCCTGGGCGTAACATTTTCTATGTGGGTCAAGGAATCATGCTCTGGATTGTAGGTTTAGTGGGCTGTGCCTATAGAGTTGCAGAACCTATACTATTTTTCTTTTTTCTCCCATGTTAATTGAATATACCTGATATTTATTCTGCTTCCTCTCTGACTAAAAATGGTTTCTTCTGTTTTTGCTTTAGTTTGTGGAGTTCCCAGTAGAAGTATTGAAGAAATAGGGAGGATTTATGGAGGCACGGTTGCTAAAGAAGGGAATTTCCCTTGGCAAATCTACTTTGATGAGCCACGAGCTGGTGGAGCCCTCATTTCAGAACAATGGATACTTACTGCAGCTCATGTGCTGGATGGTACTCCCTACCCAATTCTCTATGCTGGGATGTTCAATGTGAGTCAAAGGGCCAAGAGTGCTACTGAGCCACTGAAGATAGTGGATACATTCATTCATCCTAAATGGGTCAAAAGTGGATCAGGGACCAGGACAAACTTTAATCATGACATTGCTCTCTTAAGATTGAAAGAACCTTTGACAATGGGCCCCACTATTTCACCAATTTGCCTACCTGGCACATCCTCAGAATATGATCCACAGGTAGGGACCTTGGGCTACATATCTGGCTGGGGCAAGACCGATGCGACTCGAACATCTCCTAGATTATCGTTGAGACTCAGGGCAGCTTGGATCCCCGTGGTGAACATGGATACATGCAGAAATGTGAAGCGAGACACAGGTTATGTCTTCACAGAAAATATGATTTGTGCTGGGGATGGCCGGCAGGACAGCTGTCAGGGAGACAGTGGTGGGGCATATGCTATCAAAGACCCCCAAAGCGACACACACTATTATGTTGCTGGACTGGTTTCATGGGGGCCAGAATGTGGCACTTATGGTCTTTACACTAAAGTGGCAAATTACGTGGATTGGATCAGAAAGGTCATGAAGGAGTATAGAGAACCTGAAGAGTAGATGTTTCCTTTCTTTCTACATTATCTGTCTACCAGGCACCTACTGACTCTCAAGAGGTTTTGTCAAATCCATACATCTAACATACAAAAATAAATTTGCAGCTAAGATCCATATTATTGCAAGTCGCTTTACATTGCCTTCTCCTCTTTCCTCAGGAAAAGTAAAGTAGTAGCAGACTAGAGGTGGGTTCCTACTGGTTTGGACTGGTTCTACCGAGTAGATAGGAACTTGGCCAGCCACGCCCCCCCGACTGGTTCTATTGGCAGTGCCATAGCTGCCACCATCTTGTTTTTTGCTTTTGGAAATGCACAGAAGCATTTTTTTGCTACTGCACATGCGCGCAAATGGGCCAAAAGTGGATCAGGGACCAGGACAAACTTTAATCATGACATTGCTCTCTTAAGATTGAAAGAACCTTTGACAATGGGCCCCACTATTTCACCAATTTGCCTACCTGGCACGTCCTCAGAACATGATCCACAGGTAGGGACCTTGTCCCTGAGCGAACCATCAGTAGCAGAAGCCGGAACCCATCCCTGTAGCAGACATATTATGTTTTTCTAGTTTTGAACTGCTTTGTCTTCTCTTTCTTTAATTAGGCTTCATTTATTTTCTTTTTTTGGGAAGCTAAATTAGACTAAATTACTTTTAATTCATGCAAGAATAATGTATTTTTAGTCTCCCTGGTTTTGACCATTGGGAAACGAATTGCCAGCTGCATCATAGACCTGGAGTACATAGCCACTTCTAGAACATAATCTACCCAAATATATTTTTTTCATTGAAATGAGTGGCAGCCAGCTTTCATCTTTATATTGCTTGTGTAAGAGAAGCTTTTGCAAGAGAAGAGCCTCACAGATTCTGCCCAAAGGAGTTCTTTTTGTCCTTGTAAATGCAATAAACCTAAACCTTCTTGCATAAAAACCAATATACACTCATAAAGACAAGAATATTTTGTTTTTAGTTTTTATTCTTTGTATGATACAGGCTGCTTCAGGGCCTCAAAAGGTAATATCAGTGTCAAACAATGGGAATATCATCTTTCATACATGGAAAAGTAAAAGTAAAAATGGATTTTACTCTGCTGGTCATTAACCAACTTTATGCAGTGGTGCCCATCTCTGTTTCTAGGCCATTGAGCCAGCATTGACCAATGACATTTCCGCAGTCATGTGGTCAGCATGACGTCATGCCACAGCTCAGAGTTTTACAGCAAAACATGGAACACTGTTACCTTCCCACCAAAGTGGTACCTATTTATCTACAGCTAGTCCTCAACTTATGACCATAATTGAACCCAACATTTATGTTCCTAAGTGAGAAATTTGTTAAGTGAGTTTTGTCACATTTTATGACTTTTCTTGCCACATTTGTGTTAAGTGAATTGCCGCAGTGTTTACATTAGTAGAATAGAATAGAATATTTATTTCTATAACCGCGTCCTCTCCCCGAGGGGACTCGGAGCGGTGCATAGGGAGAAATTAAAACAACATTAAATATATACATACATAAATACAATAAAAACAAATTAAATCTAACTATCCCTGCACTAAAAATTCCCATTTTAAAATTAACATTTCCTATCCCCTGAGGTAGAGACTAACCTAGGCCGGCCAAGCAGAAAAAGTGAGTTTTTAATTTCTGACGGAAGGAGCGGAGGTCTGTAGTTGTTCTAATGTCGGGGGGAAGGTCGTTCCAGAGGGCTGGGCCCGCCACAGAGAAGGCCCTTCCCCTGGGCGTTGCCCGCTGACAAAGTCTAGTGGACGGCACCCGGAGAAGTCCCTCTCTGTGGGAGCGAATCGGCCGGGAGGATGTATGGGGCAGAATCCGATCCCGCAGATAGCTAGGTCCCGAGCCATGGAGCGCTTTAAAGATGAGAACTAGCACCTTGAAGTGCACCCGAAAGACGACAGGTAGCCAGTGCAGCTCGCGCAAGAGCGATGTTACATGGGTATACCTTGCGGTACCCATTATTGCTCGCGCGGCTGCATTCTGGACCAGCTGAAGTCTTCGGGTGCACCTCAAGGGGAGCCCCATGTAGAGAGAGTTACGGTTGTTGAGTGAATCTGGTTTCCCCATTGACTTTGCTTGTCAGAAGATCACAAAAGGGGAACACATGACTCTGGGACTATAATCGTAATAAATCTGAGTCAATTGTTAAGCATACCAATGTAAAACTGTGGGGATGCTGCAATGGTCCTACGTGTGAAAAAATGGTCCTAAGTCACTTTTTCAGTGCCATTGTAACTTCAAACGGTCACTAAGTAAACTGTTGTAAGTCAAGGACTACCTGTGGTTGCATTTACATGCTTTCAAACTTCTAAGTGGGCAGGAACTGAGGCCAGTGACAGGAGTCCATCATATGGTGGTAGGGCACAAACTGGCTGAGTATAGACCTTCTCCAGTTGTCTATTAAGCCATTGAGCCACCCTTTCCTACAGGCCACAAATATAATTTCAATCCAGCACCAGTAATGTAATACAGAAGAACAGAAACAAAAAGAGACATTACACTAGCAAGAAGGTCATTTAAATGAAAGTATCTAAAGGTCAGAAATGGATTCATGAGAGATAGATAGCACTGTGAAGGCCTTCTGATTATTAGTCCAGAATATTTAATTGGCTCTTCTAATGCTTTTCATAATCATGTTCCCTTTTTGAATAACTTTGAAATGTTGCTGATTTTTAACGGAGAGTCATTCCTGCCTGAGAGGGAAGAAAAGCAGGCATGGAGTTAACTAAAAATCTCCATGAAATAAAAGTGGGTAATTGTCTAGTTGGGTCTAGTTTTTATTTATTTATTTATTAAATTTATATACATTTATATAAATTAAATTTATATGCTGCCCATTCAAGCCACACTGGGTGATTTACAATGTGGCCCCCAAAATACAAAACACGTAGAACTTTTATAAAATATAAATGGACATTAAATGATAAAACATTAATATTAACAACAAATAGACCAATACATAAACAGGGTAGGGGTGGGGGGAACTCTCCTAATCTACAAGCCACCTGTAGAATGGACATCCCCATCAAAGCCCTTACCCAATTAGCAGAGCCAGTTTTTGAAGGTCCTTTTCAGGTCAACAGGATGGGATGTGGGGGTGGGGTTTGACTTCATCTCAAGGGGCATGATGTTCCAGAGGGTGAGATCCATTGCAGTAAAGGCTCTTCTCCTGGACCTCACCACCCAAACCTCTTTGGTCAATGGGGTCCATAGTATGCCCTACGAGAGTGGGTGGCAGCCATAATTGTGTCACCTGGAATCGAGATATAAAGCCAGTACTATCAGCATCCCATGATATCAGATAATTTCACCCAGTAACTTCATGCAGATGTTGAAAAGGAACAGGGAGAGTATTGAACTGTGCAGCATGCTGCAAAGCAGGAGCAATGGACTGGACACCCGCCTCTCTATCCACACTGGTTGGAACCCGCCTTAGAGAAAGGAGCCAAACCAGCACCATACTGGTCCAGTTTGATCTAGGGTTGAAGCTGGGAGACTGTGAATTCTAGTCTTGAAAACCATCTGGGTGATATTTGGCCAGTCACTCTCTCTCAGCTCTACTTACCTTACAGGGTTGTTGTAGTAGGGAAAATAGGTAGAAGAAAGAGTATTAGACATGTTTGCTGTTTTGAGCTGTTTATAAAAAAAATAACAAAGGAGGACTAAGACAAATAAACTGTGGGAAGCCCCCCCCCCCCAATGAAATATTTTGGGGAATATTAAAAAGGCAGGATAGAATATTTCTCCTAAAGGAGAAATTGAAAAAAAAACACTTAAGGGAGGCAGAAACCAGCCTCAGTTTCCCTGCCCCAAACAGAAACCGAGGAGGCCAGCTTTAAGAAATGCAGATTTGGTAATCCATTCAGAAAGACTGGGTCAGGCAGAAACTCAGATAAGCAACAAGCCAAAGTTTGACAAATTAAGTACAAACACCTAGGATTTGCAATTCCCCTTTTGCCTATAGAACCAGCCATGGTGTCTACATGACCTCATAGGAATTCAGAAAGTATAAACCCCACCCATTCTAAAATCCATTTGGTCAGTTGTACCAGAATCACAGGTGGTTCTGCTTCCTTAGTAAACTTTCTTTCCATTCAGCTTCCACATTGTTTCCAGTGTCTTTCTTCCAGCTTGGAACTGAACCGGGTGGATTTTTCTTTTAATAAAGCAAAGAAGGAAAGAAAGAAAGAAAGAAAGAAAGAAAGAAAGAAAGAAAGAAAGAAAGAAAGAAAGAACGAGAGAGAGAGAGGGGGAAAGAAAGAAAGAAAGAAAGAAAGAAAGAAAGAAAGAAAGAAAGAAAGAAAGAAAGAAAGAAAGAAAGAATCAGTCAGCAAGCCAGCCTTGATAGGCCCCTATAGGCTACCAGAGAAGCTTCATATTTTCAGATTGGATTAAAAAAAAGGAAAGGAAAGGAATTATTTTAAATATGAAAGTAATGATCCCCATAAAACAAACTCTTTTCTTAAAAATAACACCATATGCTGAATGATTTTATTTATTTATTTATTTTATTTTATTAAATTTATACCCCGCCCTTCTCCAAATGGACCCAGGGCGGCGCACAGGAATATTAAAATACATACAAAAACACATAAAAAAATTAAAAAACTTATTTAATAAAAAACCCTGTGCTAAAATCAGATTAAAATTCCCAAAATTTAAAACTATCTAAAAGTGATGAGTAAAGCCTTGTTCTTCACCTGACACAGACTCTGAGAATGAGGCAGAATATTGTCAACTGCCAAATATTCTTGAGCAACTTCCATTTAGAATTCAGAAATTCGATTGTGTTTTGTTAAGTTGCACATAAACCAAGGACTTATTTACTCCGTTGTGGATCTTTGTGTATTTTTTTCATCATCATTTCCTAGAACAGAACTTTGTGTACTCTGGCCCTTACTGGTAGTTCTTTTTCTGCTGCAAATATATATCAAAATACTTTGTTTTAGATTGAAATCTTGTCCTCTTCAGGGATTGCAATATTCACTGACAAGGTTTTATCTTTTTCAAAGTCCCACAGTCCCAATTTAATATGTTCCTGCTGTTCTGGTTACTTCTGTAAGGCATATCTTTCTCCTTTCCCTCAAAATGTTAAAGTCGCCAGTAGCTTTACACAGGATTAGACACATTTGGATAATAAATCTTCCTCCAAATAGAGAAACAATACTAAAGTCCTCCAAAACATTCTAAATAAGCCAAAAGACCCAGTAGCCCTAGAAGAAAAAGGAGGAAGAGGAGGAGGAGGAGGAGGAGGAGGAGGGGAGGAGGGGGAGGAGGAGTGTTCACAACATACAGTGTAAGAACTGTAACAGCCACTGTGTAGGAACAACAAGCAAAAAACTAGCAGAGTGCATCCATGGCAACCAAGTAGCAGTCAGAAGACATGATGAAAACTCCTTAATTTTGCAACATATAGACAGACTCAGCCATAGTTTCAACTGGGAAACTCTGAACATCCTAGACCAAGCTAAGTCCAAAAATGCCAGAGAATTCCCAGAAACCTGGCTCTCAAGACATCAACCATTAACAGGCATATAGACATAAACAACATTGACATGCCATTCAAATGATGCAAATAAAAAGCCAAAAAGGAAACAAAAAGACCTAACCATAAATCAGCACCCAGATGAGGAGAGGTTATTACTAGACCAGCAATCAAGAAGTAAACAATACCCCAATCAAAGATCTACCAACTCAAACAAAGAAGCTAACGGTAAACAACAGCCTAATCAAGGAACCACCAGACCACTCCCACCAGCATTGTCAGAGTAAGCATACTATATAAAATGACAGCAAACCTCACTTCTTTCTAGCACTGATAATGTTCCCTAGTTGGGGCAATGAAATGTCTGCAAAAAACAACCCAACTCAAAGAGCACCAAGGACTCCACATTATACATAGTTCTGGGAGGTGCAGCCAAAGCAAGTTTTCTTGTTCTCATTATAGACTTCTGTAGGATGTTAGGACCCAACACTTCCCAACAGCTTCCTTCCAGATTTTGACCTTCCATCTGATGCTATAAGCAACTTTTATGGACTCCTATCACTTAAATATCTCTACCTATTTTTCTGACCTCTTCTTTTTCTATATAACCCATTAATAAGTTTAAGGGGCAATTTGTTTCTACTCTGTCCACTAGTTTGGATTATAAACACCTACAAAACTGTCAAGACTCATCCAACTATGTAATAAGGCAGCATCTGGAGTTTTTAGTGTCAAAACTTTCTATCTTTTTTAAATGTATGTTTCCACCCTTATGATATCTAATGCAAGTCATGGAGGAATAATCCTCTGATGGAATGAAATCTGGCAGAGGTGGCCCTATTCACATTTTCTTTCTAGGCCACTAATTCTCAAAATCATCCATTTGGATGAGAATATTTAAAAAAAACAAAATGGGAAAAGCCAGAGGTAGAATTTTCATATTTATATACTGGAATCTTACATAATCAAATGCACAGCTTTAGCAACTTTATTTGGCAGTTCAAAATAGCAGCAACAGCAATTTGAGAAATGGACTAGGCTGACTGGGTTTTCCCCATCTGGGTTAAATAAAAACGTAAGGAGTAAAAAAGAGATACACAGCATGTTTGTCCATCCTCTTTCTGGTCAATGAGTAATATCATTTAAGTCCACGCTTCTGCCTTTTGGGTTGTTTTTTTAGAGCTATAGAGGAGTCCAAAATCAGCAACTTTGAGGATCTAGGAGTGCCTGGCAGTTCTATCCTAGCAGCTATTTTACAGTAATGCTTTGTGTATGGTGAATCTGCCTTTCTCATTGTATCTGATTTAGCTTAAGTATGTTAGTGAAAGAGTCCTGCTTAAGATCAGCATGTATTCAGAGGAAATGAAAGCTTTCCCCTCTAATCACTTCCATGGCAAAATTATCCCATTAGCACATGTAGAAAACAGATCAACCTATAAAAAGAAGCTGGGAAGAAGGTGTGAAAAGGATCTGGCTGCAATAGTTGTCACCCCATTGATTGCCACTGTTGCTTTGGCTGGCTAGGAAGCCAGATCCCTTCCTCCCTCACTGCTCCATGTGCATCTCTCTTGATGCTGAACACTTGGTGGAAGAGGATGACCATCTCAGAAGAAGCGTATGATCTTGGGTCAAGGGTATACAATAGCTGCACTCCCCTGCTGGAAACTCCAAATGAGCTCTAACTTGGAAAAGAAAATTGAGATCTTCACTAGTGGAATGATGGTCTCTTGTCAAGATCTAGTACTTGCACACAATGTATGCTACTTTAAAATATATATATAACACAGTCACATGATTATCCCCCAGGTGTGTGAATGTCTGATTTTAAAAAAATCTAATTTTGTATGCTATTTTATTGCACACCAAGCATTTATCCATGCAACTGTTAGGAGGTGAGCCCAATTCTGTGGCACCTATTTTTATAACTCATTGTAATATACTTTTCATACTGCTGTTCTAGCTGTATTTTCTGAGGATTTCAATTGTATGGGTTGAAAAGCAGGGCATGAAATTAGGCCAGTGAAATCTTCCCATCCATTCCTCCAATAAGCTTTAAACCTACCGATCAAGGAGGTTAATTTTAGGAGGGAGGGCAATAAAACCGCCTGGGAAGCATTGTCTAGAGGCAGCAGCTATGCATCTTCCAGAATATCTGTCCCAGTATTGTCTTTTGCAAGAGCTGAAAATGATGGGAATGGGACAATCTGAAAAAGGCATTGTTGCTTAGTGATGGTTCATGTATTTTAAGGAAAAAGGAATTAGATGGATTCCATTGGGGTTTTTTTTCCCTGCCTTGAAAATATTCACTACCACCTGAATGGAACAGTGTTAGGCAGGTTTTCAGAGAACCTGAATTGATTCAGGATTATGCAGGGACCAGCAGAATCTCGTAGGACTTTGGTAGAGTACAAGCTACAACATGACCTGTGTAGAAGAAAGGAAGAAAACCATCCTTTCAGGGTGAGTTACTTTAGGTGTTAGCTTGTCCTAGCTTTAGCTTCATAATGAAGTTTGAATTTGGAAAATGGTTTGAATTTGGAAAAAGCTAATGGTTTTAAATTTGTTGCATTATATATTTTGTAATTTAGTTTTATTGTTGTAAGACACTTTGAGTGCTTATGTGTATAAGAAGTTGGAGTGAACATTTGGAACTGCGTGAGAGATCAACCTGTATGTCTCTTACTATTGTTAAAAGGGGGCTCCATATTTCCTCCATGAATTTAGGCAGTTTCCAAAGAAGCCTAGACAATGACTGGTCTGAAGACAATCATTCTCACAATATCTTGGTTCACAGATCTCTCTCATTGCTCTCTGACTGCCTTCCCCTTCCTTCCCCCACAATCCAATTGGCTTAGCTGGTTGCTTGTTTTCAAATGAAAAAGGCTATTTAGCTAGTATTTCTACTCTCTTTATTTGTTGGTCTGCAGTAAATCCCAAAGAAGTGATCAGGATCTTGCCTTCCTTAGCTGGTAAGAGAGGAGCTGGAAAGAAGGAAAAAGAGGTTACATAAGCCTTTGAAGTAGCTACTGTAGTTACAAAGGATGGATAGTGACAAAGAAAATACTGTACAGTGACCCTGAAAGGTGAGGACTAGCATTTGACAGCCGTGGACAGGGGGGCTTTTTATCAGGTTCGCTTGGTTCGCCAGTTGTGCCCCTTTCTGGATCGTGACGCTCTATGCACGGTCACTCAAGCCCTCGTCACCTGGACTATTGCAACGCTCTCTACATGGGGCTGCCCCTGAGGTGCACCCGGAGGCTCCAGTTGGTGCAGAATGCAGCTGCGCGGGGGATTCTGGGAGCCCCAAGATGCTCCCACGTGACACCTCTCCTGCGCGAGCTGCACTGGCTGCCTGTGGCTTTCCGGGTGCGCTTCAAGCTGCTGATAACCACCTTTAAAGCGCTCCATGCCATCGGACCTGGCTACCTGCAGGACCGCATCCTGCTACTGAATACCTCCCACCGACCAGTTCGCTCCCACAGAGAAGGCCTCCTCAGGGTACCGTCGGCCGGTGACCCCCAGGGGGAGAGCCTTCTCTGTGGCAGCTCCTGCCCTCTGGAACAACCTACCCTCCAACCTTCGTACGATCACTGACCTACGCCTCTTCCGCCGGGCCTTGAAAACGCACTTATTCCGTGCGGCCGGCCTGGTGTAGTTTTTAATCGATTTTAATCGATTTTATCTGAGACTTTTACCTGGTTTTAGAACAGGCCCTAAATTTAATTGATTTTTAAAGTATTTTGTATATTGTATATTGATGTTTTGTGGTTTTATTATGCCTGTTCACCGCCAGAGTCCCGCAAGGGAGAAGGGTGGTATACAAATTTAATAAATAGTAATAGTAATAGTAATAGCAACACTATGAAGTGTTAAAGGGTCAGGGAACCATTCCCCTTTGAGTCCAAAAACACCCAACTCATTGCCAGAAATGGTGTAAGGTCTCCGACATCCCGACTGGACTATTGTAACTCTCTCTACATGGGGCTCCCCTTGAGGTGCACCCGGAGACTTCAGCTAGTCCAGAATGCAGCCGCGCGAGCAATTATGGGAACCGCTAGGTTTACCCATGTAACACCGCTCTTGCGCGAGCTGCACTGGCTATCTGTCGTCTTCCGGGTGCGCTTCAAGGTGTTAATTATCATCTTTAAAGCGCTCCATGGCTCGGGACCTAGCTATCTGCGGGATCGGATCCTGCCTCATACATCCTCACGGCCGATTCGCTCCCACAGAGAGGGACTTCTCCGGGTGCCGTCCACTAGACATTGTCAGCGGGCGACACCCAGGGGAAGGGCTATCTCTGTGGCGGGCCCGGCCCTCTGGAACGACCTTCCCCCCGATATCAGGACGACCACGGACCTCCGCTCCTTCCGTCTTAAATTAAAAACTCACTTTTTCTGTCTGGCCAGCCTAGGATAAGTCTCTCTGTCTTTGGGGTTTTTATTGGGAAATTAGTACTGTTTAGTTTTAATGGGGAAATTTTAGCGCAGGTTATGTTTAATTTGTTTTTAGAATTGTCTGTATGTATTTATTGTTTTTATTCTACCTGTGCACCGCCCCGAGTCCCTGTGGGGAGAGGGTGCGGTTTTATAAATATTAAATATTATTATTATTATTATTATTATTATTACTTGGGCAGGGGGTTGGACTAGATCAGGGGTCCCCAACCTTTTTGGCACCAGGGACCGGTTTCATGTAAAAAAAATTCCGCGGACCGGTGGGAGCCTCCAGCGGGTGAGTCGAGTCACGTGGGCTGTGCGCGCGTTCAGCGGTCACATGCAACCGGGCGGGAAAGCTGCCAGGGGTCCCGGGTGAAGGATCCTCGGCTGGGGTAGGGAAGGACGGGCTGCGTCCCGGGCAGGAGGGCATGGCAGCCTCTTCCCCCCATGCAGGGCAGGGTGGTGCCCCCCCCCAATGCAGGCTGTTGCCCCCATCCTGCCCCCAGGGAGCGCCCCAGCCAGCTGCCAGGATAGCAGAGCGTTTGCTACACTTTCCTAAGAGTTGCGTTACTCTCTCCACCGCTCACTCCGGCCTGGGGTTTGAGAGAGAAACAGAGTTATGTGCACGAAGCTGTTGTCTTTTGGTTGGGAAGATCAATTTGCATCCAGTCCTTGTTATGGTAACAGGTTGATCGTCCCCCTGGTTGTTTGCTTATGACCACGTGAGGCCTTGTTCTCTCTGTTGAATTACGGGAATAGGGCTGTTAAAACTCTTCAGGTCATTGTTGTCCACTAACTGATAATCATAGACCAAATCAATGTGTACACACAAACTGTTTGCTTCTTTCGTTCAAAAGCTGCCTTCACACAACATTTTAGGCCAGGTTTATTTAACATAGCTAACTGAACAAAATACATTTTATGAGAGAAAGTACTTTTTTTTTAACCTGTTAGAAGGGAATATTAAGCATGCCATGAAACCATTTTACCTTAAGCTTAACAGGAAAGAGGAGGGGGAAGCATCCGAATTTCTAAAATTGGGAGTGGCTAAACCATAATTAACAAACCAGAGTAGCTCGTGACACTATGCTAAGCCATACAAACTACCGTTTGCCTTAATGTGCAGCCTTAAACTTTAAGATGTACGTTGAATTTAGATTTGCCAAGTTTAAATTCTAGTCTCTGGCAGATGTTCCTTTGGAAGACTGAATGCAATTCTACCATGAATGATAATATGCTCCATAAACCATTTGTGCTCCAGAGACTTTGTTATTGTAGTAGTGTGTACCAGGAAAGTATTTCTGTATATCTGTGAGGAACAATGGTCTTGGAGATCAGGCTCTTGTTGAATTGCAATAGGGCTTCACCATTGCAACACTTTGGTTTTCCCTCAGCCAAGTGAATGGTAGTGCCTTTATCTCTCCCTTGCCCATGGTGACCAGAGAAAGTGTCTGAACATCTCTAAGTGACAATGTCCCATTGCTTTATTTGCATAGCTTGTAGCGTTTCAAAGGGCCTTTCCCCATTGCTGTTAGGACATTTATTCATCAAGCCTTGAGTCAGCAGAAAATAATACCAGCTTGAAATTAATGAAAGTTGCCGCCACTATTGCTGTATCCTATTCTGCCTCTATGGATCATCCCTATTCATTGGTAGTAATCTTCTTGAGCCCGGGAGATGGCCTCATGGAGGGGATAGCCCCACGGAGAGGAGGTGGAAAAACTATGTTGCTAAGACATGAGCTATATTTTAGCTATAAATTTACTCATACAGGAAATACGTGACAGCAGAAGATTTTTGGACTCAATAGTGTTAGATAAGTTGCTTCATGGTGGCAGTGGTAAGAGTGTGGTGCTGCAGGCTAATTCTGCTGACTGCCAGCTGCCTGCAATTTGGCAGTTCAAATCTCACCAGGCTCAAGGTTGATTCAGCCTTCTATCCTTCTGAGGTGGGTAAAATGAGGACCCAGATTGTTGGGAGAAATATGCTGACTCTGTAAACTGCTTAGAGAGTGCTGTAGAGCACTGTGAAGTGGTATATAAGTCTAAGTGCTATTGCTATTCATGACAAGAAGGTAGTAATATAGACGCAGAAATCAAGAGGCACAAAAATATCAGCACTGGGTTTATCTCTCCTGCTTAAATAGAACTGGATCAACAGATTTAAAGCAGTTCTTTACCCAGCTTTGCAATTGATATACCCTGTTCTAGATAGTTTTGCATAGTCTTAGCAGCGGAGTTTATCACACATGACATTCTCTGCCATAAATAATTGTTCTTGACATGTTGTGATTTATTGATAACTTGCTTTAATGTTTATTCATTACAAAAATACATTATTTCTGAGATTGTGTTATGACATTATCGAAAGTTTGTATCAGATGTTCTCTCCGCTGTTAATGAAACTCATACACAAACCTTTTTGAGATGCTTGATTTAGCTATCTTTAGTTTATTTTGCTAAGAACTAAAGATTTGATAGAGGAGGTATCAATAGAAGCTATTAGTTAAACCAATAATTGTCTATTTTGTGAGGGGATAAAGGGCTCTCTCACTTATTGCAACAATAAATGAAAAAAGGGTGCCATTTTCTACAAACATTTTGGTAGCTGTCTTTTGGTTCCTATGGCTGCATGTAGAGGCAGATTCTGGAGCCAGATGCTAAAAATGTATTCACATTCACAAAATTATATAGTGTATAATCATTTCCCATCTTAGAGTCCCCACTGATACTAGAAGGAACCTCAAAGAAATGTTTGAGTCAAGAGGATGAGGGAATGGGAAGAAATAACACTTCCTTTTCCTATTCAGAAATCTTTCACTTTTCCCGAAAACTTTCTCTTTGCTGAAGAGTAATGATGGGCAAGAGGAATTATTCCCCCCTTCCATTCAATAAAAGAAGCAACTATTCATTTATTTGGTATCAAAGAAAAAAGGACAGGGCAGCAAGAACAGCAGAGAGCGAATGAGAAGTATGTATTTTCCATGCATGCATGGAATCATAATTTAGTTTACACTTCTTCAGTAGGCTAATGAGAAACCTGCATGGACACCCAATCCTTCCCAACAATGCCCTTGATCCAATCCAAGTAATTGATGATTTTGGTATAAAAGCCATATCCTTTGCCACACTCAAGCCCCCAAGAAACAATGCCTGTGGCCACCCAACGCTGAGTCTCTGGGTCACGCACAGCTAAGGCCCCTCCACTGTCACCCTGACAGGTGTCTTTTCCTTCGTAAGGGGTACCAGCACAAAACATGTTGTCTGAGAAGACTGGATCCTTCTGAGCGATCTTCCTTCCTCTCAACCACTTCCGACACAAATCCTGGTTGCCCACTGGGATGGGGGCATATTTCAGCCTGCTAGCAAGGATGTTTTTTTCTACCCCAAAGCCGCTGGCATACCCCATCCAACCTGTATGGTAATAGGTGGTGTTGTCTGACTCAGGGAGGCAGATAGGCAGCATGTCATGGCCAAGGGTCACCGGATCCCTCAACTCAATGAGTGCAATGTCTCCATCAAAGTTATGCTCATCCTTTGGATTGTAGTCCGGATGCACAAAGAGCCTGAGAACTGGTTTATTGCCTTCTTTGTACAGTTCAGTCACTTCTGTGTGACCCAGGAAGATTTCGGCCTTCTCTGCCACCTGCACAGGGGTCAGCATCTCGGTGTCATTCTCTTTCCCTTTTGGGTACACAACGTGGGCAGCTGTCAGGATCCAGCGATCACCCAGCAGTGCCCCTCCTGCTCGCCCAGTGATGACAGTCATAGCTTGCCATGGGAAACTGCCTCGGGGGGCATCCTTCCCACCAATAATTCGCTGGACTTCCACGATTGGGTTGTCTGGCTTTCCACACACTGTGAAAAGAGAGAAAATGCTGAGAAAGGCTACAGCAACCCATCTCCCAGCCCTCTTAACTCCCCCCAGCAAACTTTCCTTATTTGTACACCTTATCTTTGCTTAAGCCACATCACAGCCAGCCTCTTAATCATCTTCTTCTTTACTTCTTGCTAATTGTTAATGAATTTGCTGCTCTCCACTCTTTGTGCTAAAAATGTCGGGTATCTATGCCTCTTTCATTACATGTCCAGAAGACGAAACAGAAGGTAATTCAACAGACAGGATCCTACTACACTTGGCAATGACAGCCACCAGAACCGGGCACCTGCCAATAATTGGTTGCATGCCTTATTCTCCTTTCTCCAAGCCTTCCTGGCACCTATAGTCTTCCTATAACAGGGATGTCAAACTCAATTTCATTGAGGGCCACATCAGAGTTGTGTTTGACCTTGGGGGCCAAGGTGGGCATGGCCGGCTCAACATCCCTTATTGGGGGTGCCTGTGGTGGCCCACGGTGCTTCTGCCAGTGAAAATGGGCTCCCAAGCTCCATTTTCACTGGCAGAGGATTGCAGGAGGCTGTGGCAGCTGAAAACAGAGCTCGGGAGCCTGTTTTCACTGGCAGAAGCACTGTGGGCCAGTCCTTTGCTGTTTCCAGTGTGGCCCCGTGGGCCAGGTCTAAGTGCTCCATGGGCCAGATCTGGCCCCGGGCGTTGAGTTTGACACCCCTGTCCTATAAGGCAGGGGTCTCCAACCTTTGCAACTTTAAGTCTGAAGGACTTCAGCTCCTAGACTTCTCCAGCCAGCTTTGCTGGCTGGAGAAGTCTAGGAGCTGAAGTCCTTCAGTCTTAAAGTTGCAAAGGTTGGAGACCCCTGCTATAAGGACTGTGGGTGCTATTCTTCTTTGTTTACCTGCACCCACAAAATAACTGAGAACTGGGGGGGGGAGAGATCATAAAAGTCTCAGACTGATTTTTAAAAAATTCTGAGCAAAATCTTTTAACCAAAGACACTGGTTGTGGTTATTTTTAAAAACTTCTCAGAATTTCTATATGCTTTATCAATATGTCTCTGTTATATGATTTGGTCTCTGCTTTTTTATTTTTGCTATCTACCTATTGTCCTTTCATTTACGGAAGCTAATTTTAGGAAGAGAATGAGAAAGGACACCAATCTCAGGGCTGGATCCAGGATCCCATCTCATTCTAGTAGGTTAAATAGCAATGGAGGGGGACATGATGCCTGCTTCCTCTCTGCCTCTTCTGCCTCTTCTGGTACTAGACTTGCTAGTCTTCTGGCACCGGCGTCAGCTTTGATTACTGAGAAGAGATGAATCATGTGCTATAACCATGATGGTGACCCTATGGCACACATGCCACAGGTGGCATGCACAGCCCTCTCTGCTGGCACACGCCCCGTCGCCCCAAGCCAGATCTCCGTGGCATTTCTTTCGTGAGCTTCTGTTTCCCCGCAAATGACGAAACAGAAGATCTTACCCCTTGCAGTGCTGCTGGTGTTACGGTGCCCTGCCTCCCACTGGCCAGCTGGCCTTCAGGTCTCTGCTGCACATGCACAGGTCTGCCCAGGTGCACGCATGTATGTCTGTGCACATGGTCCACCCATGTGCATGTCCACCCATGTATGTGCATGTTTGTACATGTTTGCACATGTTCATGCACACACGTGCCAGTGCGTGCATTCATGCATGCACACACAGCTTTCAGTTTGGACACTCATGTCTAAAATATTTGGCCATTATTTACCTGGCAGACACATTGGGATGTCATCATGATTAACTTGATCCTTCCAGGAACCCTCAGATGAGCAGGTGTAGATACCTTAAAGGAGAAACAGAAACAAGAATAGTGGGGCCAAAGATTGAATGCTCAATGGTTTTTTAATTGTTTATTTTTGAACATTTTAATGTTTTTTTTAAACCATGCATGCTTTATGTTTTTTTTTTGTGCATCTGAACATCTTACAAGTGCAATGAGATTGAAATCAGTCAGTCAGTCATTCATTCACTCACTCACTCACTCACTCACTCACTCACTCACTCACTCACTCACTCAAGCAAACCAAAAAAAATACATTTATTGCTCTCCAATGTGCTTTAGTGTCAAGTATTCTAGCGCACAATGAATTCATCAAGGTTGGGCATCTAAAACCAATTTAAATAAATAAAAGAAATGAATGGACTTTTTTTCTGGCTATAATGAATTTATTTAAAGAATAAATAAGCATTTAGCATTGTCAGATCAGGTGCCCAAGAGTCACTTATTGCTTTATTACCCAACTTTTATGTTATGTTATTTTTTAAAGAAATCAACATTTATTTATTAAATGTAGCTGCTCTATCAAAAGAAACTCTAGATGCCATATAAGAATAATAATGCAATACAATTATTTTTAAAAAGGCATTAAAACAATAAAGGCACTACTGAGGTCCTGCTAGTCCTTCATCCATAAATTGGGCATCTTGTACCAGCTCCATCAACAACCTGGCCACAATGCTGAGGGAGAAATCCAGGTTTTTGCTTCATGGCTTCATGGGTGTGGCTTGGTGGGTGTGGCTTGGTGGGTGTAGCAGGGGGAGGATACTGTAAAATCCCCATTTCCTCCCAATCAGCTGGAACTCGGTAGGCAGAGAATAGATGGGGGCAGGGCCAGTCAAAGTTGGTATTTACCGGTTACCTTTAAGGTATCTACTACTCAAAATTTCCACTGTCAGATCTCCAGAACTGGTCAGAACCGGCTGAATACCACTCTGCTGCCCAGCCTTCTCCCATCCCCACTTCTGCCCCCCACCCCCCTGAGCATTCGGTAAAGAAGATACACACACAAAAGCAAGGAAATTGCTCGGCTGCTGGTTTGTGAAGTTTCCCATGCAATTCTGCAACTTGTATTGATCTGGCAATGCATGGCCTCACCTTTTCCTGGGGTGTTGAGCAGGCGATAATAGGGTTCATTACAGCGGTACTTGATAGCTGACTCATAGTTGTTATTTTTTGTTGCTGATATAAAATTAAATTCCCCGTTTTTCAGAAATTTAGGTTCACCGCAATTCACAACTGCAAGACACAAACACATAAGATGAAGAGAAGAGAGCATAATATTTCCCTCTAGAATTTTTCAGGGATCAGAAACGATCACAGCCCAAGACCAGCACTCTCATAGGAACTATTCATTTCTTTTTCAGGTTATGATTAATGATATATCATATCTCAAATCTCGCCCTAACAGAACAATTTTTAGTGAAGAAGATAACTTTGTGTGTGGGACAGTGTCAATCACTAGTTTGGTTGGCTTTTAAATGAGAAGCAAAGGAGAGGACTAGCTTTCCCCCCTGTTATTAGTTATCTGAAATGCATCTCATAGAATAACAGAGTTGGAAGGGACCTTGGAGGTCTTCTAGTCCAACCCCTCCTGCTTAGGCAGGAAACCCTACACCACTTTAGACAAATGGCTATGCAATCTCTTCTTTAAAACTTCCAGTGTTGGAGAATTCACAACTTCTGGAGGCAAGTTTTTTCCACTGATTAATTGCTCTAACTGTCAGGAAATGTCTTCTTACTTCTAAGTTGCTTCTCTCCTTGATTAGTTTCCACCCATTGCTTCTTGTCCTGCCCTCAGGCGCTTTGGAGAATAGTTTGACTCCCTCTTCTTTGTGGCAGCCCCTGAGATATTGGAACACAGCTATCATGTTGCCCCTAGTCCTTCTTTTCATTAAACTATACCCAGTTCCTGCAACCGTTCTTCATATGTTTTAGTCTTCTGTCTGCCCTAATCATCTTTGTTGCTCTTCTCTGCACTCTTTCTAGAGTCTCAACATCTTTTTTATATCGTGGAGACCAAAACTGAATGCAGTATTCCAAGTGTAGCCTTACAAAGGCATTATAAAGTGGTATTAACACTTCACGTGATCTTGATTCTATTCCTCTGTTAATGCAGCCTAGAACTGTGTTTTTGGCAGCTGCTGTACACTGCTGGTTCATATTTAAATGGTTGTGCACTAGGACTACAAAATCTGTTTCATGATCTCCTTATAAAGAACTGCTTTTTCATGCACAGGCAAAAAGACACCGAATCCTTAAGACAATTCGGAGAGAGGTTTAGAAGGGAAACAGAAAGAAATAAAAGAAAGCCTTCGTCAGATCAAGCATTGGCAGCATGTCAGAAAATAAAGAACATAAATCTAAGAGCCAAATTCCACAATTTAGGAGAATTTCCTTGTTTGCACAATTGCAGCAAAAACATCTCACCAACCTTTTTTTTTTTTTGCTACTTCCTTGTGATGTTGCTTTTATCTGATTGCTACCTTAAAGTCACCCTTAGATATATCTGTGGTAAAATAGCAATTATTTTATCTTATCTTAGCATAGGTTTTGCCTTGGATAGAATCTGATGGGTTTCATTGACCATTCTGTTCAGTGGTGAGTTGCCAATTTTTTTACTACCCGTTTGGGCATGCGTGTGACACTTCTGTGCATGCGCAGAAGCATCCGGGCGGGTGGGTGGAGCCTCTCACCGCCGCTACTACTGGTTCGCCTGATCCAGGCCAAACCGGGAGCAACCCACCTCTGATTCTGTTGGCAGCACAGCTGGGTGTCTCCTAGGGAGAGATTAGCTATAGAGGCATCTAATGATCTTTGTGAATCTGCCACCTCTCCAATTTCTGGGCATTATCTTCTACAGTCCTTCTTTCTTTATTTTTTTCATTTAAGAATTACAGAGACTAAATCTTTTAAATTGGGTCATCCCTGTCTCCAACATACATTAAGGCTCTGAGCTGAATCCAGCTTGGAGACACAGATCAGCTGAACAAAAGCTGACAAATGAAGGAATTCCTGTTAGTTATGGTTTAGATCAGGGGTCTCCAACCATGGCAAATTTAAGTCTGGCGGACTTCAACTCTCAGAATTCCCCAGCCAGCTTTGCTGGCTGGGGGATTCTGGGAGTTGAAGTCCACCAGGCTTAAAGTTGCCATGGTTGGAGACCCCTGGTTTAGATTACTTTTAAATATGACTTAGTATGATTGTTAAATGGTGCTAAAAGTCCAAGAGGAGCTTGATTGTCAGCTGATATCAACTAATAATCAGGTTTCCTTCAACACACTTTTGCAAAATCAGAATGAGTTTTGAAAAATGGCTAAGCTTCCCTGTGTAATCATAAGTCAAAATTTGGCTCCATCCTTGTCTGGGCTCTATCACCAATAAAAGAAGGTGATTGCCAGACACTTTAAATGCTGGGAAAGATTTGATAGGAGCAGAAGGAAACTAAGCCAGAAGAATTCAACAATCACTCTCTGAGGCATGCCCCATATACCATAAATAAGAACTGCTCCAGTATAAGGACAGACAATGAAGGCAAGGCAGCAAGCTTTATGCTGGTATATTTTTGGCTTGGAATTGGTGAATAACTATGCTATTTATTGGCCAGTATAGATCAGATGAACAGTATCTTGTGGGCAGAAGCAGCAAAATGCTCCTCACTGCCATGGGCAATGAAGATTCCCAGCTCCAGCCCTTCAACAGCAGGAGTCATGAAAAAGGTCACCAGAATTTGGGGAACTTGATCTGCTTAGGTACTATTGCAGGCAACAGGTAGGAAAGGTTAACGACTCACTTTCACATCGGGGCATAGCACGATGCCAGGTCCCATCATGTTGGCAGACAGAGGTAAAGGATGTCAAGTGCTCTTTACCCTGTTCAAAAGAAAAACAGCTGAAAATCAATGTAATACTTTGTTGATGTCCCTAGCTTGCTATCACGCTTTTTGTCTTTTTCTGTCTATTTGGTCTGGCTGACTGAGGTTCAAATCAGACAAGAGATGCCACATTAAGAAAATTCATTAGGGCAGTGGCAGATGGGATAGGCTGTACGTGGGGTTCTACCTTAGCCTTTATTTCTTCATTGGCATTTATGGGAGGGAAGAAGAAAAGATTTATCTTCCGAAAAATATAAGAAGAATGCACACCCAGGTTACTGACACCATTCTGGGATTGACCACGTTGCCAAAACCAAAGCAATCCATTTTCATACCTCTGGCCTCTGTCCCCCCATATAATTATTGCTCTGAATTATGAGGTCTTCAGAAACCTCATGAAAACAAGTTTTTTGGTTTTTCTGCATGAAGAAATACCTCGTTTCTAAAGGCTAAAATGATCAATTGTTAGTTTTAGTTTTAGTTAGTTAGTTTTAGACTGAAATGCTATTGGACAGAATAGCGATTGCACGTTTATACCAGTTGGAGATTTCTTTTTAATTAAAATCTGGGGCTCTGGGATAACAAATGTAATCCTACAAGCAAATAAGCTAGGGGACGCTTACTAGTCTTCTCTAGTTAATATATGACTGATTAGAGTTATTCAGTAGTGGGAAAACATGAGCAGTTGTAAGTTTGGTGCTAGTAGAATTGAGTCCTGACCTTCAAAGCAGCTTCTAGAGCTGAGTTCCAAATTAATGTTTTCTCTCTCTCTCTCTTACACTTTCGGTTTCTCTAATTTCTTCTCTGTGCTTTAGTAACTATTCAAACATTGCGCAATTGACAACTTTCTGTCTTTAATCAAAAATCCAAGCACAGTTTGACCTCTTTCTTTTGTAAGGGGGAGATACGTATTTTGTTTTTTTCATGCTTGGCACATGTCTTAGTTTGCTTCCATGAACAAGAGCAGAAGATGTAGAAAGAAAGGAAAGCTTTTAGAAGAGGCAAAAAAGGGGCCACTTAGATCAAGGCCATTGCAAGAAAAAGGCCTATAAGAGATAACATAATAAAGCACTCGGATGAATAAGGCTCACCTCCATCAAGTTATATCCAGTTTTGCAGCTGACAATGAAGTAGTCTTGGTATTGATACAGGGGCTGTGGGTCCTTGATGATGGTGAAGACATCATTTGCCACAGGCTGTGGGCAACGGATTCCTATTGGAGATGAGAAAAAAATGAAAAAAGCAGCAGCAGCAGCAACAAGGTCATTACCTTTTAACTTAAAAGTATTGGATGGGAAAAATTACTTTCTATACTGTACGAAATCTTCCACCCTTGGCTGTATCCTGATTCGTCTGTGAGAAAAATGATATCCACTGAAGAACTATTGGTTTCAATCACCCCTGGAGGAGTTCTGCCACAAAATTCACCAATCTGTTTCATGCCAGCATGGATCTAGTAAGAAATTGAGGTTTCAGAAATGAATGTTCCATCAGTCAGAAGAAAATGTTACATAAAATGGGAAAGAGACTTTCTGGGGAAATTTGGCTAAAGGCTTCCATCTTGTTGTGATCAAAAGCTCATTAGAATGAGAAAAGCTTTCCAAAATTTGATTTGCACCAAATTCAGAGTGTGGCTTTTCTACATAGTTATTAGAATTGCATTTTTATATCTGTTTCGAATATTTCTATTGAAATCAATCAACCAACTCACCAATCAAAAGATATCTATCCATAGGTTCAAATTTAATTTCTCTCCACTGCAAATAAGATGGAACTTATGGCAAAGAATTTAAATGTTGTTGAAATATTTTTCTTTTTGCTTGTTTTGATGGACCTCCCATAATTATTTCTTTATTATTATTTTATTTAATTTCTACCACCACCCCTCCCAGTCCAGTGTCTCTTGGCTTTTAGTTCTTTTATATAATTATTTGACTTTTTCTTGCAATTATATTTTTATAGTGCATTTTAATGTTTCATTTAATTTAATGTTTTGAATTTACTTGTTTTTTTTTATTTTGGGTGCCATATTAAATAATGTAATACATAAATCATTCAGTAGTAACACATAAACATAATTATTAAGGCAAAATGATTGAATAAATGTTCATATTAGAGGCTGCAGGGAAAGCCTCTCTGTATATAGTAACAAAACCATTTTGACAATAGTGTGACGTGAGCAGCAATATGAAACTCAGAGGAACAAACAGAAGGTGCCTAATCTGGTAAATTTTTGAGATTTTTCCCTGACGATCTGCTATAGGAGAGTGGGTTGCCTGATATGGAATGGAATGGAATGGAATGGAATGGAATGGAATGGAATGGAATAGAATAGAATAGAATAGAATAGAATAGGACCTTGGAGGTTATCTAGTCCAAGAACCTATACAATCTCAGATAAGTGACTGTCCAGTCTCTTCTTAAAACCCCCACAATTTCTGAAAGCAAGCTGTTCCACTAAATTGTCCTTACTGTTAGGAAGTTTCTCCTTAATTCCTTCTCTCCTTCTTTCTTTGAATAGTTTCCAACCATTATTTCTTTTTCTGCTCTCTGGTGCTTTGGAGAATTATTTAATCCTCTCTTCTTTGTGGCAGCTCTCAAATACTGAAATACTGCTCTCATGTCACCCCTAATTCTTTGTAACAATGGGAACACTTGGTGTGTAAATGGAGATTCTCAGTCATCCAGGTCATGGTTGTCCCAAAGGTGCTTTTTCAAGAGGCAACTAGACTTTCTGGTTTTTTCTTGGAAGACGGTTCGCTTCTCATCCAAGAAGCTTCCTCAGCTCTGAAGAAACTGAAGAAGCTTCTTGGATGAGAAGTGAACTGTCTTCAAAGAAAAATCAGAAAGTCCAGTTGCCTCTTGAAAAATCATCTTTGGGACAATTGGTGTGTTCTTGTGTTCCACTTGTAATACATAAAATATTGCAAGAGTCATTTGGTCTGTAACAGGCATTTCAGAAGAAGCCAAGCTCCCTGGAAGAACTCACCTTATTTGCAGTAGAGTCTACTTAAAAACGTAAATGGAAGAAGGTGACTATTTGGACAATACTCTGGCTATTTCCAGAATTACACCCCAAACATGTTAATTCCACAATGAGAACGTAGTACTTGAGGGACAGACTGCAGTGATCCTTCAAGATTCCCTATTCCTGATCTATCAAGGTCGAACCAAGTACTGCATGGCAACACCAGTTAGGAATGTATCAATCTACAGTACCTTAAGCTGGTCATAAGGGCAGTGGACTTGTTGGTGGTCATCAATTTCAAAGGGTTGCAAGAACTTGAGGATAATGGTCATCCCTTTTTCTACCCGTATGCTGTAGTTACACTGCAAGTTAGCTGGATAGGGCTCAGGATATCCAGGGCTTGTCAAGTACCCAAAGGTTTCCGTGAACAGTTCGTTGCTGCAATCCACTGCAGGGCAAGATACAAAAGAAGATTCACTGGAAGGAAAATTCACATCAGCTCATCTGCAGATCAGCAGATGGCAGATTTCTGGGACCTATTTCTCCTTGCAAACCTGGAATAGCACTTTGATGACATTACAGACAAGGCCCCTTGAGGTAGACCAGGTGAGAAATCAGAAACCCCAACCATTACAGGAACGTTAGTCTACTATTGTAAGGTATAATAGCAGAATCTTAAAGCATTCAGAGATTTCCTCCGCTGCTTCTCATACAATAAGGGAATCACGGCAGGGTTGTTCTGAATTTCCCTTTCATACTTTTTCCTCTCCTTTCCTAGAACTAAATTGTCACTTCTCCGTTAATGACATCTGCAAACTTCCTCAATGTTATCTTGCATTCTTCCACCTTGGTATTCTTTTGGGCATGATCTCCCTGTTCTCGCCAGTATTCTGATTTCTTGGGTGATCGTGTGGTCTTACCTTTGCAAGAATACCCATCACTCTGGAGTTGGTAGCCAGGCTGGCAAGAGCAGAAGTAGCCCCCTATATAGTTGTGACAGAAATGCTGGCACCGAGGACCATCTTCAATGTCATTTCTGGGGGCACACTCATCTAGATCTAGAAGATGAGATGAAAGCAGAGAAAATAATATTTTACTACAGGGTTTTTATTAATTTTGCATTCAAGGTCGGGTTATTCTTTTGCTCTTGAGCAGAAAAACATTCCCAAGGCAGTTGTTTCCAGGGCAGCTTCCCCAGTAAAAGAGGAAATCCTAGTCCTCCTGCTTATGACATGTTATGGTACATCTGGCTGCTCATATGCGCTGCACCACAGATGGAGATTAATGGTTCCTGAAAATCTTATTCCCTCACCAGCAAATACATTTTAGCTGCAATGTTGAGGGTCTGCTGTTCTTCATTCAGCATGTTCAAATTGCAAATCTTTACCTGCTATGAGAGAATTGCAGGTGTGAAATAACAATTTAAGCAATTCAATTCAAGTCTCCTGTGACCCAAAGCCCCTCAGTTCCTCAAGACACGAGAAAATCCACCGGACATTCGGCAAGCAGTTTGCATTTACGGTAGTTGCAGCTTCCTGCAGTCACATGTAAATTTGCAACCTTCCCAGCCAGATTTCAATGAGCTAAATTAGTGGGGAAGCGGGGAAAATTGCAAACCATGATCGTGTGATGTCTTGCTTAATGACTGTGCTCTTTCACTTAATGGATATGGCCAAAAGGTCATAAAAACAAGTGTGGTTGCATGATGCCTCTGTGTCTATTTCTGTGCCACTAAACAGTGAATTTTCCAGCTCCATTATGTAGATTGAGGGGTTTCTGCTTGATCTCGCCACACTTCTTGCCCTACTGGATTCTCTCCCCTTCTGAATGAAGCCCCTTTACAGGCAAGCCATATAGGGATCTCCAATGGGATGCCATGTCTCACCAGGTAAAGGCTTAGGATCAAGCTAAAGGCATGAAGGTGCTGAACTGGTGCCTGTAGCACAGTGGTGGGTTTCAAATTTTTTAGAACCTACTCTGTAGGTGTGGCCTATTTTGTGGGCGTGGCTTGGCAGTCATGTGACAGGGTGGGAGTGGCCACCTTTTAAAATGTGGTGAAACTCATTTAACAACGCTCTTGCTTAGCAACCAAAATTTTGGACTCAATTGTGATGATAAATTCTTTCTTTCTTTCTTTCTTTCTTTCTTTCTTTCTTTCTTTCTTTCTTTCTTTCTTTCTTTCTTTCTTTCTTTCTTTCTTTCTTTCTTCCTTCCTTCCTTCCTTCTTTCCTTCCTTCCTTTCCTTTTCTTCCTGTTGGGTCACTGGCAGCGACGGGCCAGATTTACTTCCAGGTACGCCGGTGGAACCCCCTCTCACTGTTTCTCTAAATTTCACCAACCGGCTCTCGCGAGTAGGTGCGAGCCTGCAGAAACCCACCACTGCTGTAGCATTAGAAACAATAAGTTGAATCATGATAAAGAGGTGCTGTTTGGAGTATATGGTCCTCAGGAAATGTTGATATGGCTATATTCCCCTAAAAAGAAAATGTATATAACTCATTTGTCACTGGAGCCTCAGGCTCCCACCCTCGGCGTCTTGATATGTTTCTCATCCATTCGGGTTCACCAATTTCTACTATTTCTGGACAGGGGCAGCCTAAGTGCTAGTAAACTTCTCACTGGGGTATTTATGCAATGTTAGCTGTTGAGCTGCCTTTGAAGATAATTTAGTGATTTCAATTGCTGCAAAATATAGATGGATGCCACAATTCCCCCAATTTCTAGCATGTTAAGGCAGCATTTACATGGTAACATCACTGTGTATGTGTCATTGGTTCATGTCATCACAGTTTGCTGCAGATGCCTCTGGCTATATTTACATATACCACTACACTGAGATAAACACAGAAGCTTGGAAACTGTATTTCCCAACCTCATTTATATTGAGCTAATTAAAACAGAGTATTTTTAAATACTGTGAAATGCTTCTTCCCAGATTTCTTCCCATCTGGGCTGAATGGCTATTTATGTGCTAAGCAAGCTCTCAGCTGAGTTACCTATCCTCTCTTGACTGTTCATGCTTATATCCTCCTCTGTTCCTTCCCTCCTACCCTAAATGTTTTTCATCAGCAAGCCTTGACTGATCTTGAAAAGTGAAGCTGGGTCGGTTTGTGCTTAAGACTTCAGCAGGGTATATAGATTCTATACTCACCCACAGCTTGATAATAAGCTAAGAAACCCTTATAGGAAACCACAATGCCGTTCTCCTCATTAGAGAAGTCGGACTGGAACAGGAGCCGCATGCGATTGTTGGTAGACAAAAACTCCTTGTCTCTTGGGTGGTTGCCTGTGGCAGAGTCTACCTGGCCACAGAACCGGCCTAAATCCTTCTTGTTTGCTGTGATCTGCCAGAGTCCAAGGAGAGAAGGAAGGAAATGTTAGAAACCAGAGAGCTCCTTGGCCAAGATCCATAGTATCTTCAATTAACTTGACACATACGAGAGGCATTGAACTATAATCCTTTAAAAACAGTCTATGCTGAAAGCATCTTGCCAATTTGCATGGAAACAAGGGGAATTTAGAAAACAAATTGAGATGCAGAAAGTTGGTGTGTTATAGAAGAAGAAGGAAGGAAATCAATATTCCTTCTAGTAAGCGTTTTCTTGCAACTAAATCTGAGCACAAATGCAAAAAAAAAAGTGTGAGGAGAATAATAATGAAGACCAGAAGGAACTTGTGATGCAAAGACCAGTGAATACAGTAATATTTTACCCTTTATGGGCAGCAATACTTGGATCTCAGAGGCCCTGATTCCCATCACCACAACCCAGCCCCTCTTCACATACCTTGACAAAGTCATACCGGCAGGTCTCAGATGGCTCCAGATCAAACAGCCGGAAACTTAACTTCACTCTGTAACCCTTTGGCACTGAAATGTCCCAGGTACTGATGTTGTTGTTGGGGTATGTTTTGGGATAATTTGGGGAACTGATCTCCCCATAAAGCTTTGCGGTTGGCCTGGAACTGACTGCAGCAACTAAGAAAGCTCCTTGAAGCAGGAAGACAACGGGAGACCTGTCAACACAACACAACACAACACAACAACATAGGAATGAATGAGAAGACAGACCGTAAAAAATAGAGCCAACAAGCTTCCGAAGTGGACACCCATCTCCAAACATAGACACGTACATTGGGAAATTGAATTGGGCAATTGGCACTTTTAAAGAAAATGCATCTTTTTCCTTTGAAACATCTCAGTGTTGCATAAGAAGGACTTATACATTGCAAACCTCTTAGCATAGAACCTTAGCTTTCTAGAGTATTGCATGCTGTATGCCCAGCCTATCCAGTCTACCATGGTACAATACCAGATCTGGTTGTAAATATCCAAATGACCAGTAGGGACCAGCAAATAATTTCTGAAAATTATCTCTTTGCTGCAGTAATTATCTGAAATTTTGTAATTCTGATCCTATGGACCTTCTAGTGAAGTGGGTCTTGTAATTTCTGGTGGAAAGGTGGCATCCATCCTCCTGTGTTAGAACGGTTTCCTTGTTAATCCAGAAGCTGGAAAACCATTTAACACATAGCAGGATAAAGTACGGAAGCCTTGATAACTAACATCTTTCAGAATTGCCAGAAATAACAAGAATGTCAGGAACATTGGGGTCTTTGTTGCCAATTCCACATCAACTAAACTCTCTGCAAGGATCCAAGAGATAGCAAGGAAAGGAGAAAGGCAGCAAAAGTCCTTGAGTGGCTTTCAGTTTTGATTTCATCCCCTGTGAAGTAGTTGCCACTCTGGTTTGTTTGCTGTTGTTCTGCAAAGCTCTTTGGACCCAAAGATCACCACCCAATGCTGCGCAAAATGGCTGCGAAGGAACCTGGAGAGGAATTGCTAAGTCTAATCCCAAGTCCCTGTCTCTGGTCTACTTTGGCGATCCCTGACTTTTCAGTTGAAGATGAGCTAAGAGTCCTGAAGTTGAATGAAGAAAAGCACTTATGCTGTACTTGCTAACCCTGTCTGCATGAGGGGCTGCAGGACTAAAGCAAGAACAAGGCACTTTAGCAACACCTTGAGGTTGTGTTAGATTCTTCTAAGGTTAAACCCAGCCCTGCAGTTCCTTCTCAGGCAGACCACAGGCATTCTGTGTCCTTGGAGATGTTTCAATATAGATATTGTAAAAGAGGAATCCCTGCATTCGTTTTAACAAGTAGGTACCTATGCCACCTATGTCACCTCTCCCTTTTAACAAGTAGGCACCTATGCCACCTCCCACACAGACAACACTCACATGTCCGAAGCTGGACTTAAGCTCTCTTTTCTCCCTCCAGTTGTTGTGGTCTGTTCTTGGGACTTTCAAACAGATTTCAATAAATTCTTAACCCTGTTAGCTATGATTCACTGAGATTGGGGTAGAACATGCCGAGTGGGAGGGAAGTGAGTTAGCTGGTACTTTCCAGTCAATTAGGTAATAGTTACGGCTTTCCTAAATTGTGTTCTGCTGCCCTCTGCTGTCTACACACACACACACACACACACACACACACACACACACACACACACACACACACACACACACACACACACAGACAGTTTTAAATATAAATGTGTCTACTTAGAGAGAGAGGGAGATGCATCCATAGGTGAGTAGTTAGACTGATAGAACAATGGAGATATTGTTATTATGTAGAATGGGCATTCCCAATGTGATGAATAGAAAAATATTATCAGTTGTCTGATTTGTATTATAATTTTCATTGCTTTTACTGTACTTTTGTACTAAGCTATTTGGAGCTTTTGAAGGGGATTGAACAGCATATACACTGCAGTAAATAAGTACATGTGTGTATACGCATGTAAAATTATACTCCCTGGAATTAAGCTTGGCTTTTGGGGACCACATGGATTTCTCTGGATAGTAGTTTATCTCATCCAAGCACTAATTAGGTTCAATCTTTTTAAATCATTTCTGGTGATCAACCAAGGTCAGCATACACAGAGACATTCCAAAGCAGAGTTTCTTAACATTGGCATCCTGAAGGGGCATGCTGAACTCCCAGAATTGTCTAGCTGTAGTTGAAGTCCACTCCATTCTTGGGGGTGCCATTCTCCATTTTTCTCCAAGAAGCATGGTGGCACAGTGGTTAGAATGCAGTGTTCTGCTGACAGCCGACTGCCAGCAGTTTGGCAGTTTGATTCTGACCAGCTCAAGATTGACTCAGCCTTCCATCCTTCTGAGGTGAGTAAAATGAGGAAAGAAAGAAGGAAAGGAAGGAAGGAAGAAAGAAAGGAAGGAAGGAAGGAAGGAAGGAAGAAAGAAAGAAAGAAAGAAAGAAAGAAAGAAAGAAAGAAAGAAAATGATCCAATCTACATAGTGTTTAACTCACCATAACATCCTTTCCATTCAACTAGTAATCCACTAAAACAGAAATTAGCAAACATACCTTCCAGTTGTTAACGGCATCATAACCTTGTGTGTTCAATCACATCTGGCCAATAGAGAATTCCAGTCTATTCTATTCTATCCCCCAAAATGGAGATACCTACCACTTCTTCTCTCTCTCTCTCTCTCTCTCTCTCTCACACACACACACACACACACACAAACACATGCACACACGCACTTCCGTAGCCCAACAGATGATTTTGAGCAAACAAGAAACAAGGAATATGCACCACCCTGGAAAAGCATAAACCTGAGACCAGAGGCCCTGCACGTAACATAAGTCTGTGGCATGTAAGTCTTTATAGATGACGATCAGCACCTTGAAGAGTACACAGAACTTCACTGGAATCCAGCATAACTTGCAAAGTTGAGATGTTACATAGGCCAAATACTATCCACAAATGGTAAATACTAATAAGTTAACATACCAATTAAATAGGAGCACACAAAACAGGCATTCATTCTACCAGCTTTTCATATTACCAGGCAATTAAGGATGTAATTTTGCCCCTTATTGCAGATTGTCAAATTGAAAGTTATGCCTATAGGTCACAGAAGTTGTTGCAGTTGTGGTTCACTCACTGCAAACAATAGTAATGTCATATGTAGCTCCTGGCTAAGAAAGGACTTGCATAAGTTATGTCTACTTGGATTGTGTTACATGCAAGAATTGTCAATTTAAAATGACTGAGTTTTATTATTCATATGTCAGCAGTTAGAATGGAAGTGGATATAACTGGTGCTTTGGGAAGGATATTCAGATGGTGATTCAACTAGAATAGAAAAGAATTAGCATATGAGACCTCCAAGGTCCCTTCTGATTCTATTCTGATTGATTGGTTGAAAATAGCAATATTTTAAATTATTTTTATCAATAAAAATAAATCTAATAAAAAAGAAAAGGAAAAGCTCAAAGAAAAATGAGAAAAACAAAAAGAGAGAGAAATAACTTATCAAAATAAAGCAGATAATTTCCAACCTTCTTTTCCACAATTATTAACAAACCCATCATCTCTCTTCCTTCTTAACTATTCCAGAAATGTCTTCAGCCTCTTAATTCTCACCCTTTTCTATCCTCCTCCATAAATCATCATTTCATCCTTTTCTTCTTTCAGTAAAAAGTCCTTAAAATTTTTACAACCTTTTAAAAAGCACTGAGAGCACCTTGGGAGATAAGGGCAAATTATCTCAAGGTGTTGTCTTCCAACCCAACTCTCCCAGTGCTTCAACAAGATGTTATTGTCAAGGGTGCCCAAAGCCACTGAGAGATCCATGAAGGTCAACAGGTGTGCACTCTCCCATCTGTCTCCTAGGACAGGTACCTCATATCTGTGCTGAAATTGGGCCTGTTCCCAGACTGGAAAGAATATTGATATTTGTCTGTCTAGAGAGTCCTGAAAACTTAATGGTGGCTTGATGGTCATCTGAGTCAGAGTAGTTTGGTGCTCTGGTACTAAAATAGATTCTTTGAGAAAGACTTAGGGGGAATGCCCAGGTAACGCATGTGCCCTGCAGCCTCAGGTGGGGCCTATGGTATGGGGGGAAGGAGGACAAGTGACATACATAGGCAAGATGCAAATTCCACAACGTATCTACAGGTATTCCTTGACGTACAACCACAATTGAGCCCAAAATTTCTGTTGTGACGTGAATTTTGCCCCATTTTACAACATTTCTTGCCACAGTTGTTAAGTGAATCACTGCAGTTGTTAAGTTAGTAACATGGTTGTTAAATGAATCTGGCTTCCCCATTGTCTTTGCTTGTCAGAAGGTCACAAAATGTGATCACATGACTCTGGGACACTGAACCAACATAAATTTATACCAATTGCCAAGAATCTGAATTTTGATCACATGATCATGAGGATGCTGCAGAGGTCATGAAAAATGATAAATCACATTTTCCTGTGCCATTGTAACTGAACAGTCACTAAGTGAAATGTTGTAAGTCGAGGACTACTTGTACTTGCATCAAACATTGTTTCTAAGGCATCATCATGGAGTTTACATGATGCTGTTTGTCATGGATACAGTAGTCCTACCTTCTATCAATGATGGTTGAGGCTAGGAAGATAGAGAAGATGCTATTGCTGGTAGCAGCCATATCCAGGGAGGAAAGAGGATTAGATTAATTTCAGTAGTGTCATGGCCTCATGATGAAAAATCCCTTTTCTGTTTTGGGACTGTTTCATCCAGCTGAAAGAGCCAAATCTTTTAAACACTGCTGGCTGTTATGTCTGTGTTTTTCCTTCATAAACTGTTTTTTTCTTTCTTCCCCTTCTGGTCTATACTACACATATTGGATGCTGTGCCAGCTCCTGAATGGAATTGCTCTGTGAGAATGTGTATTCTACCTATTACATGTGTTAAGATGTACAGTATTTATCTTATTAGCTATTGAAATATTTGTGCCATCAGTTTTTATCAGTTTAAAGTATTAATTTTGCCCTGAATGCCTGTCCCTGCAATGTCAACTATTCAACTAAAATATTATTGATGGGACAAACATCACAACATATTTCTTGTTCAACAGTTTTTCAAATTATTTGGTTGTGGTGAATATTTTTATATGTTGGTATGCAGTTAACTACTTTGGGCTTCCTTTTGGAATAATAAGTAGTTTGCAAACACAGAAATTCAGTACTAATTTTATCTGAATAACTGTGTTATGGATCACACTTGGAATCTAAGCCATGTTTTTCATCTGAGTAACTTTGAGATTTGTGGATTTCAACATGCTAAGTTGGAGAATGCTGGGTCTTGAAATCCATATCTCTTAGTTCCTGAGGTTGAGAAACACTAGCCTAAAATTATAAAATCCAGGAAAAGTTTTACCAACTCATATTCTGCTTAAATTGTTCTTTGGAGAAATAAGTTCTAGAAATCGATCAATCTGAAAAATACTTCTAGTTGTTCATGATTTGTGACTTTAGTTGTTCTGGAACTAGGCTGGAAAAAAAGCTACAGCCATAGAATATCAAATCACTATTGCTCTCCGGACAGAATGAGCCTGATTTAAGAAATCTAATCTAAATCTTTAATTTTAGAGATGCTGTCTCTACTTAGTTGACTGCTTTAGAACCCAGCCCCGTTTGTACACTGACAAATAAGCCTCAGTGGGTTCTTACCCATTGGGACTTACTTTCAAGTTAACAATGCATAGAGTTTACAGTGCATAATAGTAATAGTGTTGTCTGAATGGTTAGCCCTATCTTGCATCATTGTAAAGTGACTTGTGACACAAGACTTTTGCCTTTGTGACAGCGATCCCTCTCTCTTAGTCCTCAGCCAAGTGTGTCATCTTTTGGCTATATCTGAGCCCTGATATATTATAGGTAGCCCTTTTTTAGTGACCCCAATTGTGATCTGCAACTTAATCGTTAAATGAAGCAGTTGCTAAGTGAAATGATGGCTATGCCTATGATCTTACTCCAGCTTTTCTTTGCTTTCCAGACCTGTAATAGCAATAGCTCTTAGAATTATATACCCCTTCAAGGTGCTTTACAGCCCTCTTTAAGCAGTTTACAGAGTCAGCCTATTGCCCCCAACAATCTGGCTCCTCATTTTACTGACCTCGGGAGAATGGAAGGCTCAATCTTGAGCCAGTGGGACTTGAACTGCCAAACTGCTGGCAGCCAGCAGTCAGGAGAATTAGCCTACAGTACTGCATTCTAACCACTGCGCCACCTCAGCTAAAGGTTGCAAATGTGGGGATTGATCCATCCCCATCGTAACTACAAATGGTTGCTGTACAAGGCAGTCACTAAATGGGGACTACCTGAACAATTAACCCACCTGACAAGCATTTTTCATGGCCCCTATGCCTTTGCCCTTTATTGTTCTCAACCTTTAGCAAACCAAATGCTTGTGCATTTTGCTCCGGGAGCAAATCTGGAGCTGTGCTTTCAACAAATCATAACGTATCCCAGATGAATAAGTAGTAGAGAATATCAGCAGATCAGCCTTTTAGCTCCTTCCTTGTAATCATGGCTCTCATTCTAGTTTATAGCTCCTCCACTTCCAATGCTTCATGAATTTATAAACAGCGCAAGAAGGGAAACAGTAAGCCAGAGGCAAAGATAGCTAAAGCATCCCCACTCCCACTCAACTCACATAGCCCATAAATTTATGTCCGTTTATTATATGTCTATTGGTTTGCAAAGTATTCACTAAAGTAATCTGTTGCATGGATGAGTACAATAGACAGACTCCTTTTGCTGAGCAGGCACAAACGGTATTGGAAATGAGCATCGTTGGTAAAGTGAATTATCTATGAATCTTGCAAGTGACATGAGGATGCCGGGTTTCTTGCTAACGTAGCATTGTTCCTGGGCTTATCTGTATGCCTGGCTGGGAGAAACCTGAGCCGGAGATAGCAGAGGGGAAGTAGGACATGTCAGCCAATGTGTTCAATTTCAGAACAGCCACAGATTTGGAAGGACCCTTTTGTTCACAGTAGCAAAAATGAGGGACGATGAACATGAACTCATTTTCAAAGATGCAAAGGATGCACAACATCTAAGATTTAACCAAGGGATATTATTCTTTCGTAGACAGAGATGTCCAAACCCTTGTAGGATTCACTGTCTTATAAGTTGCTCCAGGGTTACAGTAATGTAATAATTTAAAGCAGAGGTATAGCCTGAGATGCTTAGGCAGTCCCAAGGGCCTCCGTCTCCCAGCATTACTACAAATTTGTAGCATTGAATGTCTTAAACAAAACTGTGATTAAATATAGGACTAGCCCCCATGCAATTGTGATTAACCTCATTTAGAGTTGAATAAAATTATTTAAAAAATAGTTTTTGTCTTGGCCCCACTTGTTTCTTTGTTCTCACAACATATTTTTAAAGGTATGCCACTCAGTACAAAGTGGCCTGAAAAAGTTGCTGTCTTAGAGTTGTACAGCATCAAATGCAGTTACTTTGTGGGAAATGTTCTATTTTATATTTTGAATATCGTAAGCAATTCTGAGTTAAAACAAAACAAAAATTCAAGTTCACCTCAGGTGCTTATAAAAATAGGATATTGCGACCTTATTTTATGCTGAAACAAAACTTCATCTTTAAAATCAGTCTTTCAATTTAGGGTAACCAATCTTTCATACATGATTAATAGATGTTTATTTTTAACCATATGATGTTTGGGACTGACCTCTTTTTCTGATCATTAGAATTATTTTTCAGCCTTCCTTCTGCTTCTGAAATATTTATTTATTAATAAAATGTATATGACTGCCCATCTCACAGTGTCACAGAAAGTGACTCTGGGCTACATCCAATAATCTAATATTATCATAGAATATAGAATAATAGGGTAGAAGGAACCTTGGAGGTCTTTTAGCCCAACCCATCGCTGAGCGAGGATACCCTATACTAAGGGTGTCAAACTGGTGGCCTATGGGCCAGATGCATCATGTGCAGGTCCCGCCCACCCCAGCTCCACAACTGGGAAAAACATCACAAAAGGTCACATGATGGCAATGTGATGCAGTGGGTTTGACACCCGTGCCCTATACCAGGGGTCTGCAAAGTCGGCTCTTTTAAGACTGGTGGACTTCAACTCCCAGAATTCCCCAGCCAGCTATGCTGGCTGGGGAACTCTGGGAGTTGAAGTCCACCAGTCTTAAAAGAGCCGACTTTGCAGACCCCTGCCCTATACCATTCGGAAAAAACCTCCAGTGATGGAGACCCACAACTTCCACAGGTAAGCTGTTTTTGTCAGACAGATCTCCAGAATGCGGTTTGCATTTTGCTTGCCCTCAGTTGCCACAGAAAAAAGATGGGGCGGGTGGGCTTGGCATTTGAGGTGGGGAAGTGAGCTGCTTTGAAGTGTTTTCTTGAAAATCGAAAAGGTGGTTGTTTCCCATCAATGGAGTGGAGTTGTTTGGACATTTCAAAGGCCAAACATCCTTTGCCTCCAGAGGCATCCAGTATCTGCTGAAAAGATTTCCCATAACATCATAGTGGATGCTGATTGGTCTTTATGGGCTAGACCCTGGGAGGAGGTATTTGGGATGACTTTGATTTTCCTGCTATCAGTTCATTCCTAATAAAAGTACATTTTTTTTCTAAATCTATGGAATTGGCGGTTTTCTTTCTTAAGATTTGAACAGAGACAGACCTGACAGTTTTCCTGATTAATTGTTCTCACTGTCAAGAAAGTTCTTCTTAGTTTTAGGCTGAACCCCCTTTTTAATGATCTTCCACCCATTATTACTTTTCCTGCCCTCAGGTGCTTTGGCGAATAGGTTGACTCCTACTCCTTTGGAATAGTCCATCAGGTCTTGGAAGACTGCTATCATATCACACATAATCCTTCTCTTCATCAGACTAGATGTTCCCTCCATTGTTCTCCATATGGTATAGTTTCCAGGCTCTTATCATCTTTGTTGCTCTTCTCTGTATTCTTTCTAGGATCTCAACATCTTTTTTCTATTGTGATGATTCCAAGTGTGATTTTGCTAATGCAGTATAAAGCGGTACTATCAATTCACATGATTTTGATACTATCCCTCTGTTGATGCAACCTAGTATTGCATTAGCACTTTGGCAGCTGGAGCATACTGCTGCCTCATACCCAAGTGGTGGTCTCTTAGGACACCTAGATCCCTCTCACAATTGCTATTGTTGAGCCAGATACCACCTATTCTGTCACTATGCATTTGGTACTTCCTGCCTATGTGTAGGACCTTGTTTTTCCCAGCGCTTAATTGCATTGAGTAAGGCCCAGTCTGTCAAAAGTCCTTCTGAATCTTGAGCCTATCATCATATTGGCAATTTCCTCCAGCTTAGTGTCCTCTGCAAATTTGATGAGTTCCTCTTCTATTCCCCCATGTAAATCGTTTATGAAGATGTTGAAGACTGGGCCTGAGACAGAACTTTGAGGTACCCAACTGCATGCTTCTCTCCATGTAGATTTAGTTCCAATGAGGACTGGCCACCGAATGCACAGAGTATGGTTATCAATTGATGATTTGTTACTTGTTAATACAGTTGGTTATCAGGCATGATAGCACTTCACAAACATCAGAGTTCAAAGGCTAATTTAAAAAAAAAAACAATGAAGATGAATGCCTTTTGTTCCTCCAGAGAGTTTCTGAATTATTCATATTTACTAGCAAGGAATTCTTCTTTGCGGTTTATATGAGTTGAGGGAAAAGGGGAGTATATGATGTTGGATGGTGTGTGTGTGTGTGCTTGATGTATGCGTGGCGGGAGATTTGGTAAATGTAGATGTATTTGTACAAGTAGATTCAACAGTTACAGAAAAAAGGAGGCAGACTTGCCAAATGCTAGTGCCTGGAATAAAGTCAGAGATGTCTGCAGAATGCGGTTAAAATAATAATAATGGACACAATAGTACAATCCAACCTCAACCTGTTTTTATGTGCCATCTGCTTATAAAAACAAACCAGGGCTTTGATCATACCATTGCAACCACCACGTTGAATTTTTGGAAAATACTCCTGAACGATTTGTTTGAAGAAACTTTTATTGACCAGCAAGATTGGCCAAGCAGGACCAATGGAGTCAAGGCGATGATTGGGATGTACAGAGTCAGTTGAATGACGATCAATCAGTACTGAAACCAGCAGCCAGGAATAGACTTCTGGAAAACCACAGAACCGTACTTCGGCAAGCAGCAAATCCAATATGCCAACTGCTAAACTTCAGCTTCCCTTCAGCCATGTGCAAAATTTCTGTCCCCAGCCAAAGCAAACCTTTAAGAAGCTTCCAGAGTAGCATTGTGTGCTATTCACCTCTGATTTATCGAGCATCAGTGTTTATTTCCTTCCTAAACTGAAAGGATTTCATGGCTCCGTCCGTTATTTAACAATCTCCTCTTACCAAAGTTCTCAGGCAGAGAATTTGATGTGATAAATCACTTCCTTCTCCTGCTTAGGATGACAGAACTCTTATTCTGAAAGGATTTCTCTTTCTTAAAGTTCCAGTTTCCTTTTTTTTCTAATGCTTGCTCAATTTCTCCAATCCAAAAACAAAGTCCTTTCCTTTATGCAACCTATTCACAAGCCCTCCTCACCTACAGCAGAGTTTGGTTGCCAGCATGTTTTCTTGCTATTTTTTTTTCCCTAATGCAAAGAAATTATCACTTACCTGGCCACATTTATGTAAGATGCTGTTTTTCCCCAGCACTAGGTCTGGCTCGGGAGCAATATATTTGCAAAAATAATTTTTTGTACCGTCAGGAGAATCCATATTCTTAAGATGATCAAACTGTAACTACATTGGCAGATGTTTGGGTTTGGATAAATAATCAGCTGCACGAGGCCCCACCACTCCAAATTATAATGGCATAGTCAAAATACAGCCTGCCACTTCAGAGAGAAATAGTTAACCATAGAAGTTTTAATCTGAAAAGCAGGAAGATGATTGGAAGCAGTCACTAACAAAAGAAATGCACACATTTAGTCATTAAAAATGCACGCATTTTTAATCCAAAAATGAAAGATTAGGAAAAGATATGAAGAGTTTGCTTGCTTCTGCATCTGGTTTGGTCTCCCATACCAGGTCCATCTGGAAGTTGGCACATCACACCACGTAGGTGTTTGAGGTCACTTCACTTTCTTGAAAACCTGGACACAAACCTCATTCTCTGCTGTCATGCGCTAGAAGAAAAAAGGTCAGTCAAGAATCACGAAGTCCAGTTATGCTTGAATCCCTAGAGGAAATTGTCATCTGCCAGCCAGCAAACAGGTTCAGTTTGGTTTTTATTTGTACCTCGCAGAAAAACAATAGAAATACAACAGAAATCCCAGTGTGAACATCTCTACTTCGCACCTTCCAAGCCTACAGACAACCTTCTTCATTAATTCACAGTTTTCCAGATATACAATTCTCTAGGCATATATTAAAGGGGAGTGCTGAAAACAATGTCCCAAGCAGCTACATTTCAGCAGGGGAAAAAAAGAGTTTACACAAACTGTTTGTATTGTTCAAAATAGATAACATTCAGAAAAATGGACACATTCACAAAAAAGATGTTGATGCATAAGGCTGTTGTGTCAGATGCTGGGGAAAGGAGATGATACACGGCAAACTTCAAAGTCCTACAAAAAGATTTGTGTGGATATTTTTAGTAACTGGCTGCTTTCAAATCTACAAAAGTAATCTAATTATCCTAAAATGAGGTAGCAGGGGCATGGGAGAAGAGACAATCAAATGACATTTCGGTTGAACTGTGTAGAGTTTTCATCCTGCTTGGGGGCCCTTCTTGCTTTTGAAAGTAGCTCCTTGATCAGATCTTACAGGTTGTTGATTCAACTAGACAAGGCAAAGCTGTCGCCCCTCCACCACCATCAACAGGAGAGACAATCCACTAGGTCCTAGGAAGTTGAGCAGCTCAACATTCATTGAAGAAAAGAAAAATCGTATTCATGCCCATTAACTTTAATTTCAAAGGAAAACTTCCAAGGTGGATTCCTACCATCAAGATCTTAAGTTCTGTACTGTTTCTTTCAGAACGTTGATCCAAGGATTTGTGCTATAGTATAGAAACAGCTTGTTTCAATCAGAAATGCCACCAGGGGAGGATTCTGGAGCAAGCCCCTATCTACCAGAACTGGCATATTCCACAAGTTTGCTTTCCTCTATAGATAAGGGGCAAAACCATGAAATTAAGTCTAAAATTACTCTTAGTTTGAAGAATTAGAGGAGTGTTTCTCAGCCTTAGCAACTTTAAGACATGAAGACTTGAACTCCCAGAATTCCCCAGTGACTGGCTGGGGAAACACCTACCGATTTCATGCTGAAAAGTGCAAATGAATTTTCACCTAACTGTTCCCCGGTAAAAGTCTGCAATTGGTTGCGCTTGGATTTATTTAATCTTTTCTAACTTTCTAGCTTTTAGGGAGTGCCAGTGAGCTGAAGAACAGTGTAGAATTGTAGTTAGGGTATTCTGTCTATATGGTTTGGGATGAGACTGAAGAGAATGCCTAATTTAGTACTTTTATTATTAGTCTAATATTCCATTATTAAAGACGTAGCTTCATAATTAAGTTAGCATTATTGTAAAGTACACTACGGCTAGCGTGATTATTTAAAAATGCAAAAACATTACTTAAGTGTTTTTTAAGTAAAGAATGCTTAAGATTGTTATGGATGGGGAGATTTGGGGAGAGGGATGTTTATCTTATACTGTTAGGAATCTGTTTTCTCACACTCTCACACCCCTGACTTTCAAGGCATTTTATATTTGCTGGAAATTTGTGGCACACTTTTCAGAGAGACCAGGCTAACTCTCAGAATATACTGCAGCCCACTTTTTCTCTACACAATCATCATAATTCAGGGTTTTTTTAAACAAGATTTCGGAGTGTTTATTCAGTCCAGATGTCAGCATTCCCTGCATACTTAACACAGCATCCTGTGCTAGAGGGAAAGGCCATGAACTGCATAGAGAGGACATAGCTCAGAAAGATGCGTAAAGCCCATCTCTGCCAAACTGGAACCGCTTACCTAAGGGGCGGTTGTAAAAAAAATCATGTTGTTTACTGGCGCCAAGGCTAAAATCCTGAGTGCCAGGCACAGGGATTCTCTGCTTTGATTTCCTCTCCTTCCCTGGGTGCCCCAGGAAGTGTGGTCAAATTTCAAAGAAGAGCGTGGACAATGGGTGGCTCCCTTGCTCAGCCGACTGAACTTTTGAACCCTTGGGAAGGATGATTTTGTCAAGAGGCCATTGCCTCCCCGAGGAAGCGCACAGCAGTTGGCAGGCTTCTTGGTTTTTTCTGAGCTGGGGAAGAAGACCCATTCTGTGCTTTTGCAAAAAGCGGTAAGGAAGTAGGGAAATTGCTTACTGCTCCTTACCAGATGCAGTTGATCCCCTTCTAGCCAGTGCCTCCAGCCCCGGTTCTGTTTCTCTCCCTTCTGTTCACACACCAGCTGATCTCCGTCCCAGTAAACAGTTGTCTGAAAGCAGCAGGAGGGAGCAAGGGGAGGGGAGGGGGAGAAAAGAGAAAGGGGCAACGACATCACTTGAAATAGGAAAGGGCTTTCTGCTGGAAACAAGACGGAACAAATTAAAAGCAGCTCAGGGTAATGCAGGCCCTGTTCAAGCAGCCATCCAGGACACCAGGAGAAAGTCTTATCTTAACCTGTTCATTCTGCTACAGACAGAAATGGGAAGGGAAGATATGCCTAAAAGTCTTATGTGTGCAAATTCCCATGGGGGCTATTCTGCCTAATCCTGAAGAGATGCAGACCCCAAGTAAACTGCCTTTTTACTAAAGCATGTACATGACATAATTTAAGCTTCCAAAGATTCTGTTCTGATTCCCCCCCCCCCCTCAGGACGTGCCGATTTCCCCAGAACTTCCATCTTCCATCTTCATCTCTAAGCTTTATTTTGAAATAAGGATCCTAAACCAGTGTTTCTCAACCTTGGCAACTTGAAGATGTCTGGACTTCAACTCCCAGAATTCCCCAGTCAGTATTTGCTGGCTGGGGAATTCTGGGAGTTGAAGTCTGGACATCTTCAAGTTGCCAAGGTTGAGAAACACTGCCCTAGACCAATCCACGACAAGGGATTTCTTCCCAATTCTTTAACACAACCCCCTCCCAAAACAAAATGAAATAAAAGTGACGCCCCTCTCTAAATCCATGCTACAATGAAAACCTTTTGTTTAGGTACAGCTACAAAACATGATCTCTTCTCCAACATAATGCACTCCAGAAGTGAGAAATCACAACTTCTGACATTCAGAGCCAGCACAGCAGTACAATTAAATTGTAGACTCTCTGGGCCATGGAAAAGGCTGAGCTATGGAAAGAGAAATATGTGCTGAATGTGGATTACAGGTGATGTGCAGCCTATCCCTTTAACACTGAAACTTTTTCTTTGTCCTCTGACTTGAAAATACCCAAAGCTGGGCATGAAGTTTAGCTCTTAACCAGAAAATACTCACAATTCTCACTGCTAACTTTTCCAAGGTTCAAAGTCACATATATGGGTTAATCATTTTTTTAAATACAATTTTTATCTTTTAGTTCAGCCATTCATTTTCTCTGAACTCTTGTCAGCAATCTGAAGAAATACTGGCTAACTTCCAGTGTTGTTGAAGAGTGCCATAATAACTCCAGGCACTTTAAATACTTGACATATTTTATCTAAAGCGTAAAATGTATGTAGAGGTTATTCATTGTCCTTTCTCCTGCATTGTAACTTCCTTTCAATAAAGTTTTTAAAAGGCAATACGGTATGCTTAGCCCAAACTAAGCAAATTGGCTGAGAATGATGGGAACTATAATCCCATGTGTTTTAAAGAAGACCAGGTTGGCTTAGCTGATGAATTGGGTAGTTTGTCCATCTTTCACTTATGAAAATGGATGAAATGATTCATTCACAAAATAAAGTATTCATTACACTGTAGTGGTGTGCCTGGCTCTACCTACAAAACTATTCAGCATTAGTCTGAATTCAATCCAGAGTTATCAGGATTTTAATAAATTTCCTGTTAGTTTGTTTGTTGCTTCCCTGGTATTGCAGAAAGAAAGAGACATCATTAAGTGTCTGTTACAACATGCATTTTACCACCAATCACAAGTTTTGCCAGCTAAAATAGAGCTTATTTTACATAATGGATAAGCTCTAGCTTGCATTAAAAACTTGTCCAAATTATTTCATCATGTGAGCAGTTTATCATGAGAGATTTATAGGTCTTGGGAGCAGGAAATTCTGCAACCAGAACAAAGACTGCTCATAAGAATAGTTTTAAAAGTCCTGGTGTAAACGGACTACTTATAAAATTGGGTTAGTTGTATAAATGAGATTGAATTAATGTGTGAATTAACTCCCTATTGCTTGCTTGGAAATTGACAGAAAACCAGCCTTTGAAGAATTTTGTTGATCCAGTTCAACTCTGGATCAAAAATCTGAATGTAAATAATGTGTTTCTTCTACCCAGAAGCTCTTTCTTGTGAAAAGGCACTGACTCAATTTCTCCCTTCATTTCATCAAAGCCTTTGTCTCTTACCTGGCACTTACGTCCATCTACTGGTCCCAGATCCTCTTCAAACTCAACCCCAAGATCAAAGTCCATGACATAGTTTTTCAGAGAAGTTAAGGTGCGAATAATCATATGGTCACCAGTGTGGATGATCTCCTTGTCTGGCTTCAGGAGACAAACCAGCTTCCTCAGGGCCACATTGATATCTAACCAGGAGATTACAAGGACCAATGTTAAATAAATGTTGAAGGACGGTTTCTGTGTATCCCAAAAGCAATGGGAAAAAGTAGCAAGCAACAATGCATGAAACCATGTCTTTGCTATCCATTTTGTCTGTATACATTACCTTAGTTCTTCCTCATTTTGGCCAAGTAATAAAGGAAGATGAAAACAAAAATCTCTTTAACTGACACCTCTCTCCCCCTCACAATCCAATGCAGCAAACATCTGAATCAAAGACAAACCATTCTTTTAACTCAATTGTTTAAACAGTGAAGTCTTTTCTCACCAAGCTGCCCTAAAAAACAGCAATGGCTAAACCCCTGAGCTACAAATCAGGGAATCCCCATTTAAATCTTACTTCTGCCAGGAATTAATTTGAGGCCACAAAGCAGATTTCTCTCCCCCCTCTCTAATACAGCAGTAAGGTTGCACTTGGAAGTGCTGTGGTCCTCTAGAATCACAACAAGCTTGGGGTTCATAAGATGAATTGATATTGATTATAAATTGTTGGGGGAGGGCAAGCATTCCATGAACAAGGCATCGCCTCTGGTGAGAATGTAAACTCATCCCAGTAGTTTGCTTGAAGTGGTTTGCCAAGGCATCTCAGCTTCCCTGTATTCTGTCTTAAGGTCAGCTCTGCTCCTCCCCTGGTGCTTTGCCATCTAAATTCTGGCCAGGAGCATCTCCTGCTTAGCCCTTCTGAAACCAGGCAAGGGGAATTAGATTGGTGGCATCAAGAAAAGTCCCAGGAAGAGAACACTATCGTAACCTTTTAGGTGTGAAGAGAGATGCTGGAGTTTAACTCTGCCCAGATTACTGCCATCCGAGGGTTGGCCGTGCCCCTAAAACAGGGGTCTCCAACTTTGGCAACTTTAAGCTCTGGCGGACTTCAACTTTGCTTTGCTAAAAGCTGGGGGATTCTGGGAGTTGAAGTCCACCAGGCTTAAAGTTGCCAAGGTTGGAGACCCCTGCCCTAAACCAGTGTTTCTCAACCTTGGCGACTTTAAGTCCTGTGGACTTCAACTCCCAGAATCCCCCAGGCATGCCTCCCCGAGATTCTGGGAGTTGAAGTCCACAGGACTTAAAGTCGCCAAGATTGAGAAACACTGTCCTAAACCATGTGGAGCCGCAAGAAAACACTCTGGGCGCCAACCAGTCCCGCCAGCATTCATCGCCAACACAGCATCTGGCGGCAGGGAAAGGGGGTGGGTGGGGGAGACACAAAACCGAGAGAGAGAAAGAGAGAGAGAGAGAGGAAGGTTCACTTACCCAAGGCGCGGAGATAACTCTCCATATTGTCCTGAGAGACGAAGCGGTAGTAGCCGCTGAGATTGGGAGGCATCGCAGCGCAAGAGGACGACGAAGGCACGGGAAGAAAACGGGGAGGCAGCTGGAGGAAGGCTCCCCGAAAGGAAGGGAGGAAAGGAGGAAGGAAAGACGGGGAGAAGAGAGGCGGCCGTTGAAAAGAGCCCGCAGCCGGAGCTTTGCTGGGTCCGCTGCCTCGCCTTCGACTCCTTTCCCAGTCCTCCCTCCGCCTTTTATGTAGCGCCGCGGGAGTGCCGAGTCCCGCCGCCCAAAGAGTCACCCCGCTCCAGCCCGCGCGGGCGGGGGAAGCCGCGCCAGGAGTCTTTTTTTCCTTCTCGCTTTTCTCCTTCTCCTTTTTCTCCTCATTATATCACACAAAACCACGAGGGGGAAAAAACAACAACCTTTGCAAAGCCCTCCCTCTTTCGAAGCTAATCAGGCTCCACTGCTCCACTGCTCGGTTCCTAAGTGGATAGGAGACCACGTGTAAATCCCAAAGCTACAGGAGAGGGGTACGTTGGACGACATCCCTGTCAAGGCAATGGCAAAAGCTGTTTCCGTACTCTTCCCAAGAAAACTGCGTGGATGTTTCCTTGAGGAGCTGAGCTTGAGTGGAAGACTATTCTAGTTACGACCAGCAGGCAGACATCTGTAACTATTCCAATAGTCCCCTATAGAGTTACCACTGTTGCCTTCTGCACGCTTCCTCTTTCCAAATAACTGTCTGCCTAAGGCAGTGTTTCTCAACCTTGGTGACTTTAAGTCCTGTGGACCTCAACTCCCAGAATTCCCCAGCAGCTGGCTGGGGGATTCTGGGAGTTGAAGTCCACAGGACTTAAAGTCGCCAAGGTTGAGAAACACTGGCCTAAGAGCACCTATTGGTTGACGCTCTTGCTGTTGGGCAACCCTGACAGTGCAGTTAGCAATAGTCCATTGGGCTCTATATGATCACAGCCAATTCAATAATCTCTGATTTGAATCCACATGAGCCATCTGCACATTGTGAAGACACAGCCATAATGACAGTTTAATGACAGGCATGAGGAGAAGCGGTTGCTCACTTGGGATACCCCTGTCCAGCCTTGGCCACCGCAAACATCAAAATGGCTTCCCAGTTTTCTAGGTGAGGCTGTCCCCCAAAACTCTACAAACTTTTGTGGTTGCTTCAATCTAGATCAGCGTTTCTCAACCTTAGCAACTGAAAGTCGCCAAGGTTGAGAAACGCTGTTATAAGGTATCACGTGTATTTATGTGGTAAACTGAATACACTCTAGTAAAGGCAGTCGGTGGTATCTCTTTGGGGGAGTGAAGATGAAAAAGAGGCTGGCTCTCCTCTGTGTATTGAATTTACAGTCAAGAGCAAATTATTCTGCTCATGGTCAAATCACAGCTATTTTAGGTTGCCTAAGGAAACCACCACCACCCCCCCCCCCCAGTAAAATCAGCGCCTTCTTCAGGCTGAGTTACACATGCATACGCACATCCGTTGATGTAGTTATGTGTGAATGAATCGCAGGGATGCAACTTACCGCAGACAATAGTTCTGTGAATTACTCACAGCCAAATATCAATAAACCCTTCCAGTCCTGCCGACTTGGAAGCGCCTGTGGGAAATTACTCTTTGCCTTTGAGTGACTGGCTCGTCACCAAAGCCAACTAAAGTCTGGTCCATACGCACACATCTGGTCCATCAGTTGAAGGGAATATAGGCTGCAAATGGGAGTCTGTGCGAGAAGGGTCGTCACGGGCATGGGGGTTTATTTCACGGGGGAGGGGGGGCTGTTACCCTTTCATCGGCCAACACCCCACGGTAAGACGTCAGGCTGGGAACATTCACGCGCGAGCCAACATTTGCTCCGGACTCCCTCCAATAGCAAGATAGCTGCAGACACCTAGAGGTCTTACTGCGAACTTTCTCACGCCACTGCCGTATCCTAAAGAACAGGACCAGCCCAATCTAGAGTAGATGGCGGGGGGGGGGGGGCGGAGATCTTCCTTTCAGCAGCGTCCTTTGGATTTCAATTTGTGGTACGCGAACTGGGTGTGCATTTCTTTTTCCCTGACTCCTCGAGTTCCCTGCTAGCAAATCGGACCGAAAACGGGGTTGGGGAAGCGGGGGGGGGGGGAAACCCTCATTGCCAACTGCATGTCCCTCTAAAGTTCCTATTTTATTTGCCTGTACGAGGCAGGGCGCTCGCGTGCACGCACGCACGCACCCGCCCTCATCCCCCTCCCCCAGAAAAAGACAACCCTCCCTCCCCTCTGGCCTTCCCACGCCCCCCTCCCCTACCCCTAAGACTTGGTCCCCTCCCTCTCCTGCAGCACCTGGCCGGGGCGCCCCTCGTATTGGCTGCGAGGGCCCATCAATCAGCGTCGGGCGCTGCTGACATCATGCTGCAGTACAGGGGCTGGGCCGGACCGGAGAAAGGAGGCGTCCGGGAGCTCCAGCTGGTGCCCCGTCCCGGGCAGTGCCTCGACAGCCGACACCTGGGTCTGGGTGGGAGCAGATCGTCACGACAGCCGTCAAGGCGCTCTCCTTCGGCGAACGAGACCGAGCCTATCCCGGGCAGCCAGCGGTATTTCCAAGGCTTTTCTAAAATGGGCTGGGGGATGCCCCTCGCCTCCGCCCCTCGCCTCCTCCTCCTCCTCCTCCTCGTCTCCTGCACCCTCGGCAACAAAGGTGAGCCAAGTGGAGGCGCCCGGACTCCCCCAGGAGAGGGCTGGGCTGGGCGGGTGGGTGTGTGGCTGGGAAGCTCTTGGAGCGCCCTCCGTGCCTCTCCCGTCTGCTCAGAGCTGGAGCGCAGCTCTTCTCCTGCCTTCTCATCCATCCCGTCCATTCGCCGGGAACGCTGAGAAGCGGGTGGAGAAACAGGGCTTGGCGTTAACCGTGGGGCTGCCCGCTCCTCCTTCTCGGCTTTGGTTCTTTGGCTCCTCTGGATCTTCCCCCTGGCTTCCTTCGGTAGCGTCCGAGCCCTTTCCCCTGCTTTGCTTCCTTGGATTGCACACCAACCCACCTCTACGCCGCCTGTTTATCTCTCCCCTCCGTTCATTTTCTGTCTTTCGTTTATCACACGCCCAGCAATTCCCAGGGCTCCTTCTGTATTCCAGTCTCTTAGGATCAAAACGGGATGAAGCTGCTTTGCTGCCCCCTCCTCTCTGTTTCTCGGCTAGTTGCCATCTTCTCTTCCTTGCAGCCTTAGGGTCTTAGTGGGTTTGCCAGCCCGTTCCTTACATGGTTGCAAAATCTACTAATTTCAAGCAAAGGAGACGGAAACCGTTGCATTTATAAATGGGCGAACTGCTGAACAGAGAGAGGGATGCTACTCTATAGAAGCCTCGGTATTCTGAACACGAACACAGGACATATGTCCACCCGCATATCTGGGTGCCTGAAAATGAGAGAGATGGGTAGGTTGATCTAGGCTCACAGGTCTTAACTAAGAACAATAGTTCTTGGGGAAAGAGAGTAATATTGCATGGAAACCAAAGGAAGGGGCTGAAGGTCCTGCATATTTTGGGGAGACTGAGTCATCTTTCAGCACCAGCCTGCAGCAAAGGAAGGAGACGGAGTGTGAAAAAGCATTTGATTTCCATTGCCATGGCTTTCTTCCTTAAAAATTGGCATCGGGGAGGGGGAGGGCAATGCAGCAGCATTAGGATTCAGTGCGCTTGTTGGCTCTGCAGATAGAGTGGAATCTCACTCCCTGGTACCCAATTCTAAATGCACGTAGCCACTGAGGGTTGACTTGGCCTTGTGTTCCTTGTTAAAGTATCCTTTGAGAAATTGTCAAATGGGGGCTCTTCAGGTGGCTGGTAGGAATAGGAGATTCCTTTTATTCTCCCTTCACCAGCTCATTGTCCTTCCATTGCAATCGTTCCCCTTTCCCGTGCTTGAAGCAAAGAGCTTTGAGGCTCAAGTGTACCAAAGAGGGGCAGGTCATGTAAGCAAGGTACCTTAGAGACATGACAGAAACAAGAAAGGATGCAACTTGGGCTGGATTCTTTATTTGTTTAAATATGGCAGCTTTGAAAACAATCTGGCGAGATGAATACTCCCATATACATTCTTCTGATTTTCATACGGCTGTAACCCTAAAGCTTCAGATTCTCTGCTGCAATATAGCATTTTAAAAAAAAAAACCCCTCTCCTGTTCTGATTTACCTTATTTTTCACTCTTCCAGTCTTGGTTGGCTGCAAAGTGCTTTAAAGGTTCTACCTGAAGTGCTTTCCAGGCACCTTTTCAGTTCAGCTTTGATACCATCGGATGAATATAAGGGCTTCAAAAGAACTTCTTGGCTAAATGAAACCATCTAGTCCCTCAACCCCTTTTGAACACTGGCTAATTGGAAGCCTCTGGAGACCAACAGGCAGAACCTGAAGATGATGTTTTGCACCTGTTCCATGTCTCCACCTCTGTTCTCCTAGGCCAGGGGTCTGCAAAGTCGGCTCTTTTAAGACTGGTGGACTTCAACTCCCAGAATTCCCCAGCCAGCTGGCTGGGGAACTCTGGGAGTTGAAGTCCACCAGTCTTAAAAGAGCCGACTTTGCAGACCCCTGTCCTAAGCCATCTCTTTGCTGTTTAGCATTAATTGTTGCTGATAGGGATGGATTTGCCTAAGCCAGTTCAAAAGCCACTGGAACTAATGGCCAGGACTGTTATCTTGAAGTTAATACCGCACAATCTATTGCAATATTATTTCTCTGTGATCTGTGAGAGGTTTTCATTTTCTGACCAGTGCTTGTGAGGCTGTGTTCTAATACTCGACAAAATATATTTTTGACTACGTGGTCCTTGCTGGTCCACAATCTTGATTCCAAACGCATACTATCACAGAGTAAAGTTTGGCTTTACTTCTCATGCAAAAATCTGCTTGTATTTCTGACTAAAGAACCCATCAAGAAATTACCAAGGATAAAAGAGCAGCAAATAATCTTAAAACTGGCATAGAGTACTATGAGATACATCAAAGTACTTGAGCTGGAAACTCCAAATGGCATTTCCTTCATGCTAAACACTGACCAGCCTGCCAGGAAGATTATCCATATAAACCCTCCATGTTCTTACATAGCAATTTCCGGGGGTCAAAGCAGATGACCTGTGCCCAATATGTCTGCCTCCACTTTGACCTCCTTAAGTCCTTTTTCTGAGGAGGTGTGTTCACCTTACACGGGGCCATTTCTAATGATGTTACTTGAAATATTCTCCTGGCACTAACCTCCAACGCTTTGAGGGTCATTAATGTAAGTGGCAAATCAGAGATGGGGTTGTGCTGCACAGGTGGATGCTTTATCTAAAGTTCCTAATAATCTCCTGTGGAAAATGTCCTTAAATTCTGAATGTAACTAAAGTAGTCATAGGATTGCTCAATCATGAATGAATGGAACATAATTCTATCTGTAGGATTTAATGTGGAGAAATGGGGGTTGTAGCCAGGACACTGTGATCTAATTCTAGAGACCCAGTTTACTAGGGATTGGATAATTAGGAGGGGTGTTAATTTATAACGATTTTTCCCTTTCTCTCTCATCTCCATCTTCCATTTTCACTGCCCTGGAGGTTGTGTGATGAAGATTAATTTGCTATTTCTGGGCTTGTGACATTTTTCGGAGCCTCCTGCTGGCTGCAGCCTCACTGTTGAGCCTGGACTGGCTCCAGCCAACAAGATTAGCATTTCAGGCCAGAAGGAAAATGGCATATGCCAGGACAGAGCAGGAGACACAAGGACTGTGGAATAATAGAGAGAGGGCAGGAGTGAGGAGTCCTCTTAGATGGGAATGTTGGAAATCTGCTTTTCGCTTGAAGACTTAAATTAATCTTGGCATGATGAAAGAAATCCAAATACCATAAGTAACTTCATTTCCTCGTTTATTCTTTTCTGCCATCCCTTCACATCTTTCTATTACGGAAATCCAGTTAATCTATTCTTGGAGAGCAAAGGGCTTTTTTGTGATGAATATAAGTGTACATATCCTGATGGAATTTTTAAAATGATGGTGAAAAATGGGCCGGTCAACCAAGACCAGAGCTTTAGTCTCCCGAGTTTTCAGACTCGTGTTGGAGCCCAGCCTCGGGGAATTTCTCTCCCGGTGACCGACCCAGATTGGATCCTGCAACATTATCCTGGGACATGTATATCTGCCTTCATTTAAGGGTGTCCCTCAAAAGCTCTCTTTGTAGAGTTACTATGTCAGATTGTGATGTTTTAAGCTACCTTCTAATTTGATCTGCCCTGCGTGTTTGTCTTTTCTGAACCCTGAATTAAAAAGTACGTATTTCAAGATCAGAAAGGATTTAACTTAGAAGATTTATAATGTGTAGAAATACACTGAGTATTGTGATTTCTACCTAGGCATTAATCTTATTATATTAATTTTACTCTTTTGAATTATACTTTTAAAAAAATCAATTTGGATGGAAAGTATACCAGCGTGTAAGTGCATGTCCCTATGAAAATTAAGAAAATACAAGGATATTTTTAAAATTGTCTACATTTTGAATATTGAATATTTGCTGGATAAATTTTATTAAATATGATTTTAAAGACTCTGATGTGGTGACAACCATATAAAACCATCACCTAATTCCTAGGCAATCTCTTTGCTTTTTAGCCATAAAGTCCTTTATTAAAAAAAAACACAAGCTAGCCAAATAAAAGAGAAAGCTGCTATTGTAAAATAATATCTGTCCCTTTAAGCAACACGTTAAGGAATTAAAATACCTTCCTAATCCCTTGATACTTCTCTTGATACCCTGCCAGAGGGAGGGGGCCTTAGCTACTGAGGGTTCTGCAAGGGAAAATCTGCTATTGACATTGTTCCAATCTATCACAATTCTCTGAGCTGAAAAGCCTCTGTAAATATCCCCCATATTTTCTGCTCTGGCAAGTGGAAACCAGCAGGATTTAGGATGTAACCAGGATGTACCACTCCTTTCTGGGCTGGATTATGATACATTTTTCTAATCCTTTCCACGGGGGGCTCAGGGTGGCATTGTGTGACCTCCTTCTCCATTTAACCTCACCCAGACCCTGTGAATTAGCTTAAATGTCAGCACAAACACTGGGATACTTTCTAGATAGGCCCATTGTCACCAAGGAGCATTTTGAGCTCCTATTTGGAGTTTCCTTGGGGGAGGGGGGAGGGGAGATATTTCCTTGGTTTGCTTCAGCCCCTGCTGATAGATGGCATGCTTAAAAAGTATGGCACAGAATGTTGACCCTGAACTGTTGATCGTATTTGACTAGTCCAGGGGTCTGCAAAGTTGGCTCTTTTCAGACGGGTGGCCTTCAACTCCCAGAATTCCCCAGCCAGCTATGCTGGCTGGGGAATTCTGGGAGCTGAAGTCCACCCGTCTGAAAAGAGCCAACTTTGCAGACCCCTGGACTAGTAGATTCTCCCATCTAACTACAACAAGTCATCTTTAGTTTACAACTATGATTGAGCCCAAAATTGCTGTTGCTAAGTAAGACATTCGTTAAGTGGTTTTGCCCCATTTTACGACCGTTCTTTCCACAGTTAAGTGAATCACTGTAGGTGCTAACTTAATAACATGGTTGTTAAGTGAATATAGCTTACCCACTGAATTTGGCTTGTCAAAAGGTTACAAAAGGTGATCACACGAACCCCAGGATACTGCAATCGTCATAAATATGAGCCAGTTGTCACGCATTTTGATTATGTGGCCATAGAGATGCTGCAATGATCCTAAGTGTGAAAAACAGTCGTAAGTCTCATTTTTCAGTGCCATTGTAACTTTGAACGGTCACTAAATAAACTGTCGTAAGTTGAGGACTACCTGTTCAGTCATGCTGCAATGGTTCTTACTGAATATTGGCCCCAGTACGCATTCCCTGAATGAACTGCGCACAGTTTGCAGCCTTAATTATTACTAAGGTTATTGGCAGGGAGAGGATTGTATGGGTTTTTCAAGTGTTGGCTCTGCTCACTCTGGGGCAGAATGAAATGCAAGTTGAGAACACAATTAAGAGGGTTCACTGTTGCCAGTGAGGAATAATGAGAGACATTATAAATGTCATTGGATAAGAACTCAGAGGATATTTATTTTTGTGTTATCATCCTTTTTGCACTCCCAATGCTCTTAGCCAACAAGCACAAGCCTTGGATTGAAGCTGAGTATCAAGGCATTGTCATGGAGAACGACAACACTGTCCTCTTGAACCCTCCACTCTTCGCTCTGGACAAGGATGCACCTTTGCGCTATGCAGGTATGTCACAGGCTGGAGAGCGCATAGCTACCTTTTTCATTAGCTACTTTCAAGTACATACATAGCCAAAGATTAAGGGTTGTGAATTGACCAGTTTTATGCAATGCACCAAAGCCTAAACCACAGTCTACAAATATATGGGTTCATGTAGCACAGGGATGTCCAAACTTGGGAACTTTAAGACTTGTTGACTTCAACTCCCAGAATTCCCCAGCCAGCTATGCTGGCTGGGGAATTCTGGGAGCTGAAGTCCACAAGTCTTAAAGTTCCCAAGTTTGGACATCCCTGATGTAGCAAGTCGTAGCCAAACAAAAATGCTATCACGAAGCCTCTGTCCATTCAGTCACTATAGTTGCATAAAGAAAGGTCAAATTCAATGTGATTAAATAATGAATTAGCTGGCACATATTTTTTTTCTTATTAAAGGATAGACGTAAGGAAGCCTGATCCAGATTAACACCCCAGACTGAGAATTAGACCACAGTCTTTGTGACCTGCAGTGTGCTAGGTCAACCCTTTTAACCTTTTTTTTCACTATTATCTCCCTCCTTGGTAGAGTTTTAGGAGAACGAGTTAACTTTGAAGATATGGACCAAACAGTCAATTTATTTTCCTTTAGCAAAGAAATTTTTCCAGGTTTTTCCACCCAGCTCAGGCATCCCTTTTTATTTGGCAGTTGTCCTGCCTCAAGTATTTTATGGCAAGATAAGTATTTTTTGTTATTTGTAATCTTCCTATCTTTTTTATCACTACTGTAATCTGTTTGTTTTTTACAAACCAAACTAAATACCTCATTAACCCAGTTATTTAAGAAAAAATAGCCTCCATCTAGAAATGTATCCTTGGTTAGCTCTTTCTGTATGAAACAGAGAGTAAATCCATACAAATATAAGAAATCAATGATACATAGGAACGAGGGCAATAATTCAGCATGAGATATCACTTCAAAGAGAGATTAAAGAAAGCTAGCCTCTAAGCATTGCCTCTCAAGGTTTCAGCATCTCATGGTCTGTGGATTGCTTAAGTTCTCCTGGTCCTCCAAGAATCATTGTCAGCAGCTTCTTGGCATTAGTAAAGCATGTGTACTAACAGAGTATTTCCAATCATTCCCCCCCCCCCTCTTGTAATAAAGATCCTCCAATCCTATGGCAATTCTGCTATTATTCTTCTAAAACATGTTAGCAGAGTTGTCTGCATTTCCTGCCAAAAATGACTAATTCTTTTCCTAGGAAGTTCAAGAAATCTGCAGTTCAAGATAATTTGTGCAATATATAATCTAAATTCGCAGAGCAGAATCAATAAATATGATGGACTAAGATGGATTAGTGAAATTGCCTGGCAGCGAGGAATGAAAAAAAATATCTTTGAAGTTATTAGACTTTCTCATATATAGAAATCTCTGACAGACACTTGCCTTAGGAACTGTATATTGTGATGTTCCATGGAAAGATAAGGACGACACGCAAATTTGTGAAGCTTTCCATATTTTTTTTAAAAAAATTAAGATCTCACATAATATTGCAGGCCCAAAGCTACAGTTTTAATGTTGGAATGTTCCAATGTAAAGTCTAAGGCTATAGTCCTTTCCATAATATAAGAAGTCTTCAATTATTATAACTTAGTGGCATTTCCTAATGGATGCATAAAAGTGTTCCTGATCAAGTCAGGGGTTAAGAGCGAAGTTTCTGACATATAGGAAATATGGTGGCAGTGAATTCATTCCCCTCTCTGGACTACATCTGTGTTTGCTCTCTTGTCAAAGCAGCTTGTTCTGTATGTGAGTGCTATCTCTGAATCCTAAGTTCATTGTCCTTTAGAATGATGTGCGCCACACAGGACATACAGCATGGATGTTTGCAGAAGATATCCATGCGCAATTGTAAACATTCTGGTCTATACACAAGCAGAAGGCTTGTATTATCAGGGTCGTTGCTCGGATGGAAATGAACACAGTACATTCAAACAGAAAGGCATTTCCCCTGCAGACGGTTGTGTTGTATACAGAGATGTTCTGAAGCAGAGCCGATGGGGAATGTTTGTAGCGAGCATATTCTCCTTTTCTGAATGCTTGAATAGTGCTTTCCAATTATAATAATAATAATAATAATAATAATAACTTTGCATTTATTAACCGCTCCCTCTCCCCACAGGGACCCGGGGCGGTGCACAGGAGAAACTAAAAACAATATAAACAATCAATACAAAATATACAGTTTAAAACACCATTAAACTATGTTATCCCGTGCTAAAAAATTAAAACCCATTAAAATACATTTAAAAATCTATAGACAGAGAGACTATCCAAGGCCGGCCAGTCGAAAGAAATGGGTCTTTAGTTTCATACGGAAGGAGCGGAGGTCCGTGGTCGTTCTGATATCGGGGGGAAGGTCGTTCCAGAGGGCCGGGCCCGCCACAGAGAGAGCCCTTCCCCTGGGCGTCGCCCGCTGACAAAGTCTGGTGGACGGCACCCGGAGAAGTCCCTCTCTGTGGGAGCGAATCGGTCGTGAGGATGTATGGGGCAGGATCCGATCCCGCAGATAGCTAGGTCCCGAGCCATGGAGCGCCTTAAAGATGATAGTTAGCACCTTGAAGCGCACCCGGAAGACGACAGGCAGCCAGTGCAGCTCGCGCAGGAGTGGTGTAACGTGGGCGAACCTGGTGGTCCCCATAATTGCCCGCGCGGCTGCATTCTGAACTAACTGAAGCCTCCGGGTGCACCTCAAGGGAAGCCCCATGTAGAGAGAGTTACAATAGTCCAGTCGGGATGTCACGAGGGCATGAGTGACTGTGCGAAGGGCGTCCCGATCCAATAGGGGGCGCAATTGGCGAACCAGGCGAACCTGGTAAAACGCCCTCCTGGCCACGGCTGTCACTTGCTCTTCCATAGACAGCCGGGTATCCAGGAGGACACCCAAATTGCGCGCCCCATCCACAGGGGCAAGATGTTCGCCCCCTATGGCCAGCGTTGGAGAAAGCTGGTTGAATCGGGCAGCCGGAAACCACAGCCACTCGGTCTTGGTCGGGTTGAGCCTGAGTCCGTTACTTCCCATCCAGATCCGCACGGCTTCCAGGCACTGGCACATCACCGCTACGGCATCGTTGGGGTGGTTTGGGGTAGATATGTACAGCTGGGTGTCATCAGCGTACAGGTGGTAATCTACCCCAAAACCACGGATGATCTCACCCAGCGGCTTCATATATGCGTTAAACAGGAGAGGCGAGAGGACCGACCCCTGAGGCACCCCGCATGTGAGTGGTCTCGGGGTCGACCTCTGCTCTCCTGCCCGCACAAATTGCGATCGGCCAGAGAGGTAGGAGGAGAACCACCGTAAAACGGTGCCTCCCACCCCCAACCCCCCCAGCCGATGCAATAGGATACCATGGTCGATGGTATCGAAAGCCGCCGAGAGGTCTAATAGGACCAGGATGGAGGAACATCCCCCATCTCTGGCCCTCCAGAGATCATCTACCAACGCGACCAATGCCGTCTCGGTGCTATGCCCGGGCCGAAAGCCGGACTGGCGCGGATCTAGATACTCAATTTCCTCCAGGTGACGGGGAAACTGTTGTGCCACCACACTCTCAACAACCTTCGCCAAAAAGGGAAGGTTGGAGACTGGACGATAGTTGTTTAAAAGAGCTGGGTCCAAAGAGGGCTTCTTGAGGAGGGGCCTCACCATGGCCTCTTTTAGGGAAGCAGGCAAGGAGCCCTCACTCAAGGATGCGTTGACAACCTCTTGGAGCCAGCCTCGTGTCACCTCCCAGGATGCCAGTACAAGCCAGGAGGGGCACGGGTCCAATAAACATGTGGTGGCTCGCAGTCGCCCACGTAACCTGTCCATATCTTCGGAAGTAACGGAGTCAAACTCCTCCCAAACAAGATCTCTCTCGTGGCATCCCACTGGGCCATGAATGGGGGCTAGCTCACTCTGTATCTGAGCGGTTTTCTCCTGCAGAAAAGACACAAATTCCTCTGCTCTACCCTGTAGTGGGGCTTCCCGCTCCCTCTGTTGGAGGAGGGAGCGGGTCACCCTAAACAGGGCGGCAGGGCGGTTTTCTGCGGATGCTATGAGAGTGGCACAATGATGACGTTTGGCCACTCTCAGCGCCACAATGTAAGTCCGTAAATGGGCTCTTACCTGTGTCCGGTCAGATTCAGAACGGCTAGACCTCCATCTTCCCTCTAGGCATCTCTTGCGGCGTTTCATCACCCGCAGCTCCTCAGTAAACCATGGAGCCAGGGTGGTTCGCCGCCGCAAGAGAGGCCGCAAGGGCGCGACCCGATCCAAGGCTCCCACGGCCGCAATGTTCCATGCGGCCGTGAGGTCCTCGATCGGGGCGCGGGTCAGGGAAACAGGAAATGGCCCAAGCGCTGTCTGGAACCCATCCGGGTCCATCAGGCGCCTGGGGCGGTACCAGATTGGTGACTCTGGTTCCGCCTCCCCGCGGAGGGGAGCAGCGGTCGGAAAGTCGAGCCGGAGAAGTGAGTGGTCTGACCATGACAAGGGCGTGATGACTATGTCCCCTATACCCAGATCACTCTTCCATTGGTCTGAGACAAAGATGAGATCCGGCGTATGTCCACCCTCGTGAGTGGGGCCCTGAATTACTTGGGTCAGGTCCATGGCCGTCATGGAAGCCATGAACTCCCGAGCTACCACGGATGATTCGCCCACCGATGGCAGATTAAAGTCCCCCATGACTAAAAGTCTGGGGGTCTCAACTGCCACCGTAGCGATCACCTCTAGGAGCTCGGGCAGGGCTGCTGCTACATAGCGGGGAGCCAGGTATACAACCAGCACGCCCAACTGCCTCCCTAGGCCCCACTTCACGCAGAGGGACTCACAACCGGTGGTCTGTGGCACACTATTAACACTATTCGACAGGCTTTATAAATTGTGTTGGGAGACATGATGTGCCAGAGGCCCATTTACGTTGGAAATAGCTCCACATAAAAGAGAGCAGCATCTGCCTCATCACATGTTTCATCTCTTTTCTTTTACAAAGTGCGTAAGACAGGAAACCTTCAAACAGGTTGCAAAGCATTACTTAGCATGGCTTACTTTTTTAAAAATAAGAAAAGTAATTAAAATGCAACAGTAAAACTTAATAGAGCTTAGTCAGAAAGTCAGAAATGCATTGGGAAAAAAACCTAAAAATGCCCCTATATTGCAATATGCATTTCGTAGATGAAAAACCTGAGAGATTAAAATCATCTTTGGCACCAGAATAGCAACGGGCGCTAGACTTAAATTACCAGGAAGAGCCACCAGCAGCTATAACTGAAATCCACATGTCTGGAAATTGCCAGGGTTAGGAAATTCTGCTTTAGGATAAAGAATGGGAAAAAAGCATTCTAGATACTGAAGCAGCAGAGATTTGAAATACTGTGTAAATTTAGGCCAACTTCTCAAATTGGGACCAGAAATGCAACAAGAACCAGTGAATTTCATTAAATTGCTTTTGTGAAGGGCGAGGGGATCTTTTATTTATGACCCACACACAGAGAGGACTACAATCAAATTTGGCTTGAGCATTTGAAATTGTTGTATATATTCCATTCTTTAATTCTAGTCACAAGAGGTGCTTCTCTAATTGGGTTTCCCACATATTTCTATTACCAGGCCATAAACGATAGTGACTATATAGTGATCTCGCAAGAAAAACATTTTGTTTTATATCTTTATATCTTAGTGAAATTTTTTCCCAGAGCAGCTTTTAATAATCACATATGTTAATAATCTTAAATTAAAAGCAGCAGATAATAAGCCACAGTTATTAAGATTGCATATTGTGTTATGTAACTGTGCCTAGATTAACATGTAACACATTACTAGTTTAGCAGAGTGTGAGCTCAATAACTATATATATACTGTATGTATGTATGTATGTATATATAATTATCCCCAATTATTTGGTGGGGCTTGGATCAGTCTTGCTTACCGTAGCAAAGTATAAATGCTGTCAATATTCATTCCTGCTTTGTCTGGGTAAGAGATTGCTCAAATTCATTTAATATTGATGGATGTTGCCAGCTACAGAGTTGGAAAAGACTTGTCCTAGAGTGATTTGTGAACTGTATCTAGGTCATTGTCTTCTCCTCCCATGGCTCCAGATACAGTAATTGAATTGGCTGCCCATTCTCAATCAGCAAGGAATCTATACTGATTAGCTTCAGATGAATGGGCTTCCCAGGAAATGATACTGAATAACAACTACAGAAGGAGTTAATTCCCAGGTCCCAGTAAATGTGCCTCTTGTAAATTCTACTTCTGTTTTATTAAAACCTACCAATCTCAGAAGACACTGTTAGCTCCTTCCAACACTTGCAATCTATTGAATTGGTGAATGTTGGATGCCAATGGGAATCTTTAACTTGACATTTGGATATTGGAAACAAAAAGCAAATCAGCCAAAGCCTAATTGTGCTTCTCCACTAGGTCAAGCACAGTCTACTGAGATGTTTCCAGCACTTATGCTGCTGAAGTAACCTGGAAGTACTCAAAATGCTACCAGGTTTGAATGGGGTTTGGGCAGTTTAATATTTCAAAGGAATCCAACTAGGTATGGATTAAACTCCCAGCCTTTTCCTCTGCCAATTTTAATATTATCCAGCTTTTCTGTTTGAGAAAGTTGCCAGCTTATTTCATGCTAATGAAGAGGGCAGAGGAGTGAAGAGAATTAAAAGATAGTGTTTCCTTCCTATGTATCCTTTCCCCCCCCTTAATATCTCTTTTTTTCCCTTTTGTATTATTTGCTTTTGGGACACTAGGTGAGATCTGTGGATTCCGGATCCATGGGGCAGGAGTGCCTTTTGAAGCAGTGATCCTTGACAAAGCCACAGGCGAGGGGTTGATCCGGGCAAAAGAGCCGGTGGATTGTGAAGCTCATAAAGAACATACTTTCACCATCCAGGCCTATGACTGCGGTGAGGGTCCTGATGGGGCCAACACCAAGAAGTCCCACAAGTAAGAGTTATTGGATTCAGTGCTGCAGTGATTTCCCTCTGAACCCAGTGATTTCCCTCTGAACTCTTGGAGTACACTAGTGTGGGAGAACTATTCTATTCAGGAAGTGGGTAGAATTCCTTCTTGACTTGCAGTGAGATGTTTAAGAGTTTCTTGCATTTAATTCTGTGTTTTCTTCCTGCTGCTCACATTAGCCGACCTAACGTAAAGTGTATATCATTAGAATCTGGTGTTTAATTTAAAATTCTTCTCTTAAAACAATTCAAAGCTTATGAAGAATTACCTTGCCCATGTTTTCCACATTCGTTTCAATATCGCCGCCCTGGGTCCTCTGCGGAGAAGGGCGGGATATAAATGTAATAAAAAATGAAAAAAATATGGCAATGGAAGACCTGCTAATGAGAATGGATGCTAGCAGTTAAAGGGTTTGATTCCTCCTATCCTCATTATTTTCTTCTTGAAAAGGCCACTCTGAGACTTTCTCCCTTAGTCTGACTACTTTCAAAGCATTGCATGAAAAATATAAATCTTGCTGGAAGAATAATTCTCTTGATGGGGAGGGAAGGCCTAAAAGCTGTCTCCTCAAAAAATGTTTGCTAGCATTATAGTAAGAATGGAGAGGGTCTTCTGACACATCCTTATAGGAGTCTTATGAAGTATAGTACGTATGCATTCTGGTCTTACTGATCTTTGAAAAGTCTGATGAAGTAAATCAATGTACAACAACATGTCTATGAAGATTCACAATCATCTAGATCAGTGTTTCTCAACCTTGGCCACTTGAAGATGTCCGGACTTCAACTCCCAGAATTCCCCAGCCAGCATTCTGGGAGTTGAAGTCCGGACATCTTCAAGTGGCCAAGGTTGAGAAACACTGATCTAGATGATTGTGAATCTTCATAGACATGTTGTTGTACATTGATTTACTTCATCAGACTTTTCAAAGATCAGTAAGACCAGAATGCATATGTACTATTTGCCTCCTGGGGGATTCTGGGAGTTGAAGTCCGGACATCTTCAAGTGGCCAAGGTTGAGAAACACTGATCTAGATCATGGTTCTCCCACAAGTGCTTTTCAAAAGGCAACTGGATTTTCTTGGTTTTATTTCCCTTGAAGACATTTTACTTCAAGGGGGAAGGAAACTCCAAGAAAATCCAGTTGCCTTTTGAAAAGCACCTTTGGGACAATGTACACTAAGAGTATAGAGGTAGATCTATACTTGCCTGGACTATTGCAATGCTCTCTACATGGGGCTTCCCTTGAGATGCATCCGGAGGCTCCAGATGGTGCAGAATGCGGCTGCGCGGGGGATTCTGGGAGTCTCAAAATACTCCCATGTAACACCTCTCCTGCGCGAGCTGCACTGGCTGCCTGTAGCCTTCTGGGTGCATTTCAAGGTTTTAGTGACCATCTTTAAAGCGCTCCATGGCAGCGGGCCTGGTTATTTGCAGGACCGCCTACTACCACATACCTCCATTCGACCTGTCCGCTCCCACAGGGAGGGCCTCCTTAGGGTGCCATCTGCCAGACAATGCCGGCTGGCGACGCCCAGGGAAAGAGCCTTCTCTGTGGCAGGCCCCGCCCTCTGGAATGACCTCCCCCCAGACCTTCGTACTATCACCGACCTTCACCTCTTTTGCCGGACACTGAAAACATATTTCTTCCATATGGCCGGCCTGGCATAGCTGCTACAGTTATGCTATTTTTAATTTAATTTAATTTTAATTTAATTTAATTTGTAAAACCGCTCCCTCTCCCCACAGGGACTCGGGGCGGTGCACAGGGAAAATAAAACAATAAATATACAGCATTACATAAAAACGAATTAAATCAATTCCTGTGCTAAAATCCCAGTTTTAACTAAAATACCCAATAATAAATAAAACCCTATAGCAGAGAGACTATCCAAGGCCGGCCAGGCGGAAAAGATGTGTCTTTAGTTTCAGGCGGAAGGAGCGGAGGTCCGTAGTTATTCTAATGTCGGGGGGAAGGTCGTTCCAGAGGGCTGGGCCCGCCACAGAGAGCGCCCTTCCCCTGGGCGTCGCCCGCTGACAAAGTCTAGTGGACGGCACCCGGAGAAGCCCCTCTCTGTGGGAGCGAATCGGCCGTGAGGATGTATGAGGCAGGATCCGATCCCGCAGATAGCTAGGTCCCGAGCCATGGAGCGCTTTAAAGATGATGACTAACACCTTGAAGCGCACCCGGAAGACGACAGGCAGCCAGTGCAGCTCGCGCAAGAGCGGTGTTACGTGGGTAGACCTAGTGGTTCCCATAATTGCTCGCGCGGCTGCATTCTGAACTAACTGAAGCCTCCGGGTGCACCTCAAGGGGAGCCCCATGTAGAGAGAGTTACAATAGTCCAATCGGGATGTCACGAGTGCATGAGTGACTGTGCGAAGGGCGTCCCGATCCAATAGGGGGCGCAATTGGCGAACCAGGCGAACCTGGTAAAACGCCCTCCTGGCCACGGCTGTCACTTGATCTTCCATGGACAGCCGGGTATCCAGGAGGACACCCAAATTGCGCGCCCCATCCACAGGGGCAAGATGTTCGCCCCCTATGGCCAGCGATGGAGTTAGCTGGTTGAATCGGGCAGCCGGAAACCACAGCCACTCAGTCTTGGTTGGGTTGAGCCTGAGTCCGTTACTTCCATCCAGAGCCGCACGGCTTCCAGGCACTGGCACATCACCGCTACGGCATCGTTGGGGTGGTTTGGGGTAGATATATACAGCTGAGTATCATCAGCGTAGAGATGGTACTCTACCCCAAAACCACGGATGATCTCACCCAGCGGCTTCATATATGTGTTGAACAGGAGAGGCGAGAGGACCGACCCCTGAGGCATCTGCTCTCCTGTCAACACAAATTGCGAGCGGCCAGAGAGGTAGGAGGAGAACCACCGTAAAACGGTGCCTCCCACCCCCAACCCCCCCAGCCGATGCAATAGGATACCATGGTCGATGGTATCAAAAGCCACCGAGAGGTCTAATAGGACCAGGATGGAGGAACAACCCCCATCTCTGGCCCTCCAGAGATCATCGACCAACGCGACCAATGCCGTCTCGGTGCTGTGCCCGGGCCGGAAGCCGGACTGGCGCGGGTCTAGATAATCAACTTCCTCCAGGTGACGGGGAAACTGTTGTGCCACCACACTCTCAACAACCTTCGCCAAAAAGGGAAGGTTGGAGACTGGACGATAGTTAGTTAATAAAGCTGGATCCAAAGAGGGCTTCTTAAGGAGGGGCCTCACCATGGCTTCTTTTAGGGAAGCAGGCAAGGAACCCTCACTTAAGGATGCGTTGACAACCTCTAGGAGCCAGCCTCGTGTCACCTCCCAGGATGCCAGTACAAGCCAGGAGGGACACGGGTCCAATAAACATGTGGTGGCTCGCAGTCGCCCACGTAACCTGTCCATATCTTCGGAAGTGACGGAGTCAAACTCCTCCCACACAAGATCTGCCTCGTGGCATCCCGCTGGGCCATCAATGGGGGCTAACTCGTTCTGTATCTGAGCGATTTTCTCCTGCAGAAAAGTCACAAATTCCTCTGCTCTACCCTGAAGCGGGGCTTCCCGCACCCTCTGTTGAAGGAGGGAGCGGGTCACCCTAAACAGGGCGGCAGGGCGGTTTTCTGCGGATGCTATGAGGGTGGCACAATGATGGCGTTTGGCCACTCTCAGCGCCACAATGTAAGTCCATAAATGGGCTCTTACCTGTGTCCGGTCAGATTCAGAACAAGTAGACCTAGAGTTGGGTTTTACATTAAATTGTTTTTGACACGGGCTAAATTATTTAATATTAGTTTTAACTTTTGTAGAATTTTGTATCGTCTGGGTTTTAGATTTTTAAATTCCTGTGCGCCGCCCTGAGTCCCATTTTGGGAGATAGGGCGGGATAGAAATCTAATTAAATAAATAAAATAATAAATAAATAAATAAATAAGATGGATGAACCATTAGCGCTTAGTGTTTTTCTCCTTTAAGAAAGGCCCTATGGACATAGTTGCTTACTACTCCCTCTTCCTCCCCCCAGGGCCACAGTGCACGTGCGGGTGAACGATGTCAATGAGTTTGCTCCAGTCTTTGTGGACAAGCTTTATCGCGTGGCCGTGACGGAAGGGAAACTCTATGACCGCATCCTGCGGGTAGAAGCTATTGATGGTGACTGCTCCCCTCAGTACAGCCAGATCTGCTACTATGAGATCTTGACTCCTAATGTCCCCTTCCTGATTGACAACGATGGTAAGAACCTGAATTACCTTCTGGAGGTTGAATTGACCCAGATGTTGGAAAGCAGTTTTAGGCACAGCTGTGGAACAAGCCTCTTTGGGCTCCTTTATCTGCCTTTTCCTTTTTCTCTTTTGTCTTCCTGTGGGGATCTTTGGTCTGCTAATGTGGGGCTGTACTGTTTCTACCAGGGAATATTGAAAACACAGAGAAACTGCAGTACAGTGGAGAGCGCCTGTATAAGTTCACGGTGACAGCGTATGACTGTGGCAAGAAGCGAGCCTCTGATGATGCTGAGGTTGAAATTCAGGTGAAGCCCACCTGTAAACCTAGTTGGCAAGGTATGAATCTCTTTTCAGAGGTATTTGCATTACCTGTATATCCTTTGATTCCATCTATTGTCATCTGAATCCTTTGCCATAATTTTTCTTCCTTTTTGATTTAGACGGGATTATTCACTGTGCACTGCCTGGGTTTTTTTTTTGTATACAACATGTGGCATCCACTATCATACATAAATGCATTTATATAGGATTGTATACATAAATGCATATATACATTTGTGTGTATAAATGTTTAGATAATGAATTATATTATAAAAGCAGTTGACATTTTTACCATTCTTTTAAAAATAATTTTAATGAAATCTGTTGCCTGAATCATATTCCACTATTTTTAACCAATTAAAAACTATAATTGATTCAGTAATTGAGTAATCCAACCAATGAATTGGCTATATTTTTCAATCTTAATTCAGTTTAGGGTATCAATATTTTTGAAACAAAATCCAGACAACTCTGTACTTGTAGCTTGCTAGCAAAAGAATTGTATTGTGTTTGATGCTACCGATGATGGTGGTGCCATAGATATTTTAAACCAGTGGCCCCAAGCCCCTTTTGTGCACCAGGGACCGGTTCTGTGGCATCAGGTTCTTCCACGGACTGGAGGGGCCGTGGTTTCATATGCTCCCTGGATCCCACAGATGGGGCTTCGCTTGTTTCCACAGCCTGGTTTTAGGCGTGTATGATGCGGCCTGGTGCCAGTCCACAGACTTGGGCTTGGGGGGCCCTGTTTTAAACAGTGGTGCAGCTTGGTTTCATTCTTAATTCAGTTCTTGTCCACTTGTTTAATAATATGAATTTCCCCTTTGTTTTATTCAGAAGGGACATGTAAAAGGATTGCAAGAAGGGATATGTTTTGAGTTTTCAATAGGAAAGGCATTTATTGAAGTTTAAATGGCACAGAATATGCATTTAAAAATTATCTGGCTTTTGACTATCTTTAAAAAAAATCTTAGTAACAAGCACTAAAGAGTTTATGGGTCTCCTTAGTAGGATTGTAGTATCTCATTGGCTGCCTAAAATATTTTTATATGAAAGATTGAGTAGAAAAACGTCTCTCTACCAAGATGCACGGTATCAAAATCTAGTTAAGTTGTTTTGAAAGCACCACTTTCAAAACAACTGAACTAGATTCGCATGATTCGGGTACTTGGTAACCAGTTTGCACTTAATGATGGTGTTTCAAAATAAAGCCAATAGGAAAACCTGCAGAAAAGGTCAATAGTTGCTTCTGTAAATTGCTCCTGCTCCCATCCCTTTTTCTCCTGAGCACCCTGGCTAACTTCTTGTACTTTGCAGCATGCATCAACCTACAGCAAAACCTCACACAGAGTCTTAGGATACACCTGCCCAGATGCACTCACCCAGAGCTGCAGCAGCTCTCTTGCAATCCAGAGCTGAGTGCACCCTCTTGCAACCAGCAGCAGTTACCACTCCACACACATGCAGCAGTTACCTGTCCTCATTCCTGCTTGCAAGTTGCCTGCAACTTGCAATTTCCCGTTGGTTTCCCCATTGACTTTGCTTGTTGGAAGCCAGCAGGAAGTCGCAAGGAGCTCCTCACTTAACAGTCTGCAGTCCTCACTTAACAATGGCATCAGGGACTGCTGGCATTTCTAACATTAAGCAAAGCAGTCACGTGACATCACTCTTTATTTATTTATTTTATTTATTTATTTATTTTATTAAATTTATACCCCGCCCTTCTCCAAACGGACCCAGGGCGGCGCACAGGAATACTAAAAATATATACAAAAACATATAAATTTTTTAAAAAAACTTATTTAAATAACATCCTGCGCTAAAAACCAAATTAAAATTCCCAAGTTTAAAACTATCTAAAAGTCAATGATGGAGGTTACGCTAGGCTGGCTAGATGGAACAAATGTGTCTTTAGACACTTGCGGAAGAGGCGGAGGTCGGAGATGGTGCGAAGTTCAGGAGGGAGGTCGTTCCAAAGGGCTGGGCCCGCCACAGAGAAGGCTCTTCCCCTGGGTGTCGCCAGTCAGCACTGTCCAGTCGACGGCACCCTGAGGAGGCCCTCTCTGTGGGAGCGTATCGGTCTGAGAGGGATGTATGGGGCAGGAGGCGGTCTCGCATATAACTAGGCCCCGAGCCATGGAGCGCTTTAAAGATGGTCTACATCTCTTACCAATGGAAATTCCAGTCCCAACAATCACTGTTAAATGAGAACTACCTGTAATAATTAATTAAATAATTCACTGTTTGCTGACCTTTTATGATACCAACAGTTTGCTCCAGCATCTTATGAAACATTTTAAGAAAGGTTTAAATTAGAAATTTTGGATTTGGAATCAGCACTTGAGTCAAAGTTCTATAAAATATATGTGGGTAGTCTGGTCAAGTGTATTCAATGCATTTATTTAACAAATCTTTATTGTTAATTCAATCCCATCCCCATTTTAAAAAGTTTATAAAAAGATTATGTTTACTGTACACAGCAACAAGGTAAGTTTTTCATTCTAAAAATGGAACATTCCTTTGTTTGTGGTGAATAACTGTTTTAATTAGTTACAGGTAAAAATTAAACAAAATATTGGGCTACAACTTCCTGAAACCTTTGTCTTTGCTGAATCTCATTCCTGTTCTTTTGAACTCCAAAATGATACGTGTGGTTTTCAGGCATGAGGTTTGGAGTCATGTATTCCACTGTGGAAAATTGCTGGCTTTAGTGTTCACTGTGTAGAGTCACTCTGCCTTATAATTTTGATTGATTTTGATTGATAATAACAAACAAACAAATATTTACATTCTAGCATGAGACTTGTTTAACATTAATGGAAACTGTCCTATATTTCACATTGATGCTTACATCTTGACAGTAGTCCTTGGTCCCCCTTAGACCAGCTATACACACTGATCTCATCAAAATAAGGTCTGTTAATGAGTAATGGATAGAGCGTTGCTCTAGTCCAGGGGTCTGGCTGGGGAATTCTGGGAGTTGAAGTCCACCAGTCTTAAAAGAGCCAACTTTGTAGACCCCTGCTCTACTCACCTCTTATGCACTAGTATTCACATAGCATTTAATAATAGGGCATGTCAACTAATAGTGCAACATTTAAAATACCAGCAGATGACATTATCAGCAAATGTACAGATCAAATAGAACAACGCCATCCAATCATATTAAAGGATGCATTTCAGCTTTTTAAAAAAAAACACAAAGTCAACAAAAAGGAAGTTAAATGGAGACAGAACAAAAGGTGAGGAAAAAGCCATGTGTCTTGGGAAGTTGGTAAAAAAGAGAGGCTTTTATGCCTCACTATATCTCCGGAGAACATTGAAAATAAGAAATGTGACGCTAGAAGAATTCTATTAATTCTTAACTCTGCCCCAGGGGAAAAATATCTCCCTTATACAGAACCAATATTTCTTTCTGTCACCAATAGCTATAAACCCAGATGCCAATTCTTTCCCAAAATCTATTCTGGCAAACAGAACTTTATAACGTCCTCCACAATGTCATTCTTCAGCATGACATATGCCCTTTGTCAGTGCTGGGCACACATTGTGTTGGATAAACCATCCAGACTCTAAACAAAAGAACAAAGGAACTTGATGATGGCAACTTCAAAAGCCATTCTAAGACCACCAAGATATTCTCAAGGGAGCATTCCTTGAGCAAAGGAAATATTAATTTTATCACAAACTGCCCAACTAGGAATTTATTAGGAAATTTAGGATTGTTTCCTAGAGAAGGCTTTTTATCATGTTACATCAGAAAGGATCTGGAACGAATTGCCCCCGGGAATTAAGAACTATCCCTGACTTATACACCTTCCGCCGTGCTCTCAAAACCTTTTTCTTCCAACAAGCCGGGCTGGCATAAAACATGATTTTTAAATTCAAATTTTTATTAATTTTAATCAGGGTTGGTTGGTTTTTTTTCCACTTTTAGGCCAAAGTTTAATATGTCTTTTAAAAACTTTTTTAATTTTTATATATTTGTTTTTATTCTGGCTGTACACCACCCTGAGTCCTTCGGGAGTAGGGCGGTATAAAAAAACTAATAAACTCAAACTCAAACTCAAACTCAAAAATAAACTTAGCAATAACAACCATAGGATCATGACATTTTGGGGTGTTGGGAAACAAAATATAGATGTATTTTTTGTGTAAGAATAGTGACCTCCAACCTTTTGGACACCAGGGACCAGTTTAGTGGAAGACAATTTTTCCACAGACCTGGGGTGGATGATGGGTTTGGTTTTGCTTGCTTGCCTGCCGCTCATCTCCAGCTGTGCAGTCTGGTTGCTAAGAAGCCATGGACTGGTACCAGTTCATGGCCTGGGGGTGGAGACCCCTGTTCTCGAAGACATGTCGGAGTAAACCTGGTACCAGTGAAGGTAGAATTGGTGGGATGATGAAGTGAAATAGACTGTGGATGAAAATGTGTATGTACAAATCATGAAGATAATGTATGTATAGAGAATTAGGTATTTGTTAAGAGGAAGTAACGGTGAAAAAGATGAGGCAGTTTTGTTTTGGAAGTGTGGAATAGCTAACAAAGAGCTTCAAGCAGAGTTAATGGGATTATATAAAAAGCAATTACATGATTTGGGATGAAACTAAAGTCAGAAAATGCTACAATTGTGTGGAAAAGGTTGCAATACAGGTAGACCTGGACTTAACGATCATTTGTTCAGTGACTGTTTGAAATGGTGGTGAACTAATAGTGGTTTTGAGTGATCCTGAGGGTTGCCGTCATCCTAGCATCCACACGGTCATGTCATAAATGGGGAAGTGGGCAGGGAAGGTTGCAAAAAGACAAAAAGTCTTTCCCCCCCCCCCCCACACTCTTTCCTGGGGACCCTGCTTGACTTGCAGGGCATCTCCTGCGCATCCTCCCTGACCTGTGCAGTACCCCCACGCACCCCTCATGCACCCTCCCTCACGCATGCGGTGCCTCTCATACGCCTTCTCCAGTCTGTGGGATGCATCCCGTGTACCCCAGCACCCCCTCCCTGATTCCCATGGACACCTCTTGTGCATTCCCATGCACCCTCCTCAACCTGTTTGCTGCCTCACACACCCACTGCTGTACATCGTCCCATGCACACTTGTGCACCCTTCTCAGCACACAGTGCCTCTTGTGCACCACCACACATGCTCCCTGACTCGCTTGATGTTTCTTGTGCACTGCCATGTGTTGCCACATGCCCTCCCTGACCCCTGCGGCAACCTTTGCACCCCCTATGCACCCGTTCATTTCCTCCCCAACTCAGCAGCAGCCACTTACCTGCCTGCTGGACTGTGACTTCCTGCCAGCTTCCCCACTGACTTTGGTTAAGGGAAGCCAGCAGGAAGTTGCCTTGCCTAACTACCGTGGGATTCAGCTAATGACAGCAACCAGGTCTGCAGGGATTGCCATTGCCAAGCGATGCAATCATGCTTTACAATCGCATCATTTAGCAAAGGAAATTCTGGTCCCAATTGTGGTCATAAGTCAAGGACTACCTATATGTCAGTGTGAAATTGAAGCAAATATTGTAAATGTTTGTAAGAAACAATGATGAAAAAGAAGTAACAAATGCTGTGAACATGTTGAAAAATGAAAGGACTGCAAATGTACAGGGCATAATTGGAGGGTGTCTCTGGGCGAAGACTACATCCCTGCCTGATGATTGGAAGAATGCCAGGATTGTTCCCTTAAACAAATGGAAAGGTAACAAGATTAAAGCCTGCCAGGAAAGATGCATGGCAAAATTCCAATTGGAGGAATGCGAAATGACAATGAGCAAGATTTGAGAAGTAGCAGCATGCAGTCTATGAACATGTAAAAAGATGTTCTGATGTAACTATTCCTTTGTTTGTATGGGGAAATGGATAGCCTTGAATTATGAAATGTTTATGGAGCTGAAAGGTGATTGCTGAACACAATAGGAGTGGTATGTGATGGAAGTAAATTATATGCGAGAATAAAAATAATTCTCAGCAAGCAATTCAACATCAGGTAAGGCTGTGTGATGTCCCTTTAGTTGTTTGATGCATTCATGAATATATTTGTAAGAAATACTTGCGGTGATATTACAAGTACTTGCCTCAGGGACAAGAATATTGATTGAAAACCTAAATGATTTGCAGGAATTGTTAAATTGTCTAATGCCACCAGGAGTATGAATCTGAAAATAAAGTGGTGCTCGATGGGGAAAATGAAAGGAATATTGCAAGTAATATATAAATGGCAAAACATTACAGGAAATATGTATTCCTCGGTAGAATGTTTTCTAAAGATAGAAAAACAGAGTCTAAGACATGTAAAGGCTGTTAAAAGGTAGTGGTTGGTAAATCTATTGTGAAGAATGATTTTTGTCGGTGAAAGAGGCATTAAAGGCTTATACATAGGAATATACTTCAGCCCATTTAGTTATATGGAAGTGAGAGTTGGGTGTGTCGGAATGCAATGAGAATGCCTTATGTAAGATGTGTGTGTAAGTTCATGTTGCAGCAGAAACCAACAATGGTTGGATTCGTTCCAACCATTGTGTTTTCTGGGTGATTGTGCAAGTCAATTGGCTCTGATGTAGGTTCCATTGATTTTATATTGAACCAAATTGGGGCGGCTTGTCCAACAGTTAGTGAAAAAGTATCAGGCACCCTGATTGAGTATAAGAACTCAAAGAAGATTGCCCCTCATAGGATTCAATGAGATTAATGTTAGTCTTTGGATAGCAAACTGGACTGGAAGCAGTTAATTGCAAGAACAAGTCCCAAATTTAGTGGGAGGGTAAAGTAACCCAAATCCTGTAAGCATCTGAACCAGAGGTGGGTTGCTGCCGGTTCAGCCTGGTTTGGTCGAACCGGTAGTGGAATTCAGGCCTGACAGAACCGGCAGCAACCCATGCTTGCCATGCCCCTGAACCGGTTCCCTCACTGCCGCTTGGTGGCCGTCATTTTGGATTTTAGTGACTGCGTGTGCGCAGTTCACCATAAATTGTTCTGCACATGTGTGTAGAACAATTTACATTGAACAGTGCACACAGGCACATTGTACACATGCACAGCACACGTCTGGTGGCGCACACACATTGTGCGTTGGTTGCGAACCGGCAGTAATGCCAGCAGCAACCCACCCCTGATCTGAACCCAGAGAGGGTCATATGTGCTGCCATACCAAATATAGAGAAAGGAGTGGCAGAAGCTGGAGGCGGAGTTAAAAGAGGGATCAGCCTACAATCAGCTAAGTCCACCTACCCTTACATTCCATTGACCCGTATCTAACTTCTAACAGCTTTAGTTGAAAATATTTCCATGCGTAGCCATGAGTAGCAATAAATCAGTTTAACTCTGGACCTTCACATTTGGACTTGATCTTTCACACCTGTCATCAAACTTTGCAACACTGTTATGCTCTAATGTCCTTATAACTCTCAGTCAAAAGACGGGGTCTTGAATATCACTGTATTACCAGCAGAAAAATCCTTTTTCTAATACACAAATGAACTCTTCTATGTCTAAATAGAACTGAAAAGGCCTTCACCTCTGCTACCTCAGCTTCCTAGAGGGAAAAGTGGGTAAAATATAATCTGTATGTAATTAGAATAATGATGGAATTGTGCAGGTTTTTGTTAAGGAAGCTCAGAGGCTTGTCTAAGATGGAGTAGCTAGCAGAGGAAAATCTCTAGCCATATGTCCTAACATAATTTAATCTGCAACAGGTTGGAATAAGAGAATTGAGTACATCCCTGGAACAGGCAGCCTTGCCCTTTTCCCCAGCATCCATCTGGAGACGTGTGATGAGCCTCTGTGGAACATCCAAGCTACTGTAGAGTTACAGACAAATCATGTGGCCAAAGGTTGTGATCGAGACAATTACTCTGAAAAGTCACTGCGTAAACTCTGTGGTATGTATTCACTTCCTATCCAGTTATGTTTGGAGAAGAAATGTGTGTGTGCATATAGAAATAGATTCTAAAAGAATCTTTACCTAAATTAGGTCAACCTTCTCAAGAGTAGGCAATGAATCAAGGTCTCTAGAATGTTGCACCCAGAAAGTCTGATGATGGAATTTCTAAACCAGGGATGTCCAAACTTGGGAACTTTAAGACTTGTGGACTTCAACTCCCAGAATTCCCCAGCCAGCATAGCTGGCTGGGGAATTCTGGGAGTTGAAGTCCACAAGTCTTAAAGTTCCCAAGTTTGAACATCCCTGTTCTAAACTATGACTAGTCAGAAGGACATTGAGGCATTGTTAAAAGCGACAGACACAAGATTTGAAGGTCACAACCTGTTTCTCTGTGCAAATTCAACCCAAAGCAACAGGAGATTTCTGTGTGCAGTGGATTATTTTCTGCCACTGCTTAAGAACAAGGATCTCCAAATTTGACAGCTTTAAGACTTGTGGGCTTCAGCTTCTAGAATTCCTCAGTCAGCCATGGTAGCTCAAGAAATCTGGATATTGAGTTACCAAGTTGCCAAGATCTTTGCTTAAGAATGAAAGTTGTCTCATGTTAATTTGTAGAAGGAGGTAGGAAGCTATATAGGTTTTTAATCTTGAGCATCAAAATCTCCTATCAGCTTTATCCCAAAAGAAGGCACCATCAGATGGACCTTCCCCATTCTGAGTGTCCTCTCTTGTCCCTCCAGGTGCTGCCCGAGGTGAGGTAGACCTTCTGCCAGTGCCAGGCCCCATGGCCAACTGGACAGCACGCCTTTCAGTCCATTACAGCCAGGACAGCAGCCTCATCTATTGGTTCAATGGCAGCCAGGCAACCCAGGTGCCCATGGGCAGTGGAACTGGAGCTCTTGAAGGACTGAGTGACCATTTTACCTTGTCCCTGTGGGTGAAACATGGAGTGATGCCAAACAAGGGCAAGAAGGAGGAGGAGACGGTTATCTGCAGCACCATGAGGAGCGGTAAGACTCTTTTATTGACCTAGACTAGCATCAGAAGGGATTATCCAGTAGATCAGAGGATTCGGGAGCTATAAATCTATTGGGCATTTGTATATTCCCATTGAAGTGAGAACTTTAAGGCTGGCACTTCCTTATGGTTCCGCAGTAAACTAACTTGTCTATTTACCCAGTTAAAATGTTGGCAGAACTGCGCCATAGAAAGTCATTAGCCTTTCCAGCTTATTGATAGATTCAGCATAGGCAGATAATAGTGAAAAAACAAAACCTTTGTTGTTTAGATATAATAGTAGAAATGTACAAATTCATTCTATCCGTATTTTACATCATTTGCATCAAGTTACATGCTTTGCATAAAAACACCAATTAGCCACTGATAGAAATTGTGGCCAGTGATAGACATTTGGTTTTAACAGACAGCCAGATTTAATAGACACACTTCCCTGTCACAGATGGTCTATTCCAGGGGTCTGCAAAGTCGGCTCTTTTAAGACTGGTGGACTTCAACTCCCAGAATTCCCCAGCCAGCTATGCTGGCTGGGGAACTCTGGGAGTTGAAGTCCACCAGTCTTAAAAGAGCCGACTTTGCAGACCCCTGGTCTATTCAATTGAATGTTACTGTAGTTCTCATTGCAGGTAGTCTTCAACTTACCACCAATTGTTTAAGGACCATTTGGAGTTACAATGGCACGGAGAAATATGACTTGTGACCATTGTTCATGCTTATGACCATTGCAGGGTCTCCGTGATGAAACATCAGACACTTGGCGACTGGAATAGACTTCCCAGGGCCATGTGATCCCTTTTTGCGACCTTCTGACAAACGAAGTCAATGGGAAAGCCAGATTCACTTAATATCCATGTAACAACCACAGGGGTTCACTTAATAACTGTAGCAAGAAAGGTCATAAAATGAGGCAACACTCACAACTAGTTTGCTTAGCAATGGAAATGTTGGGCTCATGTTCAGGACTACCTATATTACTTGAAGTTGTGTAAAGCTTTTTTATTGAAGTAGCAATTTCACTGGGGAAGAGGGGAAACTACTAGATAACTCACCTTTTCCCAAAGTGCTGATCTCCCATGAAAACTCACCTTTGCTATTGAGTAAAACCATTTGTGGCTGTTGGCATGGGTTCCCACTGTTTTGGCACACATGATGATATTGGCAGTGTGCTGCACAATGCCTTCTCTTTTGCTATTGCGGCATCCTGTAGGAACTCAGGAGTCTTTGTGGGAGTTTTTTCCCCAGCTCTTCCAAGCTGCTGAGTCTCCTCCTGCCACAGAGAGGTTGCAGCTAAGTGAGGCTTTGGAGTGATCTCAATTGACCTAAGTGAATGGATTTTAATACCTGATTGCTATGAGGAAGGAGCATGGGGATAATGCATTCATTCTCAACACTGTAATGTAATGTGTGTTAAAATAGTTTCCACTCACAATGAGGGCTAATTGCACTTTGTGTATGAGTAAATGAAGCACGTGTGTTGGTATGTGGGTAAAAGCATCTTTTGGTTTGCAGGTCCACACAGGGCAGAGTCTTTGCTACTTTTGAGACTAGGGCCCTTATCGCTCTTTGGGGTGACAAAACTGGATCAAAATGGGTTTCTGCACCTTAGGTTTCTTGGCTATCATGTCTAACGTGTTTGTAACATGTAGATATGAAACCATGACAAGTGAAGAGGATCAGGAAACTGCATTTGATCTTCAGGAGGAATTTCTGTTGGCTCTCAGTGCAGGTGCTTATAGGAGTCCTTGACTTACGACCAGAATTGAGACTGGACCTTCCGTCGCTAAGTGATGCAGTTGTTAAGTGAGAAATGCCTGATTTTATACAACCTTTTGCTGCAGCCATTCAGTGAGTCACTGCAGTCATTAAGTGAACTACACAGTCATTAAATGAATCCAGCTTCTTCCACTGATTTTGCTTGATGGAAATCCTTGGGAAGGTCGCAAATGGCTACCATGTTGTAAATACTTGTCGATTGCGAAATGCCCCAATTTTGGTCATGTGACGGCACAGGTACTGTAATGGTTGGAACTGCGAGGACTGGTTGTAAGTCACTTTTTTCAGCACCACTGCAACTTCAAGTGGTCATTAAATAAATAGTCATAAACTGAGGACTATCTGTAATTGTGAAAGGTGTACAGTGAAATAAGTTAAACTAAGGGTTAGAGTTAGGGTTAGGGTTACTAACTAAGCACTACTTGCTAACTTCTTTGTTAACATTGGACATTTATTCTTCCTTGAAAACCAAGCACAGACTTTTAATATACACAAATGAGTGACATCAATAAAATTGGTGCTGGAAGCAGAGTGGAGGTTGAAATCCTCTATCTCAATTTCATTCTCCACCTAACTCAGGGGTCTGCAAAGTCGGCTCTTTTAAGACTGGTGGACTTCAACTCCCAGAGTTCCCCAGCCAGCATAGCTGGCTGGGGAATTCTGGGAGTTGAAGTCCACCAGTCTTAAAAGAGCCGACTTTGCAGACCCCTGACCTAACTGAAAGAAGTGAATGTTCCCTAATATTGTGAAAATGAATGTGCCACTTTCATGAAAATGAGATTTCAACATTGCCCAGGTCAAAATGAAATGCAAACAATACTTTTCTGCTCATATACACTTTCAGCTTTCCTGTTACATGCTGCTGAGGATTATTCTTTACTGTACTTTGTAGTTAAATATCTTTTTCTGCTTCTGGAACAAGCAGGCCAAACCACTGGAATGATATATTGTCATTACTGAGCTAATTCTAGCATTCCCGTCTTTCTGCTTGAAAGCCAATATTCTCCCTCATGCAAATATAGTCAGGCTATACTTGTGCTGACCACTAGGAGGCAATACGTGACTGTTTTCATCCAGTTTGGGGCGCTGTACACAGAGAAATAAAGATGTATGTTATCCCTCATGCAGGAGGTTTTAGATCAGGGGTCTCAAACTCAATTTACCTGGGGGCCGCTGGAGGCAGAGTCTGGGTGAGGCTGGGCCGCATAAGGGATTCACTCCCCCTGCGGGCCGCACTAATATTATACTTTCATATCACGGTGGGGGCCACAAGATACCGTCCTGCGGGCTGCAATTGGCCCACGTGCCGCGAGCTTGAGACCCCTGTTTTCGATGATTTCCCCTACCCTTCAGAGTTTTATATGAGATTTTACAACAAGCAGTCCCACACACATCCTGCCTCCTGAGGATGACTATACATACAGTAGAAACACCACAGATACACATTATATAAATAAAGGGAAACTCCCCTTTCATGAGGGCATGATATGTGGTAACATCTACATCTTTCTGGTTTGAGAGTTTAAGAAAAAAGAAGGTGGATTATACATACCATCCTAAAGATAACCTCTCTCTGTATAGTAAGCCTTCCTACAATACCACTGAGCACCAAGGCTTGGATCACTTCTAAAGCTACTAGCAATACAATAATACAATAGCAGAGTTGGAAGGGACCTTGTAGGTCTTCTAGTCCAACCCCCTGCGTGGGCAGGAACCTTATACCATTTCAGGCAAATGGCTATCTAACATCTTTTTAAAGACTTCCAGGGTTGGGGCATTCACAACTTCTGGAGGCAAGCTGTTCCAGAGGTTAATTGTTCTAACTGTCAGGAAATTTCTCCTTAGTTCTAAGTTGCTTCTCTCCTTGATTAGTTTCCACCCATTGCTTCTTGTCCTGCCCCCAGGTGCCTTGGAGAATAGTTTGACTCCCTCTTCTTTGTGGCACCCTCTGAGATATCGGAACACTGCTATCATGTCTCCCCTGGTCCTTCTCTTCATCAAACTAGACATACCCAGCTCCTGCAACCGTTCTTCATATGTTTTAGTCTCCAGTCCCCTAATCATCTTGGTTGCTCTTCTCTGCACTCTTTCCAGAGTCTCCACGTCTTTTCTACATCGTGGCGACCAAAACTGTATGCAGTATTCCAAGTGTGGCCTTACCAAAACAATAGCACTTAGACTTATGTCCCACTTCATAGTGCTTTTACAGCCCTCTCTAAGCAGTTTACAGAGTCAGCAGATTGTCCCTAACAATCTGGGTCCTCATTTTACTGACCTCGGAAAGATGGAAGACTTGAGCCTGGTGAGATTTGAACTGCCAAACTTCAGTCAGCCAGCAGTCAGCAGAAGTAGCCTGCAGTACTGCATTCTAACCACTGTGTCACCACGGCTCTATAATAGCTGTGTATATAGCTAAACTTTAGCTATATAATGCACTATATAACTAAAGTTTAATGGCCTGTGAGTTCCAAAGGATTTGAATCCTATAGAACAGAGTTCCCCAATCTTTACGGCTGTACAGACTGGGGGTGGGGGTGGGTGGGAAGGAGAAAGTTCTACTCGAACAGCCAGCAAGCACGCATGCATGTGGGCCTACCCCTCATGCAAATGAAGTACCCGTGCCCATGCTCACCCACTGCTCGTGCAAGTGAGGATGCACGCACAGTTGCAGACCATTTCGGTGGCCTGGCTGCAATCCCATCATGGCCCATGGTTCACCAGGGTGGTATTCTGCCAGTTTGCCCCAGTTTGGGCAAACCAGTAGTGGTGGCCGGAGCCTCCACCCAGCTGCCCAGACGTCATCATGGACGCTCTGCACATGCATTCCAAACTGGTAGCGAAGATAAGAGGAAATCATTACTGGTTGGGACCCCTGCTATAGAAGGATCTGTAGCTATGTATATCTAGTGAATTCCAAATAGGACAAAATGTCCATGCACTGCCTCCTGGTGGTCAGTGCAAGTAAAACCACACATGAAATGATGTTGATATTATCCATTCAATCCTGTCCAATTCTTGGTGATTCTACGGGCCAGGTCTCTCCACATCTTCCAGTTTTGCACTGCTTCTTTGAGTTTTTCTATGCTCTTGCTGGTGTTAGCTTTGATAGTATCCAGCCACCTTGTTCTTTGGAGGCCTAGTTTCCTTTTACTCTAACTTTTCCAAACATACAGTAATTGCTTGCTCCAGTGAGACATACAGTATACTGTAACAATTAAAAAAATTTTTACTGCTCCCATTCAGAATGGAAATCAAGTGAGCTTTGTGTGTAAGGGCATGACATAGACAGCTGTTTTGAGAGCTTAAGGGAAAAGAAGGTGTACTGGCTGTACCATTCTAAAAATGAGCAATCTATGTTATTTTGGGCTCAAGTAGCAGATACCACAGCTTGTTCCTGGTAAATAAGGAGAACTAAAATCAATGACATTGCTAAAAATCTCAATAAATTGGGACAAGCAGATCACAATGTTGCTGATTCACCTGGTTTCCTTTCTCTCTACCTGCAGAAGATGGGTACTCCCATTACTCCTTAACTGTCCATGGCTGTCGCATCGCTTTCCTGTATTGGCCGTTGTTGGAGAGTGCAAGACCGGTCAAGTTCCTCTGGAAACTGGAGCAGGTGAGAAGAGGGCTGCTGGTCCCTTGATGTGTTCCCTTGCTGTCTCCATGGCCCTCTCTTTCTTGCTTGCACCAGACTCACAGGAGGGTGCCTTTTTTTCTGGCCACAGGTCTGTGATGACGAGTGGCACCATTATGCTCTGAACCTGGAGTTCCCCACCGTTACGCTTTATGTAGATGGTGTCTCCTATGACCCTGCTCTGATTCATGACAATGGCCTCATCCACCCACCGCGACGTGAATCCTCCCTCATGATTGGAGCATGTTGGGCTGGTAAGTAAGGTCCATTAATGGCAGAAATAAAAAGCAGCCAGAAGGAAAGAGGGATGTAAAGTTAAAAAAAAAACACTTCCAGGAAGAAGCAAGTAAACAGAATTTTTTGCAAGAAGAAAAAGAAAACTGTTATCAAACCTAAGTATATTTGTCCAGTTAACAGCATAGATTACACTGTGAATAGCTTCACTAGGGATTAGCACATCTGTTAGTTTTACATGAAGATGTGTCCATTGGGTGTTTTACTAGAAAAACAGTATAAATATTCCCAGAGCTGGAGTGGATAAAGGGGTGGTGTTAGGTTTGCAAGTGGAGTTTTCTTTTTTGAAATCAAGAAAGGCTTAATTCTAGCAGCTAATGTAATGAAATGGTTTCAATGGTCACATGAGTCTTATTCATGCCCAAGGCCATAAAATACTGCAATTGGCTGACCACAGGTTAGGTTAATTCCAGACAGAAAGTTTGTTTTAGTCAATTTAGTGACATATCTAGGATCAAATCGGCTGTCAAGGAATGGAAACAATCAGTATTGTGTTTTCTTAGCCAAAAAGCGTGTCAGCTTTCCAGAACCCTAGCTTGGAAGTAGAAAGCCCTGGAAAGCTTTTGTGGCCTCTCCCCATTAACCCCTCACATATTCACACCCTGTAGTGCCTCTGAATAACTTTAGTGTTTAGAAGAGGGGTGGGCAAACTTTGCAACTTTAAGTCTGAAGGACTTCAGCTCCCAGAATTCTCCAGCCAGCAAAGCTTCAGCAAAGCTGGCTGGAGAAGTCTGGAAGCTGAAGTCCTTCAGACTTAAAGTTGCAAAGTTTGCCCACCCCTGGTTTAGAAGCAGCAAGCTCATTTCTCGGATCTCAAGTGTTTAGCGTTAGCTTCTGATTTAGTAATACACTAAGCCTTCCTTGGTCACCGGCAAGCCTCACAGGACGACTCTCATTCGGTGTTTCGATTTTGTTTTTCCTTGTGCAGAGGAGAGAAACAAGGAAAAAATAAAAGGGAATGAGAACTCCACTGATTTGGGACAAGGTACACGACATTCCTTGTGCCACCCAGCATGGCTCTCATCGTTGTTCATGCATGAGATTTCCCTTCCCCACAACCTTTTCCTTCCCTTCACATCTGGGAAGAAAGTCTTGGCACCATGATAGCCTAGCAGCGTAGCAGCTTCTGGATAGGATGGTGGTTTTGTAGCTTGCGAGAGGGACTGAAGCCGAGACAGAACACAGTTAATATCCCCACCGAATCTGAGCTACGGTTGGTGTTAAGAGATGGGGTAGCTTTGGGGAACCGATTCTTCTCTGAAAACACCAAGAGAAAACTGACTCTGCACAATATGCCACCCTCCATCTTCTATGGGGCAGTTGCTCTGCTTCTCATCTGGCTGCCTATCCAAGACTCTTCCCCTCTTCCCCTCGCTGTCGCTCTTCCCATGCTTCCTCCTTTTCTCTTCTCTTTTCTCCTGTCTCTTCACCTGTCTCTCACACCACCCCTCCTCCTGTATCCTCCTTTAGGAGACTCTCTGCCGATTCATCACTTCTTCCATGGTTATCTGGCTGGCTTCACTATTCGCCCTGGCAGCCTTGAGAGCCGGGAGGTGATAGAGTGTCTCTATGCCTGTCGTGAAGGGCTGGACTACAGCGACTTTGACAGCCTTGGCAAAGGGATGAAGGTATACCTTCCCCTGCCTTCTGGTGGCATGATCTTCCTTCCTGCCCTGTTAGCACCTTGGCTTGGCTTCCCGGATCGTGCCTGCTCCTGCCCACCGGAGAGTCTCCTCATGTCTCTTGACGGCAGCCCTTAATACTTCCAGCAAAGCTGCCTCACAGCCGCCTTCCTCTTCTCCCCACAGGTGCATGTCAACCCCTCTCAGTCCCTTCTTATTTTGGAGGGGGATGATGTGGAAACTTTCAACCGGGCAATTCAGCATGTGGCCTATATGAATTCCCTGCGCTTTGCTACTCCTGGAGTCCGGCCTCTCAAACTCACCACCGCTGTCAAGTAAGTAGGACCACTGAAGCTGTGCAACAGCCTCCCGGCAGCTGTAACTCTTGTTTATATTTCGGAGCCGGTGCTGCTCTGTCACCCTGATTGTCAATTTACTTCTTTGCTTGCAGTGTGCATGTGCTTTAAAGAGGCAACTGGGGCCTTTTAGAGTGAGGAAAGGGGGGGGGGATGGAGGGGGAAAAGATGGAGGCAAAGAGAAAACAAATCTTTTGGTAATGATTTCTTTATAGAAGGTGAAAAAATTATGTAGTGGCAGGAGAAACCAAGTGAGGTTCACAGTCTTTCACAACTGATTATTTGTTCTTAGAACAACGTCTGTGAAAAATGTGAGCTATGTATTCCCCCTACTTTAGGCACATGTTAGTGATACACCAGGATAATGTGATACTGGGAATCAATTTGTTTTCAGTCCAAAGCCTCTGGAGCAGGGGTCTCCAACCTTTGCAACTTTAAGTCTGAAGGACCAGCTCCCAGACTTCTCCAGCCAGCTTTGCTGGTTAGTGAATTCTGGGAGCTGAAGTCCTTCAGACTTAAAGTTGCAAAGGTTGGAGACCCCTGCTCTGGAGGACTGAGTGGGGATCAGATGATGGGATTTAGCCCTCTCTCTTTGTCTTATTTTCTTGATGGCTGGTAAAATTTGAATTGGGAAAATAAGGGTTTGGTGTTTTTTTTTAAGATGGTGGTCTTTCCCTAAATCCTAACCCCAAAACTGTTGTTTTGAACAGCCACTTGGAGCTAAAAAATGACAGCCAAAGCTCTACATTTAGCTGTTGGGTTTATGATACAAATGAGAATGAAACCAAGACTGTGTTTCTGTGTGTTTTCATTTGTATTTTACTCATTGATTATTGTATTTGCTCCTGATTCTTTTATTTGCATTTATTTATTATTTGATTTTTATCCTGTCTTTGTGTTGCTCTATGCCCTGTGCTTGAGTGCTTATATGCCTAGTAGTAGGTTGAACTCGGAGTGACTGACTGGCGCAAAGTCACCCAGATGGCTTTCATGCCTAAGGAAGAACTACCCTCCTAATTTCAAACTGGCTCTCTTGATTAGAAAGGCAAAAAGGCTTTCAGGTGAAAATGTTGAATTTACACTGAACAAGCAGAGGATAAGACAGACCAATGAAATCTTCTCCTTCTTCTCGGAGGTCTCAGCTCCGACTGATAGCTCTAGCTCTTATACAAATAATTCAAACAGAAAAGCAGAATTATTTTTCTACTGGAGAAGAATGTGCAATAGTATCACAAACACAATTGTGTGATTCTTTTTGTGTGCCAGGTAGAATACGCACCAGCTAGTGGTAATTGCCCTGGGAGTGAGCAGGACATTCTAGTCTCAGTCATTGGCCAGGGAGTCAAGATTCTGCTGCTAGATTGTCAGGGAAAAGCACCAGCTCAGAACGATTAGCCCAGACCAAAGTAAATAAAAATGCCTATTTATGTATAATCACTTCGTTTTGCATTCCAGAAATCCTGATCTGCTTAGATTATAAGCCATCTGTATACAAAAACTGTTTAAAAAGCAGGACGAAAGCAAATATATAATTAAGTAAGCCAGAAGCTTCAGCAGGCCAAGCTGTGTGTGATCTACCTATTTGTGAGAGCCGTCCCTTTGTTTTTAGGCTGCTGTCTCTCTCTGTTTTTATCTTTTAAAATGATTTTCTTTTTTATTTAATTTTTGTTGATGTTAAATGCTATCAGCTGCCAAGGAGTATGCCAAGGCTGGGATACACTATAGCTGTGATGGCGAACCTATGGCACGCTTAGCCATTTCTAAGACCACACGAGATGTCGCCCTGCCAGCTCCAGCACGCATGCACACGCTAGCCAGCTGATTTTCGGCCTTGATTTTCAGCAGTTTTCAGCAGAGCGAAAAATGGATTTACTGGGCCCACCGGAAGTTGGAAAATGGGCTGTTTCTGGCCTCCGGAGGGCCTCTGGAAGGGGGGCGTTTTCACCCTCCCCAGGCTCCAAGAAAGTGGTGTGTGAATGCGCAGGGCAGTAGGGCAGTGTGTCACGCACGCATGCACAGGGGGCATAGCATGGGGGGGGGGTAAAATTATGGGGGTGGCCACCCGAGTGCATGCAATATTGCACAAGTGCGTGCTTTTGGCACCCAAGGCAAAAAAGGTTCGCCATCACTGCACTATAGGCTTTCTTTTAAAATAAACAACCATGCACCCAATTTAGATTGCATTCACCTTGGCAGAGAACGAGGCAAGGAACGAGGCCTCATGGATTCTTTCTTACCCCTCTTAGGTGCTTCAGTGAAGAATCGTGCGTCTCTATCCCAGACGTGGAAGGCTACGTGGTTGTGCTTCAGCCAGATGCTCCACAGATCTCACTGCGTGGCAGTTCCCACTTTGCCCGGCCTGCTTCTGACTTTGAAGACTCAGAGGGAGTTCTCCTTTTTCCCGACCTCCAGATTTCTTGCTCCATTTCGCACCAGGTGGAGGCCAAGAAAGATGAGAGCTGGCATGGCACAGGTCAGTTGAAGGACACAGAGGCTGTGGGACACAGCAGGGCGAGGAAGAGCCAGGGATTGGAAAGAGAAAATGAGTTTTGCTTTTGGCTTTTGGGGGGGCGGGTCCTAGTCGTGCTTATAAGTAGCACCAATACTATGAATGACTTGGAAGAAACGTTTATTTTTTTCGGATGATGTTTTACTTAAAACAAACTTACCAGAAGCTTAGCATAGCTATTTGAAGGCTAATTCATTTTAAAAGGGTGGAACACTGTACAGTTGAAAATTGGGTCTCCAAATGTTAATGGTTTGATCATGGAGGTTTTCAGAACCACAAGCTATAGCTGGCGGATGATGACATTTTTGGAATGCTTGTGATTAATTTAGTGTAATATTGGTTTGTCTAATAAATGATAGTTAACCAAACAGTAGTTTAATGAAATATATAAACTAAACCTACCGTAGACTTTCCTTTACTCTCAGAGGAGAAAGAAGGATGGAAACAGAAAATAGCAAAAGGCTATAAAGCAGGGGTCTCCAACCTTTGCAACTTTAAGTCTGAAGGACTTCAGCTCCCAGAGTTCTCCAGCCAGCAAAGCTGGCTGGAGAATTCTGGAAGCTGAAGTCCTTCAGACTTAAAGTTGCAAAGGTTGGAGACCCCTGCTATAAAGCACAATATACTTATTGTTAAGTTTACCAATAGCAGAAGGAAAGAGAGGAGAGAGCCACAAGGCAAGATTATGCAAGATATGAAATTAATATGTGCCTAAATTAAGAAAAAGAGAGATAGGATAGGGGGAGTAGCAAAGAGAACACAGCAACACTAGGAAGCCTTTTGAGTGATCCCATCATATTAGAAAGAAGTACATTTTACTGTAAAAGTTTTAAACTGATATATTGATACGTTAATAGTTAGCTAGACTTCCCAAAACATGCAAGAATGCTTACGGTTTATATAGTGCAATTTACAATGGTTATGACAGTGATCCTTACTATATGAGGATGACCATATAAAAAGAAAAAGTTTTGAAACAATGGCTTGCATAAAACCAGCCATTGTTTTCCTGCAGTCGTTTAGTTAATTCTATTACCTTGGTAAGTTCAGAAGTGGCATATTTTGCTCATTCTCCTTGCAAAACTGCAGGAAAACAACTAATTATTGTCTTGAAATGAAAAATTGATTGTGTCCTCATTAAGGCTATTATTTTGATACTTAAAATAATTTATCTTGCCCATAATATGATTAGCCTGGATTTCCAGTGCAAATTGTACACACCTCAACTTTTTATAAAGTTAATGATTTTTTTTACCTTCATACAATAATTACATATTTTTTTCTTTTCTTCCCCAATGTTTTTTTCTTCTTGGCAGTGGCAGATACACGGATGTCAGATGAGATTGTTCACAACCTAGATGGTTGTGAGATCTCCCTGATTGGAGAAGAATTGGATCCTGAACGAGAATATCTGGTCTTGGATGGAGCCTCCCTCCAGCAGCGAGGTCTGGAGCTCATGAATACTTCAGCCTATCTCACTGTCACAGGTATGATTCACCTGAATAGTTATTTTTCTTCTGGCATTATCCATCTCCTTTGTGTCAACATCCTGAAATGCTCAAAGTCCCTAAAGAAACCAAAACTCTTGTTTTGTCAACCAACAATTGTTGCATGTACATGGTCAAACTAGCAGAAATAGTAGCATATCCTTATTTTAAAGTCATATCTGTCTCAATCCTCTGGACCAGTGTTTCTCAGTTTTGGCATATTTAAGATGTTTGGACTTCAACTTTCAGAATTCCCCAGCCAGGATGCCACCCAAGAACATGCAAGCTGGAAATTCTGGGAATTGAAATCCACACATCCTAAAGTTATCAAGGTTCAGAAACACTGATCTAGACAAAGCGATATTATATAATATATTGTATCATGTCACATACTGTTTCATATTTCATCTTATTACACTTCATTATAGTACATATTATAAATGTTAATGCAAATACATTATATTGATGGGGTATTTGTAAAAAGTCTGTCTGTCTCTCTCTGCTCTCTCTCTTTCTAGTCTTAGCTTAGCTCCAGTACGATAATGGTTTGGAAACAAGCCATTAAGAGAAAATCCATTTTAGGGTGGTAGGCAATGGGAAAGTGGTTATATTTCAAATGCCACGCCAAATGCTACCCTTTATTTTGTTTTGATAGTTATCTCTTAGTGCTCTACTCAGACATTAGTATGGCAATGGCAGAGAGAGGACCTTTGGCACCGTATGTATAATTCACACAACTGAGAATGTCAGATAGGGGCTACAGTTCTGCCTTGACAGTCAGAGTGCCCCAATGCTAGAGGCTTCAATGTTCTCAAAGCTCTACTAACAAAGGACTATAAAAGTAAGAGGGAAGTTTTCAATTTCCTATTCTTCTCCTTGAGACATTCAGATTTCTTCCTAAGTGCCTTCTGCTTTGCAAACCGTACTAGGCATTTTGTGGAGCAACTGATGAAAAGTTTATTATTAAAGCACTCCTGCTCTGATTGTGTTCTACTAGAAATAATTAAAAAGATCTATAGCTGGTGGGCACCCCTATGAGCATCTCTCTTCACATTTATAGACCAGACTGGTTGTATGCCAAGAGACTGGGGAATAGCAAATATTGAACCAATCTATAAAAAGAGCAATAAAAATGACCCGTGGAACTAAAGCCCCATAAGTCTATTGAGTGTTCCTTAGCAAGTTATATGCTGAGCACCTAAACTACAAACCTCAAGGCTGGATAATCTCAAGGGGCATAATTAAAGGCAGGCTGCATTCGGGGAAAGGAGATGAACAATTGATCATATTTTGATGCTTTATTACTTTGTACAAAAATAAGCATCTAAAAAGAAATCTTCCTTTTTCGGGGCCTTTCTCAACTTTAAGCAAGACTTTGACCCAATATTCAGAAATACCCTTTGGGAAAAATTGAAAAGTACCATTAGATTCCTCCTCTACTTCATTCAAAAATTATGTCCCAAGTCATCCTTAAAAGTGAGGTGTATCCCCCAAGGGGCTTTATTTGATTCAGTAAGTTTAAAAAAGAAGTCATCAGGGATGTATTTTGGCCCCTTCCCGTTTCAATTTCTACATTAATTCCTTTCGCGTAACCCAGACTGCCATCCTCCCAATTTAGCACAACACAAAATCCCAATACTTTTTTATGCCGATGCTGCTGCTGTTATCTTGGTCCAACCCCAATTGGACTGATGAGAGCTCTTGCAGCAACATTAAAGTACTGCAGATAAAATCATCTAGTCCTCAATTTCAACAAATCAAAGACCTTTGTTATTATCAGTGCAGGCTCTCTTTCTCTGTCTTTGTGTTTGTCTCTCCAGTTACAATTGCTTTGCTTATTGGCTTGTCTGTAAGACCAATTTCTGAGCTGGCCCCCATGCCTGCAGGGCCTTTTCTCTCTTTATCCCATGTCTCTTCCAGCTTCCTAATTGGAAGTTTTTCCAGTTGCTTCCCTAACACTAAATTGCCTCCCCCCACCCATACAGCACACAATTAACTCAACGCAGTAATAAAATTGGTCTTGGGGAGATATGGAGCACTGAGGGGGGGAAAACTTTAGAAAGACGGGTTTGGGTGGCCTCACGTGCAGCTTGTGAGAAAGTTAAGTGGTGGGATAAAGAATCGTAGATTGGCTGCATAGATCATTTCCTACTGCAGGATTCTAGATATTAGTGAGGTAAACAGTCTAGATCAGGGATGTCCAAACTTGGGAACTTTAAGACTTGTGGACTTCAACTCCCAGAATTCCCCAGCCAGCATAGCTGGCTGGGGAATTCTGGGAGTTGAAGTCCACAAGTCTTAAAGTTCCCAAGTTTGGACTTCCCTGGTCTAGATCCATGATGGCAAACCCATGGCACGGGTGCCACAGGTGGCTCACAGAGCCATTTGTTAGGACACGTGAGGAGTTGCCCTGTCAGCTCCAGCGTGCATGTCCAGCTGACTTCAGCCTTCTTTTGAGACCGTTCCTCACCCTCCAGAGGCTTCCCTGAAGGCTCCAGAGGGCGAAAAATGACCCTACGAGCAAACCAGAGGGGAAAAGCATGTGCATGTGTGGCACGCCCACGCACGGCGCTCCCTGCGCTCCCCCCACTTTTGGCACGCAAGCCAAAAAAGGTTCGCCATCACTGGTCTAGATTTTTCTGTCCTGGGAAATACGAACAGAGGAGGGAATGAAAAAGCAGTGGCAAAGTAAGTTAAGTAGCCATTTTCCTGTTTTTTTCCATTATGTCTTTCATAGTATTTCACACCAGACGTTTTCTTTATAAATTGTTTAGTTAGCCTTTTAACTAAACTTCCTCTCCCTTCCCATCCCATCCCATCCCTAGGCAGTTTATAAAAATGCAATATACAGTAAAATGTAATAACATATCATGAAACACAGAGAAGAAAAACAGCCAAGTTTGAACATGGTCCACTTCAGAGGTGATATTCAGCAGGTTCTGACCAGTTCTGGAGAACCGGTAGCAGAAATTTTGAGTAGTTCAGAGAACCTGTAAATGCCACCTCTGACTGGTTCTGCCCCCTTCTACTCTCTGCCTTCCGAGTCCCAGCTGATCAGGAGGGAATGGGGATTTTGCAGTAACCTTCCCCTGCCACACCCAGCAAGCCACACCAGGCCCACCAAACCACATCCACAGAACCAGTAGTAAAAAAATTTGAACCCCACCACTGGTCCACTTTGCCATCTTTTTTCACACCCGAGTCTTGATGTTCTTTCCCCACATCTAGGGGTGGAGAGCATAGCTGTGTATGAAGAAATCCTTCACCAGATCTCCTATTGTATCCGCCGTGGAGCAGCCCTTTATGAAAGAAAGTTTCGTCTTTCTTGCACTGAGATGAATGGCCGTTACTCCAGCAATGAGTTCACTGTTGAGGTAAGTTTCACAAGAGAGTTTGTGACACTCAAAAGTTATGAATAACTGAAGTAGAACCAGTTGGATGTAAAGTAATTTGAACTTAGTTAACTTCTCTCTACAGGTGAATGTCCTCCACAATATGAATCGAGGTGCTCATCCCAACCACATTATGAGTGGCCAGCAGTTCACGCATCGAGGCCACCATCTGCCTCCAGAGCTTTCTGGACACAGTCTGGCTAATGTCCACCGTAATTCCAGTATGTACCAGTTGATATACAAAACACAGACTATGGAATGGTAACTAGAGAAAGCAAATTAGCAGATAACAATTTTAGGTTCTGAACAGATAAGATCTAGAAGACCACAAATTCCTTCATATACTTTTATTCAGAGCAATTATAGTAAAGAAGAGGGGTCTCTAAGTCAAGAAAGAATCCTTCAAGAGAGTCTTACATTCATCAAGGAATAAATTAAGCCAGTGGTTGGATTTAACCAGTTTGCACTGTTTTGGCCAAACCAGTAGCTAACACCATTGGCTTGGCTTGGCCCTCGCCCTGCCCCTCGCCTCTCTCCTCCCAGCCACACCTCACGTGGCTGGCTTTAGCCTAGGTTAGTCTGGCTATTGGGGGGGAAATGAATGAGGGCCTGGGGAGGAGGCGCCTCACCTATTGTGGCTGGGGGGTGACTAGGGGCCATGAGCAGGAGCCTGCAGCCTCAGCAGGCCGGTGGCAGAAAGGCCCTGGCGCCTTAGCAACGGCCTAAATAGTAATTTACAATGTGGTCATGACAGCCGGGTGAGAGAGCGCTGGCACGCTCTTGGGTGTGTGGGCTCGGCTTCAGGGTAGGGCATGTGTTGGGCCGCTTCTTCTCAGGGAAACCCTGGCTCCTCTCTCTTCCCTCTCCCGGGTGTAATGACCTTTGCTCCTTTGAATGCGCCGTTCTTTGGCTTTACCCAGACAAAGGCTGGAGATGCATATAAGCAGGCACCTCTTCTCTTTGGGATCCTTACCAAGGATCCCCAGCTCAGTGATTACATGAGAAATATTTTTATTTCTAAGTGGGAGGTGATTGTATAATATGTGAGTGTTTGCTTCTCCAAAGAGCTTTCTTTGTCACGTAACATAATGTATGCTTTTAATGTGGTAATAATGTTCTGGCGTGTACACTTAGTGCAGTGATGTTGAGTTGACCACGTCCCCCCAGTCACATGACCACCCAGCCATGCCTACCCAGCCAGTCATTAGGGCAGAGAACCAGTTATTAAATTATTTGAATCCCACCACTGAATTAAGCCCAGTATAGAAGTAAAAATAAGACCAGGTTTCCCAGAACAGCCAATAATTGCATTCAGAATATATTTGAGCAAAACTGCATTTCTGTGATTAATTTTTGGGTCCTGGTGATTGGAGAGAAGACACCTTTTGCCATAAAGCATTTGTTGTTTTAATGGCACAATAGTCACTTAAACGATTATCAGAACTATTTTGTTCAGGAGTTTAATAACCCTTGTTATTCCCTTGAGGCTGAACTGTGTTGAGAAGTATAGAAGAACCCGATGCCTGGGAGAAACAATCATGTTTATTACATTGATCGATGGGTTCCTTACAAGAAAGAGGGACACCACCCCCACCCCCGAACAACAAGAAAGCTGTTATAAAAGGGGAAGGGAAATCCAATTTGCGGGGCAACTTAAGGAAAGCTAGGCAGGTTCTTGCCTCTGTCACTGGGGTTATTTCTATTGTGGGAAAAACTGCCCTTTCAGGAGCAACAGAGGCAGGGTTGGCAAACAGGAGGAGGAGAGGGAGAGTTGAGGACATCAGGCTGATTGAGGGTGGGATGTTGGAATTGCTTTACTAGAGTTGCCCTTGGACTCATGGCTCATGTTCGTTGGTTATTTGGGCTCGCAGGGAGATCAGTTTGGGTCTGATAAAATTATCATATTTTTTGACAAAAAATGGACCCGTTTTTTGTTCGTTTTTGCTCCCCCCCCCCCCATGAACACTCTACAAGCCTCCTGTTCATGCCCTTTTTTTGAAAGAGAAACAGGCCCGTTTCCGCAAAAAATGGGCTGTTTTGGGGAGGTTTGCAGAGTGCAAACAGTTTTTTTTTAAATTTGCCTCTTTAAAACTTTGGTGCATCTTATACTCCGAAAAATACAGTAAGCAAAGAAAGGAACTCAGATTGACCCTGATCATGTCCGAAAGTCTGGGAGGTTTTGCTTTTCCTTTTATTCCTTTTATCCTTACTCCTTTTATGAGTAAGTTTTTCCTTGTGACCGCCTGGACTAGTCCCTGCAGTTTTCTTGGCCAGGGTTTTTGGAAATGGTTTGCATGTTTCCTTCCTAAGGCTGAGAGGGAGCCTGAAGGTCAGACAGCAGGCTTCATACCTAGAACTCATTGGTTTGTAGCCTGGCACTTTAACCACTAAACCAATTTTTTTTATTTGTTACCTTTATTTTCTCCATTACAGAATTACTGTAGCACTTCATGTCGCTGTCTTTTCAAAGACAGAGTAACCTGACTTTTGTAAACCTGGCTGAAGATAAATATAACCGTTTGGAAAAATGAAGACAACTGGATTCGGTGTGGGTGGTTTGGCCTCAAATGTTCCTCTGAGTTCCTCTTTAAGTCAAATGGGGAGAAGGAAAATGGATTCCCTCCCTTGTCCACTATTCTTTCCACACCTGCTTAACAGGCACAGAGGACAGTGTGAAGGCTTGGTGGTTAAGATGCTGGGCTTGCCACCTGGAAAGCAGGCAGCCCAGGTTCGAAATCTGAGACATGTGATGGGGTGAGCTCTCATCCCCACTCTTGCCAACCTAGCAGTTCTAAAGCATGCAAATGCGAGTAGATAAATAGATACCACTTCTGGGAGAAGGTAATAGTGTTCCGTGATGTCATGCTAGCCACATGACCTTAGAAACGTCTTCAGGCAGTGCTGGCTCAGTGGCCCTTGAAACGGAGAAGAGTAAAATCTGCAGGGACTCCTTTACCTTTTACAGGCACAAGCAATTGCTTTTCCACACCTGCTTATGGCCACAGGTAACTATATCACCTTGAAAGGTTTTAATCAGTTCTACTACTATTTCAATTTTTGTGAGTAATATTTTCCACGTACCCTTGCTTTCCAAGATACCTGACTCTAATACAGTGATCAAGTCTTTGTACCTACCACCGATTTTGGGATCCTTTTTGTACATTCATGCCGTCTCTCTTACATTTTCATTCTCTAATAGATTTTTGCTTCCTGCAAAAAGTTGTTTATGCATTTTATATGACCTTCCCCCTCAAAAGTGCTCACCAAACATTATTTCCCCAAACTCTCTCTTCTCTTTCTATTCTACAGTGGTTCCTAGTGCTGCCACTATAATCATTGTGGTGTGTGTGGGCTTCCTGGCACTGATGGTAATCCTAGGTGTGCTGCGCATCCATTCCTTGCACAGGCGAGGGAGTGAACGGGAGGGCGCTGGGGAGTCTGCGGGAAGCCAGGGGAGTGCCAGGGCCAAGGAGAACGAGATGTTCTGGGATGACTCTGCTCTCACCATTATTGTCAACCCCATGGAGGTGAGTGAAAGAAGGGATGGACTGGTGGGAAGAGGCCATGTTTTAACTTGGATCACTCCCTATATCCTTTCTCTTCCGCAGTCATACCAGAGCTGCCAGGAGAGAGTAGCAGAGGCCAATGAATCCAAAGCCAGGGAAGCAGCTGAAGAGGAAGACAGCAGCGATTCTGAATCACCAGATAGCCTAGCCAGCAATGCCATTGATGAGCGGCGCATTGTGGGCAAGCATGATGCCTCTCGTTGCTACTAGAGGGCTATAGTGGATGGGGTAAAAGCAGACCACCACCAAAAGGTCGTGCTTATATTTAATAATTGGGAACATGGCCTGTTTCTACACTTTTTCTCTATTTACATTTTACCCCCTCCCCTTCCTCCTGTTTTTTCCATTGTTTGCACAGTGGACTGGCGAGGACAGTTTTGGTGCATGAGGCAAAAGACGTAGTTGGAATCTTCTCCCTCTAAATTACCATGGGGGGGAGGGTCAATCTTCAAGGAAGTTCCTTAGCTCATTGAAACAATTGGGAGCTCTGCAAGAGCATTACTGTATATTTTATCCTGCGTTAGCCATTGATTTTGCTCTGGTTCTGCTCTGCCTCTTGAGGTTAGTGCTTCCCTGAGCCCAAAGTGTATCCATTTTGATCTTCATGAAAAACAATCAAACAGCAGGGCTCAGGGGAAGAGTCCTTCTCTCTACTAAAATTCCCAATTCTTCTCAACTTACAAGCTTTTTGCTTGGACTGGTGGGGCAGGGCCCCCTGGCTCAATTCCCAGTTTAGGATTGCCACCACACATGAGAAGGATGAAATGAATTGGCATGCTAAGTAAGCAAAGCAGAGAGAAATGAGAAGGGACAACACAAGGGGTACACCAGAATTCCCAAAATACTATATATATATAATATTGTATATTTTTTCAATGTTGTTGTTTGAGATTCTTGTTTGATGCAAAGAAACAAAAAAACAAAACAAAAAAACCCTGCAGCTTGTGTCGCTTTGTAAAATTGTCAATAATATTCAAGCAAGTGAAGGAAATATGATATGGAAAAGGGAATGGAACACATTTTAAAATAAAAAAGGATTTTAAAAATGTATACTCTGGGTTTTGGAGCCTCTTTCTTCAGAAACAAGCTTTGTTGTCTTGCATATGCTTTTACTTGGTGTTAGTGAAAATAGGACAAAAGGATACAAGAAGTCAGCAGAGTTTTGTTCACCGTTGACCCCTTCAGAAGTCTCCCTTGCCTAAAATCTGTGAATTGCAGGATTTATTTGGCAAGAAGAACAGTAGAATGTGCAAAGCCCAAGACTTTTAGGTGTAGGAAATTAGCACCCACCCCTCTCCTAGAAGAATGAAATATTCTAGGAAATATTAAAAAGGCAGAATATTATACTTCCCTGGATGAGAAAAAGAGAAACATGATCTTGGAAAGCAGCCACCATCTTTGTTAATAGCCCCAGAAAGACTGGTGCCAACCTAGCTACAAGACAAAAGGCTGGACCATCTTATCTACCAAACAAAAACCCTTCACCCTCAGGACATCATAGAATTAGCCCTCTACCCATCTCACCACATGGTACCTGGGAAGATTGCACCACCCAGTAAGATTCAACCAAGTCTGGGACTTAAGACAGCCTACAAAGTTACCCCTGCATGGCCCCATGGGAGCCTGACAACCAATTAGAATACATGCCACAGGAACAGGAAGCAAGTTCAAAGCCTAAAGAGGGCATAAATCTCTCTCTCTCTCTTTCTCTCCCTCTCTCTCTCTCTCCCTCTCTCCCTCTCTCTCCCTCTCATGGGCTCAATTGCCAAGGACCTCAAACCATGTGGCCCTGCTCACCATTAAACCATCTTTCCAAACAGCCTCCATGTTTCCAGTGTTTTTCTTCCCACTTGGAACTGAACCCAGATGAACCCACACTTCTTCCAACAATTTGGCACCCAAAGATGGGACTCCCAGCTAACCTGACAATGGATCTGGCCCAGGTAATCCTCCCTTGCTGGCAGCAGACCCATTGAGTCTGTGGGTGAGTTTTCCTGGACCTTGGCCATTTGGAGCAAAGGTTTTGAAGGGGTTTTGAGTGTTGAGCTCAAAGACTGCTTGGAAAGAAGGTGAGTACCTCTAAGTTTCAATTTTTAAAGCCCAGAAAAATGAGGGAAGTGTGTGTGTGTGTGTGTGTGTGTGTGTGTGTGTGTGTGTGTGTGTGAGGACCCTTCTCCCAATCACAGCTGAATCTTGCTCCCTCTTTGCCTTTCCCAGCCACAGAAAGACTCTGGTCTATCAACAGAGCCTGGGAAGTATAGGTCAGGCCAGAGCACAGGACCTTCTGTTAGGGAGAGAGTAGTCACTGAGCAAAGCCCTAAAAGGGGGGAGGGGGCATCCTTCCCTCTGGGAAGCAAACAGAGGTCCCCCCCCCCCCGACTTTAGAGAGTCTGAAAACTGCGGTTGTAAAGCCAGTGGAAGGAGGTGCCTTTACTCACTGCAGTGGAGTCCTCCCAACCCCCTTTTTGGTCTGCAAACTGAACAGTGGGTATTTCCCTATATAAGAGGAGCCCTTACTCTTTATTATGAAGTTTTTTATTTTTTCATTTTCATAACAAATAACATAACCACCATTTACATAACCACCATTATTTTATATTATTAAATATTAACATCAATTCGTCTTACCATCAACCCCAAAAACTATTATTGGCTCCTCTGCTCTCTGTACACCATATTTGTACCTTATCCATCACTTTCTTCTTCCTCTCTCCTCCTCCTACCTCCTTTCTTCCCTCTGTCATTCTTCTCTTCTCCACTTCCCGTTCCTCTCTTCTTCTCCTCTCTCCCCTTTCCACTCCTTCTTTCTCTCCTCCTCCCCCCCCCCTTCTTCCCTTACCTCTCTTCTCTACTTCACACTCTTCATCTCATTTACTTGGTGTATTTCAGCCTCTGAGCAAGCTCCATTTTATGTTGATGGTATTTATAATTTTATATCAATAAACATATTTAATTTTAACATCTTTTTTTAAGCAATGAAGAAAAAAGTATACATATATAGCAATTATATTTTAACACCCCCTCTCACAACTTATTTTTGGCTGGAATGTGGACCTGATTACAATTCCCAGCTATTCTCATCATAATATTGTATAGTTATGCATCATTACCCACCCCAAATTTTAATCTGTCTTTATAAGCTCATTATAAGTATATTTCATGTTCCCCCTCCATTTTTCCATATCTTAACTTAGCTTACATTTAATTGTCTTTAAATAACAATCCTTGCTGCTCAATGTTCATTACAATTCCATTGGTCTACTACGTAAAATAACAAGCAATATACACATCACTTTGTTCATCTTCTTAAGAAGTCTATGTGCATCCATATTTCATATATTTAACCTATATTTAATTGTCTTTCCATTATCATATTCAATCAATTAATAACTCAGTTTAATTATTGTGTAAAAGAATTTTTCATATATTTTAACCTTTATTTAATTATCTTTCCATTATCCTGTTCAATCAGTCAGCAACTCAGTTTAATTATCATGTGAAGGTGTAAATCATATGCCTCAACTTTATGTTCCTCACATAACAATTTCTAAGTATCAGATTTTTCCCTAACATTTTTTTTGTCCCAATTCTCTATTCCTGTGGCCTCCCTTTTCTTTGTTGGGACATGTCCACCCTTTTCAATTTTCCCTATGCCACTGTCAAGCACAGTGAAATCTTTTCTTTTTATTTCCCTTTGTTAGGACATATCCCCCCCCCCCTTTTTCAATTTTTCCTATGCCACTATCAAGCCCAGTGAAATCTTTTATTTGCTTATTATTTTCCACCATTTGTACCATTTCATTTCCTTCCCCCTCTTCTTCATTTCCTGCTTCTCCTCAGATTTTGGCTTCAAAGTACTGTTTAAACTTAATTTTAATGATTTATGCATATTTTTTATAATTTCATGCAATTCTTCAAATCCCCACCTTTCCATAATGTCCAGTTCCAAAGTTACAGTTAGTTATACAGTTAATTATAATTTAAATTCAAAATTTTCCAAGATTCTTCTTATTTTGCAATCTGGTCCAACTTATATTCTAGTTCAGTTAAAACAGAGAGGCTCTGATCCAGCTATGTATTTCAGTTCAGCTAACATGAAGAGGAAGAGAAGGGGGAGACATCTTACTTTGCTTTCTTTGTTCTTTGTTCTGTCCTCCAGCAAATGGTTTGCCGATAATTTCCAGCAATACCGCTTGATATTTTAAAATCCAGTTTTAAATCCAGGCTAGTGCTTTTTCTTGATTTTTTTCCCTTGTTATATTCCACCTCTCATTGATTAGAATTGCTTAAAATATGTTTTAATTAGAACAGACTCGGACAAAGCAAGTCTCCTTGGTATGCTTTTAAGTTTCGTTTCTCCTCCCCCTCCTGCTTTTTCCAAATTCTGATTTATATTAATTGATTAATTAAATCTTCTTTCCAAGCTTTAAATTCCATTCATCATTCAGACAAGATAAGATTATAAAGGAGAAAATAGTTGTTTAAGAGATGTTAATTAGGACAAAACTTGAACAAAGCAAGTCTCCTTGGTATGTTTTTAACTTTCATCTTCTATTCCTTTGTAGAGTTTGCCATTGTCAATTAATCTCTTTTAAAAGACACACTCTTTTCAAGTCCAAATTCAAAGTTTGTGTTTCAATGGGTTAGTCAGTTCTCTGCATTCCTCATTTCTGTCACTAAGTGATTTAAAACAAGCAGTTATTTTTGGGCTTGATTATTTTTAACTGCCATCCCCCCCCCCCTCTTTCTTTTCTTTCTGCCAAAGTCCCAATCTATCCATCAATATTATTTATACTCACAAGGTTCTTTGCCTTTTCCAAATTCTGATTTATGTCAGTTGGTTAATTAAATCTTCTTATCAGGTTTTACATTCTTTTCGTACACCACTCCTGCTTAGATGCTTTGGCCAGCAGCCCTCAGCTTAATGGTAGCCATGTTGCCTCCTCCGGTGCCGATTGTAAGAACTAATCTCTGACCTACAAGGAACCTGTTACATTCCTCTAGGTCTAATGAGTTGCAACTCCCTCTTCACTCCCCCCACAGGGAAGTTCTGATCCAAAAGAACCTCGGCATTGGTTTGTCAGACAAAATTTATGTGAGGCTTTTCAGAGCCCACACTTTTTATGTCTGTCTCACTGAGGTACTCCGGCCCATTTCGAGGAGCCCTTACTCCAATAGGGAACCAAAGTCCTTTGCAATCTTTTTTTTTTTGGTCCAAAAATCGCTGATGGGACAGGAATCTCGTTTAGGAGGCTCCATTTGTCAGGACCCGGTGGGGCAGAATTGAATCCCTTAATTGGAAAGGGAAACAAGGAATACTCTAGCTCGAGGGTCAGGATAGTCTCCCCAGGAGAAGACTTGCTTGACGCCTGGGACGAAAAGAGGCAGTCGCCTGTCCAGGTGGGCATGAAAAAGCAAAAACAAAATGTTGTGTAGAGTGGACTTTGCTCAGGGATGAAGCTGGAAAACCAACCTGGCTAAATAAAGGTACATAAGGGAAATATATAAATAGGAATGTCGGGGCGGGGGTGTTGTTGTTTGTTTTTGTTTCTCTTCCTCTCGATTGTCCATGTAACCATCTAATGTGCTTGTTAAGATTTGTGCTTTCCCTAATTTAACTGAGATTTATGGTGGGAATGACCAGTGTGTGTAAACCTGAGAGTTCTTTTCCTTTTCTCTTTTGTTATTCTTGTCTTCGCATGTATATGTATGTGTCTTTGTGTATCCTAGAGGTAAATGTAACTGTTAAGTGTCTCTGATCCCTAGAAACAAGACTGTTAAATTGTTAGAAAATAGTTAAAGAAAAAGCCTTAATCCTTTTTTGGTCTGGCCTACAGAACAGAGTGAAGAAAACTGAGTTCATTTTTCTTTCCTCTCTGCACTGTTAAGAAAAGCCCAAGATTATGAGTTAATGTTTTAAGTTAATTTACAGGAAAAGTTTCATCCTTGCAAATGCTTTTACCTGGTGTACTGAAAATAGGGCAAAGGCTACAATTCAGCAGTTTTGTTCACTGTTGACCACTTCCGAAGTCTCCTTCGCCTAAATTCTGTGAAGTGCAAGATTTATTTGGCAAGCGGAAGAGTAGCATGTGCAGAGTGCTTTAGGGAAGCTGGACAAGACTACTTTGGTCAAAGAAGTGGTAATCTGAATCAGAAGTGCATTTTTTGTGTGTGGTGTGTATATTTCAGAATATTTATATACATGTGTATGTATATATAGATCTATAGTGTCTGTGTATCTGTTTGCATGTCAGAAATATATAATTATATATTATACAATGTATGCACGCACCCATTCACACTTCTCAACCTTGTGCAGTGTGTGTCTTCCTCTGCCAGAACTCTTGAGAGTCTGAGGATTCTGATTCTCAGCTTTTCTTAACACTGCACTCTTCTGGACTGAGCTTGGACATCGTTCCTTGGATCTGTTGGAATCACTCTCCCAACTTAGGTGTCACAGCCCCAAGTCCTCCTACCATCATTGGGACCAATTTGGCATGACTTTCTACATCCTTGCCCATTCCTTCTTCAGAGCCTGGTAATTCTCCAGTTTCTCATACTCAGTGGAGAGGGTGGTACTGACATTCCAGCTTCAGGATTTGGCTGCAAATCCAGTTTTTTTTCTGGCTTTTCTTGAGTCTGGAATATAATGTATGGTTGGCCTATCTCAAGTTGCAAAACAACTTCCTCTTCACTATGTTGAAGCATAGAATAACTATATTTCGGAGTATAAGACTCTCCCTCAAAAGAGGCTGACTGTGTCTTATACACTAAATACATTTTTTGCCTCCCGAAACCCTACCTCCTTCATCAAAATGGACGTGCATAGCTTTTAGGAGGCTTCCAGAGTGCTCCTGGGGGCTGGGGATGGCAGAAATGAGCGAAAAATGGGCCGGTTTTTGCTCAATTTTGCTGCCGCCCCCTAGCCCCCAGGAGCACTCTATAAGCCTCCTAAAGGCTATGCATGCCATTTTTGCAAAAAACGGGCCATCTTTTGCTCGTTTTTTGGCCCCCCCACTCCCCAGGAGCACTCTATAAGCCTTCTAAAGGCTATGTATGCCCTTAAAAAAAACAGGCCCGTTTTTGCAAAAAAAAAATGGTCTACTTTGGGGAAGTCTGCAAAGTGCAAACACTTTTTTTTTTAATTTGCCTCTTCAAAATCTTGGTGCGTCTTATACTCCAAAAATGGTAGCTGTTTCTCAGTATGGATGCAGGTCTTCTATCTATCCATAATTTCTTCATACATCCTTTTTATTATGTCTGCCATCTCTCACATCAAAGGCAGCACTTACCACTACCTATTACATGTGTGTGTGTGTGTCTGTTTCTGTGCGTATCTTCCTTTCTCTCTCAAAATATAAGCTCAGAACCCAATTTGGAAGGAAAGCCTTAGCACTGTAGAAAATTTGGGGCGTGCAAGTAAACTTTTTTCTCTTTGCCTTTAGTCTCTTAGGAAAAAACTTCTTGCCGAACCTAAGGATTCAGTGGAAAGCAAAGTTTGAAAATGCCTGCTCTGTGTGTTGCTCCAGAATTGGGTGGCGTCTATTAGGAATGAAAGGTTCCTATAGGGAGGACAGTCAAAGTCTCAGGGAGACCCTGGAAGACCTGAGCTTAAGAGCTTATTCTAAATGTGAGAGTTAAGATTAATTTTTCACAAGTGGAAATTCCTAGGCCAGGCCTTCCTTTTGTGGATGCTACCTGAAATAGTTGCAGGGAAGGTCACTCCATTTCGTTTCTTTTATATGAAAATATGGTAAAATACTAAAAGCCGCAAAATTGTGGTGGGATAAAAACCCCAATCAATCTATCTTAAAGCCTGGTTTCATTTCTTAAAATATGTCACAGTGGGTATGAACAAACTTTCAAAACTGCAGTTTTATTCATAACTTTTTTTTTTTTTCATTTTTAAAAACCTCATACAGACAGAAATCCAAGCACAAGCTTTCAACTGGAGGGTGTGCTAGAGTCCGATTTCAGAATATTCTCTTCACTGACGTTGTACAACTCTCTCCCACATGGAGAATTCTGAATAGCTGCCAACATATTTCTTCCCCACTTGATTCTTTTTTTTTTTACCCTCCTGTTAGGGAGGTTAAAATCTACAAATCAAGAAATGTAAACAAAACCTGAGAAGATAAACACAAAGATAATCCATGAACAGCAAGATCTCAAGGAACTTATTTTGCAGTCCTTAATGTCACCATATTTCCTATGAACATGGAGAAAAACATGAAGCGGGAGGGCACAAGTACCTCACCAACCTTTAGAGCAGCGGTCCCCAACCTTTCCACCGTGGCAGACTAGTAGTGGGGGAGGGGGTGGTTCTGAGCTGTAAGCGGGTGAGTGCATGAAACACCATTTGCATGAGTGGCAGGCACACATGGCTGGAACAAATGTTGCTTTGTGCATGAGGGAGTGTCCACCACTCATGCAAAACGGCACTTAGTGTGCGCATGCGCACACTCCCCTGCTGCTTGTACGGCCCGGTTCTGGATGGGCCGCAGCCTGGTAGTGGGTTGCAGCCCAGGGGTTGGCAACTCCTGCCTAGAGGATAAGCAACTTGCTATTCTGGTAGACTCAAACCAGAAACATTGCTGTATCTATAAAGGTCTTGTCACAGGCCGATACTGATGGAGAGTTCAATTTTGAGATCCAAATTACTAATCTCCTTCCAATAAAATGTCCAGTCTTTTTTGTACTGCTTTTCCCCACTCAGTTGACCAGATTAGTTCCAGCCCTACTAGGAGTACAGCATAACACTTTCAGTACACAAAACTGCATGATGGGCCTATTGATCACCTAGCCTGTGAGACCTTGGAAAGATTCACCAGAGATGTTTTCTTCGATAAATTCCACACTTGTGATCTGTATGTGCTCTTTTGTCCGTGCCTTTAAATGTCTGATAAAGGCCAAGAGCAGCTGAACATGTCTTCCACTGATCAAGCCTTTAGAACCACCCATTGCAGAAGGCTCGTAACTTTTTAGGCTATTCTTACAGGGCTTATGTGCTGTAATAGAATGGGGAAGTCTACCCCTTCAATCACCATACCCTTCAAAGCCTTTAACAACTTAAGCCACCTGGCAAGAATAGAAAGGCATCACATTTTGGTTGCCAAGTGAATAATCAGCTCATAGGTAACCATAACGATTGCAGCATTGGGGATCTGACGAAGAAGATGAGCTGAAAGTCCACGATAAAGAGCCAAGGGGCCTTCTTCTCTGGCCACAAGCTGGAGAGTTTGCACAAAGGAGCGATAACGACATCCCTCCTCACGTAGCCGTGTTCGAACAACCTCTGTGGAAAATAAAACAGAAAACGAATGTAAGGATGGCAGGAAGCTCTCGCTATAAGTCAGATGGAGTCAGAGGAGAGCATGGAGCTGAGAGCAACTCACCATGTGGATAGGCAATGCATGAAGCACATGTTTTGGAGACAGCCGCAGCTGCCATCAGCCCGCAGAGGTCTTGGCCACTGGGTGATAAGACAACTGAGGGAGCCAAGAGCAGCTGATGTTCCCTGAGTCGCTGCTTCAAAGCCTCGTAAAGCACAAAGTGGATCACTGTTTCGGTGACACCAGCATAGGAGGCTGTAACCCCGCGGTAAAAGCCACGCAGACCTTCTCTGTAGTAGACTCGCATGGCACATTGAAGGCCACTGGTGCACCTCTCGTTTCTGCCCCTGAAGGAAGGAAGAAAGATTTTGCTTTGTACTGTCAATGTCTCTGGCCATGCTTTTTCAATACTAAAAATGGGCATCTAAGATAAAACTGCAGGTAAAACTTGAATTCAAACACCTGCATTCTGCAACCAGTTTAAATCAGACAAATCAAGCAATTTAAAAAAATAACCTGTTTGGGGGGACTTACTTAGATTTCTATCCCAACTGAATTATTTTTATAAATAACTCAATGCTATGAATCAGTGGTGGGTTGCAGGAGGTACACCCTGGTACAGGCGTACCGGAACCTGCCCGGAACACCAGATGCTGTTCCTGTACGGTGCTCCGGAGGGTCCACCTACCCACCCGAGCTCCTTACCTGTCTTTTAAGGCTTCCATGCATGGCAGAAGCCTTAAAAGTGGATGACGCCGGGCCTGTTCCAACCGTACTGGTTGGAATGGGATCCAGAACCCACCATTGCTATGGACATACATAATACTCCTTAATCCTCCTATTTTCTCCCCAACAGCCCTGTGAGATGAGTGGGGAGGAGAGAGAGAGTGGCCCAAAGCCACCTAGCTGGCTTTCATGACTATGGTAGGACTAGAACCCATATCTTCTGGCTTCTAGGCCAGCACCTTAGCTACTGTACCAAACTGGTGTAATTTCTATAGTTGACTCTGTAAGAACTGAAATTTTAACCATGGAAAATATTATGCATATCGAGCATCTGAAATGCCCCAGACATTCAAGAAAAGGCTAGAGGTTCCCAGGACTCTGAATGTTGTGCTTAAGAGCAGGATAGTCTACCGGTAGTCCTCAATTTAAAACAGTTCATTTAGTGACTGTTCAAAGTTATAACGCTACTGAAAAAAATGTCTTATGACAGTTTTTCACTGTTGCAGCCTGGTCGGGTTATCAAAATTTGGACACTTGGCAACTAATGGAATATTTATGGCAGTTGCAGTGTCTGTGTGTCACGTGATCCCCTTTTGCGACTTTCCCACAAACAAAGTCAATGAGGAAGGCAGATTCATTAAGGAACCGTGTTACTAACTTAAGCACTTCAGTGAGTCACTTAACTATGGCAAGAAAGGTTGTAAAATGGGGGGAAATTTACTTAACAACTTTCTCACCTAGCAACAGAAATGTTGGGCTCAATTGTGGTTGTAAGTCAAGGACTGCCTGTATTTGTACTCTGATTAGTCGTAACAGTTCACAAATCTCCCTTTTTACATTTGCAGTTAGCTGTTTTAAAAGCTAGTTTTCTATGTCAGTGGTCTCCAACCTTTGCAACTTTAAGTCTGAAGGACTTCAGCTCCCAGAATTCTCCAGCCAGCTTTGCTGGCTGGAGAAGTCTGGGAGCTGAAGTCCTTCAGACTTAAAGTTGCAAAGGTTGGAGACCCCTGTTCTATGTTGTCTGGAAATGATCTAGGCAACGCACGTGACTCAAATGGGATTCTAGACAGGTGCATTTCTTACTGCCCTTACCTGCGCTCCAGTTGCATCCTAGTCTTCACTAACCAGATAGGATTGGTCAAAGTGGCGGATGTGATGCCTGCGGGAAGCAGATGAAGGGAAGTCAAAGGGACCAACATAAAACATTGATTATAAAATTCCTTAAGACCTGAACATTATTTCAAAGGGTCCCCCCGGATAAAAAGGTGGAGGAAGGCAGATGTATACTGATGTATATACTGATCATTCATTAAGCTTAAGGCATTTAATGATTAGTGTCAACCCATATTTGTATGCATGGGATATTAATTTACCTGCACAGGCTGCTGAAATCATGTGAACTTTCTTGGACTCTGGCATAAGCACTGTGTTGAGTCTCTCCTTAGCTCCCGAATATGCAGCAAAATAAATGGCCCTGTAAGTAGAAAGAGGAAATTGCAACTTAAAAACCAAGCAAGGTTGAATTTGGATGACAAACCAAGAAAAAAAATGCAAAGCCATGGGCTTTTTAAAAAAGTCCACTGATGTCATGCATCAAAAGGACCTGAACTCTCTGATGAGAGAGAAGCTCTGTAAAGTTATGTTTGGCTCATCAGAGATAACTACCTGTTCCATCAAACCATCTTACCTGGAAGGAGCAACTCCAATAAGGTTAGGTCCCAAGCCTCGAAACAGGGAGCGAACACCTTCCTTCTCTAGAATGATTCTGTTTGGAAAGAAGTAAATGACCACATTACTTTCCGTCCTGTCTTTCGAGGTAGAGGAGAGTTGGAAATTTCTGAAAACATCAGCAAGGCTTCCCATGTTAACACAGATCTGTTCTCCCACACTGCTCACCTTAGTAGCTCAACAAAGCCGATCCTGGGGAGTCCTGGGCGGACAAATGTTCCATTCACTCCTTGCAACTGTACTGCAGGTAAGCAAACAGGTCTTGGGGCCAAGGTGGAGGACTGTAGGCGGGTCTTCACCACTTCCAATGGGCAAGTCAGAATGGCTCCTGCTGTTCCACCTAATCTGTAGGAGAACAGAAAAGACATGCACAATCAACACGTTTCACCAATCAAAGGTGAGAGACAGTCTTTAGCGTAATGCTATATTACACCCACCCCCAAATGTTCAAAATGGGCTGGGACTTTTGATTGAGCATATATTTAGGGACAAAAATATATGTGCTATCTGCTATGTCCAGTAGGAAATTTAGTCATTTGTTGTTTGGCATATTAATCAAAAGAACAATAAATGTCTGTTAGCAAAGGTAATTTGAGATGAAGGTAAGAAAAAGCATCAAGAATCCCGCATTTTATTCTGACAGCAAGCTCAATTAATGCATCTATCGTGTTTCCCCAAAACTACATGTCCTGATTATACAGCCATGCCATATTTTTCTGGTGGGCAAAAATATATGCCCTCCCCCAAAACTAAGCCCCCTGGACAATTGCTGCCTCCAGCCGGGCAGAGCGCCACTCACCGACTCAGTAATTTCCCTAAGGCACTAAGCCACATGGTGCTCTGCCTGGCTGGAAAGAGAGGTAGCTTGTTCCGCCCAGCTCGCGTGCCTCCCAGCCTCACCATGCCCTGCTCATCTCTCCCTGCAGAGAAGGTGCCACCGCTGCCAATCCGCCACTGCATCACTCTGAGCATAACTGGCTTCCAAACTCCGGAAATCTGCTGCCACTCTGGGACTACGCTCTATGGTTGTGGGCTGGCTGTTGGTAGACTCTGGTGGGACAGAGTCTTCTGGCAGCCGGCCTACAATCATAGAGAGTAGTCCCAGAGCGGCTGCTGCCAAAAGACTCGGCAGCAGATCTTCGGAGTTTGGAAGGCAGTTATGCTTGGAGCGTGGCAGCGGCAGCTTGGCAGCGGCGGTGCCCTGCTCTGCAAGGAGAGCTGAGCAGGGCATGGTGAGGCTGGGAGGCATGCGAGCTGGGCAGAACAGGCCCTCACGCAACCTCCCTTTCTAGCTGGGCAGAGCACCACACAGCTTAGCGCCTTTGGGATATTACTGGGTCGGTGAGTGGTGCTCTGCCCGGCTGGAAAGGGGGGTTGCCAGGCGGCTGCTCGTGAGCGTGGTCACCTCATGCTGCTGCGACAGCACAGCACAGCCGTTTGCCCGAGGCTGTGCCCGGCTCTTTGGGTACCTGCTCGCAAGAGAGCAGCCACCCGGCAATCCCAAACCAATAAGTCCCCCCTCTAATAAGGCCCAAGCAACATTTGGGGGGGGGGAGGTCATAAAAATATAAGACCCTGTCATATTTTCAGCGAAACACGATATATTTAAAGGATCTTTTTCTTTGAGAGATCAGACCAGAAGAGATCAGACATTTCACTCAAGAATGATAATCAAAAGAAAACTGATTGGGAAAGTAGGAATGTGTGTGATTATGTCCACTAGGACTGACACAGCAGTTCTCGCCATTTTCATCTCTCTCCTATATTTTTATTTTCTCCATGGGCTGCTCTGCCATATTAATATGCGTCAGCTTCCAGATTTGCAGTTGATTAACATGCTGACGTCTTGTCGCTGTGGTTCCAAGCAGATGCCAAAGGGGGGGGGGGGGGGGGGGAGAAGACCCAAACTCGTGAACTTTGCTTCTAGAAATTGCTCAACAAGCTTTATTTTGCTGCCTGCATGTCTTGCCACAGCTTGCAGGATTTCTGCTACTGTGCACTTTGGCAACTGTTCTTTACCACAGTAAATAATCAGTATTAGTCCAATAAATAATCTTTTTGTTCAATCTTTGGCCATATGTAGTATGGAATTGACTATGTTCAGCCATAATGCAGCTTTTGCTATCCTATATATGTATAAATATTTACATCCCAACTTTATCTTATACAATTCAATATGGTATTCAGAATGCTTTTTCCTCTTATTTTTTTGCACAACAATTAATAACTCTGTGATGTAGGTTGGCCTAAAGCAGTGCTTCTCAATTATTTTCTGTCATGCCCCCCCTAGGAAGAAGAAAACATTTCGCGCCCCCCGCGCGACTGTAAATAGTATCATTTGTCTATAAAATTGTTATAAGTACACCTCTGCATAACACTGTATCCTTATTAACGTATAAGAGAATAAAAAAAGAAAGAAATGTGGATCAATTTACAACAAAGAATAGCTTTATTAACTGTAGCAGAAAAGATTTAAAGTGCATTAGAAATTTAAAAAAATTAAATCCTTTGCCGAGGTAAAACGCGCCCCCCTTTACGGAGCCTCGCGCCCCCCTCTGGGGGGCCCGCCCCACTATTTGAGAAGCACTGGCCTAAAGAGAGAGACTGACCCAAAATCATCCAGCTGTGTTTCATGCCCAAAGTAAAACTAGAATTCACAATCTCACAGTTTCTAGTCCAGCTTCTTAATCATAACACTCAACTTAATCTTGTGATTTGCTAAGAAAAGGCCCTGCTGACTGGCAATTGGATAGGTTTATTCATCTGCTAGCGTTTATAAAAAAATCAGGTTTAGAAATTACTTTTTGGTGCCTGTTTGAACAACTTTTTCTACTTCACTATATAACCTCAATAATACATGAGCAAACAATCGATACAAACTCAAAGTAAACCATTCCAAACTAGATTGCAGAAAATACGACTTCAGCAATAGAGTGGTCAACACCTGGAATGCTCTACCTGACTCCGTTGTTATAACCTCTAACCCCAGTAGCTTCAACCTTAAATTGTCTACCGTGGACCTCACCCCATTCCTAAGAGGTCCATAATAGGGGCCAGCTGGTAAGCGCACCAGCATACCTACTGTCCCTGTCCTACCGTCCCCATTTATTTGTATTCATTTCTTTCGTTCATGTCCATGTTTATATTTATACCTGCTACCTTGTACATGTTTGACAAACTAATAAATACAAATACAAGTAATTTGGGCTTCTATAATTGCTGGATATTTCCTTAACACTCTAAGACAAAACTTGCTAAGTATGGGACTCTTGCTGGCTCTCTAATCTCTCCCTCTGTAGTCACCTGCCTCCATACTAGCAGTATGGCAGGAAGAAGGAACAGCAGTTAAAGGAGCAGCCTCCATTAAGCTGGCCTCTGCAAGCTGGCTCCAGAGAGAAAAGGAAATGGCAAGAGAATGTAGTTGCATGGAATAATATCTGGGCTACACATTTTCTCACCATTCCCTTAGTGAGCAAGGAACGGGTCCAATCATGGAACCAAAAGTAACAACACTGATGTGGTCAAAGAGGTAAAATAGGCTATTGGACTGAAGGATATCGAATCTAAGCAAAGCCTTTTCAGGAGGGACAGAATGCATGTAGGTGAGACGAGGGTGTAATTTCCAAGAAGGGAACAGGGGAAAATCTCACTGGAGGAGGGAAAAGGCAAGAGAGAAAGCATGTCCCCCATAAAATGAGAAAGCCTGCAGACACGAGATGGCAAATTAGTTATATTCTTTTTCTAATGTAACATCTGAGAACATGCATTTCCATGCATTTGGTATTGTGCACCTCTGTATATATGTAACTAGAAACATGTGAAAAAAGGGGAAAATATGTAACCCATTCCATTACTTTTGGTTGAACAAGATCCTAATCTGTGTTTTAATTAACATTGGAAACCAGAAATGGTGCCAACAGGCTTTTTTCTTTTTAATATAACACCGTAAGACAAAAAAAAAACCTGTGGGCTGATTTCCAGGGTCATCAACAATGCATGTTGCACAAGGCCGCAGTTTGGACAGAGATTGCGTTAAGTCCAAAAGTTCGCTCTAAGCCAGATAACACAAAAATCAACTTGAGATTCTGTGGAAAGATGGGAGACTGGAGAGACAACACCCCCCCCCCCGCCCCAATCCTGGGAAAACCTTTTAGAAATTTGTAATACAGGTACTCATTTAGTGACCATTCAGTTACAACAGCACTGAAAATAGTGACCGTTTCTCACTTTTATGACAGTTGTAGCATCACCATGGTCCCATGATCAAAATTCAGACACTTGGCAACTGACTCATTTTTAGGATGATTGCAGTCCCCTGGGGTCATGTGACCATCTTTTGCACACCTTCTGACAAGCAGCCAACGGGGAAGCCAGATTCACTTAACAACTGTGTTAGTAATTTAGTAACTGTAGTGATTCACTTAACAAATGTCTCACTTAGCAACAAAAAATTGAGGCTCAATTGTGGTCATAGGTTGAGGATTATCTGTAATGTAAATTGGTCACAGGCACCTAAATTAATCTTGACCAGGATAGCAGCACAATATGAACAATTCACTGCCAAGCCCTACCTAGAAGAGCAGCTATTGTATATTAATTTACTACAACAAAATTATCAAGAAATCATATAAAGTAAGGGTTGGAAGAGATCTTAAAGTTCATCTAGTCCCACCCTATCTAGTGCAGAAATCTGCTACTATGGAATCTACAATAGTATCGGATTAAATACTTTCAGGGAAAGAATTCTGCAGCACCTTAATACCTTTATTAGTCTATAAAATTTCATAGCATTTTTGTTCTTTTCCTCAGTATAATGGGAAGTTATATTACTCAGTACTGAAGTGCTTTTTTCCCCAGATACCAGCCAGTGCAAAGCACAGAGTAGCAAGATACCGGGAAGCATTTCAATAAATGTATAGTCAACTACTAGTGGAGAAATAGACTCATTCACACAATCTCTTTGCCATGCTTCCCACTCCAGAGCCTGTAAAAAATCATGTCAGCATAAACCATTCTCCCCCTACAATATGCTCATAATATGCATTCACAGTAGAGCTCTATGGGTAGTTGCTGACTTGTGATCATTTATTTAGCGACTGTTTGAAGTTACAATAGTACTCAAAAAAAATCCTTGCGCTAATGACCATTGCAGCATTCAGGCACTTGGTAACAACATATGTTTACACTGGTTGCATGGTCCCGTGGTCACGTAATCACTGCTTGCAACCTCCTCATCTAGCTTCTGACAAAGTCAATGGGGGAAACAGGATTTGCTTAATGGCCACAGGATTCTTTTAATGACTACGGCAAAAAAATATCAAAATCGGATGTTACTCACTGAACAACCACCTCACTTAGTGACAAAATTCCCACCCCACTTGTGGTTGTAAGTCAAGGACTACCTGAATTGCATGACACAAAGGAAAATGATAGTGGTTCCAGTCCTGCTCAATGTCATCCGCCATAGGACACGCTGCCATTACAGTAATTACCATGTAAAGCATGTGTTTGGCTATGAAAAGCTACATCCAATTTCTCCAATATTTTGCTAAAGGATCATTTGCCTTTCAACCTAGATGACTGCAAAGAATGTGGGTTTTCTATGTCTCTTGGATATCACCTAGATATTGTCAGGATTTGTGCAGCCCAAATGTAAAGTAAATGTGGCTGCAGAACTGGAATACAAGATAAAGAGTTTGATATGTGTGTAAAAGGAACTCTAATTTTAAGGAATGTCAGCTTTTTAAGGTAGATCAGACCAGGAAATCCAGACAATACTATTTTTATTTGGAAAGAGAATAGAAACAGTAGCACCTGAGTATAGACACCACGGTGACAGTTTCTACAGTACTACCCTGTTTCCCTGAAAAATAAGACCTCCCCAGATAATAAGCCTAATTGGACTTTTGAGCGCATGCACTAAAATAAGCCCTCCCACCAAAATAAGCCCTACCCCAAAATATTGCAACACAGCAGAAGCCATGAAGTGACCATGCTAGCCACCTCCTGCACTTCAAAAATAATAAGACCTCCCCAAAAATAAGGTTAAATGCTTATTTCGGGGGTCAAAAGAAAATAAGACCCTGTCTTCTTTTTGGGGAAATACGGTAGACAGAGTAATTTCTATAGCAGAAAAATATTAGTTGTATTTAGAGGATTCTTTGCTGAAAAATGCTGAAACACTGTTATTCGGATTCTTCCTATACGCACCTCTTCTTTCCTCGGCTCAAATGAATAAACTATCAAGGAGTTCCCTCTGTTTATGTTTGGTTTTAACTGATGAAACTTGGTAACTTATCTTTGGGGATCAAATCTTTTCAGTCCTCATGGGATCCCACCCCCCCAAAATAGCAGAAATATTAGACCTTGGCAGACCATGGACTACATTTGGCCTGTGGAGGTGGGTGGCAGAAGGTGGGGGCAATTATCGTTGGTGGGAAGGCCCAGCAGAACATCAGGGGTGCCAGCCCTTCATAACAGCCCCAGTTTCTCATGTGGCCCCTTGGAAAATTAAAACGCTGACCCCTGAGAAATATGGTGGGTTGGAAGAGAAGATTGGGACAGTGGCTTGGAAACTAGAAAAGCATGATTCACTGCTACAAACTTTCCAGCAGTCATACTGGGAACTCATGTTGCTAAAAATGGCAATTACTATTGCGCTACTAAACCATGCGGGGGCTTTAACTCCCAGAATTCTGGGAATAGATTCCACAAACTTAAAGTTGTTTTAAGTTGAAAAACATTGGTCAAGGGGGAACAATAATGGTATTTTTGTAATCTTCAGCATAGAAGCAATTTCCACACATACATATATTAAACATGTCAGATGGCCTCTCCATCCACAAACTATCCCATATTTATTTTTAATGTTTCTCCGAATATGCATCTACTTTTTCAGCATATTTACAGCATTCACAACTTACTTTTCATTGTCTATTGCTCTAAGCCAGTGTTTCTCAACCTTGGCAACTTGAAGATGTCAGGACTTCAACTCCCAGAATTCCTCAGCCAGCATTTGTGAATTCTGGGAGTTGAAGTCCGGACATCTTCAAGTTGCCAAGGTTACGAAACACTGCTCTAAGCCAGTGGTCGGCAAACCGTGGCTCACAAGCCGCATGAGGCTCTTTGGCCCCTTTAATGTGGCTCTTCAGTCTCTCTCTGATTCCCTCCCTTCCTCCCTCTCTCTTTGTGCCTCTCTCTGTCTGCCTGTCACTGTCTCTGTCCACAGAATACCGCGGAAAAGATAGGTGTGCGCATGCCCCACCCAATTATAGTCTCGGAGACTTCGTAACGGTTGGAATTTGCGCTGTAATTCCGCGGGACCTGCACGCGCCTATCATTTCCACGGTGTGGAATAGCGACGAGTTCCTGCACGGCCCCTGATCACTCCAAACGCCATCGGGGAAGATGAGGAACGCAAGGGGGGGCCTTGCGGATGGCGTTGCCGGCAGCGCAGAGACTCGCCGCTGCTTCACACGGTATTCTGTGGACAGAGACAGTGACAGGCAGACAGAGAAAGGCAGAGTGAGAGAGAGAGGGAGGAAGGGAATCAGAATCTGACAGACACACAGAGAGAATGACAGAGAGAGACAGGAAGGGAGGGGAGAGACACAGAGATAAGAGGGAGGGAGGAAAGAGAGATACAGAGAGGCAGACACAGAGAGAGAATGACAGAAAGAGACAGAGAGGGAGGGAGGGAGACAAACAAAGAGCCACAGGAGAGACAGATAGACACCGAGAGAATGACAGAAAGAGACAAAGAAGCAGGGAGGGGAGAGAGACACAGAGCTAGAGAGGGAGGGAGGAGAGAGAGACAAAGAGATACAGAGAGACAGACAAGGAGAATGATAGAAAGAGACAGAGAGGGAGGGAGGGAGAGAGAGATAAAGAGCCACAGAGAGAGAGAGAGAGACAGACAGACTCAGCGAGAGAGACAGAGAGAAACAGAAAGAGAGAGAAAGAGAAAGAAGGGAAGAAAGAAAAGTAAGAAAAAGAAAGTGGGAGAGAGATGAAAGAGAAATTATGACCACAATTTAGGCCAAAATTTTGGTTGCTAAGCAAGACTGTTGTTAAGTGAGTTTCACCACATTTTCCAAGTTGGCCACGCCCACCCAGTCACATGACTGCCGAGCCACTCCCACAAAACAGGCCACACCTTCTGGCTCTCAAAAGAAATTTCAATCATGATATTGTTGATATTTGGCTCTTTTGACTAATGAGTTTGCCGACCACTGCTCTAAGCAATGCTGCAAAACAAAAGGAAATAATTCAAAGCTTTCTCCTCCAACCAGTTGCATTGACCTGAGACCCTTCCTTCTTTCTTGTTTCTGTGCCTGGTACCCCTGTGTCTTGGAAGACATTAGCATTTTGGAGCATTCATGTGCTCTAGTTGAGCTTTTCTTGAACTTCAGGGAAATTCCCGGCATTTCTAAATCTCTAAATAAAAACACAACCATTCTGAAGAAAAGCCAGAGCTACAAATAACTGCTGTCAGGAAGCTAATCGAACAGGCCATTGGCAAAGAATAGGTTAACGCAGGAGAGTCACAGGAAGGCATAGGGGAGGTGTACAAGGACTTCATAGCCAATCTCGGCTGGACCTTAATCACACCCACATCACTGGTGTAGTTTTAAACCTTCTCTAAGTTGGGCAAAATAAAATTATCTTTTATTCGTGTCAATAATAGTGGAGAAGGGGTGGGTATTTGAAAAACTGCCCACCTGTTGACAGTATAGCCGGGTCTCCTTCTCCAAATACAACTAGAAGGGCAGAATGAAAAAGGATACCTCTGGCTAAAAAAAAAACGTTACAGAAGATTTCCTACCAGTAGCATCCATCCTGACTCTGCCACTTGAGTAGGGGAAAATGAAAATTCTGGGAGTCTTTCAGAGTCGCTGCCGGCTCATTTTAACTCTCGTCTCTCCAACAGAGAAGCTGGTTTGCAACAAATCCTCCCTCGGTTATAAGGGAAGCTGAGCAGCCACGCAGCTAAAATAAGCAACGGATCCTGAGCCTTACTTGCACACCGTCCAAGGAAAGAGACCTCTAGCGAAAGTTCCCGCAACTTTCTCGAGGTTACTAAAATGTATACGTCACTGGTTCACAGCGGCACACAGCCGATTTTTTTTAGCAATATTTAACAGGGTTGTTTCAGACCCCCCGCCATCCTTATTAAGAGATGCCCAGGACTGCGAAGATCACCTAGCTCAGGGGTCTGCAAAATTGGCTCTTTTAAGACTGGTGGACTTCAACTCCCTGAATTCAACTCCATGGCTGGCTGGGAATTCAGGGAGTTGAAGTCCACCAGTCTTACAAGAGCCAATTTTGCAGACCCGATTCCTAGCTGGCAAACACGTGCTTTGGCCTCGGTCCAACACGCTGCTCTTGCCAGCCCAGCCGTCCGCGCTGCAGCAAATGCCGCTGGGCCAAGAGGGCGCGCTTCGGGGGCCCCACGCGCGGGATCCCCCCGGCGGGTCGTGCTCAGACGCCCGGAGGGTTACTCACCCGCCTGCCACGAGATGCAGAGCCGTCCTGTGGCTGGCCATCCCTCTGGACCAAGGTGCCCGGCTGGGCTCCCGCCTAAGGCTCATTCCGTCCACCCCTCTTTTCGGCACGGCTGGTGGAGCCAGTGCAGGCTTTCCCCCCCTGCGCTTCACAAGGCCTCGGTCCTTTTTTGGGGGGGGGGGGGTTACTGAAGCCTGTGGGAGTCCTCGTCCGATACTGCCGGTAACGCAAGACTTTCTCGCGCGTTGGCCAGTAGGGCGGGCCGAGGGAGTGTCGTAAGTCCCGCCTTGCCCCGGCTGACGCAGGAACGGCGCCTCCTTCTCTGCGCAAATCGAAACTCTCGGCTAGCTTTCAACTGCTTGGCTCCGCTTCGGGACTGCAAAGTTGGCTCTTTTAAGACTGGTGGACTTCAACTCCCAGTTGAATTCTGGGAGTTGAAGTCCACCAGTCTTAAAAGAGCCAACAATGCAGACCCCTGCGTCTGGGCAGTTTCTTCTAAACTCAGGGTAGAGCTGGAAGGGACCTTGGAGGTTTTCTAGTCCAGTCCCCTGCTCAAGTTGGAGATCCTACTACACCAGGGGTCTGCAAAGTCGGCTCTTTTAAGACTGGTGGACTTCAACTCCCAGAGTTCCCCAGCCAGCATAGCTGGCTGGGGAACTCTGGGAGTTGAAGTCCACCAGTCTTAAAAGAGCCGACTTTGCAGACCCCTGTACTACACCATTTCAGACAAATGGCTGCCCAGTCTCTTCTTAAAACCTTCCAGTGATGAAGCACACACAACTTCTCAAGGCAAATCGTTTCGCTGGTTAAACTGCCCTGTTAGGGAGTTTCTCCTTAATTCTAGGTTGCTTCGTTCATCCATTCTTATGGTTCATCCTCTGGTGCTTTGGAAAATAAATTGACCCCTCCTCTTCTTTGTGGCAGCCTCTCAGGGTCCCACAGTAATGAGAGGTGAAGCCACTGGGAGAAGGAGGAGGACCTGCTTGGAATGCCAATGGGCAGAATGGCTTTTTCCCGCCATTTATTTCGAGGCCAATAAAGTGGAAGTTGTCGGTGCTTAACTGCACCTTCTTCACATAATAATCCAAAAATGCTATTGCGTCATTTATTTATTTCGTATGGCGTAGCAAAATGCAACATATTTTGGGGTGCAATATACATTAGCCTTGTCGTGGTGCATGCTGACTGCTGGATCTCAAGGATTTCCCCGCAAGACGAAGTAGCATGAATATCGAACATAAAAAATGGCTCCACTGCTACAGCAAGACTCTGCCGCTGAGGATAGGAGGGAGTAGGTCGAGGTGGCCCGTCTCCCTGTCACCTTCCCCCTCCCCCCGGTTAAATGGTACGGTCCGGCTGGCTCGGTTGAAGAAACTATTTGAAACCGGCTCTTTGGGGCGTGATTGTGATTGGCAGCTGTTATCCAGAGACCGCAGTTCCGCCTCTTGTTTGCAACATTCGTCTGCTCAAACTGCTTTACGGCGGCTGAACTCAAGCTGGTGGGATCTGTTTTTTATGTGGCTGAGCTGGAGTATACGGGTAGTGCAGAAGGGATTCTAACCGGCTTGGTCTCTTACCTGTTTAACTTAAAGGGGACGAGCGGAGAACACCTTAGTACCAGGAGATACATTTAATGTAAAATCGGAGAAGATGGTTTGAGGGATAGGATGGGATTTTTATTTGTTTTGGAGAGGAGTAGTCAGGAGTTTTTAATACAATGTTTGATGTTATAGTTTATATATTACAGTTTTAATATAAAGTCAATTTTATGGTTGGGAGGCAAGGAGAGGGGTAAGATTTCAATTGGGTTTGAGGTAGAATTTCAGAAGGATAGTATAGTTTTGCTAGTGAACATTTATTGTTTGATGCATGTGTCCACTCTGCAAAATTTGAACATGTTCTCCCAAAATTTGTAAAAAAAACCCCGTTAGAAATCCTAAGTGAAAACCTTTAATTGACTCAATTATTTATCAAAGACAGACCTTCTCTGGTGCATTTTCAAAGTACTTCCCAAAATAGGGAGCTGCCTGGCCGAAGTGATGTTAACTGTTCAAAGTAGTAATTGCTATTTATCTCTGCATCAGTTTTATATCCAGTTTGTACCATAAAGGCGGATTTTATTACATTCATTATTCAACTGTTAAAGAGGATAACTGTTAATACAAAAACCCACATTTAATAAAAGTTTACAATATTAACTTTAAAATGTCTGCAGAGACTGGTTAATGAGGCTGAGCCTCCCTTCCTAAGACTTGTGGGCCAACTTTAAGCCTAAATAACTGGGCTGAGGGTGAGAGTGGTTGTTTTCTGGATTAAAGCTGAGTTTATAAGCACACGTAACAGCTTTTAGCTCTTGGCAAGGAGTCACCTCCAAACTCTCTGCATGATAGGAAAACGGGAAGCTGATCTGGGAAGCAGCTCCCCATTTTCCTATCAGGCAGAAAGTTTGGAGCTAAAAGCCCTATGTTACTCTGCAACCACTCAAAAGTAGTCCTTTTCCTCCTCTTCTTTGGTTCCTCCTCTCTGTTTTCGGAAAAATCAACATTGAAAGAAGTAGGAAGGAGATATAAGTTAGGTCAAATGTCTTCTCCATGCAGATGGCTTGCAACAAAATACCCCCAAGTTGTGTGTATTTGTACCATAAGGAAACTGCTCCTTCTAGCAGGCATTCAAAGTGGGGAGGGGATGCAGTTAAGGGGCCAGTTCCAAATGATAGCAAAATATTTTGCACCTAAATTGCTTAAGCAAAATGTGATGTTACTATTTTGGAATTGCACCTACCAGTATATCAGTGGTTGGTTCCGGACTCCAGCACAGCCGGTATGCTGCGCACAGGGCTGGGTATCCTAGGCTGTGCATGCCACTGCCCTGTGACACCCAGCTGGCCGGTGGAGGTTGCGCACGTGCCCAATGGTCCAGTTTTGTTATTAAATGGCCATGAAACTTGGACGGGCAGGTGGGCCAAATGAGCTACCGTACCGATATGGTGGCCGCTTCTCCCGGCTACTACTGGTACGGCCATACCGGGCCATACTGGCCGGAACCTACCACTGCAGTATATGTTCGGAAAGACTCGAAATGTTGAGCAAATCTAAACTTGCTTCATAATTGATGCTTAAAACAAAAAGGACATACAATGTATTTGGATAGTTGCCTTTGTTTAGACCAGGGATAATCAACCTTTTTATACCTACCACCCACTTTTGTATCTCTGTTAGTAGTAAAATTTTCTAACCGCCCACAGGTCAAAAACCTAATGAAAATGTTTTTAAATAATGCTATGAATTTTTTTTTAAGTCAATTAAATTTAAAAAAAGGAAAGTGATTCAGTATTGGACAAAACCCCTACTGCCCACCATGAAAGCTGGAACACCCACTAGTAGGCGGTAGGGACCAGGTTGACTACCACTGGTTTAGACCAAACAGGCATAAATGTTAAAACATTGACTTAGTGGCTTCCTAGGGGAATCTCCAAAATAATGCCAAATCACTTCTGTATTCTCAAAAAGCATGACCATTGTGAGAAAGTTAGACTTTTTGTTTTGACGATTATAATACAGTTCTTCAGATGTGAAGAAAAGGAACGCAAATAGAAAATGAGAAGGAATATGATTGTAATTAATTGTTCTGCACATATATTTTGAATGCTATTTTGTCCGGCACATATTGTAGGACAGAATAGCATTCAAAATGCAGTTGCCTTTTACCATTTGATATTGAAGCTTTTGGTGTGAAAATTTTTATTTCCACATATATTATTCATATTAAAGTTTTGTGACATTGCAGTTTAGCATATAAGGTGGGTAGCAACAAGACAATATGAAATTTCTCTCACCTCTTTCAGTCGAAAGGATCCATTATGTATTTGAAGGACTAAACTATTTTAAATCACAATAATGGCTGTCAATTATCAATTATATTTTGAAACACAACTCATAATTTGTTCATGGATAGCTCAATATGTTTAATAAAATAATTGTGAAGGTGTGAAAAACAAATGACATTGTACTAAAAGTAGATTATCAACTAAGATATAAACTTTCCAGGAGAAAAAAAAATATTGCACAAAGAAAAAAATGTTGATGATTTGTTTCAAACCTTTTATGGAATACGTTAAGGGTTTTTTATGGAGAAGGTTTATCTCATATACATTTTTGGAAAACAAATGAAGAAGCCAAATCTCCCACAGTGGAAAATAGTGAATGTTCTTGCCTAAGGTTAAAAAGTTAATATAACTAAAAATATGGATAGGCTGAAACATGTCTCTAGTCCTTTGATGCAGTAATGTTAGCATATGTTTGTGTTAAAAAGGCTGAGATGTAAAACTGAAGAGAAAGAGATCTAGCTGTTTCATCATTTCAGTGAAAGTAATATTTCAGTTGCTGACCTCACCAGTGCTGACTGTTTTTTTCTGTGTGCCTGGAACATCAGGTCCAGAAGAAAGAATCTTTTATTATCAAAAACAATATGTGATCATAGAACTGTAATTCAATTGCACAAAAATATGTTTTAATAAATTTAATATTCACTTGGTACGCTTCCATATTTTTTTTTGACAAACTGAAAAAAGCCCCTCAAATTTTGAAGCAAACATTATGTAGTGAAAAATAATTACTGTATGTTCAAAGAGCAGTAAGGTACTATTGGGTATGATAGCAGTTTAATTATATGAGTATATTAAATGAATGTTAAAGGAACAGCTGAATGTCTATTTGTATCAGCCTTTCTCAGCCTTTCAAGGTCACGCATGTCAAAAAACAGATACCACAGAGATCTCTGGGCTGCTGCTTTAGGTTATACTGGAATTTCTTCTGTGATCTGGACATTGTGACCCACAAATCTATGAATGAAAGTTTAATATAGCAAATATATAGCAAATTTTACTACTCTAATATTTCTGTGGATACTTATTTTTCCATTTCCTGTTAATGCTCAAAGAGTGCAGGAAAGAAAACAGGCTTGGAGAACCTAAGAAGGAGGATTCAGAATTTTAAATATAAAATTGAAATGAGATGTTTTTCTTTTAGGATTATTAGATCAAAAACTTGGGAAAAAGGAAATTTGCTGTTGTATACATTGACCACTGAGAGAATCCTATCTGCGCAAAAATGAAAAGACATGTCAATTCCCACAATGGAAGAATGGATTATAAAAAGTGATAAGAGTGGGCAGAAGTGGCTAAATTAACTGCTTTAATTAAACAAAAGATCATATCCAGTTTGTTTCCATCTGGAAACTGTTTCTGAACTTTATGCTTTAACAGAAAAAAAAGAAATTTTGATTAATTAATTTTAATAATTAGATTAACTGTGTTATGGAAATGGATAAAACTAAATATGGAAAGCAAAAAGTTGTGACTTTTTCTATTCTCTTGCACTGAAAAAAGTTGGAAGACATTGGGTTTTTTTTTTAATCTTGCCTCCTTTTCTTTCTTTCACTTTTCTCTATTCCCTTATGATCTTTTTTAAAAATTGTATTTTATATTATTATAAACTTTAATAAAAGTCTAAAAAAAGAAAAAAAAAGGCATGGAAAATGGCATGGATCTATCCATGAAGTTATCAGGAGTCCAATATGAAGATTTTCCCTTTATGATATACATAAAAATTGGATTTTTAGCGCAGGGAAATATTTAATTTGTTTTTTAACTATATGTATGTATTTATTGTTTTATTAGCCCTGTGCACCGCTCCGAGTCCCTTCGGGGAGAGGGAGCGGTCAACAAGTTTAATAAATTATTTATTATTATTATTATATAGTCCACGACCTACTACTGTAATTCAACCTAGAATTAGTCTTATGTCTTTGTGGTAATTAAATGGGTCACCATATGATCACACCCGATTTTATGACCTTTTTTGTAGCAGTCATTAAGCAAACCCATTTTCTTCAATTTTATTTTATTTTTGCTGAAAACTGAAAGTAAACGCTGGAAACTGGCAAAAAATGCCAAAAATACGTTGTCAAGTGACAAAAAGTGATTGTGGGACACTGTAACAATTGTAAATTCCAATAAGTTTTCAAGTATCCAAAATATGGTCTCATGATTGGGGGATGGTGGCCATCAGAACTCTGGGACCAGGTTGTAAGTAGCTTTAAGGTGGCTCCATGGTAAGTTTGAATGGTCACTAAGTGAGGATTACTTGTAATTAGTCTTTATAATATGGCCTACCTAAAGCCTATATGAAATTTCATCAGAATGCATAAAAGACATTAATATTTTATTTTTAAAAAAATGGCAGGGCAAATCTGACATCCTCAAGGCATGTAGTACAAAGCAGCTTAAGAAAACTAGCTGATTAACAGCTGTATCATTATCAAGGTTCTATTGAGGTTGAACTGCTGGGCACTTCAATGGATTTAGGCAACAAGAACTCTGATGGGTTAATTCTAAGCAAACTACACCAGTTATGATAATAAATCCTTTTAAAATGTTCATGCGCAAAGCTTAACTTACAGCCATTCATTTAGTGGCTGTTACAACGGCACTGAAAAAATGACACGACTATTTTTCACACTTAATGACTAATGAAGCACCCACATTATCACATGATCAAAATTCAGACGCTTGGCAACTGGTTCATATTTATGACAGTGGCTGTGTTCTGGGGTAATGTGATCACAGGGTTGAAATGAGGGGTTCCTCATTTCAACCCTGAGCTACAAATATTCTCCTTTATTGGGATCCCCTTTTACAACCTTCTGTCAAGCAAAGTCAATGGGGAAGCCAGATTCTCTTAACAACTGTGTTACTAACTAAACAACCACAGTGATTCACTTAACAACTGTTGCATGAAAAATCATAAAATGGGGCAAACTCACTTAACTGTCTTCTTTATAACACAAATTTTAGGGTCAATTGGGGTTGTAAATTGAGGACTACCGGTAAGGGCTACTGGGAATAAACAGAAGAAACTGAGAAGGTCTTAAGGGACCAAGGTCAACCTTACTGGGCCAAGAGCAAATCACAACTGCCAGAGGGAGGATGCAGAGATAGAAGGAACAGCATAGAAGGGGTTTTTCCATGGGATCAAGAGAATTTTCCAGTGGACAAGACCGGTGTTTCATAATTTAGACCACTTTTTGATCATAAGTAGTATAAGATTATCATTCATGGTAAACAGGAAGTTAGGTATAATCCACAAGAGTGATCTGACCATGAGGCGGAAGCCTTTCTTAAAAAACATTCCCCAATCCTGGAGGATGAAAATGGGGAAGCGGAGGGGGCCACGGCTCCACCCACTGGAGGTCAGGGAGAGGAAGATACAATTGCTAAAAGACTTAGATCTCACAAATGACTTTTTCTATATAGTGTAACTTTTATCTGGATGTTTATAGAAATAATGATTGATTGCATGAATATAAAATGAATATTTTTATCTCTTTCCACTTTGTAGGGAAATGAAAAATGATTTGTATTATCTTATTTTTTTTTTGTAAGAAGCCTCGGAGGGGGCCGACACCTCCGACATAGATGTCCTCAAAATATCTCTGTAACACCTTATACCTTTTTCCTATTTTTAAAATTTTTTGTAAAAACCAATAAAACTTTTATTTCATAAAAAAAGAGTGATCTGACCATGACAGGGGCACAATGGCTAAATCCCCTACACCCAGATCACTCGTCCACTGACCAGAGACAAAAATCAAATCCAGCGTGTGTCCTCCTGCGTGAGTGGGACCCTGAATTACTTGGGTCAGGTCCATGGCCGTCATGGAGGCCATGAACTCCCGAGCTGCCTCGGACGATCCACCCAGCGATGGCAGATTGAAGTCCCCCATGACTACTAATCTGGGGGTCTCCACTGCCACCGCAGCGATCGTCTCAAGGAGCTCAGGCAGGGCTGCTGATACATAGCGGGGAGCCAGGTATATAACCAGCACGCCCAACTGCCTCCCTGGGCCCCACTTCACGCAGAGGGACTCACAACCGGTGGTCTGTGGTACAGTGGTCTCTCTCGGCTCAAGACTTTCCCTAACAATAACCGCCACCCCTGCCTAGGGCCCGGGGTTGATGAAACGCACGGTAACCTGGCGGGCACATGTCCACAAGCGGAAGTCCTCCCTCGTGGCCCAGCCAGGTCTCCGTAATCCCGGCCAGGTCTAGCTCCCCCTCCAACACAAGGTCGTTAATGAGGGGGATAATAATGCATTTTCACTTGTCTCGGGTGTAACTTCCATCTGCATAACCACCCTTTCTTTTCTACCATCCCCTTCCTCTCTCCCACTTCTCCCAATTTAAATCCTACATCAGCCTTGCCATTCCTATGCAGCTTACTCACAGCTTATGCTTGTTGACAGTAAAATATGTTAGTTGGAAAGTGGTACCATAGAGTAACACAGCTCTCATCCTATAATGTCTGTTTCCTAAAGTAATTGATTCTTTATGGGAGCTCAGCATTAGAAATGACATTCAGCTGAAATAACAAAACCACAAAGTTATACGAGATATTTCTCTATTCTGTTGCATGCGTGCCATAGGTTCGTCATCACAGACCTAGGAAATTAGGCCGCTTGAATAAACTATGGTTGTGGACTTTTCAGCAAAAAGTTTAGGCTTCTGGAGAAGGTTAGTCAACAGATCAGCATCTTGACTATGGTAGCATTTCAAGTTTACTTTATTATACTATTCTACAGGACATTGTTCAGTGAACCTTTAACAGAACTTCACATTTAAAGAGACATTTTGGACTGAAGCAGTAGGTAGCCCTACTTCCATCTGGCAAAAGGACTTCTCTGCAGGCAAAACTAAGAAATTGGTTAAATTGAATCATCTGGCTTAAAAACATTACCTTAAATTGGTTTAGTGTTACAGTTCAATGGAGATCACTCTGCATGAGCCATTTAACTTAATTTTAGTTTGTTGGAAGAGTAAAAGTGTAATTTTTGTAAACAAATTATCACACAAATCCAAACATATGAATCTTGTTCTGTTTTCCTTTTTTGTCCTCTTTTTAAAAACCATCTTTTAATTATTTTGCCTTTTTTTAACAAGGAACTATTAATTATGGTGGATGGCAACTTTTGCTATCCTCAACTGAACAGTTGATGTAAAGGGATTTGTAGTTTTAATAAATTTAGAAGAATCTAATTTGGGGAAAGCTGAGATAAGCTGCTACTTGAGAAAATAATTATTATGAACAGATGAAAGGTAAATCAGCATATTTTTATAAATATGTATTCATCCTTTTCTAATACTAATATTCATATTAATGAAGAGAATAATTCTATGCAATAGGATGGGGAATTAGTGTCTTTTGAGACATGACAAACTAATTAAATAAATATTCTTATGATTTAAATATTCCATCCCTTGTGAAAATTAGCCTGGTATGTGTAGTGTTAAGCATGGGTAGTAGTTACCGTACATCAGAGTTGAAAACCAGTCCTATTTGTGGCACTATAAGTTCCTCATTATCAGTGGTGTATTAACTATTAAGCAGACTAAGCACTTGCTTAGGGCACCAGGCCCAAAGGGGGCACGACAAAGTTGAGAAATTAGAAAAAGCCAATGAAGATTTGAACGTATGTACAAAGGAGGGGGCTACCAAGATTTGTCAGTGCTTAGGGCACCAATGAGCCTTAATCCGCCACAGCTCATTATGCATTGTATCTGTGGCTTCAGGTCCTCAATATTTTCACTTTAGCTACTTAAGTCATTTGGATTTGATATCAAAGTTTTAGACGTTACTCCAGGGGTGGGTTTCTGCAGGTTCACACCTACTCGCGAGAACCGGTTGGTGAAATTTAGAGAACCGGTGAGAGGGGGTTCCACCGGCATACCTGGAAGTAAATCTGGCCCACCGCTGCCAGCGACCCAACGGGAAGGAAAGGAAAGGAAGGAAAAAAGGAAGGAAGGAAAGAAGAAAGAAAGAAAGAAAGAAAGAAAGAAAGAAAGAAAGAAAGAAAGAAAGAATTTATCATCACAATTGAGTCCAAAATTTTGGTTGCTAAGCAAGAGCGTTGTTAAATGAGTTTCACCACATTTTAAAAGGTGGCCACTCCCTCCTGTCACATGACTGTCAAGCCACGCCCACAAAATAGGCCACACCTACAGAGTAGGTTCTAAAAAATTTGAAACCCACCCCTGCGTTACTCCAAAAAAAAGTTATTTAATTTCTGTTAAGAAAAAAAGATGGGAAAATACAATTCTTTCACCCATTTCTTTACGCTTTATTTAAAAACAGCAATTCCTTCCAGAGCTATACTAGAGCCAAAAGCAAGTAAGCTGACATTGCACTTGTATATTTTCTTGCACAGCTTTAATTCTGAATTCATTGGAAGAATTTACTGAAACATAGGCGGATAAAATATCCACTACAGTCAAAGCTGCGACGTGGGTGTCTGGCAGTTACCTTCCCTGCAAAACCATCGTTCGATTTCTAAGCCGCTTTACTCGGGGTTAAGCAAAGCTGCAATCATAATGTGACCAAGAAATGCTATTAGACTCTGTTGGTTGGTTTTTATACACACACACACACACACACACACACACACACACACACACACACACACACACACACACACACTTTTAAACAAACAAAAGCAAACAATACATAAAACACATACAACCTTCTTCCATTTCATATAGCGTGTCGTTTGGTTACAGGTTTTTGTGCGTCCTTTCCATAATCACCACTTACAATTATATAGCAAATCACGAATTGTCCACTGAATAAACATAAGTACCTTATTATCATTATATATCAATTATTCAACTGTGATTATTATACCTTAATTTTAAACAAGATATTCTAAGTATTGGATTCATACGTACAACCTCATTATGCATCAATAGTTCAACCCCAATTATTATTCCAACAGATAATAATCTGTGGGTTGGTTTTTGCTTTGAGTTCTGCATCAAAACCAAATCTTCTCCGGACATCCATATTCCCAACGTGGTTTGGCTTCGCGCGGCAAAAGCGCCGGAGTCCGGCGTTGCTTCCCCATTGCAGTTACTGCGGCGCTGGCCCTTTAAGGACAGGCCCCGCCTCCTCCCTCCTTTTTGCGAATGTTGTAGGAACGAAGCAGACACGGGGACGTGCAGGTACGTATTACATTGGGTAGTGGGAGGGAGGGGAGCGGGAGGTTCCCAGTACGTACCCCAGGCTCTTCGCCGACCCGATCCGGCTCACTGTGGGGGGAGGGGGGGAGGACTCCATACGGCTGCTGGGAAATGCAAGCCTCGGAGTAGAGAGGAGCAGCGAGGCCTTGGAAGCCTGGCGAGCTGGTTGGCTTCAGCCCCAAACCTTTCCCGGCGGCGGCGGCGGCGGCGGGGAGGCTAGCTACTGAGCCAGGCGTGCAGCAGAGTCCAGGAGGTTCCTGAAATCAAGTCCGGCTTGGGCTCTCGCTTTCGGGTTTTTCCTCCCCCCCAGTGCCGCCTGTTAGGATAGTATAGAAAGCCTCTTGGGGTCTCAATTGACACCGTCCTAGGTAAGCCCCAGGCTTTTAGTCTAGCTCGCTCCCGGGGTTGTATAAAGGGATCAAGATGCGTGTACTGTGTACTGGTGATGGTTCACTGGCGGGTAGCCCACTGGAGAGGAGGACTTAGCTTAGATCAGTGTTTCTCAACTGTGGCCACTTGAAGGTGTCCGGACTTCAACTCCCAGAATTCCCCAGCCAGCATTTGCTGGCTGGAGAATTCTGGGAGTTGAAGTCCGGACACCTTCATGTGGCCAAGGTTGAGAAAAACTGGCTTAGATTTTGCCACTGAGTGAACCTATGCTGGAAAGGGAACGCTCTCTATGGACGTCAATACGTCTGTGTGAGATGTGTTTGTTATAGTCACTTAATTCATTTGTGGGTGTGTGCGTAAAATGTAGTTTGGAGTGGCTTGTAATTGTAGAGCTTTAAGCCGAGAGTTGTGCAACATGGTAAACCAAATGCTAATCACCATAATTTGCCTTAGCATGTTGTATGAACACAGGCTTTGTGCTTTGACAGCCATAGTGTGTGCTTTGCTGCTTTATACAAACTTCAGTAAACCCCAGTAAACAGTAATAATGTCAGTGTAAGCGGTGTTTGAGTAACATGCTACCAATAATAGTTGTGTCTGACTGAGCTCCAGCATTTGTGGTTACTGGGGTGGAGGGGTGTGGGATGAGGACTTGGATTAATCAGTTTGGCGTTGTGATGTTATATTAAATGATGAGCTGCACCATGTCTTGTGCTGGCCATAGATCAGATATCTGCTTACTGATCTAATACCTGATATGGCAAGGTAACAAACCATATTTCAATGATTGTCATTTTGGCCAATAATGGTTGGTTAGCTGACACTTCCTGGATTTTCCTTTGTCGTTAATTAATGCCAACATTAATCACAATAAAACTATATATTATATATTATATGTAAATAGGTAAGCACACGTATAAAGTAAGTAAATATATGGATAAATCTGGATACGACTTAGATAGGGTTTAGGAATAGTGCTCCAAAATTCATTACTTCTAGCAGGGAAATTGATGTTTCTGTTCCATCTGCTTTAGCAGTTCCACTCCATGATCCTTTTCAAAGTTGCCCGACCAGGTAATCTAATCATGCAGACAATTTTATATGTACTGTAAATGAATATAATCTGTGCAACTGCTTATTCTTTGGACAGGTGAGGGTCGTGTGGGTGTCACGTTCTCCACCACCTACCATGGCAATGAGGGAGTTGGTGGAGCCCGAGTGTGGGGGCTCTAATCCTCTGATGAAGCTGGCTAGCCACTTCACTCAGGACAAGGGCCTGCAACAAGAAGGACTCCAGGGCTCCCTAGTGTGGCCTCCCACTGGCCCAGCAGCAGATGTGGTAGGTTTAACACACTTAGTCTGTTTAGGGTGCTATTGCTCTGTCTTGTAATAGGTATAAAGCTGATTTAGAATATTAGGGGCCCTGAAACTAATTCAGCTTCTGGTGATGGTACAAAACATACAGTATGTTGATTCATGTCCTATTTCTGGACTTTCTGCTAATCACTTTGATGTCATACATACATCTTATCTGTTGTCTCTATTACCTTGCATTTTCCTTAGTTTTGTCCAGAGTATTTTTTCCTCTTTGAATCTATTTTTTTATTGCATCAAAGAGTATGAATCTCACTTTTGTTTGGTTCAGGACTTATCCGTCGGCTCTTACAGTTCACTGTACCTTTAGAAACTGTCTCTGAATGTATAGGTTGAAGATATCTGTTTTATTTTTTTCATTCTTTGTCACAGTCATAATATACTGCCATTTAATTAGGAATTTTAGATATTAAATGCTTTTATGCTTGAGTTTATAATTGCACTAAACTAATTTGTGTAGTTTAGCACAGTGAGTTAACTCAGCCATTGTGACTTATTCAACAAATTATCATTAAAATGTGATTTAATAACAGTATATAAATTCAGCTGTGAATCAGGTCGTGGAATAGTGTGGTTTTGAATGGTGTTAGTTTTCTTATAGGGTAGTTATTGCTACATACTTAGGGTCAGTAGACTTTCCAAAAATAATTTTTTTCACAGTGGCAGTTTCAAGAGCTGATCAAAAGTTGATCTGGAAAATTCCTGCTTCAAATCTCATATATGCCACAGATATTTTATGTAGGCACACTGTTATTCAGGCCAAGTTAGGTATATTGAATGGATGGAACTGAAAAATGGTAATAAGTATTGCCAATAACTTGAATCTCCATATTTAGTCCTGCAGGGCTCCTTCCTTGAGGATGCGTGGAGAGATTGGAACCACAGTTATATCTTTTTTCCCCATGTACAGTTCCATCTGGTTTAAACTTGACCATTCCCATTGTCTAAAGAGTTGTACAAGACCAAAGTGAGATGGAACCTCAGAGGGAAGAGGAAGCTCAAAACAATTACCCTATCTCTTCTGTTTTGTAGGTGCCCAAACCTCTTGGAAGAGCCACAGAAGATGATGTAAGCCTTCCCATATGTCTTGTTTCTATCTTCCTTGCCACCTCTGACTTGTTCTATGATGTTATTTCCATCCTCTAACATACAAATTTCCTGTATCATTTTCTCTGACAGCTGGTGGCAGAGTTCCTTCAAGAGCAGAATGGCCCCGTGCTCTCCCGCGGCCCACAAACATTCAAGATGGATGATCTGTTGGCTGAGATGCAGGAAATTGAGCAATCTAATTTCCGACAGGCCCCACAGAGAGGTAAGCCAAACACCTTCTCGGGAAATGTGGGCATTATATCTGGACATTATATCTTTATTTTAAAAGTACAAAATCTTTCCCAGATGGCTAATAATGTTTATGTTTATGTTTATTATTAAATTTGTATACCGCCCTTCTCCCTTGCGGGACTCAGGGCGGTGAACAGGCATCAATAAAAACATACAAAAGACATTGATACATAAAATACTATAAAATAATATTAAATTGGGGCCCGTTCTAAAATCCAGAATAAAAACTCTTAAATAAAACCAATTAAACCAATTAAAAGCTACTACGCCAGGCGGGCCACACGGAATAAATGCGTTTTCAAGGCGGGACGGAAGAGGCGCAGGTCAGTGGTCGTATGTAGGTCAGGGGATAGGTCGTTCCAGAGGGCAGGGGCTGCCACAGAGAAGGCTCTCCCCCGGGGGGTCGCCAGGCGGCATGGTTTGGCTGACGGCACCCTGAGGAGGCCTAGTCTGTGGGAGCGAACTGGTTGATGGGAGGTATTTGGTAGCAGGAGGCGGTCTTGCAAATAACCAGGACCAGTGCCATGGAGCGCTTTGAAGATGGTTACTAGCACCTTGAAGCGCACCCGGAAAGCCACAGGCAGCCAGTGCAGCTCGCGCAGGAGAGGTGTCACGTGGGAGCACCCTAAGGCTCCCAGAATCCCCCGCGCGGCCGCATTCTGCACTAACTGGAGCCTCCGGGTGGACCTCAGGGGCAGGCCCATGTAGAGAGCGTTGCAATAGTCCAAGCGGGAAATGACGAGGGCCTGAGTGACCGTGCGTAGAGTGTCACGATCCAGAAAGGGACGCAACTGGTGAATCAAGCGAACCTGATAAAAAGCCCCCCTGGCCACGGCTGTCATGATCATCTAATGACAGCCGAGAGTCCAGGAGGACACTCAAGTTGCGAGCCCTCTCTGTGATTTGCCCCCAATAGCCAGCGATGGTACCAACTGGCTGTAACGTGACGCTGTAACGTGGCTGTAACGTGACGCTGGGAGCCACAGCCACTCAGTCTTGGACGGGTTGAGTCGAAGCCTGTTTCTCCCCATCCAGACTCGCACGGCCTCCAGACACCGGGACATCACTTTGACGGCATTGTTGGGGTGGTCTGGGGTAGAAATGTACAATGCCGATTTGGAGGGGGAAAAATACCAACAATATAATATTTGGAGGGGGAAAAATACCAACAATATAATAATAAAAGGCTGAAATATGCTATGAACACACTGAGAGGCAGTACATCCTGAAGGAAGGACGAGGTGGGTGGGTGTAGGGAGTACAGATGGGTGTCACAAATAGCCAAGTGTCAGATCTAGGATACTTGGAGTAGGACAGGCTATGGTCTTGTTTCTAAAAAGAGATGGAAAGTGCTGTGAATTATAGAAAAAAGCAGTCTGGTAGTGGTCTCACCTGTATGGATTGTGGGTGGGTGGTGTTGGGACACTTATTGGGACTCATTCTTGTTCCTCAGCTCCAGGGGTGGCAGCGCTGGCTCTCTCGGAAAACTGGGCACAGGACTTCGTTGGTGCATCTGATAATGCAGTTGAAGTTTCCGGTGCAGATTATGATGATACCGATTGGTCCCAGGAGTTCATTGCCGAGGTCACAGGTAAGGCTGCTTTTGGGAAGATGTGGGCATCTCTGTTGAATCTAATGGAGCAGGGTGGGAAAAATCAAAGCATCACAGAATGGATGCAGGATTGGCAGTATAAAGGATCTTTCCTGCATAGTGCTAAAGTATATCTCCTTTTCCCCATGCAATTCTTGTTTACCTTCTTTTTGGCACTCCTTTTTTTCTTCTGTCTTGCCTTCTAAAGACTAAGTCTGTAGGCCTAGAAAAGTATGTTTTTCTACAAAACATGTTTCTAGAAAAATATGTGTTGAGAGGTCAGTATAGTATAGTAACAAAGGGATTCAGGTTTAATTCCATTCTTAGCCATAGGAAACTACTTTGCGTTAGAGAAAAAAATAGGATATAAATCTAATAATAAACTCTGGGTCTGTTGCAGTTAAAATAACAATCGTGTGCCACCTGAATACATGTTTTTGTAGCATAGAATTTGCTCAACTAGAGTTTCTTTGAATACATAAATGGCATTCTGAATAGACCAATAATTTTTCAACAGGGTCTTAAGGGTACAGTTGCACTACCTCTTAGAGAAGGAAGATTGTGTGATAACCTTTCTTGGAATCTTGTCCTGTTTTATAGTTATTTGCACAGTGAAATGTTTCGTCTAGTGTTGTTAAAATTAGTCCAAATTAAATATGTTGCAAGTCACTCCCCTCCCCTCCCCCTTTTACCGTGATAAACAAGGCAGGATGGTTATTGGGGCTCTGCTTCAGTCTTATCTCTGTGCTTTCCTGATTTCGAAATCATTTTCCCAATCCCAGTTGCATTTTTCTGAACTTTTTCCAGATTAAAATGGGTGATGGTCACTAAGATAACAGTGTCCCAGCTGGAAGACTGTGACATAACTTTATGTAATAGCTCATATTTTGGGGTATTAGCTAGGGTATTAGCTCTAGGGCAGGGGTCTGCAAAGTCGGCTCTTTTAAGACTGGTGGACTTCAACTCCCAGAGTTCCCCAGCCAGCATAGCTGGCTGGGGAATTCTGGGAGTTGAAGTCCACCAGTCTTAAAAGAGCCGACTTTGCAGACCCCTGCTCTAGGGCATTAGCTAAGATAATTGAAGCTGACTTTGAGTAGGATAGTAGGTATTTATGTGCAATGATGCTTGATAACGCTTGTTGCCTCTCAGTGCCTCTTCTTCCTTTTCCTAGGCTGTTTAGTTAACTTACTTTTATCCCATTTCTACATAGATCCATTATCCGTATCTCCTGCCAAATGGGCAGAAGAGTATTTGGAGCAGTCAGAGGAGAAGCTGTGGCTGGGTGAATCAGAAGATCAGACCTCGGCTGATAAATGGTAAGTATCTCTGTGGCTTCTTCCCATAATTACATGTGAACCCTTTGGACAGGCTCTCATTGAGATGCCTTGTAAGGCTTTCCAAATTCAAAATTCGTACCTTGCAGCAGCTTATCTTTCTGAAAATCCCGCAGCAACAGGAGTGTTGGGATCAAATGGTCCTCAGTTCAGAGGATTTTTAATAGTGGGACAGAATTTATGAAAGATTCTAAACAGTGGAGGATCTTCCACGTTTACTGAATTGTTGTCCCATATTAGCCCTGTCACATTGGAAAGAAGTTCAGCTAGTCCTCAACTTACAATATTTGGTGACACTTCAAAGTTACAACAGCACTGAAAAATGTGTCTTCTGGCCATTTTTCAAAGTTACGACCTTTCCAGCATCGCCATGATCATGTGATCAAAATGCAGATGCTTGACAATGTTTTATACTTATGACCATTGCAGTGTCTTGGGGTCATGTGATCACGTTTTGCAACCTTCTGACAAGCAAAGTCAATGGGGAAGCCAGATTCACTTAATAACCGGACTACTAACTTACCAACTACAATCATTCACTTAACAACTATGGCAAGAAAGGTTGAAAAAAGGGGCAAAATTCACTTAACAGGTGTGTCATTTAACAACAGAAGTTTGGGGTATCTGTACAGCATTTTCTTAAGTGCATTGGGTTTCCATTCCTGACTGCCAGACTATCCAAGCTGTATATTGTCTCTTTCTTGATAAATGTATAAAATATTCTGAAGATGGATTAGATTCAGCAATTTTGAAGAGTTGAAAGCCAACTTGCCCTGAAGACCAAAAAGTAAACACCACGTATGTGATATATGTTCAAGGTGGAGTTATAATACATATAAAGTCGGACATACAAGTTCAAATGCAGCCATGCCTTATCTCTTGCACTCCTCTTGAGTAGTGAATTAGCAAGGAGGCTGCTTGCATAAACTCTGATGGCAATTCATTTCATAGCTTGCCCTCACCTTGTGTGAAGAAAGCAGAATTAGAAACCGATGCCAAAGACAATTTGATATCCAAGAATCCAATAGGAGCAGCTTTCAGACAGTGAGTGGGTATACTGTATTCCAGAGACCCATATATTCATATCTAGACAAATGTTTGCAAAATGTGCTTTATGGTATTTGTGGGGCTGAATTTGGCATCCACTTGAAATACTGAATGAGGTTATCTAAGGATTTGGGTGAGATCGAATTCAGTTTATATTTCAGTTCTGCTGAGGTTCAGGTTTCACTATGTATGGAGTGACTAAGATCAATAGATGAGATGGAGTTTTATCAAGTGAGATCAGTCAAATAAAGGGCAGTGTTAATGTAGGAAATTCATCTAGTTAGAGATAATTGTTGCATCTCCCTTGAAGGACCTTGTAGACAATTCAAGATAGCATTAAATCCAGACTTATCTTTGGATGTTAAGGTGGTATCTGTGTTACCTTTTCATTTTGATTGATTCTTTTTTTGGATTGTATACAACTACGGTACTTTTTTGGATTGTATACAACTACTAATTTAAACTATGGTACCAATTGAACTAAGCTGCTAGATTGACCTGGGCTAGATAAGTGAAACACATTTTTTCAGAGTTTAAAATATCCTTTAGGAGCCAGTTTATTCTGGATACAAATCAGTGTATTTGTGTACTCTTTGAAGCTTTTGACTGCCTAGTTCTGGATAATAAAAAGTTTGTTTGTTCTCTCATGTCTCTGTTTGAACATCAAGATATTTTTAGGGGCCTTCTTAGGGAATGCCTGGAACATAGACTTTTGTCAACTTCCCCCTAGAAACAAAACAGTTTTGTTATGGTTTGTGAATTATTTTAGTTATTTTATATTCATGTTGTAAAGGTAGAGGCTATGTTCTACTGATTTTCTTCTGTAGATGAAATTGACTGGAGTTTGTTTTTTATTTTATTTTTATGGTGTTTGTAGACTGCCCTGATCTATGTTAATTTTTTATGTTAAAATTTCATGTGTTTTTATGTTAAAATTCAAACTGGCATTTGAATTACAAACTGGAACGTGGGATAAATAAAAATCTAGTGCATATAAACCGATGGGTCAAATCACTTTTGAACATAGCATTATTTTAGTTTATCCTGACTCTTCCTGGTTTGTTCTGGTTTAGGTATGAGGAATATCAGCCTGAAGATGATCTGAAAAAAACAGCTAATGATTTTCTTGCAAAAGTGGATGATCCCAAGCTGAATGATTCTGAGGTAAAAATATGATTGGCATTTTCTTCAAAAGGAATACCGCACAGTTGTAAGGCTGGAGAGAAAATAATTGTGGGTATGTGCATGCTGGCTTATTTGGTCCTGTAACTCACTTGAACACCACTAGCTAGCAACATTTTCAGCTTAATAATAATAATAATTTAATTTTATATCCCGCTCTCTCTCCCCAAGGGGACTCGAGGCGGGGCACAGGCAATTAAAAATACAAATAAAACCACAGACAAATACAAAATACAAAGTTAAAAATAGATTAAATTGATCCTGCGCTAAAACCCATAAACTAAACTAAAAATTACCCCTAAAAACCCCTAACCTAAAAAGAGACTACCCAAGGCCGGCCAGACGAAAAAAGTGCGTCTTTAATTTTAAGCGGAAGGAGCGGAGGTCCGTGGTTGTCCTGATATCGGGGGGAAGGTCATTCCAGAGGGCTGGGCCCGCCACAGAGAAGGCCCTTCCCCTGGGCGTCGCCCGCTGACAAAGTCTAGTGGACGGCACCCGGAGAAGTCCCTCTCTGTGGGAGCGAATCGGCCGTGAGGATGTATGGGGCAGGATCCGATCCCGCAGCTTCAAGGGCCATATATATATACCCATATACACACACACCCCGCCCCTTCTGTGCTTCCTTGTGCCTCATCTTTTCTTCCAGACGTCTTGGTTTAAAGCACTCAGTGTGCATTGCTATGAATCATCTGGGTTTCCTCCAGCTTGCTGACCATCTGACTGGTTGGGCTACCAGTGACAGCAAAATGAGGGAAGAGCAGTGGTGGGATTCAAAAAAATTTACTACCAGTTCTGTGGGCGTGATTTGGTGGGTGTGGCAGGGGAAGGATACTATAGAAAGCTCCATTTCCTGCCAATTAGCTGGGACTTGGGAGGCAGACAATAGATGGGGGCGTGGCCATTCAAAGGTGGTATTTACAGGTTCTACGAACTACTCAAAATTTCTGCTACCGGTTCTTCAGAACCACCTCTGGGGAAAAGGGCTTTTCTGTTGAAAAACAGAAATGTCAAGGCTCCCCCCCCCCCCCCCCCAGCAAATGCTTGGTTGGATTTACTATTGTTACCTCATATGGAAAATGAAGGATTCTACATCTCTTGATTTTCTTAAGGATAGCCGTTCTTATCTCTGGATGTGTTGGCCAACTTAGCAGTTCTGAAGACTATTTGAGAGAAATGGGGTTATTCTTGTAAAAGAAAAGAACCCGAGCAACTGCATTCGGGAAGGCTGTCTTAGAAGATTGGTGCTTTGCTGCCAAGAGTGTAATCTGCTGGCTATAGAGTTGTGGAATTTCTCCTAGTGAAATCCTTGCTCATGTATGAAACCTTCTGGGCAATTATGAGCAAAAACCATTAGGAAATGAGGGGTTAAATACAACCATGCTTGGAACCTCCTCTCTCTGCTGCAGCCTTCTGCTTTTCATCAGGGAATCCCTTACACAACATGATCATCTTAGTAGTTCTTGTACTCGGTATCATAATGGAGTTTTTCTTAATGCAGACACCCTCCCTTGCTTCCCCTCTGCAATCATTCATAGTAGAACAGCATTCATTTTCTTAAGGATTACTTAGGAACTGTGAGGCCAGATTTACTCTTATTGTCGGATCAAGATAAATTTGGGATGAGTCTGGGTGAAAAAGTGTGGTTCTGTAGCAGGACTTAACCTGGGTTTGGGCTGTATAGTAACCTTTTTGGAGGATTTTCTAGAGATATATTGCTAGCATTGTGCAATTATTTTAAATTACCACTGATTCCCATGTGCCCAGTAAAGCTGAACAGGTCTCTTGCCTTTCCTTGAAAAGTCTGCTCAGGCCAGATGCAGGCAAATTCAGGCAAAAGATATATTTTGGAGGTGTAAGGACATGAATAATGATACGATCTCTACCTGTGTCTCCTTTCTTCATGCAGTTCCTAAAATTTGTTCGCCAGATTGGAGATGGGAGGGTATCCATCGAGGCCAATCGGGTGACCATTAATCCCAGGGACCAGGATAAGGCAGAGCAATGGGCAACTGAGTTTATTCAGCAGCAGGTAGGATTCCTGGCTGCTGCTTTCAGCAGGAGAACTCATGGCAGCTTGCTCCATGTAGCCAGTAAGTGGATTTGGGGCCCAGAACTGAGCAGAGCATCTGTAGACGAGGAGCAAGACAAGAGTCATTCCCGTCATAATTCTGTTACAATAGCCTGAATGTTATATGTTGCTTTCCATTATTTAGCTGTGACATGAAAGATTTCCCCCCTCTGTCTTCTCCTTTTAGGATGCATCTGAAGCCTGGGTAGATCAGTTTGCACACACTGGGAATACGCTGGACCCGGATTCAGAATTTGAGCAGGCCAAGACTGCCGTGGAGGTAAAGGGCATGGCTCTCCTCCTTCTGCGACTTTTAATGCATTTATATGAGGACACTGGATATTTCCTTTCTCTCCTTTCTCTAGTCAGATGTGGATTTTTGGGACAAATTGCAGGCTGAGTGGGAAGAGATGGCCAAGCGAGACGCAGAGGCTCATCCTTGGCTTTCAGAGTATGAGGATTTTGCCAGCTCCACTTACGACAAGGTACTGCTGTGGAAAGAACGCTGTGTTTTGCCCTCTCTGTCCCTCACTTTTCTTTTTGATTGTACAACTCTTACTAGTGAGTGTTTGGATAGGAAATCTTATTTAAAAAAAGGTTGAGAACTAAGAAGCTGTTATGCTGTCTATGGAAAGCATAAATAATTAAAAATTCTTATTTTTAAAAAAGATAACATGGAATAAACAGAGTGTAACTTTTTCTTTGCATTATCTTCTTCCTCTCCTGCTAACTCTGCCTGCCTCCAAATTTTCTCATTTCAATGCATTTTGGCCCTGGGTAACCATTGAAATGCATCCTTCAGTGGTTTGCCACTTTGGATCTCCCAGAGCCAATAGAAGCTGGGCCCTGTAGCGGGTGGTGGAGACATGTTGGCAAAGTGTTCAAAGGACACATTTTGATGATGGCTAGATGCAGTTACCTGCCCCTGCCTTCTGTACAAGTGTTAGTTTACCATCATTTCTATTATTTTGGAGGCAAGCGAGCTATGCTGATTTTCCTGCAGAAGGTAGAAGATGTGCCTAGAGATAGAAGATGCTCTCTGCTTACTTACCTCTGCACCTAAGACTCCGCTTGTCCCCTTCAGTGCTGTCTCACACATGGACTCTGATTAATTGGCAAGGAAAGATGCACCACCCTGGACTTGCAAGCAGAAGAGAAAAGCAGATGGACGAATCCTTCCTCTTGTTGTTCCTTAAATAAGCAGCAAACCCCGCTGTGGAGTAGCAAGTGTCCCATCTCTTTCCTAACATCCTGGGAGAAGCCTTTAGAAGCAACTAATGTTTTCTTCTCCTTCCCTTGTAGGGATACCAGTTTGAAGAAGATAACCCTGTACGGAACCACCCACACCCTTTTGAGGAGGGGCTGAAATGTCTGGAGGAGGGGCATCTTCCCAACGCTGTCTTATTCTTTGAGGCTGCTGTGCAACAAAAGCCTGACCATATGGAGGTGAGCGAACTGAGCGCCAGGATCTCTCAGTTTATGTCAAATGGCAGCTTAGCTCCTGTGTGCTGCAGGGAGGAGCAACTCCAGTCATTTGGAATTAGATTACCCTATTATTCGGAGTATAAGACGCACCTTTTTCCCTCAAAAAAGAGGCTGAAAATCTGGGTGGGTCTTATACACTGAATATGGCATTTGTTTGCCTCCTGAAACCCTACCCCCTTCACCAAAATGGCCGTGCATAGCTTGTAGGAGGCTTTCAGAGAGCTCCTCGGGGCATGCCCCCTGCCAGCTCCCAGGAGCACTCTATAAGTTTCCTAATGCCCTGTTTTTTTTTTGACAAAAAAGGGGCCGTTTTTGTGGAAAATGGGCAGGTTTTTTTGCTCATTTTTGCCCCCCCCCCCCTTCCCGGAACACTTTATAAGCCTCCTAAGGGCTGTGCGTGCCTTTTTTTGAAAAAAAAAAGGGGGGAGCGTTTTTGCGAAAAATGGGCCGTTTTGGGGAGGTTTGCAGAGTGCAAAAACTTTGTTTTTAATTTGCCTCTTCAAAACCTTGGCGTGTCTTATATTCTGAAAAATACGGTATATTCCTTTGTGACATTCTTAACTGGAAGTGGGTGTTCTTTACCTGGGTGCCAAGGACTCATGTGTCAACCGTTCCAGTTGGCACATTCTAAAAAAGGAATTCCTGGTCCAGAGAGTTCACCAAGAGTAAAACTTTAGTGAAAGTGTCCATCCAAAAGTACAGCAGAAGCAAAGTCAGTTTTGAGGTTTTCCCGCAAACACCGGGATAGGTAAACTCCCCTTTCTTCCCTGGGCCCTCACGATTGATTGTCCACCAATTACATTCAGTGCTTTTGTTTTGGGAAAACAGTTTAAACAGTTTCAACAGTTCTCAGGACTTGACCTTGGTGGATATCTCCTCTCAGGCAGCAGAGGGTTCTCATGCATTCCTTAGCCGTCCCCTCTCTCTAGGAATTTACCAACCCCCCCCCCCCCCCCCCCCGTTTCTGTTTGACAAACTACGAGCCAAAATCAGGTGCAGGTAACAATGAAGACGAGTCAGTTTTGATATCACATTCCTCTTTTGCAGAACTGGAGCAAAGTTGCTTCAGAACAGACTTTAGTTCTTTGGTCTCCTTTCTGGACAGGGTTAGGGCCCCAATTAAGGGAGGAAGTATACTGCTTTCCTCTTCTGCCTTTCGGCTTCCTCCCTTAATTGGGGCCCTAACAGGGTGTTATGGAACAATTATAGATACTTATCCTCCTGTCTCAGCTGGTGCAATAAGAGAACCTGGCTGGCTGAATGGCTAAAGGCTCTTGCCTGACAGGCAATACAGCCCCGGTTCGAATTCATGGAATTCATGGCTTTCTGTCTAGATGGTCTCTGATGATGAGCCGAAAGGCAGAAAAGGAAACAGTATGTCTCCTCCCTTAATTGGGGCCTAACAGGGTGTTGTGGAACAAGTATATACTTATGCTCCTGTCTCAGCTGAGCAGGAAGAGAACCTGGTGGCTCAAGTGGTAAGGCATTTGCCTAGCATGTAATACAGCCCCGGTTCGAATCCCAGTAAGGGTATGGCTAGCTGATGAGAGCTAAAAAGCTGGAAATAGATCTATACTAGTCTCCCTGACTTATTTATTGATCAGCTCAAAAACGTAATTCACACACACACACACACACACACACACACACACACACATATCTATCTATATATCAATGTTTATGTCAGAGCACCTGGTATGTATTTATCAGTACAAATGCATGTGTGTGTGTGTGTGTGTGCGCGCGCGCACGTTAGTTTTATGAGCTGATCAATAAATTTAAATTTGAGAGACCAAGATAGATCTATTTCGAGCTTATGGGTAGAGCCGGTTAGGCTGTAGTGCTAGGCTTCTGCCTTGGATGCATTGCAGCCCCGGTTCGAATCCCAGTGGGGTGTGGCCAACTGATGAGAGCTAATAAGCTCGAAATAGATCTATCTTGGTCTCTCAAATTTAAATTTATTGATCAGCTCATAGAACTAACACATATCTAAAAAAAAATTAAAAAAAATTTACACAACGTAATTCATGGTTCTCTGTCTAGATGGTCTCTAGTGATGAGCCGAAAGGCAGAGAGGGAAACAGTATGTCTCCTCCCTTAATGGGGCTCTAACAGGAAGTTGTGAAAACAATTATATATATGTGTGTGTGTGTGTGTGTGTGTGTGTGTATTAGTTTTATGAGCTGATCAATAAATTAAATTAGAGAGACCAGGATAGATCTATTTCGAGCTTATTAGCTCTCATCAGCTGGCCATACCCTTTACTGGGATTTGAACCGGGGCTGTATTGCATGCCAGGCAAAGAGCCTAGCACTTCAGCCACGCCGGCTCCCCTATTGCATCAGCTGCTGCTGGACTCTTCTAGTGAAGAGTCCTAGGAGTCTGCCCTGGAGGAGGAGGGAGACCTTGAGGAAGCAGAGAGTCTGGTTGGCCAGCAGGAAGTGCCTGGGTCATGGAGCAGTGGGGAGGATCAGGGGCAGTTTGCCCCTGATGCTAGATTACTCAGGGCTGAGAAAAGGAGGCAACAGTTACGTAAGAGGCAAGCTCGTAAGCCCTGATGAGCACCAGCTGGTTGATGAGTGGCCCCTCCCAAGAGAGCTTATAGGGAAGGCTTTGGGGAGGGGTCATTTGCAGGAAACAACAGTTACAACTCATCATTGGAAATTCTGGTCATTCGAGTCTGCAATTCTCTGTCTGTATTTGTTACGTGAGTTAGTACTCGCAGCCTAGGAGATAGTGGCATGCAGCCAAGCTTGTGTGTGTGTCTGTCTGTGGGGCAGAACACCTCACCATTCTGATTGTTCTCCAGAGCAGCTGTTTGAGTATGGTTAAGTCACTGGCTCTCAGGGCCAGCTAGTTGCTTTTGATGTGCTATCAAATGAACGTCCCCTCCTCCCCAGCAATATTTTCCTCCCTGCAAAGGCAAAAAAAGATGGTGAGGAGAAAAGAAACATCGGCCCTTTCTTCCATGCAGCTCTGAACAGAACTCTTGTTTTTGTCATTTTCTTTGTATTAGGCTTGGCAGTACCTGGGGACCACCCAAGCTGAGAATGAACAAGAGCTTGCTGCAATAAGTGCCCTCCGACAGTGAGTAGCTTACCTGAGCAGCAGACGTGCGACCTTCCAGTGTGGTAGGCCAAAGGCCAATGATGCTGAGTGTGGAAGGATGTGTGGTGAACTTTAGCTGTACCCTTCCATCTTCTCCTCAGCCTGAAACAAAACTAAATCCATTGTTTGCAGCTTTGAAGTGGGGTTAGCAGGAGTTTCTTTCTTAGCGCAGAAGAATTGGATTGGTAAATCAAAGGGATAGGGTTGCACCAGCTGCATCAGTTGTATGCCTTACGGTATTACTTTTCTATAGGTGCCTGGAGTTGCAGCCCGGAAACCTCACTGCACTCATGGCTTTAGCTGTCAGTTTTACCAATGAATCGCTGCAGAAGCAGGCATGTGAAACCTTGCGCGACTGGCTGTACCACAAACCGGACTACGCTCATCTGAGGGGAAAAGAACCCGAAGGGGAGAAATCTAGCCCAGGTCTGGGGTCCTCCAAACGTGTTCTGGGTTCCCTCCTAACTGAGTGAGTCTGCAGAATGAGCAATAAATGGGAACTGGGCAAAGGAGGCAAGATGGGACTGACAGTCGCCCTTCCTACCACATCCGTCTCTTCGTTCTTCCCTTCCTCAGCTCACTTTTCCACGAGGTGAAGGAATTGTTCTTGGCAGCTGTCCGTAGCAACCCCGATGTGGTGGACCCAGATGTGCAGTGTGGCCTGGGCGTTCTCTTCAACCTGAGTGGCGAGTATGAGAAAGCTGTGGATTGCTTCACTGCTGCCCTGAGCTCACGGCCAAATGTAAGGAAGGCACAAGCGGGGGGGGGGGGGAGGGGGGGGAGGAAAAGGAGTAGTAGGAGAAAGCGGCATTGTTTTCTCACTTCAGGCTGCTTTCTGACTGCAGGAGTCAGTTCTTAAGAGTCTTCCATACCAAAAGCGGAATGGAAATCGATGGGGAAATACCAAGAGCGGTTATTTCTCCATCGATTTCTAAGTGCAGGTCACTCGATGCGACAGCCATCTTAGTAACAACCAAGAGAAGCACTTAGGAATGCTATCTAAAGCGACAGCACTTCTGTCATTCTCAAGCAGCCTTCACCACAACCTTGCAGAGGAAGTGAATCTGTTTCCTATGGGCATGACTGAGGGGAGGCTTCAATCAGAGAGAGAAATCTCTGCCCCCCCACCACCAATAAGCTTATGGCAGAGCCAAGAGCTGGGTTTTTTGGTTGTTATCTCAGCCCCTGAGCTATCATCCTTCCCCTGCAATCTTTATCCGTTGCAAGGGAAAGAGAGAAATGTAGAATGACACTCAATCACTGCCAGTCCAATCTGCTTCACAGGATTGTTATTGAAGGGGGGAAATGGGAGGGAGGACTATAGAAAAGCACAGTGAGATAAAGTCTGGAAGGTTTGAGAAGAATGGGAAGAAAGGGGAGGGGAGGAAAAACAAAAGTTCTGCCAAGTCTGACCAAACCTGGTTCCTTCTTTCTAGGATCATCTCCTTTGGAACAAGTTGGGAGCTACCTTAGCCAACGGGAACCGGAGTGAGGAAGCTGTAGCTGCTTACCGGCAGGCGCTGGAACTTCAGCCGGGCTATATACGTTCTCGTTACAACCTAGGCATTAGTTGTATCAACTTAGGGGCCCATAGGTGAGTTGGGTAGCTTTAAAGCTGAGGTTGGTTCTACTGATGCTTTTGATTAGATGAGGCCACCATAGACTTGGACTATTACATGATCAGGCAACTCTGAAAGTATTTCCCAGAGAAATTGGCATCCCAGTTGACTCATAGTGCCTTCACCCATTTCACCTCCTCTTTCAAAAAGTCATATCCACTGGCTTTTGGTGGGTCTCATCTATTGTGGTACTTAAAAGTTTGCGATCCCTTTTAATATTTCTGCACAAATATGACCTAAAACATGATCTGTTTTCCACACAAGTTCTAAAAGTAGATCAAGAGAACCCAACTAAGCAAAAAAAGTCAAAACGTTATACCTGTTCATTTATTTACTGAGCATAGCGATTAAGGTGCTGGCCTAGAAACCAAAAGATGTTGAGCTCTGCGCCCGCTGTAGGCGTGAAAGCTGATTGGATGATTTTGGGCCAATCATACACTCTCAGTTCTACTCACCTCACAGGGTAGTTGTTGTGGGGTCAATAGGAGCATCTGCTCTATTCACTGCTTTGAGTTAGCTTTAAAGGAACAAAGGTGAGGGTAAAAATCAAATAAAAAAATGATCCGAAGTTAAGTATTTGTGTTGGCAAAATCAGCAAAGAAGGACTAAGGTGTATGGGAAAAGAAAGCCTTAGAGCTGCTCTCTCTCTCTCCCCGTGGCTAACCTTTGGGGCAAGTCTTGATGGTGAGCTGTTCTTGATTCCCTCTAACTCCCTTCATTGCCATGTGCTGCTGTCTTGACAGAGAGGCTATAGAACACTTCTTGGAAGCCTTGCAGATGCAGCAGAAGAGTCGTGGGCCACGGGGCCAACAGGGAGCCATGTCTGACAACATCTGGAGCACCCTCCGCATGGCCCTCTCTATGCTGGGCCACAGCAACCTCTATGAAGCAGCAGATGCCCATGACCTTCCTACCCTCCTACAGGCTTTTGCTGTTCAGCAGTGACTCCTGGATGGGCTCCCTTGTGAATGCAGGAGGAGCCCTCCCCCATACCGGTCTCTTCTTTCTCTTCCCACCCAGACAAAAATGGCCGAGTCAGGGACGCTTCTCTTTTAATTCTCAAGCTGTCCCTGGAAACAGCATAAACACCTATTTTCTGTTTCCTTTTTAGGGCAGGTCACTGGTTTACATGTTGTGCTGGATCATATTTCTGTAAAATTAAGCTTCCTTAACCTATGCAAATCCAGCAAGGAATGGTACCTACTGTGTGCCTGTCCCAGCCTGCAAAATTTAGTTTAGGGGTGGGGGTGGGGGTGGAAAGCAGCCCTTTGAGCAGAAAAGTATTTAGGTTTCCCTGCAGTGGTGTCTTCCAGGCACAGATTTAAAAGTAGTGGGCTTTTTTCTTATAGGTCAGTCTCTGTGATAACAAGGAAAGGAATTCTGGCCCTTGAAGACGGACATTAGTGTTGCCTGCTAAATCTCTTGCAGAGTATTTATGCTGATGTTCTTTGCACATCCGGTTAAGGTGGTTTCGTTAGGTTGAATCAAAATATGGATTTTGGACTCTGGACTTGAAAAGTGCTGCTAATGTTAAAGGGACAACAGGAAGGGAATGAACACTGCTTGTGAAGTAGCAACGTAGCCGATGTCACCACCCCAGAGATGGGAAAGGAGCAGCTGTATATTTATTAAAGTCAGAATGTATCTGGGAAGCGGCAGACTTGGCAGTTACCAGAAACACAAAGTGTGGGCCAAGAACTTTCTCTCAATTACCTTTTTGGTTCCTCATAAAGGGGGTGGGCTATCTCTCTTCATCAGGCTTTTCCCTTTGGTGTAATTGGCTCTTTATAAATATATGTATATGATTTTTGTTGGGAAAAAGTTTTTAAATTGTAAAGTATTTTGTATAATAGAAAGTGAAAGAATAAAACCTGCCAAATTAAGATTTTCATTTTGTCCATTGTTTGCCAGAAAACATCAGGGACCACCATCTGACCACTATCATTGTTAACTTGCATATTTTTTTTAAAAAAAATCTCCCTTTCCATTATATTACAATTCACACTTTTTGTACAACTTAGAGCTACGTTTCTGAGGAGTTTCACTCATTTCTAACATAATTGGCCTCCTCAGTCATTCTCAGGTAGGCAGCCATACTCATTTACAGGTGGTGAAAGCTGCAAGGCCCAAGGCCTTTTAGGGGAGATTGGAAGGAATTCATTTGAAACTCCTTATAAAATCAGCCCTTTCAGAGCTTTTGTCATACATTATATTCTGTTGAGGTCTCCTTTAAAAAGGGAATAAAGCTCAAGAAACGGTGATTAAAGAAATAATTCTAGAGGATTTTTCCAGGCCCAAAAATGAAAAAGGCCACTAGGTTATCTTTCATCTTAGCCTTCTTCTTCCTTTGATTTATGACTTTGCATGATGAATAAACTCAGCCAGTATCTAAAATATATCTATTTTTATTGACTCTGGGCAGGGACTGGCAAAAGGAGGAAGCTGAATGCTTCCTTTCCTGATCTTCGCACCAACATTTTAGTACTAGAATAGATACAGAGCTGCACGATGCTGATTTTCTTATTACACAGTTGAGAGGATGCACACTGACTCCTCCAGCCATTAACAATTACCAAATATATATGTAAAGCGGTCTTATTTCAAACTCTCTAACATTATCAGTGAAGCTGCTTTTTCTAAACACCCTTAATTTTTAGGGTTTTCCCCAATCCCCCATTAAATGTTTTATGCTTAATATTATCTGCAGTTTTGTTTCTAGGATATGTTTTAGCCATGTTTCTAACAGATAATTCTGAATGATTTAATTTGGGAGGATTTTTGGGCAAGGGCAAGTTTTTAAAAAAAGAGTCTTAAAATGCTGGAAGAGGCCCTCTTTTATTTAGCTCTCCAAAAGACACACATTATGAGCTTATCTTACATCTGCACAATTCAGGAGGCAGCCATACTCTTTGATTTGAGGACATGCACAGCCATATGGTATAAACATTACAAGCAGTACAAATATTAATTGTAACATACAAGAATAATAGACTTGGCATCCCTTTTAACAACCAGTAGTGAAACTTTGTGATATATTACAAAAAAAGACAAAAGACCTAGGGGTGAAAGTTCAAGTGCTGCTTGCAGAAGCCTACAGCTGCTTATGCTACTGACCTTTTTTATTTTAAACAAAGCTCATCTTACATGGCCAGAGAAAAGAGTCAAGGGAATGATTGAGCCATTGTGTAGAAATAAATCTGGTATATTTAAGGCTGCCTATTCTGACATCTCTGGAGTGCTGCGTTCTGCACATCAGCTACTGCTTTCCCTCTTTTAAGTGTGTGTGTTTGTGCGTGTGTGTATGTGTGCAAGGTGTTGGTAGATTTACAACCTACAGTGATGCCCAGAAGTGGTTTATTTATTTATTTTTTATTATTCCATCCTCATACTACCTTTGAAAATTAGAACAGTTATTGAACTTTTGGCTGCATATAAAATCTGCATTATTTCTTAAATTTCTTTTCACACTGGAGTACTTCGAAAAATCCAATTTAGCTTCCATTGTCTGTGCGCAATGCTTCCAAAGCAGCCCTTTTTAGTTTTGTTTTAGAGAACAAATGAAGTGAGATACAGTAATGAGCACAGGGGGAGAGAGAGAAATCACTCTTTTTCTTACATTAGAACTCAGGATGACACCCAAGGAATGGGATGGGAATGCATTCATGGCAAAGGCATACAGGTTTCAACAAGACATTAGAATACATATTAAAATGTATGAAGATATTTGAAGGTACAATGGCCATGTGTGCAGATGACTTTAAAAGGGGAGCAGACAGTTTACATCAAGACATTTTTAACAGCCATTTCTTGTGATTATCGTAGAAAATGTGAACCAGACAGCATAAGCTGGGGAGAAGCAACAATAGAATATTGTTTTCATATTTAGCTTTTGGAAGCATTTGTGGGATAGCTCTGAGAAACAGGATTATGGCTTAGATAAATCTTTGATATGATCAAAGGGAAACTATTTTTTTAAGAACTAAGTAAACTATTTTTCGTTTTGATATACGTTGTTAGAAGCAGCTTAATTGACTAAACATATTTTAATCCCTTTTAAAATGTCATGTCTAGCTTAGACCTTAGTAACTAATTCACTAATATCACTAGTGTTGTTATGAAGGTACAGCAAAGTGGCACACAAACAGAAAATATTTGCACCAACAGCAAGTGGGGGAAGCAAACAAACCATTTAGTAGGATGCCAATAGGTAAACGGCATTTGCTAGGTATGAAATTCAGTTCCTGTTCAACCAACACAATGCTATCAGCAGTGTGACTCAGTAGAAACAGAGGAAGATACCAATGAATATTAAGTAGGTTAAACAAGAGTTTGGAAAGTTCATAACTACCTTGATGAATGGTGACGTCCCCCAACTTCTTCACAAATAAATCCACCCATGAAGAAGTTCAGGAAGAAAACTTCCATTCGGCCTGTTTTTTTCCCCAATGACAAATGTATGGCCACCACTTACAAGAAAGAAACTATGACTTGTTGTAAATTACTTTTATCATCCTTATTACTTGCAAGATTATTTTTAAATAACTAGAAAGTAATTAAGATATTCAGGAGGTACATGGAACACTGCTAACATATATAGCTCACTAGTGACATTTGGGGTATGGTCTCTGTATTTTTCTTAGTGGCTTTCCTAATGGAAACCCCCAAGCTCTCCAAACTTGGAACCCTGGAATAGAACTGGGGCGACTCTAAGATCAAATGTCCTATCATCAGCCTCACAGAGTACCATACCCCCCCCCCCCACCCTTAGGTTTTCTCGTAGGAGGACAGTGAGGGTAGAATTGAAGCCAAAATATTATGTATACATCTTGAGCTCCTGAATAAAATCTGAAACATAATACATCGAACAAGCAGGTATGTGTACTTCTGTGTATATATGTATATGTGTAAGTCTAACTATCCAATGAAGAAAATAGGGTACTCAATCCACCTTGTGACCAAGCATAAACAGTTGATTGAAGAACCCAAATGGTACCAATCTGCTTTCATTCAATCAACTTTAAAGTCACAAGAATATTTTAAGATTTTAAAGCCACATGAAATGGCTTTTATGTCTTCAGCCTTAGGATTCCTATTGTTTATTTTGAACCAAACCAGGGCAACCTTTACTTGCTGTGTGGAATTACCACAAAGGAAGCTTTCTAATGCATGCTGGAGAGATGGCTGTTGACTAATACAAAAGGCTTCCAGGACTAGTGCAGGACTAGCACGTGGAAGCCATTCTGCCCTAAATAAACCATTCAATCTGAATGTAGATTTCTTTGTCTGGAAAAACAAACCCCAGCATCAGTGAGCTTAGAAATAAAAATCCCCTGAGGTTTCTAGCAGATAAAACGTATGGTTTTTCAGACCCTTTCCCTACAAAATAATCTTGATAATAAAATCCTTAATGCTTTGATAAAGATATATTGAATTCTTGTTACGTATTAAGCTATTTGGGACAGGCTTAATTTTATGACTTTCTTTAGCCTCAATATGAGGTGTAAGGTCTACATCATCTAGGCTTATATTTACAAGAATTCTGAAAATTTCAAGGGAAAAGAGCATAACCGTGTTGATTATATCTCACATCAATTATTTAATGTCTTCAGAATGCCCTGAATTTTGAAATAATCCAGGGGCATTTTAACTACCATATACATAACACTGAAGGCCATTTTGTATTGGTTTATTTTTTTGTTAAGACTCCAAAATTGTAACCTACATTTTCTTTTCCATCAAAATCTGTCACTTCAGGATTAAATTAGATTTGATGAAGAAATCCAGTTGACTGGATTTCAAGACTTTTAAGAACAGCTTTTGGTATGCGGGATGATAATATTAGGGGAGTTAATCAGGTCCATGTTAAGTTTCTTCTATTCATTAGCATTCTTAGTGGAGATCCACTACAAATTTCTTACTGTCACTGAAGCAATCACAGAGAAATATATCTACCTTTTACATCCAAGGTAATATCTTTGTACAAAGATATTAAAACATTAGTTCCTGTTGGACCGTCGGTCTCTCCTAACTATGTCAGATGTAAGTGAATGCCCCAACCCTGGAAGTCTTTAAGAAGATGTTAGATAGACATTTGTCTGAAATGGTAAAAGGTTCCTGCCCACGCAGGGGGTTGGACTAGAAGACCTACAAGGTCCCTTCCAACTCTGCTATTGTATTATTGTAAGTTAAGCAGTGACTTAAATTCAAATGTATATTTATTAGTTTCTTGTTATTCCCAACCAGAAGCCATAGTATTAACAACATAGTATTAATAATAGTCCTGGATAAAGTAATAAAACTTTGGCTATAGTTATATGTTTTCCTCCTACATATGAGCAGGTCTTCTACTTATGTGTGGAAAGTCCAATAAATAATAACACGTCAAGGTTGTTTTGCTGTTTAAGGATTGTTATGTATTTTTTGTTATGTATACTGTACAATTTATTCTAATATGCCTTTCTGGTTTGTACGTGTGTCGTTTTTTCCCTCCATTTCCTTTTAATTTTTGCATCTGGTTAATGTTTTTCTTCTTTTTGTGCATGTGTAAATTACACACAAATATGGAACATCTAAGCAGCTGCTGAGCAAGCCCAGAGATTTGTTTAGAGTACCAGAACTGAGTGAGAGCTCATCTATAGTCTATGCAAAAATCCTTTCATGGTTTGTCCAAGTGGTTTCACTTAAGCCTCTCATTTTTGAGAAAGGGACAGTCATTCTCTGGTAAACCTTGTTCAATGAATGGAAGCCAGAAATCCCTGCCAATCTACTATAAATCACCCACCACCGTTCAGTAGATCCTAAATTACCTCCAAATCACCCCTGAATAAATGGATAGTTAATTCCAAAGCACTAGAGTATACTCCATAAAAAGGCATTAAAAACAGAGAAGTATCTACATTGTCCCCTCAAACAATTGATTCACTTTAGCAACTGCTTGCAATCTATGATAAGCAGGCTAGGAAGGCCGCATGTTGCATTGACCCAGGACTTGATTCATTGGGGTTAATTAAATATAGTACAATTGGGTAGAATTTGCACAGCATACTAAGCTAAAATACAATTGGCTTGAGCTTGGCATAGACATACCTGACTTCAACCATCCAGATGCTCCTAGAAGCTAGTTCTCTGAATCTGATGCCAGCTACCAGCAGTCCTTGTACCTGCAGCCCAGATCTTGGTGCATGCCTACTTTAGCGCACTGCACTAACCCAGCCACTGTTCAATATGCTCTCACAGCTCAAATGGAGTTTTCCATTGCATTTATCAATGCAATAGAAATATTGCTTTATTTATATGGATAAATAGAAATATTTCCAGTGTGTGGGAAAATGTGAAGTGATTCATCTGTAGAGCTTTTGGAAAAAGAGGGCCCCCTCTAATGATATGCAAATACAGGTCCAGCGGAAGATTCAATCAGAATTCATTACAATCAGTCTTAATTCTACTCCTGGCTTCTTGCTCAGTTCTTTCTGTATGAATAGGAGCTTATGGAACTCAGCCTGGCAACTTCTGTCTGTAAAACACATTTTAAAGTGTAGGAATTGCAGGCATTAGAGTGACCAATCTCTGACATTCATTCCACATGTGGCAAAACCTAACGTTTAACTATACCTGCCATTTATTTGCCCATTAAAAAAAATTCTAAAGTCACAGAACAAGGTTAAACTAACTGCATATTTTTTCTATTGAAATATGATTCAATTGATACATTTTGAAAACATAACTACATTATATTGAACTAGCTTACTTTATTAATAGCTTTTCATAATCGAATCTGGTTCTGGTGCTATACCCAGGTTCATAACAGAATCTGGTTATCCCAACAATTGTCCTTGTGCTGCTATGTGCTATGCTCTTATTTCCTAAACTTCTGGATTATTTTTTTTTCTAATTTGTGGGACACACAACTTCTTAGATCTGCTCTTCTCCATTTGAAGCTCTTTGATGCACAAAAGGCCTGCTAGGGTAGAGATACCATCCAAGGCTGACAAGAAATAAAGGGCAGATTTTCACTCTCTGTATTTCTGTACTTTCTTTATGACAGTGTTTCTCAATCTTGGCAATTTTAAGATATGTGAACTTCAGTTGGCTGAGGAATTCTAGGAGTTGAAGTCTGAACATCTTAAAATTGCCAAGGTTGAGAAACTGCCCTAGGAATATGGCTTCTCTTCCCTTTCTCTGCCTTCAAGGTGAATTAAATTTGGATCTTCTACATCAGTCTCCAGGCAGTAGCACTGGGTAACAGGGTAATGTCTCTGAAGACCACAGAATTCTATTTTTTAGTTATGAAGCATCTGCTCTGGCTTCATGTGTAAAAATATCACTATTTATAATTTTAAATACTTTACAAGTTCAAGTTACTGGCTGAACATTATTTAACATGCTTCCATGGGTACTGGAGAATATTTTCTAAAGCAAACCGTGTGACTTGTTTTATGTAAAGCAGTAAGTTTCATCTTGTTGTAAAGTTGCTAAGCAGTTTTACATATAAAGGGAAAGTAATATATACAAGGAAGAAAAGGGATAATGTACATTGACGTAAAAGCAGAGCATATTAATGGAACCTTCAACACACTCGCAGGTTGGTGACTTGGACCTCTGCAGAGGTGGAAAAGAGAATAAGGAAAAAGTTCTTCTATAGGATAGCTGGGAAAGATATCTTCTTGCCCTTCCAAAGTTTGTTTTCTTGCATCTTCCACAACCATGGGTGGTTGCACTAAAAGGATAGCTAAAGACATGCTAAGGAACTGTTTCTCTCAGCTTTCCTTTGAAAGTGGATATAACTTGCTGAGTCTAACAGTAAGAGGGATTAGAAATGTGTTCAATTCTTCTCTCCATCCAGGAGAAAATTGCTCAATAATTGGTTCCTTTTCCTTTGATTATGAATGGATGGCATTCTCTTTGATGGAGCCACTGCCTACTAAATCTCGCAGGTATGCAGCTGACAAAGAAGGTGGCCCTTCTACATGTTCTCCTTGCTTGGTTTCTCCCACTACTGATTCCGGGATGCTAGATTCTTGATTTGAGGGTATCTGGAATTTGGGCTCCAGTGATTCGTTGCCATGCAGAGGAAGTAGGGCTTTGTGTCGCATGAGACTATCATCACTATTGCAGGCTTCCAAGGAATTTCTGTGCTTTGCATTTTTATTGGCTACAGCATTTTTCTGGTGCTCCTCAAAGCTTAGTGACAAGGTGACAGTTCCACCACCAAAACTCACCTTCTGCTTGCACCCATGTTTTTGCTGTGGTTCTGCAGATGTTGGTATCGAAAAGGGCTCCTCATGGTTGGTTTTGCTGCTAATGGATGAGGATGGGGTAGAGCCTGAGGAGCCCCCCAGACTATTGGACCTCTTGCGGGACACATTGCTGCGTCGCAGTGTAGCTCTGGCTGCCACTTTGAAAGCATGAGCAGCTGTGCTGCAGCGCACTTCCTCAATGGTGTTGCGGGATGGCTTAAAGAGGATAATGTAGACCTTGTTGAAGAAGATGCATGCTAAAAGCCCAAAGCTGGCTGCCAGAATGGCAATCACCTCCACTGCTGAGACAAATTTGCCATAGGTGCTGGCATAGGCTGGTATAAAAGAGATCCAAACAATGAAAAAAATCAACATACTGAAGGTGATAAATTTGGCTTCGTTGAAGTTCTCTGGCAGTTTGCGAGATTTGAAAGCAAAGAAGAAGCAGATAGCGGCCAGCAGACAAGTGTAACCAATTAGGAAGCCCAGTGCCATCAAGGAGCCCTCATTACAAGTGATAAAGATGATTTCATCCTCCATTTCATGATTACGGAAACTAGAAGGGGGGGCTGTATAAAGCCAGATGACGCAGATGACAATTTGCACAAATGTGCATAAGAAGACCAAGAGGAACTGAAGATTAAGTCCCCACCACTTGCGATGGAGGCTTGTTGGTATCTTAGCCTCAAAGACCAGAAGGACACGATTGGTCTTCACTAGAATGCAGGAGATGCAGAGCACAAAGCTGATACCAAAGGCTGGTTGTCGTAAGCGGCAATTCCAATCTTGAGGCTCACCAATGAAGAAAAGGGAGCTAGAAAAGCAACAGAGCAAGGAAAACAGGAGGAGATAAGAGAGCTCACGGTTTGTGGCCTTGACAATGGGCGTGTTGCCAAATCTGGTAAAGACTCCCAGGACAAATGAAGTTAAGAAGACACCTAGTACAGCAAAAAGAGTGAGAGCAATTCCAAATGGTTCTGTCCAGGACAAAAATTCTATTTGTTTGGGAATGCAGAAGGTATGGTTTTCATTGGACCAGAAGTTTTCAGCACACTTCTCACAAGCGCTGGCATCTGGAAAAGACAAAACATCCTTGCTTAAAAGAAGATATCTGAACAGGAACTGCACTTAGTGTCATCTCTGTCAAGAGGACCAAAGACCATCTATATCAGGGGTCTCCAACCTTTGCAACTTTAAGCCGGAAGGACTTCAGCTCCCAGAATTCTCCAGCCAGCAAAGCTGGCTGGAGAAGTCTGGGAGCTGAAGTCCTTCAGACTTAAAGTTGCAAAGGTTGGAGACCCCTGATCTATATGCAATACTGCCAAAATACCTTAGCTCTATTCTTGCTCAGACTTTTCATTTTCCATGACTTTTATAGAGGAGAAACTCCTAGGAGGTGGTACAAAAAAAACCCCTATGGTTTGTACATCCTTTAATCCTTAATTTGGTTCATTTACAAAGAAAGTAAAGAAAGTATGTTCCATCCTGCTTCAGAAAAAAAGAAGGATGGAATTTTCCTAAGGGATTGTGTTTTGGCAGAAGAAGTGGGAGGAAAAGAGTCAGTTGTGGCTAATGTCTCCTTCAGTTTAATTGAGTTCATTAGCTTTCCTCCTTGACTCAGAGATTATCTCATGATTCTTTAATACACAGTACAGCCCCCAGGAACTGTATATGGAATTATATTCAGAATACAGAGCCAACTCTTAAACCCAAAGACCAGTTAATCATTTTTAGCACATTTCTGTTCTGTTGCTTTTCTCCCAAACCTATACTGTTCCAACTGTGTTCTCTTCTGGGACAAACTCCACTGCTAATCTGTAAATATACTAACTGGATGAAGCAATGGAAGTGGTTGGTAATTCATTAACGCATTGTAACTGTGTGTCGCTATCAATGGTGACTTCCAAAAATGAATTCTGAGTCCATTTGCATAATGTTTCTAATAGAGGAGGGGGCTGCTTTTTTTCCTCGGAATCAGATCATACCTGTTTCATCACTGATCTCTCCATCTGTGCATTCCACGCATTCAAAGCAGCAGGTGGGCTCCCCCTCAATGATACCTTTCCTTGTACCTGGAAGGCAGTCTCTGCTGCAGTTTGAAAATGGTACCTTAAGGAATAGATAGGCTTCATTAATATCTAAGTTGATTCTCCTGATTGGTGGTGAAGCAATACCCTTCCAAACATTTGTCCATCAAGCATGTGTGAATGGAGACAATCTGGATGACGATCCACTGACAAGCTAAGCTGATAGGGAAGAAGAACACTGCCTGAAGTTCTCCCTAGAGCTAGTTGTCAAAACAAGGTCAATGGTGGTCTTTTCTTCTCTTCTATGCACAAGAAAAAGAAACAGATGAGAAGCAAAACTGCTACTCTTTGCTGAATCTCTCAGTGATCCAAAGAAGCAAGGATGCCACAATGCAGACCAGGAGAGGTAGTCAACCTGAGTATGCAATATTGTGAGTAGATAAATGGGTACCACTTTGGTGGGTAAAGCCAAGCTGCGTTCATGTGTGTGGAGAGCAGGAAGCCGGTGCTGGATCTGGCTGGATGTGAGGCATTGTGATACAAGACGAGGCAAGGTGACATGGGTGGAGGAGTTTTGAAAAGCCAGCAACCTGAGTGCCACTAGGTATTTGGTGAAAAGCTGGTTCACTCCCCGTGGTGCACCAAGAAGAGGTGAATAAGTGCTGAACTAGTATTCTAGGCTGTCAGGACGGCATTGTTTGTCTAGCCTGTGTAGATTTCCCTGACATTATACGCCATACATTACATAAAATAAAGTCAACCTGAGACAATAGGCAGATGGGCATTATGTCTTGCTCACTTGGGCAAGTTAGTGAGCAGCTGCCATAGCACCAAGAAGCAGTTGGAGCCACTGCTTTCACTTGCCCACTTCTTTTGGAGCATAGATGTGGGAAGGAATTATGCTGGCACTGGTTAGCATATCAGGGTGGGCTCAGATTCCTTCCCACTGAGGGGATGCACATTCTTTTCAGAAGTGGAAATCAGAGCCAGGGATCTCCTGGTCACTTCTTGGAAAGGGTGGGGGGAGGCCATATACATAAGTTGGTTTGGAAGTGGAATGGTCTCCCCCAATATTCTAGCATGTACTGTAAGAAGTAGGGAACAAGGTAGTGCATATGCCTAGTTCTCCAACACGTGACAAGCATCACCATCTGATAAATGTGTGCAACATTCTTTTGACATGACATGTTCTTTCTACAAATGTGAATTTAACCTAATATAAGCCCACTGTCAATGTTTAACAGTCAACTAATTATTGTTGACTGGGAATGAAAAAGGGCAACATAGAAAGGGCACCTAGTCGAGGAAGCTATGAACTCTTTGGTAATCCTATAATCCCAGGTTTACAAGCAAGATCGGATCTGGAACTGTCCAAACAGCCACAAGATGGAGCCAAAAGGAAGATATGCTGACTTTTGAATTGGATTTTTTAAGGTCAACTGTTCTGAATGAGCAACGCTATAAAAAAAGCTTTTCTTTAAGATACAATTGGTAGAAAAAAGGAACAAAGAGACAAACAAAGGACACTTTAAATGACAATAAAATACTTCTCCATTTAAATTGTGTGCTAAATATTAGTTTTGACATCAGCAAGCTAAGATGGCTGTTGTACTAAAGCCCATAGAAAAGCAAAACGATTTGACAGTTGTTTGACCACCCGAAGGATGGGGGCGGGTGGGGATCAGTGCAAAGGAATAAAACCTGAAGGGCTCAGAGCAATGCGAAGGACCTCAGACTGCAAAAATCAGGCACCCTGAGAAGAGTACAACTGAAGTGATCATGAATGGCACCATCTGACCTGAATAAGCAGTTTTGAATTATTAAAACATTTAAATCAGCCATTTTTGTTTTCATGAGATTATATTTAAGAAGCAAATACTCAGGAAGCAAAAAAGGATTTTCACAATGCAAAAAAGCATTGAGGCTTTTTTTCAAAATGAGGCCAAGCTTCATTTGCACTGGAATACAGCATCAGAGTTGCTGTGGAGAATAGCTGTTACACCTGCTGTTTTTTTTCCACCATAAAAGAGTGTTACTTGACAATAGGTATCAAACAAAAACATTTTAATGTTTTATATATATACATGCATATATAAACACACACATGACAATGTTTTTGTTTGATACCTGTTGTAACACACACATACACACCCCTAGTGTGAACTCAAGGGGAAAGGGGAAAGGAAGCTATTCCTGAGGAGAGGAAAGATACTGTGGATCCCCTTGGACAATCTGAGACCTATCAGTTACAATGTTGGGTGAGACTTACCTCTTTGGAAAAGCCACTCCATAAGATCTTATTTTCATTGATAAATAACCTTTCTCCTTTTTTGGCATAAACATTATAGTGTCCGACCTCCTCAAATACAATGGAGCCATCTTCAGGGGACAGATGCCAATTGATAATTGAATAATTTCCTATTAGGCCTCCTGACTCATCAAAATCTACTTGCTCCCCCATATTGTTAGTGAAGTTCAGGTGTCGCAGATGTTTCAGTACCTAAAATAAAGAGAGAGGTAGAGATGCTGAAAGCGATCACTGCTATGAATGAGGCATCGCTGGAAGAGGGCTGCCTCACTGGCATCCTAAATAAAAACAATAAACTTCCTGAAATAAGGAGAAAATAGAATTAACGCAGATTTTTTCTTATAAAATGTGTGGTTCCTATAATTTTAATTCATTTTTAAAAAAATTTGCATGACAGCACCACTGCTTATTTATTAATTACTAGTCCAAGCCAATACAGAATAGATTCAAAAGGGGATGTCCCAAAGGTGCTTTTTTCAAGAGGCAATTGGACTTTTTGGTTCTTCTTTGAAGACGTTTTGCTTCTTCATCCAAGAAGCTTCTTGAGCTTCTTCTTCTTGGATGAGAAGCAAAATGTCTTTGAAGAAGAACCAGAAAGTCCAGTTGCCTCTTGAAAAAAGCACCTTTGGGACAACCATGACCTGGATGACTGAGAATCTCCATAGACATTCAAATGAGGAAAAAGCAAGAAAAGACCCAGACAATAAAAACATTAAATACTTAAAAACACTAACCAAACAACTGCAAATAATACATTAACAAGTTCAGAAAATGATATTCTTATCTCTCTTATGGCAATTGCATCTGAGCAGAATTTAACAATCCAGTTGATTATTTTTGTAGGAAAAAAAGAAAAGTTTGTTTACCTAGCTGGACTAGATGACTAATAAGGACCCTGTTAGATAAAAGCAACAGTAATGATACATAGGAGAGCACAATAAATACGAGAAAAAAGCTTTGATCCTTTTATAATTCAGTATCCAAAATACACTATTTAATCTCTGTGTTGGCTTCTCATGTGCTTTTTGAAAGAAGAAATTTGTTACAAGGTCACAGTAAAATCCCTTCATTCCAGCAAAGAAATAAACCTATTAGCAAAAATTAAGGTGGTTGAAGTTTCCTAAGTTACTTTTAGACAGTACTTCAGTTGGCATTTTCTCACATGAGCCTCAACAGAACAAAGACCACATTTCAAAAGCAAAAGGACATGGGATACGCATCAGGGGATATATAGAACCGCTGTAATGTACTTAGTTTTTATTACTTCTAAAGATCTTTCTTCCCTAAATATACAAAACTCTGTGCCATAGAACAGAAAGCTCAGCATTTTGGCTTTCAATAATGTAATGATTGCATGTATAAAATTATTGCCTCTGCAACTGACAATTCAGTTTATTGCATTAATAGCTTTAGAAGCATTGGTATTTGTTTCTTTGATGTTGTCTATTATTGGAAGATGATTCAAAGACATTTAGAATCTTTAACCCGCACAATGCAGGTATTGTTTATCCTCTAATTATAATTCTTGGTAAATAGAATACTTAAATTTGGGATAATATCTATTTTTATTGCTGCAATAAACTCCTAGGTTTGCAGACAATGCCTTAAGCCTTAAGCCATCCTGTGTCAAAAGATAAAATAACTGCATAATCAGCATGTAACAGGATGGATATAGGTTTCTTTGCCAACAACGGAGGGTAAAGCTTGTTTTTTAAAAAAAGCTTGAGTAATGGAATTAATACAGAAAAAAACAGAACAAGAATGTAATCTTGTTTAACTTTTGAGCTGATCAGACAAGCTTATGGTGGTGGAACACTAACCTGCATGAAGGTATTTTCATGTAACATAATCATTAAAGTTAAAAAGTGATTTATGGTCCAGGATGCTAATTTTGCTCATAGCATTTCCTTAGGTAAAATACCATCTTTAAGTCAATAAGAGAGTCATATAGAGTATCCTAAGACTGGTCAGAATGAATGAACAAATTTGCCTAATTTATATCATTGTCATATGGCTACCCTCAATAACTTAGAATAAAACCTATTTTGAATATGTCACATTAGATGCTGATTGATTTCTTGTCCAATTCAAGGATTTGTTCATCAATTTAAAGCTCTTTATGCTGTAAAATTGGAGCACACTATCCAACACCAAGTCAGAATTGATGTACTTATGACCCCAACTTGCTGGGATTTATAAGCAAGTTATATAGACCTATTCCATCATTCACTCATATTATTATTTTTATTGGCATTTACAATGTTTAGATTTTGGTTTATTTATTATAATATCACTGTAGAGTTGTTATTGTTTATGTTGTTGTACTCTACTCAGATTCTGCTAGGATTTAGATAAGATATAAATAATGCTAAATAAATGAATGGGTTAATAAGTAAATTGATCTGAAATTAACTTAATAGCTTACCTCCTTCTAAAAATTGGGACAGTTATTAATCAACATCACTCCTCGGAATAGGAAAGGAGAGATTGATAGTGCTAAAAGTCCACCAATCAGAAATCAAATCACCTACTCCTACAGCTTTGCCATTCTTCACTCATTTAGGTATCTTGGAAATAAGAAATAAGTGATCAACAGGTAGTTCAAATGAGCTCAGTTGAGCAACAATTTCATTCAATACAACCCCAAAGTGCTCTGCCTAAACCTCAGGTGTGAGATTTGCCTTCTTGCCCCAGAGGCACTCTTAGGAGATGAATAAACCACAAGACACCAAAATTTAAAAGAGCTTTAATCTTTTACAGCTAGTTCTAACTTCCTCCAATTAGTCATTTGTACCTCCCTTTCTTTTCTTTTCTTTTCTTTGTTGAAATTGTTTTTTCAAAGTCAATCCCCATGATCAAACTCCTTTATTATTTCTAAACTCCCTTCATTTAATTTGGTATTAGCTTCAACTCAAGCTTGAAAACCAAACCATGTCTCAGAGTTAAATTTGGATTTGGAATGTTGACCATTCATTTTAGAGACTAAAAGACTGGAGACAAACCCTCTCAAACTCATTAGACATTTTTTAAAAGTCTCCTATCCAAGGGAATGTTACTGGACAGTTATTTTCTGATCTCCAAATCAAAGCATTTACTGGGTAATTTGCTGAAAGACGAACAAAGATTGGTCAATATCAAGGTTAAAAAAAAATCACTCTTCAGTTATGTTTAACAGGCTTGAGAATACCAACATACAATTGATAATACTGAGACTTCTACCACTCTTAATTTGGTTCCTCTTTCATCAATGCATTTAGAATAAAGCATTCAAATGAAGCTTCAAGGCTTATACTTAACTCTACCCAGCTTCAAATAAGGTAAAGTGAAGAGAGTGCATGTTATTTTATTGGGGGATAAAAGATTTCCTGGTTAAGACCAATCCAGCACTAAATCATAAGCAAGGATTATTTCAGCATTTGGCTGCTTGGGTAGCAAATTCAGGAGATTCCATCATTGTAGTGACATATATGAATGCTCAACATCCATTCAGAACAAAATTGCCCCAGTGAAATTTGTATATAAGTGCACTTTAACTTGGATTGTTAATTGTTGCTTCTCTCTCCCCCATAAAAAGTGTGATAGTGATAATCAGAGATAATAGGGAAAATTTACTAGAGCTATTCATTTTGTGAGTAGAGGTAAAATGGAAGATGAGATTAAATATGTATATTTTTCTATGATGACCTGATTCATTCTCAAAATCTCAGATTATTTTATTGCAAAATGGAGATGAAGGATCACCATTGTTTTATTAATGATTTAATATTTTTGTTTGGCCAAAAGTATTTATGTCCGCCTTTGTTTAATAAAATTTTCAAAATGGCTCCTGGTAGAAATAAAAAGATTTTACAAAGCTGCATAACACAACAGAGCAGCTGGACTAGAGATAAAATGCTAAGAAAAAAACATTGGATTAAAGCCTTATGGGAGAGGCTGCTGTAGTGAAAGGGCTTCTGTGATGCAGTGTGATATCCAGAGAGAGCAATATGCACACGGGAACTCCCAAATTTGCTGATTTGTTTCTTATTTTTTGTCCCCACCCCACCCCAGAAACTAGCTTGCTTTCAAGTAAGAAAGCCCATCTTAGCATCATCTCTGTTTCCAAGAATATTTTGGGGTGATACACAGCATCTTGGAATCCTACAAAGAATTGGGAGAAGCAGTGTAACCGAGTACGGTTTTGGTTGAATGGATTATTTGAGACTGACCACACCTATCATGTCCACATCTGAGAAAAAGCCCATTCGCCAACTCACTTTACTAGCAGGAGAAAATTTGGGATGAATCAAGAGTACCTAAAGCAAGAAGCCTTTTCTTTTGCTACCTGGCTGAAATCCCAAGCTATTTAGGACTTCAAAAATAAATGCTAGGCATTTGCACTATATTGAGAAACACTATCTGTGCATGGCATCATTTGGGACTGATGTTGTTAGTTCCATTTGGTTGGTCTCAACCAGAAACAGCCCAGCTACACTTCAAATTAATTGAAGATGCCCGGTGATAGCTATATGTGTAACATTCACATCAGAGTAATCTGGATATAACAAACTCATTACAGGATTGTAAGAAAAAGATCCCTGCAATTTATGGTGCTTTAGCGGGAAATTTGCTTTAAAATTTGAATTTCATTAAATCGATTTCACTTGGGAGTTTTAACGCCAGAGAAAAAATTAAGATAAATACTTACATTATGATAAAATTATATATGATTCAAAGCCCGTGACTCTTAAAATCAGAATCCCCTTATCAAATAATAATTGTTGCATTGTATTATTGCGCTTCTGTATAGTTCTTATTCCTGTTTAACTTTCAGTACAATAGCAGGCATGGAAATGAAGAGCAGAAGGAAGCAAAGAGGGAGAGTGTAATTGTTCTGCTATTTATGGCCTATGGAATAGCAAAAGATGCAGAATCTGCCAATGCCATCAACCCTGGCTTAGCTAATGGCTGATCTTGAACATGTCTTCCACATTTTATTTTTTGCCTACTATGAATGAAAATATTGAACTGATTTACCTGCTGTGTTATTTCAAATATTTCCATGTGACCTGAATAATAGCCAAGAAAGCAATATGATCCAAGTTGTCTCAGTTTTACATACTAGAAGTTTAAATGAGTATCTTTCTGGACAAGCCAGTTGAGCCTGTTTTCCATGAAGACCCAAATCTGAATGAAAGGAATATTGGGACTTCTACAAGGTCCCTCCCTCATTCTCTGCATGTACAAATACACGTCAAGATTATATCACTTGTAACAGAAAAACAATTCAATTTCAGTAATTCTGGCCTTAAAGGTTTTGTATAAAAAAACAAATAATGAAACAAGAATCAGATAAGGAAAACTGAGGTTCTTGCAAACTATCGTCACTATCCTACTCTTTTGAATTAAATTATTCTCTAGGAACATGTTGATCTCTCTTTCTCTATAGGGCTATATTAAATTATTATGATTGGTTGCATTATTAATAGTTATGGTTCATCACACAATCAGCCAAATGTTTAAACTGGATTTGGCATTTTTATCTGCCTATCAAGTTTTTACTAAGCACCTGGGATAGGCAAATCTTGTTCTTTTAGATTTCATATTACAGTATCTTTAAATGCTTGTGCTAGCTGTTACTTTTGAACAGGTTTCAGTGAAAGCAATTTTATTATTTTTGTTCTAGATGCTTAGTTATTTTTTGTTTCAATTATTCTTTAGCTACAGGGCTTTTTTTTTCCTGAGGAGAAGACAGAGAAGAGGGTGCCCTCCTGGTTTGTGAATGAAAATGAATCACTATGTAAGATGGCTTTCTCTACTACATGAGTTCTCTACTATGAACTCCTGCTGGTTTGCCTCTTCAGTTACTTACCAGCTACTGCTGGTAAGGTTTCAGTTTCTTTGTCCTGGCAAAATCTTTGCAGTTCTTTCAATTTTGCTTCTGTTAATACTCTATTTTGCATTATAAATTGATGTTGAACTTCTAGTTTATTATAAATGCCAGAATATTGACTGCCTTCCTTTCATGTAGAGAACTAGAAAGGGAAGATGTCCTTTCTAATAAATTTACTCCTACTTCCTTGTGTTAAAAAAAGATGATGGAGGCAAGAAAATGATGGCAGTCATGCCATGGACTTGAGATAGGGACTTTGTTTCCCAGCCAAGATGAGGGCTGAAGGATGACTGCACTCTTTCATGCCAAAAAGGGTGAAACAATTGCTTCCTGGTGTAGATCCTAAGGATGAGATGTAATCTGAGATTTTATTTATCCGTTCTCTTTGAAGTTTCAGTAATACTGATTAAGTATAATTGTTAAAGGTTCCAGCAATGTTCAGAAATAGGGAGTTCCTTGTAACAAATTATGCTGGGGAAAAACTTCAGTATGATCTAATTATTTTTCTCATGCCAAGAGATTAAAGGCTATAGGTGGGGTGTGGGTCTCACCAAGAATGTTTGTTTATTAATTTATTTTGGAATTGTCTTGGAAAGGATAGAAAAAAATATACTTTCTCCAAATGCCGAATCTTGTTTTCTTGTATCATCATGAGTAAGGAGAGCCAGGTTTTTAACAACGTGTAACAATGTTTTCCAAGAAGTAGGAAGAAAAGAAAAGATGAATCTTGTCCTAGGGATGGATGAACCCTAATCCCACCAGAAATCATATTTTTACATGTAAATTGCAGATCTCACAATATAAAGAGCAGCTAGAAAAACCATGAACATCTTTACAAATTCTGCAGTGGGATCTCTCTCGCCCTCTCCCCCTCCCTCTCGTGTGTGTGTGTGTGTGTGTGTGTGTGTGTGTGTGTGTAATTTAATTAGCATATTCTGAAACAAAAGCCCAACCTGCAATGCCAGTTTTATTCACATGAATGTCTCCAGCCTCCATAGACAATTAAAAAAAAAACTTGAGTGATTGAAGTTTAGTGACCTCTATCTACCGGCCCAGAAATTGATAGGGAACATCTTGGAGTGTAGATAATGAGTTTGTCTCTGGATAAAATAACATTTTGTATTTTTCCACGCTGCAATTTCGTGAGTGTCCATTTCATGTTGTCAAAATTCCAAATGGTCCAAATTGTCAATCCCTCTCTTTGAACACCAAATGGGAAAGGAGAAGCTATGAAATTGTTTCCCTCATTATTACCTAACGCAGCAGAAGTTAACATCCTTTGTCTTTGAATTAGTGGCTCCAGAGATTTATCACACTATTCTTTAGTGTGATAAATGATTATGACCCTCTGCTGGCAGGACTGCCTCTCCAGAAAGTATGTATGTTCTGGTATTAGAAGAGGAACTAGGTGAATCAGTTGGGAAGTCACAAAATTAGATGCCCCCTTCTGCCTAAGCATCACTGCAATCACCTAGCCTTCACCACTTGTTTTAAAAACAAGCCCATGTTTTAAAAACAAGCCCATATGTCATATTAGTAATCTAATATACTCATTTCATTGGCCCTGGTAACCTCTGTTCAGACTTTCTTGATATGAACTGGGCTTCTCTTAAATGCTCTGGAATGGATTCCTGGGTACTTATGTTTCTATCTTTAGTTACAAATATAGAGGACAGGCTCTTAACATGAGACAGATTGGGCTAATCATTGACAATCTGTAACCTATAAAAAGCTGCAAAAGTCATAGGAATAAGGACAGAGAAGATTTTTAAAAAATACATTATAAACAAAAGGGATTATTGTTATTAAATAGGAAGTTGCTCCAAAGAGTGGTGGCTGTGTTTTGCCAGCTGTCCTGATACAATCCTGGTTCATGAGATCCCCAGGTTTTTTTCCTCAACAAGAGTTTCCTCAAGTGCAGCTATTTTATTCTTTTCCATAATAATGGGAGAAGACATGACACAGTTGGAGAGGGAGTAATATGTCTTTTGTGAATGGACAGGAGTTGTTCCTTTAAGAAAATCACCTTGCTCCAAATTTCATAGCAACTCTTTAAAAATATTTTTGTTTGCAGTCTTGCTAAATGTCTCCCCTTAATCTGCACACATCTCTTCTACTTCTATTTATTTGTCATGTTAAAAAGCAAATCAACTTTTAGATACATTAATCTCTTTTTGGAATGATGAAAATTTGGATTATAGGAAAGATCCTGGGATACAATTTTGGCCTTGTCCCTCATTTGTAGCCTTCCCTTGTTGACTGGGATAATCTGAAAAGTAGCTGTAATTCAAGAATACAGTGCCTACATTCAGCTCAATGTTAGTCACAAATAGCTGAAATACTTCTTCAGATTTTCCCCATCAAAACAGGACCGCTGAGCCTGAACATGGTTGTACTAAGCCAGAATGTGTGGACATACACTTCTGCCATAGATGTATATTTTAAGCTGCTGTATTTTATATGACTGGAGTCCTATGCACACTTAAGACCATTTATCTCAGTGGCAATCGCAGTATCATAGGGCTGGGAAAGAACTGAAATATCTTCTAGTGCAACCCCCTGCCCAAGGCAGGAGTTCTTATACCATCCCAGACAAATCAGTTTAGCGAAGGGGGGGAAAGTCCCGATATCTCACGTGATGCCACCCTGACGCCACGAGTTTGACATCCCTGATCTAGTCTGTTATGTTGTCAAGTTTGATCTTGGATTGGTTTTATTGTAATTTCTTTGATTATTGAGCTACCCAGAGACGTTGAAAGTCAGACAGCATGCAAGTTTAATAGATGATAATGATGTTTTAGCATGTCTCCTCTTAATTTAACACAATTGAAGATGTTAAAAAAATGCTAAGGTATTGTGGGAGTATATTCTCACACTGATAAAGAGGCAGGCATTGGGTAAATTACATCAAAGTACTAGTTGTCTTGTACTGAACCTACACTGAAGGGCAAGAGAAACTGCTTTGAATTAGTCTATATAAATAAAAATGTAAAATAGAAATTTCCTGACAGTTAGAACAATCAATCAGTGGAACAGCTTGCCTCCAGAAGTTGTGAATGCCCCAACACTGCAAGTCTTTAAGAAGATGTTGGATAGCCATTTGTCTGAAATGGTATAGTGTTTCCTGCCTAGGCAGTGGGTTGGACTAGATGACCTCCAAGGTCCCTTCCAACTCTGCTATTTTATTATTGTATTACAGTAGGTCGGTAGAGAGGGGAATAGAGAGAGAGGGAGAAATACAGTTTAATAAAAGAAGGACTAGGGGAGACATGATAGCAGCCTTCCAATATCTCAGGGGTTGCCGCAAAGAAGAGGGAGTCAAGCTATTCTCCAAAGCACTGAGGGCAGAACAAGAAGCAATGGGTGGAAACTAATCAAGGAGAGAAGCAACTTAGAACTGAGGAAGAATTTCCTGGCAGTTAGAACAATTAACCAGTGGAACAGAAGTTGTGAATGCCCCAACACTGCAAGTCTTCAAGAAGATGTTGGATAGCCATCTGTCTGAAATGGTTTAGGGAGTGATGGCTAACCTTTTTTGGCTCGCATGCCAAAAGCAGGGGGAGTGCAGGGGCTATGTGCACAGGTGTGCCACATCCATAATGCTATGTGCATGACCCCTGCATTTGGCATGCTTTTAACTTCTTCCCCAGGCTCCAGAGGCTTTATAGGAAGGCTGATTTCACCCTCTCCCCACCTCCAGAGGGCAAAAAATAGCCTCAAAAGAAGGCCTAAATCAGCTGGCCAGGGCACACATGCACACTGAAGCTGACAGGGCAATGCCTCGCATGCCCTAAGAAATAGTTCCGTGTGCAACTTGTGGCATCCGTGCCATAGGTTCACCATCATGGGTTTAGGGCTTCCTGCCTAGTCAGGCAGTTGGACTAGATACAATACAATACAATACAATAGCAGAGTTGGAAGGGACCTTGTAGGTCTTCTAGTCTTCATATGTTTTAGTCTCCAGTTCCCTAATCATCTTGGTTGCTCTTCTCTGCACTCTTTCCAGAGTCTCCACGTCTTTTATACATCGTGGCGACCTCCAAAGTCCCTTCCAACTCTGCTATTGTATTATTGTATTACAATAGGTAGGTAAGTAGAGGAATAGACAGAGAGGGAGAAATACTGTAGGTAGGTAGGTGTATAGATAGATAGGGAGAAATACGGTAGGTAGGTAGGTATGTAAGTAGGTAGAGGGAGAAAGGAAGAAATGCAATAGGTAGGTAAGTAGAGGGGTAGACAGAGAGGGAGAAATACCATAGGTAGGTAGGTAGGTAGGTGTATAGATAGATAGTGAGAAATACAGTAGGTAGGTAGGTAGGTAGAGGAATAGAGAAAGAGGGAGAAATACAGCAGGTAGGTAGGTAGAGGGATAGAGAGGGGGAAATACAGTAGGTAGGTAGGTAGATAGAGGGAGAAAGGAAGAAATACAGTAGGTAGGTAGAGGGATAGATAGAGAAGGAGAAATACAGTAGGTAGGTAGGTTGGGGGTTATACGGTGGTTGTGTGTATGTGTGCAGGTATAGATCTACACACAGGTTGGTTGGCCATTTAACCAGACTGGGCCACAGCAACGCGTGGCCGGGTATAGCTAGTTGTAAATAAAGCTCACACCTGAAAGTCAAAGTATTTGTCAGAATTCTTGTTGTCCTAACAAATCTTATTAAACAGGTCTCAGATTTGATGCTTATTAGTTTCTTTTAGTATTTGTCAGAATTCTTGTTGTCCTAACAAATCTTATTAAACAGGTCTCAGATTTGATGCTTATTAGTTTCTTTTCCGTCCTGATTGCTGCTTCATAGTTCTGATGCCTTGAAGGAAATCAGGTGAATGACAGTGAGTGGGAACAGAGGCAATAGAGACAGAATAGGGATTGGCAAGGAGACAGTCAATTTCATGCCAGTCTAACTTTCTGCTGATTCAAGGGTATGTAGGTGGTGAACAGTTCAGCTCAGCAGTGGAGAAAATCCTTGAGCTTTAAGCAAGTTACTGCAGTATTTTCTGAGTTTCAATCCCACGTTGGCAACATAATACTACAGGACTATTACGATCCTTACCCAGATATTTTCAAGGTTTAAAGGATTATTCAAATATTCAACTTATGAAAATCATTTCAGGACAAAAGGCCTTCCAGATCTCAATCGGGAAATACTTCTTCCTGATCAAATTAGAATCAAATCAAATTATTTATTTATTTTATTTTTAATATTATTTATTTAGTTTGTCAAACATGTACAAGATAACAGGTATATTTATTTATTTATTTATTTATTTATTTAAATTTATATCCCGCCCTTCTCCACAAAGGACCCAGGGCGGCGCACAGGAAATTTAAAAACATACAAAATACAATAAATATAATTTAAAAAACTATTAAATAAACCTATCCTGTGCTAAAACCAAATTTTAAAAGCCCAATTTAAAACTACCTAAAAGTCCCCATGGGAGGTTAGGCTAGGCCGGCTTGTTGAAACAAATATGTCTTAAGACATTGGCGGAAGAGGCGGAGGTTGGTGATGGTACGTAATTCAGGGGGTAGGTCATTCCAGAGGGCTGGCCCCGCCACAGAGAAGGCTCTTCCCCTGGGTGTCGCCAGTCGGCATTGTCCGGCCGACGGCACCCTGAGAAGGCCCTCTCTGTGGGAGCGTATCGGTCTAAGGGATGTATGGGGCAGGAGGCGGTCTCGCATATAACTAGGCCCCGAGCCATGGAGCGCTTTAAAGATAGTTGTCAAAACCTTGAAGCGCACTCGAAAAACCACAGGAAGCCAATGCAGCTCGCGCAGGATCGGTGTTATGTATAAGTATAAACATGGACATGAACGTAGGAAATGGGTACAAATAAATGGGTACAACAGGACAGGGACATAGGCATGCTGGTGCACTTATGCATGCCCCCTGATACACCTCTTAGGAAAGGGGTGAGATCTACGTTAGACAGTTTAAGGTTAAAGTTATGGTGGTTTGAGGATGTAACAAGAGAGTCAGGTAATGCATCCCAGGCATTGACCGCTCTGTTGCTGAAGTTGTATTTTCTGCAATTGAGTTTGGAGCAGTTTACCTTGAGTTTGTATCTATTGTTCGCGCATGTATTATTGCACTGAGCATCATTCATAAATGTTTTTAACATTTGAGAGAATTGGATTCTCCCCCCTCCCTCTCAACTCTTCTTCTGGAAAATTTCTGACTGGTATTCTAGTCCAAAAAACAGCAATAACAAACGCCTTCCCTCACATTTGACACAAACATTTTAAAAGACATATTGTAGATAGACATTTCTTCTTTCTGAATTGCTTTTCCTGCAGCATTATGTTATAGATTGTTGCAATGCCTACTTTTCCTAGTTTAATTGGATCCGATTCTGAATCAAATTTATTTATTGGTTTCTGTCTTAGCATTTGTGTTTATAGAAGCAACGAATACTTCAAGCCATTATAGTACTGTACTGTAATTACAAGGCAAGTAGGACATTACACTGCCATTACAGCTTCATCGCTGCACAGGAACACAATCTTCAAAGTAAAAATGGAGTACTGACCCTTAGTTGGGTAATTTCATATGGTCTCAATGAAAAATGGCTTAAAATCCTTTATTAAAAAAGTGATACTGACTTTGCTACCTGAAAGCTCCTAATACTCTGCCAGAAGTCAAAGAAGGTGACGAAAATGTCACAAAACAGGTTTGGCACCTAAACCAATTACCACCAACAGGAATTATAAAATGGCTAGATTGCAGCAGGTGTGTCTTGGCAGCACAGATAAATTACAATATTGCTTCCACTCCAACCTCATAAAAACAGCACTCTAAAAGCAAAAGAAAAACAGCCCAAAAGAATAGGTTGAGAAATGTTCATGTTACATGAGATAATCAGACACCAGTGTACATTAAAAAAAAAAACCTAATGCAGATTGGCCTTCTTTCTTAACCCAACCTAACTTGCTAGGTTATTGTGAGGACCAAGAGGGAATAAGGATGGGGGAAGGGAAGGAAGGATACCAATCAGTGGTGGGATTCAGCCGGTTCGCACCTATTCGGGAGAACCGGTTGTTAACTTTCTAAGCAGTTTGGAGAACCAGTTGCTGGAAGAAATCTCATTTTATTTTTTCCCACTTTACAGGGCTAATCCTGTAAGGAAGGCAGGAAGGAAACATCCTGGTGTTGTTTCTAGCCTCATCTTGATTGCCCTGCTTACAGAAACTGCCTCTCCAGTTAACCCTTATTACATTGTCACAGCTAAGACAAAGCGCCCATCAGTGTGAGTGACATTGTGTTGGCCACGCCCACCCGGTCACATGACCATCGAGCCATGCCTGCCCAGCTGGTCATTAGGGCACAGTACAGGTTGTTAAATTATTTGAATCTCACCACTGATACCAATCCAATTAAAAAGGTAGTAAACATAAATGTAATAAAGATTCAAGACAGAGGCTTTTCTAATGTTACGCAATTTATTCTAATATTTTATATTCTCCCTGTTTCTTTTCAAAGCATATATACCGTATTTATCGGCATATAACACGCACTTTCCCCCCCTGAAAATAGGGGGCAAATGATGTATGCGTGTTATACGCCGATATGCGTGTTATACGCCGATATAAGGTACATGGACCCGGGAACTGTGGACCCGGAAGTAAGTCCTCCACGTTCGCAAGGCGGCTGCGCTGTCTTCTTTTTCCCTCAGCGAAGCGCCGCGGCCGTCCGCTCTCTCTCTCTCTCTCTCTCTCTCTCTCTCTCTTTCTCACTCTCTCTCTGGCGGGCAGGCAGGAAAGCAAGCAAGGCGGCTGGAGGAGGAGGAGGAGAAGGAGGAGGAGATGACGGCCCCGGAGGTACGGAGCTCTTCCCCGCGGCGGGCGCCTCCTTCTCCGCTGGCAGATAGAGCAAGGTCGAGGGGCTTCCCCCCTTTCCCCACTTCCCGGCTGTTTCGCCGCCGCCGCCGGTTCCAGCAGCAGCAGCAGCAGCAGGAGGAGGAGAAGGAGGAGGAGATGACGGCCCCGGAGGCACGGAGCTCATCCCCGCGGCGGGCGTCTCCTTCTCCGCTGGTAGATAGAGCAAGGTCGAGGGGCTACCCCCCTTTCCCCACTTCCCGGCTGTTTCGCCGCCGCCGCCCCTCGGCGAGCTCCCGAGGTTTGGAAAGAGCCGGGGTGGGGAAAGGGGGGAAGCTCCTCGACCTTGCTCTATCTGCCAGCGGAGAAGGAGGCAGCCGCCGCGAGGAAGAGCTCCGTGCCTCCGGGGCCGTCATCTTCTCCTCCTTCTCCTCCTCCAGCCGCCTTGCTTGCTTTCCTGCCTGCCCGCCAGAGAGAGAGTGAGAAAGAGAGAGAGAGAGAGAGAGAGAGAGAGAAAGAGAGAGAGGGAGGGAGGGAAGAAGGAAGGGAATCAGAATCTGACAGACACAGAGAGAATGACAAAGAGACACAGGAAGGGAGGGGATAGCGATTTCTGAGTAAACTTTTGTAAAAACAGAATATCCAAGTTTCTTTGTTAAAACAGTTGCTTTTACTGTCCTTTTACATTATTTACCTTATAAGTGGTAATAATATTGATAAAAAAAGTTCTGAGCTACCCTTATTTTGCTTCAAAGTTCTTTATTTGAAATTTAATTTTCCCCCCTGAAATTTCCCTCTTAAAATGAAGGTGCGTGTTATACGCCTATGCGTGTTATACGCCGATAAATACGGTACATATTATTCTCAATGCAAAAAATCATATTCTCTCTGCCTTTGTCTTTCTGACCTAAAGCTCCGTACATCTGTTCTTCTGAGGAGAATTCTGGCAAAACATGATATAATGCCTAGGATTTTTCATAAATATGCCCAGTATGGAAACTTTTCTAAAATGATATTAACGTGTTTTCTCTTGAGGCAGCCCATTAGTCTGAGTTCCTTTCTAGATGTGGGGCCTTCTATCTGAACATTAAAGTCCTGACCCCATCTGTTTCAACCTAAACTGAAAACAATATTGATACTGAATTCTTCTGTCACCTAATAAAGCTCGCCCATTAATTTGTGGAAAGGCAAATGTGAGAACATGCAGCATGGCCCTGTCTTACTGAAATTAATATGTTGAAAGAAAGGAACATTACCGTGCAGTGCAGGAGTTTCTCATTAGATGAACCCAGTGACAGAGTTCAACTACCAGCACAGGTGGACTGCTTCTCTATGAGATAGTTCATGGATGACTTGCAAAGTGACTTACTCTTACTCTTCATAATTTAAACAACAGAACAAAATAGACTGCTTACGCAAGATGGCCTTTCCCCCCTGCCCATTACCAATCTCTTCCACACATGCCATACACACTGCTAAGTTCTCATCCCAAACACAAAGCTTTGTATAGGTCAGAACCTGGCATGACTGCTTTCTTATGAAATGCCCATCCACTGGTTGTTTTTTTTAATAATAAAATGTGGGTTGAACATTGCATAAAGAAACAATATTTGCAGCCAGTCCTTGAGAATAAAATATTTCTAAGCTGTCATACACCATAAGACGAGAACAATAAGCAGCATTAAAAATGAAGAGGTCTTAAATTGCCACTTTAAGTCAAGAGGCAAAGAAAACTGAATAGGAAGGAAGATTTAATGGACCGTGATCCTATTAGGAAAAAAGGAAAAAGACAGAATACATTTTAGGATAAGAAGAACTTAGGAAGATAAGCAGGAAGAATTAGCCAGGACATTAGCCAGGACATAAAAGAAAACAGGTTAAGGAATGTAAGCTATGTGTATGGGTTTCTTGTTTGGAATAAATAAATAAGTCATTGTTCTTGAATAAATGTTCTCCATTAAAAACATTTATGGGGCTTAAAAGTATACATGAGTCTCATTTTCCTGCCCACTGGGCACTCGGGCAGCTCCATGGGGCAGTCAAGGAGACAGCAGACAAGCCTATTCAAAATGAGAATTCTATACCTGAGGGAACTGTCTGCCTTAAGAGACATTTGCCTCTTCTAAAGCCAATCTTGGTATATATACAAATGGATCAGGGGTGGGTTTCTGCCAGCGTTACTGCCAGCTCAGTGTGTGTGGATGCGCAGTTGCCTGTAAATAGGTCTGTGCATGCGCAGAACATTAAAAATGTAAAACAAAACCATGATGCGGCAACCAGGGAACCTGTTTGGGGGCATGGCGAGCCTGCTGTCCCTAACAATTTGGCGACCCAGTTGCAGCTTCCACTACCGGTTTGCCTGAACTGGTGTGAACCGGTAGCAACCCATCTCTGAAATGGATACTTGGAGTTTCCAGTTCTCCGAAAGCCCAGAACTTAACAGACAAAGAAGGTTTTTTAAAACAGTATTAACTGATCCCAGTTAGTGATCTATCATTTCTGTTTTGAATTATTGCTAGTTTCTGAGCAGCTTTAAAAGACAGCAGCACATGCAGTAGATAGAAGTAATCTGATCTGGGAATTATTTCACTATGGATAAATTTAACCAGGCTCTTCTTGGATAGGAGAGATCACAACAGGCACACCTGTCTCACCTTGGTGAGCCATGCTGTTGATACTGGAGATTCCAGTGACCATGGGGGATCTTTGTTTAAACATATCAATGTATTTTTAGGACCGAGTTTTAATTTATTGGCCCTCATTCAAATTAATAATTTTCTGAATGAGGTGCAATTGCCTGGATTTGACAATTCCCTGAGTTATTCTGATGCATGACCTGTCCTAGAACAGAATGTTGCCATCTACTAGAAGGAACAAAAACGATGTGAGTGATGTTTTGCTTGTGTTCCTTCTGTGGTGGCTAGCTATTTACAGTTCAACAAAATGGAAGTACCTTTATTGATATGGTATGTATGAATTTTTCAAAATAGGTGTGCACCAGCAGTTCATCATCAGTGAAATGGATACTATTTCACAGATGGCTACTTGGAATTATTCCTTCTGTGAACTTATTTAGAAAAGTGGTTTTGTATTTTCAGCACAGATATCCATTTCTGCCTTGTATTTGGCATATTAGACAAGTAATTTTTCTGTCAACTTCTCCATTGAGCCTTTTTGTTTTGGAAGTAGTCATGTCATTATGATAGTCATTATAACCAGGCAAATGTTCTTATTAATAGCCACTGTAGGAGAATATACACATTATCAAAATTCACCATGCCCAGAAATGTTCGGGGCTCTCTTCTAGTCTAAATCCATGCTATCTATATTAAGTATTTAAGAATATGTAGATTTGTATAAAGTCAATCTGCCTTACTTTCCATTTTGTAAGGAATATTTCCAGTCCACTAGATATAGGTCAGTGCACCAAGATGCTGCCAGCTTCCTCCTTAGTAATTCACTTGGACCCACCTCAGTAGGGATCCTGAAGCCCAGATTTTGGAAAAGTCAAGCCTTCGTAGCAACATATCAGGCATAAGGTATCAAGAACAAATAATAAAGAATAAATAGTTTCTTTATTGCTGTGCCCCCATAATCAGGAATCTTGTCAGATTAAAGCATACTCTGCAAAATTATCAGATGAATCCCATAAAGGTTTAGGAGGGTTCCTTCTGGACCTCTTTCTAAAAACTGAGGACTCAAGGCTGATCTGTCTCTTAAACCCTTAGGAAAAATCTCTTTCCTCCTGCATTTCATTGTTAGATTCAACCATACAACCTATTCCACTGTGCCTAGAAAGCAACTCACAACCAACACAGGTATTAAAACAGCTTTCATGTGATCTTAGTATCTTACACCATCAACCTAGTTCTTGTATTTTGTATCAATTGGATCACATTATGCTGGAATGTAGTCTGGTATCCCAAGAGGGAGGGGTTACTTCAGTGGTGGTTTTCAATTTATTTTACTACTGGTTTGCTTGTGCGCGCTCGTGCGCTTGTGTGACACTTTTGCACAGGCCCAGAAGCACCTGGGTAGCTGGGCAGAACCTCCTGCCGCCACCAGTAGCAGTTCGCCTGATCCGGGGCGAACTGGCAGAAACCCACTTCTGGGTTATTTCCCAGAGAGCAAAGAGGGGATGGAGCTTGGAAGGTGTGGTAGGCAGGAAGAGGGCAAAGAGAGACCCTTCCTAGAAGTTCACAGAGTACATCTATAGTTTAGGCAGATACCATAGTTGTTTTAGTGTAGCAAAATTATTTCTGTAGGTGAAGAATAAAGACACTACTCAGAAATAACTACTTGTATCATTCTTGGTTTTTGGCGCTTGGCATATGGACAATTTAAGGGCAGCTTCACAGAAAGCACATGATAATAATTGCATTGGAATGAAGCTGAAACCCTTGTCACAACAACACAACTATATAACACACCACAACTGTTACCTGGGAACCCACTGACACCTAAGGATAAAGGAGCACTCCAGGACACTCTGCACCTGTTCCTTCAGGAGAAATATGATATATTCCAGAATGTCAGTCCTCCAGTCTTTGGGTAACAACATCGCATTTGCCTGGTTTAATTTTAGCAGTCTAGCCGTTTTTATTTTTTGAAAGATATGGTTTTAAATTTTGGGTTAACTTTAAATGTATCAATTGTATTCCTTTTTATAGTTTCTATTTTTAAATTGTTGTAAACTAACTTTCAGTTTTCATTCAAGGATGCAGTACATTCAATAATAAAACAAATGCATTAATTTAGGCGATACACTTCTTAGACATTAACGGCAAAGACCAGTAAAGCACTTCGTATAATACGGGGGTCATAGCATTCTAATGATTCTCCTGTCTAAAATTCCTAACAGATTTTATGCAGGTATAGTATAGGAAACAAAATCGACTCATTTGCCTCTAATAAGAGGTGGACTACTCTGTTCATATACTTTCCCATCACTGTAAACTGTTACTCTTCCTCCTTGCCATCTGTACCAATCAACCTTCTTTCAGCTGGTTTTTATCCTCAGATTCCTCCATCTGCTATATCAGCTTCTCATTGTCTTACACAATGCTCATGTGCATGGACCACATGCAGACATTCCCCCGAAAAACTGGAAAAGCACCTTATCCTACTCCTTAGTCTACAACCTATCATGCTGATAATGTTTCCTGCTTCAGGAAAATACCCATTTAGACTTTAATATCCTCCCACTGCATTCATATTTCATGTCCATGAGTAGTCAAAGGATCTTCTGGAAGAGCACAGAACATGGAAGAAACAGGAACAGCTCTGTTCTATCTGGCCATAATTGCATGGAAAAGCTCCTGCATCTTCTTCTTTGGACTCCTACAGTTTGCATAAAAGGCAGTAGTAACTGCATTGACCAATGAACAAGAAAAAAAACTAAATTCCACCTCAATGTAATACCTTCATTATGCCCCTTCAAATATCAAAAGGATCATGCAATTTTTTAAGTTTACCAAACAGGACTTAGATCAACACAGATTCAAGCACCATTTTTCTCTTCTTTTGCTTTATTAATATACTTCCAGAGCAATGCGGACATTCATTACGCATACAGTTAACCCAGAATTGAAACTGGTAGCCAACTATGTGAGAATCAGTGCCATAAAACACGCAAGTGATAGGAGTTATTGGGTGGCATGGCTTGTAAAGTGTGGACGAATCTCAGTGTTTTTTATATTTCTAGGCCAGGGGTGTCAAACTCGCATCGTCACAGCATCATCATGTGATGTATTGCGAACTTTCCCCCCTTTGCTAAACAGGGTGTGGGCATGGCCAGCATGTGACACCATCCAGTTTTGCCCGGTTCAGCAGAACCGGTAGTGGTATGCCGGCCTGGATCACAGAACCAGCAGCAACCCAGACTGGCCATACCTCTGAACCGGTTCCCTGGTCGCTGCCATCACCATCTTTGTCTGAGTTTTTGAGAATTTGCATTGAACTGCACATGTGCACATGCAAAGTGTGCGCATGAGCAAACCAGCAATAATGCCAGCTGGAACCCACCCCTGATTCACCCCACAGTGCAAGTTTGATACCCCTTTTCTAGGCCCACTAAATGTGGTGTGTGTAATTATAGGCATTTGAAGGAACAAGGTTCTTAGTCCAACTGTTTGACACTGTGGAGATGTGTTAGTTAATGTGTATACATGAGCTTGCTGGCTAATGCTAAATTTACTGAGCAGATTGTGGATGTCGGCTTGATTACAAATGCAGATTGACTATTGAGACTTTAGATTTAAGAGCTGCTTTGGGAAATATTACCTCTTTCCCTTTGATTTTCAGCTCCATCACTTGATCTTTTAAATCTTTTCATCCTTGCCTGGAACTTTTTTGGTGTCTGGATGAAAATAAGTGTTTTAAACTCTGCTTTTAACCAAATAATGAGAATAGGGTTTATTACGTGATTATCAACAGCTTGTCTTTCATTTTGAAAACCTGAATAACTCAAGATGATTAATCAAGAACCAAAACTACAACAGAAAATGTCATCAAATGCTCCCAAGCTGCTAAAATGATTATTCTCAGAGAATGAAATTCCACCCAAAATACAAACAAATTGAAACCATAACCACCGTTTAACACTGTTTATGACTAAGGAACTCTGCACGGAAGCTATCATTGCTTTCAAATAATGGTTTTTGGAGTAGTTAGCAGCTTCATGCAGCTGATTTGAAGTATGAGAGAAGTGATTTTTTTGGCATTTATTATTGACTCATCAGGTTATAAAAAGCACGAAGAGCATTTGAATCTGTCCCTTTGCCCTCATGATTGTAAAACAGACGAGGACCCTTAAATAAGGAAAAGAACATAGGAAGATTGGGTGCTCTCCAAATTCAAGGGAAATTAATCTTATTGGGTATCTTTCACATTGTATTTCATTTAAGCCTAGAAAAGGGCTACTGTGTATGTTAATACATATAGCAGCACAAATCTGTCAATTAGGTGAGAATCTGCTAGCCGTTCTGCAAATTATATCAGACACTATGTAGTACAATACTTATAGAAAAACAAATCTTACCTGCCATGCCTCAACTTTCTTGATATCTGCACATGACCCATTGGCAAATAGCCCTTTCCCAGGAGTGCAAGTGTATATATCCTGCAAAGCATGAGCAATGGAATATACTGCCAAGTACACATTATAAGATATCCGCAGGTGGGTATAATCCATGTATGGTGTTTCCACACTGGTGATGTTCTCGCGCCCTGTACATGAGGGACGGAATGAAGCTGTACCATTTCCTGCTCTAGTGCCTTCTTCATGGCCTTTGTGGAAAAAACCTGGGAAATTTTTGTTTCCTTCTGGTAAGTAGCAATTAAACGTCTCCTCCCAAAACTCTTTAATAAATCCATTATTTGCAGACTTCTTAGGGTTTACCTTCTGCAGAAAGTCACGAAAGCCAGGGATCTGTCCTGCCTTAAGAGCAAATCCAATGGTGCCCCCCATGACATGAAAGAATTGTGGCATTGCTATCAATGATGAGCTGGCCCAGGCTTCACTTGCCAGCCAAATCCTGCCAGTGATGTTCCGTGTGACAATCTCTTTGATCAATGGTTCTAGGTCAGGAGCACTGGAGAACACAACAATCACTTTGGCAGTGGAATTCTGGATGACTTTCACCACCTGTTGGATCTGATCCTCAGGCAAGTACTGGGCAATGAGCTCACTGAAGTCAATGCAGATGTTTCTCTCCTCTGTTTCTTCCCTGAACTTTTCAATACCTGGCCGGCCATAATTGTCATCTGCTGCAATGGTACCCACCCAATTCCAGCGGAAGTACTCTACAATGTCAGCCATAGCAGTGGCCTGGTGCTCATCATTAGGTATAGTGCGCAGGAAAGATTTGTACTCGTTCCTGTTGCTCAAGAGCCGACTGGATGAAGCATAGCTAACCTGGAAAAGGAAAGAGGGGAATAAATTCTTATGCAACACTTTTAAGTAAAAACTATTCTGAAACATTTCACACGGGATGTGACTTCATGAATACATCCTTAATTAAAGAAGGAAAAATGTTGTATCAGGAGGGCAGTTTGCAAGTGAATAAGAAATTGCTCACAAATGCAGTGGTACCTTAAACAAAACTTTCTTTAATAGGTGAACTAACAATCCAAATTGGAATGTCCATTCTAATAACCATAACATTTTAAAGCTTAATTGAGATTATTTGTCTTTATCAATCTACCCACTGGATCGATGACAGCCAAACATTACTCCCTAGAAAACAAACCCAATAATTTGAGAAAGATAAAAGTTTTCTCCTATCAACCTGAAAAATGCCCTCCAAATTGAGAAGTGTTCCCTCAGTCAGATGGCAAACCATTTATGGATGCTTTTAATGGTAAATTAATAATTTATTTCTATATAACGATTTTTATTAGTTTATAATGTAGCATGCAAAGAAAATACAAAAGTAAATAATAGGAAAGATAGGGAGGGAAAAAAGGAAGAGAAAAGCGAGGAAAAGAAAAAGGGGAAAAGAAAGAAAAGGCATTGACTTCCAACTCCCTTTGGTACAGTGGAATAAGACATTAAAATAAAACCTCAACTTTTTACTTTTACATAATATTTCTGTAACAACAAATCTACCTAAAACCCAAACTCAAAGTTTCCTTTTTTTCCACCTCAAGCACAAAGTCTAGAAGTGGTTTCCAAGTAGAAATACAAGTATTTTTTTTTAATCAAACACTAAATCTCTGTTAATGCCATCAGTTTTTGCAGCCATTTGTCCATTGTGGGGATGGATGTAGCCTTCCATTTCTATGCATAGAGTAGTCCTGCTGTCGTCAACATGTATAACATCAAAGTTCCAAATTTTTTTCTAAATCTTTTTTCATTAAACCCAAAAGAAAAGTCTCTAGTTTTCTGTTTATATTCACTTTAAAAATATTTCTTTGCTTTATCACATATCCACCATAAATGATGAAAAGTCCCTTCTTTATACTTATGTTTCCAACATTCACTTGAAATGCCTTTATACATTCTTGACACCTTGTCTGGAGTAAAATACCAATGATACATCAACTTATGTAAGTTTTCTTTTCAGTTATAATTTAATATAAATTTTAAACCTTTGTTCACATATTCTCCCATTGTTCAAGCATTACATAATTTATGGTAATGTATGGTATTTTTCATTTCAGAGCAGACCTTCAAGTGGGCTCTAATCATATTGCATCTCTTTTATCGCAGGATTTTCTTCTACCAGTTAAATTGCTACACCATCCCACTTCATCCTCCTCAGCTCTCCATTGTATCGAGGGCTTGCTTGGATCAGTGAAAGAGAAAAAAGTATTTATAAATGATGGACAAATTATTTCTATATTCCTCAGCCCATCCAGAACTTTGAGAATATCCCCAATATATAAGGAAATTTCCAATCACATTTAGAAGCAACCATTGTGCATTTTTAAGTCTGTATTTATTTTAGGAATTTCGGCTTCAGCTAGATAAAAAATGGATATATTACTTGGGAGTGCAGAAGACTTAAGGAATGGTCTCAAAGAACATGAAGAAGAGCTGCTACTAAGGTAATGGTCAGATAAGAGGACTTGTGTGTGGGCTAAGAAAATAGTTCCCATCCCTAGTTCCCAACAGATCCCATCCCTAGTTCCTCACAGGAATCAAGGGGGGGGGGGAGAGAAACACATTCAGACTGGCAAGATTCATTTACTATGACTTCTACAATAAAAGTAGTCCTGACTCATACTTGGTCTTTTACTCTAGTCTTCTTTTTTTGGACTGACAGGGAGATATGGCTTTTCCCAATGCTCATTTGGCCTAAGGTTATCCTGCAAAGTCCTTATAGGACAGTACAGTGAATACTTGATGGGACTTGACAGTATCAAGAAACAGACAGGTATATTGATATCACTGACATGGAGCAAATATGTAAAGGGAGAAGGGAAAATATTTTGAAAGAACTAGAGAAATTGGGCTGAATTTGAATTTCTGAAATTCAGAGTTAAATAATCATCTGCTTGGGGGGGGAAGATGTGAAAAAATATTCTAGATTATTTATTTGAATTTATTGACAATCACTATCACAATAGATTGTTCTTTTGAGCTTAGGCATTTTCTCTCCAGAGATGAGATACGTCACATAGTTATAGTCTTTTATTTTCAGACCATGCATTTAAAATCTGAGCAGCATCTGAACTAGTTTAGTCACAATTGCTTAATAGTTAATAGAATAATATAATGGGAAGGAACCTTGAAGATCTTATAGTCCAACCTCCTCCTCAAGCAGGGGAATATACCATTCCAGACAAATATCTGTCCAGTTTCTTCTTAAAAGCTTCCAGTGATGAAGCATCCACAACTTCTGAAGAAAGCTGTTCCACTGGTTAATTGTTCTCACTGTTAGAAAATCTGTCTTTAGTTCTAGGTTGCTTCTCTCCTTGCTTACTTTCCACCCATTGCTTCCTGTCTTGCCTTCTCATGTTTAGGAAAGTAGCTTGACACCCTCTTCTTTCTGGCAGCCCCCCAAATGTTGGAACACTGCTATCATGTCATCCCTAGACCTTCTTTTCACTAGTCTTGACGTAACCAATTCCTAATCAAATACCCAATCAATACCCAACCAAACTAGCTTGTTAAACATTAGGCCAAAACAGCAGCCACAACAATTGTTGTTGAGAGTGTGGTGGCACAACAGTTTCCCCGTCACCTGGAGGAAGTTGATTATCTAGACCCGTGCCAGTCCGGCTTTCAGCCCGGGCACAGCACCAAGACGGCATTGGTCGCGTTGGTCGATGATCTCTGGAGGGCCAGAGATGGGGGTTGTTCCTCCATCCTGGTCCTATTAGACCTCTCGGTGGCTTTTGATACCATCGACCATGGTATCCTATTGCATCGGCTGGGGGGGTTGGGGGTGGGAGGCACCGTTTTACGGTGGTTCTCCTCCTACCTCTCTGGCCGATCGCAATTTGTGTTGACAGGAGAGCAGAGGTCGACCCCGAGACCCCTCACATGTGGGGTGCCTCAGGGGTCGGTCCTCTCGCCTCTCCTGTTTAACACATATATGAAGCCTCTGGGTGAGATCATCCGTGGTTTTGGGGTAGAGTACCATCTCTACGCTGATGATAATCAGCTGTATATATCTACCCCAAACCACCCCAACGATGCCGTAGCGGTGATGTTCCAGTGCCTGGAAGCCGTACGGATCTGGATGGGAAGAAACGGACTCAAGCTCAACCCGACCAAGACCGAGTGGCTGTGGTTTCCGGCTGCCCGATTCAACCAGCTGATTCCATCGCTGGCCATTGGGGGCGAACATCTTGCCCCAGTGGATGGGGCGCGCAACTTGGGTGTCCTCCTGGATGCCCGGCTGTCCATGGAAGACCAAGTGACAGCCGTGGCCAGGAGGGCGTTTTACCAGGTCCGCCTGGTTCGCCAATTGCGCCCCCTATTGGATCGGGACGCCCTTCGCACAGTCACTCATGCTCTCGTGACATCCCAACTGGACTATTGTAACTCTCTCTACATGGGGCTCCCCTTGAGGTGCACCCGAAGACTTCAGCTGGTCCAGAATGCAGCCGCGCGAGCAATAATGGGTACCGCAAGGTATACCCATGTAACACCGCTCTTGCGCGAGCTGCACTGGCTACCTGTCGTCTTTCGGGTGCGCTTCAAGGTGCTAGTTCTCATCTTTAAAGCGCTCCATGGCTCGGGACCTAGCTATCTGCGGGATCGGATTCTGCCCCATACATCCTCCCGGCCGATTCGCTCCCACAGAGAGGGACTTCTCCGGGTGCCGTCCACTAGACTTTGTCAGCGGGCGATGCCCAGGGGAAGGGCCTTCTCTGTGGCGGGCCCAGCCCTCTGGAACGATCTTCCCCCCGACATTAGAACAACTACGGACCTCCACTCCTTCCGTCAGAAATTAAAAACATACTTTTTCTGCTTGGCCGGCCTAGGTTAGTCTCTACCTCAGGGGTTAGGAAATGTTAATTTTAAAATGGGAATTTTAGTGCAGGGATAGTTAGATTTAATTTGTTTTTATTGTATTTATGTATGTATATATTTTATGTTGTTTTAATTTCTCCCTGTGCACCGCTCCGAGTCCCCTCGGGGAGAGGACTCGGTTATAGAAATAAATATTCTATTCTATTCTATTCTAAATATTTTTAATATATTAAAAAAAATCAGTGGCCAGATGGAATCATATCTCATGTTGAGTTGTTACATGCTGAAACCTGCTTCAACAGGAAGCTGCAAAATGAATTACTATGGCTGATGTAAATACACAATGTGCATTATGCTATTTAATATGGGCATAAGAAAATAAATATGTTATAGAGAAATTATCCTATGATTATAATGGGTTGTAGAGCTGCCCTTTAGAATCTAAGGGCTACTCAGACATAAAACCACAGACTGCTAGAATGACTTGTTGAATACTGTTGGTGTTCAAAATTGGAAAAGGGATATTTATTACTTTAAAAAAGGGAAGATGTGGAAATGTTACATTAGCTCTTTAAGTTTTTATATACATTGTGAGATTGAAGAGATGATGAAATGTGCCATAGCAACAGTAGAAACATTATGTAATTAACAAGCTTACCTACCTAGGACCATCCTATTTCTAGCAGTGGAAAGAGACAACATATGCTCACCTGAGGTATATAAAAGAGACCCAGAAGATTGGCAACTGCAGTGGAAATCCCAGAGCCTGTTGCTCCCACCACTGCAATTGTTGAGGGGATATGATCCGAGCAGTTGCAAAACTCATCCAGATTCAGAGAATCAATCTTGTTTTGGGCTACAAAACTCAGTGTGGCTTCCAGAGCTTTAGACACTGTGTTACAGGTGTCAAAAATGCTGTATCCAAGAGTCATATTGGGAAGAACAGTTGGGCTGTTATTAATCTCTTCAATGGCAAAGATCATTGCCTGTAACCAGCGAAACCCCCGGAAATTATACCTACAAAAAAGGAAGAGAAATCAAAATATGCATAATGCTTATATAGAGATAGAGGAGAGAAACAGGAACATATATTGTTGCTGAGTGAATGGAAGAACTACATATTTCAAAACAATTAACGCAAAATAGGGCCAGTTCACATAGGCATCCATTACAAATCACAATGACCACTATTTTATTGGGCAAATGATGCAATTTACATCAGTTGCATTATGTCATTATCAAGAAAATGATATAAATTACAGAGTGCAAGTCATATATGTGATGAAGTAATAATGCACAGAACATAATTTGAATCTTCCGATGTACAACCATGGCAGCTGTACGACATGCAGAACAGAGCCCTGTTGGATCAGAACAATGGGCTCTTTGGACAATGGAAAGTGCTCTCTCACTTTCTCCCCAACCTCTCCTTCTTCCCGAGTTCTAAGCAACCACTGACACAATTTAACAGCATATCCTTAATATCTAAAAGATACATGTTTTGAAGTCTTGTTTTGAATGATTGCATTACACATAGTCTAGAGCCGTGATGGCGAACCTATGGCACACATGCCAGTGGTGGCATGCAGAGCCCTCTCTGTGGGCACGCACACCGTCGCCAGCTCTTCTTCTGTGCGCTGGCCAGCTGATCTTTGCGTGTGCCGGAGCCCCGGAAATCAAAATACCAGTTGCGTGCCAGCCACCTCGTCTTTGGGTTTCTAGCACTCCGGCATGAGTGAAGACCAGCTGGCCAGGTGGTCTTTGAGATTCCAGAGCTCTAGTGCACAGAAAGACCAGCTGGCCAGCACGCAAATGGCGCCAGCCAACTGGTCTCCAAGTTTCTGGTGCTCCAGCATGTGTACACACACCAACATTCGCATTTCAGTTTGGGCACTTGGGGCCAAAAAGGTTTGCCATCACTGGCCTAGAGAATGTTGTGCCAAGAAATTATTCTTATTCGTATTCAGAATTGCCCTATGAAATTTTTCAGAAACAAGTAGTTAGCATTTATATGATATCCCACTTTCTGGGCAATCCATGAGGTATTACATGATATATTATCAGAATATTAAGACCCATTTTGTCCAAAATTCTGTGTCACCCAATAACAAATCAAATGATGCAGGAAACCCATAAGGATAATGGAAGAATTTCATCCAGGGTTGCCCAGAGAGTTGATATTATATGGCAACCTGCCTGTAATTTAGGAGATAATATGTGACCACCAAAATTAGCAACTTTAACATAGATTTATCTTTAAAAAAAAATAAACTTCTAAGCAATACTTTAAGCAATACTAACTGTTTTTAAAGTATTTCCCTGAGGCAAAGGAGTCCCTGTGGATTTTACTCCACTTGTCATTGTCGACTGTAGGGACAGTGCTTATCTCGGTTTCGAGGCCATTGCACCAGCACTGTCTGAAGATATTTCTGCGGTCATATGGCCAGCATGGCATCATGGAGTGTTATTACCTTCTCATCAAAGTAGTACCTATTTATCTACTCACATCTGTATGCTTTCGAACTGCTAGTTTAGCAGCAGCTGGGTGGAGGATGGGAGCTCATCATGTTACATGGTACTCAGGTCTTGAACCTGCGTCTTAACCACCGAGCCACAATGACACCCCTCCCTTGAGGCATTGTGGCCAAAAATATATGCTGCCTTCTACTATATGTTTATTTTAGGGAATTACAGTCAGGGCTGAATAATCCTTCAGGTGTTTTGGAGTACAGTATATAGAAGCATGAACATAGTAGCTGCTATAGCAGGGTGTCAAATTTAAGGCCCAGGGTCCAGATTTGGCCCATGGGGTGCTTAGATCTCGCCTATGGGGCCATCCTTGAAAAAGTGAAGGACTGGCCTAAGGTGCTTCTGCCAGTGAAAATGGAGCTCGGGAGGGCCACACATTTTTACTGGCAGAGTTGCAGGAGGCTGTAGCAGACAAAATGGAGCTCAGTAGTCCGTTTTCTCTGGCAAAGTGCTTGGGCCACCACAGATGCTCCCGACACAAGTGATGTTGAGCTGGCCATGCCCACTAAGATCAAACACAACTCTGATGCAGCCTTCAATGAAATTGAGTTTGACACCCCTATCGTTTTTTCTAGGATTGTGTGATTGCTATGAAGCATTGAAAAATGAAGCAAAATCATTGCAGAACTTAGATTACAATATTAGTAGTTTTACTTTCAATTCGTATGAATCCTAACATGGAATTTATAATTTAAAATAAGCAACACATTGGGTTGACATTTTCATTGTATCAGCATATCGATACACTGTAACACTGACATTTTTTAAAGTGATTTCTATTTATAACATCTTCTAGAATCACTCAACTATTATGCCAAATTTAACAGCTTAAGCAAACAGGTTACTTCATTACAAACACAGCCAAGTGATGCTATAAGAAATTGCAAATCACTAGTGCAGAAATTACCTTAGCCACTGGCAGTTTGGACATCATTAGCCCACATGTAGAGATTAGGTTTTTACTCCAATTTACACAACTTTGTGTTTGTTTATACCAGTGGTTGGCAAACCGCGGCTCGTGAGTCACAAGCGGCTCTTTGGCCCCTTGAGTGCGGCTCTTCCACCACCCTCACCAATGGCGGGACTCCTGGGCTGCAGCAACCCTCCCTACCGGCCGCCGGTTCCATCCCTCCCCCCACGGAGCCTCTTCAGCCCAGCAGCGGCTACCCAAACGCCAAAGAGGCAGCCGTAGCCTCCCAAGCTGGCCACTCATCTACTTCCAGAGGCTACAGAGGCTCTGTGAGTGGGGGGAGTGGACCGGCCTCCGGTGGGTTAGCCAGAGGGGTGGGCGGGTGGTTTGTTGGACGCTGCCGCAGCAAGTTTCCTTGGCCACCCGCCGGCCCGCCGGCTGTGGTTGCTCGCTCGCTCACTCACCCACCGGACGCCAGGTTCCTTCGTCCGGTAGGTGGGTGAGCGAGGGAGCAAGCAAGCGCAGGCGGGCAAGGAAACTTGCTGCGGCAGCGCCCAACAACCTGCCCGCCCGGCAGCCGCGGTTGCTTGCTCGCTCACCCACCCACCGGACGAAGGAACCTGGCGTCCGGTGGGTTAGTGAGCGAGCGAGCAACTGCAGCCGGTGGGCCGGCAGGCAGGCGGGCACGTAAGGAAAGTTGATGCAGTAGCGCCCAACAATCTGCTGGCCCACCGGCCCGCCGGCCGCGGTTGCTCGCTCGCTCGCTTGCTCACCCACCGGACACCAGGTTCCTTCGTCTGGTGGGTGGGTGAGCAAGCGAGCGAGTATGCGCAGCCAGTGGGCAGGTGGGCTGGCGGGCCGCCCAGGCTACTTCCAGGAGCTGAGGAGGCTTTGCAGGGGGAGACAGACAGACAGAGAGAGGCACAGACACAGAGAGAGGGAGGGAGGGAGGGAATCAGAGCGTGAAAGACACACACAGAGAGACAGGGAGAGACAGATACACACACACACACACAGAGTGACAGAGATAGGCAGACAAAGGAGACAGAGATAGAGAGAGACAGAAAGAAAAAGAGAGAAAGAAAGAAAAAGAAAGTGGGAGAGAGACAGAGAAAGAAAGGAAGGAAGGAAGGAAAGAAAGAAAGAAAAAAAGAAAGAAAGAAAGAAAGAAAGAAAGAAAGAAAGAAAGAAAGAAAGAAAGACCACAATTGAGACCGAAAGTTTGGCTGCTAAGCAAGACCATTGTTAAGTGAATTTCACACTTTCCAAGTTGGCCACGCCCACCTGGTCACATGACCACTGAGCCACTCCCACAAAACAGGCCACACCTTCTGGCTCTCAAAAAAATGTTTAATTGTGGTATTGTTGATATTTGGCTCTTTTGACTAATGAGTTTGCCCACCACTGGTTTATACCAAACTGCATTCCCTATTATAAAATTCATTTCTCTAGAAATGCCATTAAGGTGCTCTTTACAATCATTTCTCTCTGGAAATGCCATTAAGGTGCTCTTTACAATCCTTTTTGATTTTTATAAATCTAAATAATTTATTATTATTACCTCTGATTGCAGGGTAGAATTATACAATGTGTTTTTTTAAATAATATTTGGACATTTAAATGTCTCAAGACAGTACATAAATTAAAGCATATTAACCGAACATAAAACATTTTAAAAAAACTAAGAAAATAGCATGAGTTCTTTTCTCTATGAAAATGAAGAGGTCTTCACCCAGCACCTATAAGGCCATAATGAAAGTGACAGGTGAATATCTCTGGATAGGCTTTCCACAAACAAGATGCCACTCATGAAAAGATCCTTTCTTCTCTGATTGGCTCTCTTGCCTCATTTGGTGGGGCACCTAGACAAGAGCCGCAGGTGAGGCCATCATGATGCTCAGTGGTGGGGTTCAAAATTTGTTACTACTGATTCTGTAAGCATGGCTTAGTGGTGTGGTGTGGTTTGGTGGGCGTGGCCGGGAAAAGGATACTGCAAAATCCCCATTCCCTCACAATCAGCTGGGATTCGGGAGGCAGAGAAAAATGGGGCGGGGCCAGTCAAAGATGCTTCTACGAACTACTCAAAATTTCTCTTCCGGTTTTCCAGAACTGGTCAGAACCTTCTGAATGCCACCTCTGATGATGCTCCAGAAAAGCAAATAAGGGTGGATCTTTTAGGTAACTTAGTCAGGTTTTAGAGTTACAAGCTAATTGGGGGGTGGGGGTGGGGTGGGGTGGGGAATACAAAGTTCAAAAACCAACTGTCAGGCATGAAGATCATTAACATTTCTAGTGAAGGTGAGGAATCTGTAAGTAATCCCAAATTGTACACCTGATCCTCCAAGGGCAGTACAGCATTCTCCTCAGCAATGAGAGATTCAGTTCTACTTGTTCCTCCAGCCATGCTGAGGTTACACTCTTTTACTATGTGCAAAATGGATAGTTAAAGAAAAAATGAGAGGGCCTTTGTTCTGATCCAGTCTGGTATTCAACATCAAAGGCAAAATGATAAAACAGCCAGGAACAATTTAAACCAGGGGTCTCCAACCTTGGCAACTTTAAGACTTGTGGACTTCAACTCCCAGAATTCCAGTTCAAAAGTTTAAAAAAACTAAAAGAGAAACAAGTGCATGGGGTCAGATCAGGGGTGGGTTCTGGCAGTCTACTACTGCCGGTCCATTCGTGGGCGCACCATGTGCGTGCATGCACAATGCAATAAAAATTGCTCTGCGCATGCGCAGAACCCCCCAAAAAGATGGCAGTACCTATGGCGCTGGTCGGAGAACCAGTTCAGGGGTGTGGCAGGCCTGGGTCGCTGGCAGTTCCAGTGACCCAGGCTGCCAAACCACTACCGGTTCGGCCGAACCAGTCCGAACCGTTAGGAACCCACCACTGAGTCAGTTGACTCTTCTTTTCAACCTACTTCTAAATCTCCTATTTCATAAATATTCCTGCCTACTATCAAAGCAATAGAAGTGCCTTCTGGGATAAGGATGAAGAATATAAAAAACAATTATTAAGAAGCTTTGCTCACTATTCCAATGGTTAGAGATGCAAGGCTCAAATTACACATGAAGCAGGCTTCCTACCAGTCACGCCCCAAAACATAGAATGCCCTCCAATGAGAGGTTTCATGTACTAGCTGCTTTCTAAGGGTAACCAAACCTCATTACAGATTTCTTTGAATTGAATATTTTATATCAAATGCAGTTATATTTTATTTTGCAAACCACCTACTGCTTTGAAAATCTGCATATATAGTCCAATTCAGTAAATAAAAGCCAGATCTGACTGAAACCACTACTTTAAAAGTCAAATACTTCAGAAAAGCCCAAGATTTGGGAGCTTGGAAGTGGCTTGCTTTGTTTTTTAAACTAATAACTATTATCTAGCAGAAATCTTAAAACTTTTAAGGCCTCTGGCATGCAAATCTGGAAGATGAGTGAGTTGGGGAGGGGATTTGTGGACTTACCTTATGCATTCTACTGATTCTGGCCTAGATTTCAGATCCTGGTGTTTAGCAGCCACTCCGAAATGAATGGGAAACAATCCTCCAAGAATAATGTCTCCTTTCTTCTGTGCCCTTTGATTTGGTCCATAGGCAGAGCTACTCCAAGTAAGTGCAAAGAGGATCAAACAGAAACTATAAAAAGTCATCGTTCCTCCTTTATTTAAAAGGAATTATGTTGCAAATTTCAAATCAGAAGCAACATAAGCCTAATATAATTTGACATATTTTTTTCTATTTGAAACACCACATACTATGGCTGAGATGGGCAGGCTTGAAGTCCAATAAGCCGCTGCACAATAATGATAGCTCTAATGTCTCTTCAGTGGACTTCTCCATTGCAATTTATCTGATCCAGCAATTCCTTGCTTCTTCAGTATCACTAGAATTCATCTTCAAGACTTCCTAAAACAACAATAATAATAATAATAATAATAATAAATTTATTTATAGACCGCTTCCTCTCCCCAAAGGGACTCGGAGCGGTGCACAGGGGAATTAAAAATATCAATAAATATACATAAATAGATTGGATAAAAGACAAATTAAACAAAAATTATCCCTGCGCTAAAATTTCCCACTTTTAAAATTACTACAATCCCCTAAACCCTATTAAAAAACGGAAGACTACCCTAGGCCGGCCAAGCAGAAAAAGTGTGTTTTAAGTTTTTGACGGAAGGAGCGGAGGTCCGTAGTTGTTCTAATTTCGGGGGGAAGGTCGTTCCAGAGGGCTGGGCCCGCCACAGAGAAGGCCCTTCCCCTGGGCGTCGCCCGCTGGCATAGCCTAGTGGACGGCACCCAGAGAAGTCACTATCTGTGAAATGTAAAAAAAAAATCATGTCTACAAAGGAGTATAGAACTTTCCATAGAATCAATCCCTCCCAAATACCAACTGCTCCGGGAATACAAAAGAGACATGTAACTTGAAGATTTACATGGTGTCTTCTTTCTTGCCTTGTCAGTAAAATGTCAAAATTACTGTAATAAAGTTTATGGCATATATTTGCAGAAATACATCTGAAGACACCTTCAAATCATGAAGTCACAAATCACAGGCTTGTTATAAAGCTGTTTTAAGTTTTTTTTTGTTATAATTATTTCATAAAACATCACATTTGCTTTACATATAGAAAAAATAAGTAAATGGCCAACATATTTTATTTACCTATAGCAGGCAAATAAATTCAGGTACAATATCCCTAACAATGGTGTCTTAGTTTCAGTATCCATTTTCCCCAGTGAAAACCAGCTAAAGTGCTCCCTATTTAACAATAATCAATGAGAAATTCCAAAATGTGCATCAAGTTCAAGGAGGATGATTATTGACATAAAGTATAGCCATTTAAAGAAACTGAGTGATGAGTTGCTGAAATTATTATATGGCAGTGAGTCTATATAAAGAAATCCATACCAAAATGCACAAAGAAAAATAGGTTTTAACACCCACATAGACCTATAGCACTAGCACTTAGACTTATATATTGCTCTACAGTGCTTTACAGGCCACTCTAAGTGATTTTATAGAGAGAGCCCATTGCCCCCAACAATCTGGGTTCTCATTTTACCGACCTCGGAAGGTTGGAAGGCTGAGTCAACCTTGAGCCTGGTGAGTTTTGAACTGCCAAATTGCAGTCAAGTGGCAGTCACCAGAAGTAGTGAACCTTGAGCCACTCAGAATCAAACTCCTCCATTTATTACCATTTAGTGGAAGAGTTGTTAAATTAATATTTACGCAGAAAAGAAAAGAAATGAAAAGAAAAGAAGGAAGTCTCCAGCAGACATTTCTACTCAATGCATAACTTTCCATTATTTACAATTCCAATATATTTTTCATTCTAATTTCTCATTCTCCCATTATGCAAAATTAAATAAAGGAAAACAATGACAAAACATAGCCATTCTAAAATGTTACCATGTTTTCCTGAAAGTAAGACAGGGTTTTATTTTCTTTTGACCCCCGAAATAAGTGCTTGGCCTTATTTTCAGGGAGGACTTATTATTTTTGAGGTGCAGGAGGAGGCAAGTGTGGTCACCTCATGGCTGCTGCTGTGTTGCAATATCTTTGGGGAGGGCTTATTTTCGGGAAAACAGGGTACTGCTATCTTATGTCTATAAATCTCACAAACCATCATGTTAACACTTTAAGTATTTGTAGGTTGGATGAAATGGTACAGGGAAAAATTGGTAGAACCACACTCAGACAGCCTCCTGAATATTTTAAACAGCTCAGACAACAAAAGAGGAAAACTGATTCCTTGGATTTCCTTGATCTGAAGGACAAATCATCCTCATTCTCCCATTGTCAGATCTGGCAATCACGCAAAAGAAGAAAATAGGAATAAGGCCAAAACTAAGTAGAGTCTACTGTCTCCCTACCCTTAGGCAGTCTCCAAATTCTGAGATTGGGGGGTGGGGTGGGGAGAGAAAATTGAGGGCACCAATGGTTCCTTCACTTGTAAGCATCACTTATTACCTACATTAGTCATATAAAAGGACTGCATCTCCTGCTTTTAGCAAAATAGCTGTCTTTAAGCTTCACCAAAGGTTGTATTCTTTCTGTAATTTCAGGGGAAAAAATCCATTGAGATAATGAATTATAGAAGACAGCACAAATGAGACTAAGAAGTAACTAAGTGGCAGCTAACAAGTCTGGAATAATTCCTTTGCAAAGTGCAGAAATAGGGAATGCGTGTGCCCCCAATGCTTTTTTGCGCCACCCACTGTATCAGAAAGACCAAACTCAATAGTAATGCATCTCAGATGCCAAGATATGCTTTAAACATGCACTAGGAATGATCTTGTACTGGGGGGTGGGGGGGGGAGGGGATTCGTGGAGCCCTAGTAATATGTCCCCCATAACACTCCAAGGTACGTCTATGAAGAAAGTCTTCTGCCTAAATGTAGAAAACTATGCAGCAATGGGGTTATAATAATCTATTCCTTATAATAATCTATTCCTTATTGCAGCCTGTACAAGTCGTCGTTATGATGAAGAGTAATATGTGATTTCCCTGGCATACTCCCTCAGGGATAATAATAATCTCAGTCCTATTAACCCAGTAGTCTGATTTCCTCGTGGCATACTTAACCTAGTCAGCCACTAACCCACTGGAATCTCATTATCTGGCAATGTACAATCACCTTAACTGGGTCAGAAGTCAGCAGTTTAAAAATTACTGGCATTTCCTTCACTTTCTTTAAAAGGCGCATAGACACAATATGCCACAGCATCACCAAGCCGTTCTCCATTGGTCAGATAGGTAGAATAAGCAAGGCTAGTCTATAGTGCCCGGCCTGTATTTCAGTTCTGTGCGTTCAAGCTTTGGCACCGAGTTCAGAAATGGGGACCTCTGCTTTTCAGCCATTCCCCCCCACCTCTGGTTCTTTTACATGAAGACGCATGTAAAGGTCAACTGCCTAAGTTTAGCTGTTCCTCCAACACAATTGACTGGGTGGCATTAGTTCAACCCATGCGTGACCAGCTCTCTTTTGGGTTAAATTTAACCCACTAGTTTAGTTGACTGAATCCACTGACCTTTGTTTTTGTTTTGGTACACCCACAACAGCTTGCTGATCCAGTTAGGTGTGTTGTAGGAATCATTTGAAGGCTGATTTTGGTAAGTATATATTTAAAAAAAAAAACCCACACAAGCAAGCTTGCAAGGAAGGGAAATATCTGCTATGCTACATCTCTGTGAAGGTGATCTTTCTGCCCAGGTTGGAATGTACAAACACCTGGAGTCACCCTCCAGTGAGCAGTATCAGCTCACCTCCCTGCCAAGTCCACCACAGTACACGTTCCATCTCCGGGACAACGGTGTGACTTTTGGAGGCTCTATGCCTCATTTAATTCTGGTAATGGCCTAATTGGGTTGGAAAAATGCAGGGGCAGGAGTGTGATTAAAAACTAGCTTGGTGGCGCTTATTTATGCCATTGGAAAGAGAAGGGTATTTGGTTGCGTTGTGGTTTTTTTTTTTTAGTTTTAAGCATGCACTTAAGAGTGTTTCTTCAAAGATTGATGCTATCTGCAATCTTACAAATGGTATCACCTCAAATATGAAAAAGTAAGGTGCAAAACTTACACAGCAACATTGCAAAGTTTTATGGGTGATTCTTATCCTGAAATGTTTAATTGCTTTCGTTCAACTCAAAGTTTTTTGTTTTCACTCCTCCGAATCAGCTGCAGCTATTCTGGAAATCATTTTGCTTGATACAGAGAAAAGTTACACGGGAAATCTAAGTGATGAACTTTGCCATTAGTTTTACACACACACACACACACACACACACACACACACACACACACACACACTTCCCTACCTTTCTCATCTAGGCAGTCTCCCGGTCTAAGAGTGACCTACTTCCCAGGATTGTTTAAAGAAAGATAAAAAATAGGGATATTGGATGTTATACTAGAGAAGGCCAATTCTTCCTCCTATAATGTTCTACAATTTACAAATGTATCAAAGTAACACATTCCAGAAGCTTTTAAGGTTCCTGCTAAAAGCAAGTTTCTGAAAGAGTCATTATTGACTACAGCTAGAAGATGAAAAATGATACTTCTCTTAAAGAAGAATAAGTGATGAAATGCTATACGTAGTGTAAAAACCTTTTGAGTACTATACAGCAGAGGTCCCCAATCCCCGGTCCGTGGACCAGTGCCGGTCCGTGGCTTGGTAGGAACCGGGCTGCAGGGCTGGAGAGGAGGAGGAGGAAGGAAGGAGCAGTCCCCTGGGCAGAGCGCGCGGGAGAGCGCAGGTGAGCTGTTCACGCCATTGGAGTGCAGCTCTTCCTCCACCCTCGTCGACGGTGGGACTCCTGGGCGCCGCCGCAGCAACCCTCTCTACCGGCCGCCGATTCCCTCCCTCCCCCTGTGGAGCCTCCCCAGCCGGCATGCCGGCCACTCATCTACTTCCAGGGGCTGCGGAGGCTCTGCGGGTGAGGGGAGGGAACCGGCATCCGGTGGGTCACCCACTGAACGCCGTTCCTTCCCCCTCCCCCCACGGAGCCTTCTCCGCTCCTGGAAGGAGCCTGAGCGAGCAAATGAGCAACCAAGTGCGGCCGGCGGGCGGGCCAGGCTAAGGCGAGTGAGTGAGTAAGCATGGCGGGCTGGGCTGAGGAAGCTCTGCGGGGGGACGACGACAGACAGACACAGAGAGGCACAGACACAGAGAGAGGGAGGGAGGGCGGGAATCAGAGAGTGACAGACACACACAGAGAGACAGAGAGAGGGAGGGAGGGAAAGAAAGATAGAGACACAGAATGAGTGATTAAGTGAGTGAATGCGAGACAGACAGACAGACAGACACACACACACACACATAGAGTGACAGAGATGGGTGGATGAAGGAGAGAGAGACAGAGATAGAGAGAGAGAAAGAAAAAGAGAAAGAAAAAGAAAGTGGGAGAGAGAGAGAAAGAGAGAAAGAAAGAGAGAGAGAGAGAAAGAAAGGAAAGAAAGAGAGAGAGAAAGAGAGAGAAAGAGAAAAAGAGAGAGAAAGAAAGAGACAGAAAGAGAGAAAGAGAAAGAGAGAGAAAGAAAGAGAAAGAGAGAAAGAAAGAAAGAGAAAGAAAGAGAGAAAGAGAAAGAGAGAAAGGAAGAGGGAAAGAAAGAGAAAGAAAGAAAGGGAGAAAGAAAGAGAGAGAGAGAGAAAGAAAGAGAGACAGAGAGACAGAGAGAATGAAAAAGAAAGAAAGATAGAAAGAAAGAAAGAAAGAAAGAAAGAAAGAAAGAAAGAAAGAAAGAGAAATGGAGAAAGAGAGAGAGAAAGAGAGAAAGAACAATTGAGCCCAAAAGTTTGGTTGGTAACCAAGACCATTGTTAAGTGAGTTCCACATTTTCCAAGTTGGCCACGCCCATCCCGTCACATGACTGCTGAACCACTCCCACAAAACAGGCCACACCTTCCAGCTCTCAAAAGAAATTTCAATCGTGGTATTGTTGATATTTGGCTCTGTTGACTAATGAGTTTGCCCATCACTGCCCTAGAGGGCCGAGTGAGCCGACTCCCACCCCCGCGTGCGCATGTGCTGCCTGTTCCCCCCCCCTCCGCTCCTCCTCTACGCCAGCCGGTCCGCAGAATTTTCTTTAAAATGAAACTGGTCCCTGGTGCAAAAAAGTTTGGGGACCCCTGCTATACAGGATTTACCTTTAAGTTAACAAGAATGATATTGTAAATTAATCTTGCCAAGGGTTTATGATCAGCTTTATCTTTTCTTTCTTTCTAATCTTGAAAAAAGTTGCTTCTCTTTTCTCCTTTTTCTCCATTTTTCACCATTTCTGTAAATCTATTAAAGTTTAATTAATACTATCACTTTTATTTAATCCCTAAAATTACCAACAAAAGAACAAGAATAAAAGGCAGAACATAACTGGACAATAACAAAACCTTCGGGGAGGAACAGTTATTTTAAAGAGATATTATATGGGAATTGTTTTTAACTTTTTAAAATAAAATTGGACAAAATATACTTAAACATGGTAAGACAGATGTTAGAGGTTAATTTATTCATATTTCTAAAACATCTATTATCAGGTTTTTACAGCTCTCGGACTCCTGAGCTGTCTCCCACACAAATCCTGTATAATGGGTAAGGACAGCTTTCAGTCATATGGCTATGGCTGCCAGATTAAAAAAGGGCTAAATTCAGTCCTCTTCAGCATTCTTCTGATTAGAAAGAACAATGCAACATCCCTGCACATATCGTATTTTTCAGACTATAAGATGCACAGGTGTATAACACGCACCAAGATTTCAAAGAGGTAAGTAAGAAAAATAGTTTTTGCCTTTCCCCCATCCCCCAGAAGCACTCTGCAGGCTTCAGTAAGGCTGGGGTAAGGCAAAAATACCCCCGTTTTTCGCCCATTTTTCACAAAAATGGGATGCGGGGGCTGGGCTTTGGGAGGCCAAAATGGCTGTATTCCATGTATAAGACGCACCAACATTTCCATGCTCTTTTAGGGGAGGGAAAGGTGTGTCTTATACTTTGAAAAATACAGTAATTGTGTCTAATGAGTTTCTTTTATCTGTTGAGACTCTTTCAACGATTGAGAAGAATCTATCGTACCCTCTGAAACAAGGAGAGCCTCAATGGATAGCAGAAATTCTCTGCAACAGCCAGTTACCATGAAGTTACCAAGATGTTTGTTGCTACGCTTCTCTGAATGTGAGCATGCTGACACCTGGTCTTAATTCAGTTAGGACTCTAAGAGAAACTAGCAACCTGAGATGATCTCAGAAACGAAAATGTGTTTTGGTCAAAACATAGCAGCCAATTTGAATATTACTTAGGCATGGATGGCAATAGCCAACTGTGGGTTCCGCAAAAATCCCAGAGATAGCACATTAGTCTGAGCTTGTATAAACTATTTATTTCAAATTATAATTGGAAACATTTTATATTTCAGCAATTCTTTGGCAAGAAAGGAAAGATAATGGCAATATTAGGACATTCTCTCTGGTATAAAATTGCTGTTGTTCAGAATTCTTAGCAAGACTGAATCTGACCCTTGAAAACTTCAGGGACACATCCTTACAGTCTCCTTGGCAACAGAACAATAGCAGTTTATCATTCCCTGCTTTGAAGACCTTTTAAAAGTTTTATTTTCCCATCTTTTTTTGCAGCGCACAGCTTCCTGAGTGGTCTCCCACCCAAATGCTAATTAGGAGCAACTGTGCTTAGCTCCTGAAACCAGAGAATATCAGACATGTAATCAACTTTAATATTGCTTACATGGAAAAACCTTTTACACATACATTTATGATCATATTGTTGCTGGAGAATCTCTTTATGCTGTGCTCCAAATTTAACTTTCATCTAGTTTTGGGATCCTAGATTCTATTCTAGATGAGAAAACATTTGTCTCTTGCGTAATAACTGGAGAATGCCGAAGCAGTTTAAAAGTCAACAAAGGGTTTTCTGAATGAGATAGTTGAAATGGATATCTGGATCTGACAATGGAAAATACACAGATGTACAAAATTCTCAATCTAGTGAAGATGTCAATAAATATCATAGCAAGCCATTTGGTATTTTCTAAGATTCTAATGTAAGTTTTTTTAAAGGTGCCTGCCCATATTTGTTCCATGTGCGTGTTTTTTTAAATTCCGTTTTTTAAAACTTAATCAAGTTTTTCCCTTTATGTCAGCATTATGAGAAAGTTGCACCTGTGTTTGTATTCAAAGACCCAGATGAGTTCAAATGCTAACAGTTATCCTGTGGGAGATACTGAAGTGAAGCAGAACAAGCCCAGGTTGATTTTCAGATAACAAGCCTGAGGTTGCTCTGTCAGCAAAGCTTATTAGGTCTCAAAGGCTAAATGAAACAGATCAAATTCACTGAAAGTGAATAATTAGAGTCACAAAAAGAAACTTATGATTAAATATTAATTTCTAGTAAGGTTTCCACTGCTTAGGTATCCTCCAGTCATTCTGCTCTTTGCATTTTAGATGTTTCAAACTTTGTTTTCATGTTTATAGCATCAAAGCTGAATCATCAAAGGTTATCAGAATAAAAGTCCAGACACTCATTGGTCTGGGAAAGAGATCTATATATTTAGAACAATTGCCATTTCCTCCAAGTTTTTTTTTCTTTCTCAAGAAAACTTTAAAATTGAATGGGAAACTAAGTCCAAATACAGCTAAGGTGCTATTGTCTCAGTGATGCAAAAAGGGCTAAAAATGCTTTAACATTTTGGAAAATTTGCCCACACTGATGGCTTCTATGGTAACTGTTCTACTAATAAAGCAATGACATCACAAGAAGGAAGCAAGTGAAACATTAACAGGTGTGAAGAAAGCAAAATTTTCAATCAGTTGTTTTGTTGTTAGATAATCAGGGGTCTTCAACCTTTGCAACTTTAAGTCTAAAGGACTTCAGCTCCCAGCAAAGCTGGCTGGAGAATTCTGGGAGCTGAAGTCCTTCAGACTTAAAGTTGCAAAGGTTGAAGACCCCTGAGATAATGAACAGTAGTTGTTTTTATTGATCAATGCTTCAAAATATTTCCATTTTTCCTAGTTTTGTTCTAAATAACTCCTTTGTGGTTAGAAATAAAGATTTATAATTCCTTTTATTTATTTCTCCATTATTAGGTAGTATTTCCACTGTCGTTTGCACCTTGTTTCTTAAGGAATTGCATTTTTCTCCCTCCTGAAACACCACATCAAAATAGGGAGGCTCCCCTGCTGCCTCAGCTTCCTAAGTGAGCCAGATCTGCTTTGTGACCACAAAGCACACAGCCTATTCCTGCTTTTGGTTCTTCTTTTGCCTCTGATACTACTACAACCACTGCAAAAGATCCATTTTGATGTAATTGTGTCAAGGCTTGAATCTACTTTGTATGTTTTCCATCTGTTGTTAGTCCAAGACATTTTGCTGTTTGAAGCCAAGAATAAGATAGCATCTCTCTTGTTCCCAGTAGCAGAAACTGACTGGAGGAATGACGACAGTGGAACAGCAGCCTTCCCACAGCCAGGAACAGAAGGCTATGAGGTGGGGGAGGTTGCAAGAAAGTTGGATTGTGCCTCCCACTCCCTTCTGTTCCCTAACACCTTGCCAGTGTCTTCCAGCATCTCCTGCCTGAGGTAGCTACCTTCTCTAAGAGCACAGTCATCCTTGTTCCCTATCTTTGCCCTTCCATCTTCTTCACTGACTCCTTCTTTTCAGTATTGGTCCCCTCCCATGATTTGGGATTTTGAACGTTAGGGGATGGGGGTGGGGGGAAGAGGAGGAGAAATCAGTATGCATTTATTCCACAAGTTTCCCCATAAGCAAGTAAACTGCCTCCTCCTCCTCCTCTTCATTTCCTAATACCTGATGACAGGTATTCAATTAAACCTTGTGTGTTGGGCTGTGTGTACTTTAGTGTGGGAAGCTGATGACTAAATGGTTTTTCTCACATACTTCAGAAGGATTGACTTCTTCCACGCTTGGTTGATCTGTGGCCATCATCAGTTTGCAGCCTCATGGCAGGTCAAGTGTGATTTGTGTTGCTGTGGACACAATGGCTGGCAGAATTTCTGGGCTCCTCTCCATATTTTGGAATGCTATCTCAATTTTTCCCTAGGGAAGGCAAGAGTTCTAAATAAAATGGCACCTCAGGCATTTGAAATGTGCATAGAGGTGATGGGTCAATTAGAAGAGGGTTTGCATATTGCATATCATGACAATAACAGAGGATTCCTCTTATATTCGTGAACACATAGAGAACAGAGTGAAATATTCAAATGCTTCTTCAGACTATCTTGATAATATTCAAACAACCACCTAATGTATAGTTAAGCAATATGAATGGATTAAGGTTAAGATTAAGGGTAAAACATATGAAGAATGGATGTAGGAACTGGGTAGTGTAATGAAAAGAAGGACTGGGGTGATAGCAGTGTTCCAATAATTGAGGGTCTGCCACAAAGAAGAAGGGGTCAACCTATTCACCAAAGCACCAGAAGGCAAGACAAGATGCAATGGATGGAAACTAATCAAGGAGAGAAGCAACCTAGAAATAAGAGGAAATTTCTTGACTGTTTGAACAATTAAGGAATTGAGTGAAATGACTTGCCTCCAAAAGTTGTGGATGCTCCACCACTGGAGGTTTTTAAGAAGAGACTGGGCAACCATTTGTCTGAAATGGTATAGGGCAGTGGTTCTCAACCTTCCCAATGCCGTGACACTTTAATACAGTTCCTCATGTTGTGGTGACCCTCAACCATAAAATTGGTGTCTCAGTTCCTAAGACCATCGAAAATATGTGTTTTCTGATGGTCTTAGGCGACCCCTGTGAAAGGGTCGTTCAACCCCCCAAAGGGGTCCCAACCCACAGGTTGAGAACCACTGGTATAGGGTCTCTTGCTTGAGCAGGTGATTCCACTCTGTTATTTTGATTTAAAAATATGTTAAATTAGTTGGCCCCTGCTTACAACCTCTTTGCATCAGAAGAATGTAGCACATTCTAACCTCTTCAATCTGATGCTTCATCTTTAGTATTAAAACAGAAGACGATGTGTCAGTATTGGACATGAACAATAAATATAGTATCCCTACACAAGCTTCTTCTGGCACACCCGTTGAGAAAAACAGATTGAGTGGGAGGTAGGTGACAAACAAAGCAGGAAGTAACAGGCAATAAATCCATCAACTAGACATCACAGGCATCCATGCTATGAATATGAAAAGTAACTCAACAGGGTGTGAAAAAACAAGTGGGCAGAAGGATCACTAATGCGTCCTCATCTTGAGTGTGCATACATATGCATAATGTAAAAGCTGCTTCCATTAGTGGCCATTTAAATACAATCTGTCTTAACATATTTTGTTGATTACCTTGTTTATAAAGCATTTTAAAAAAGCATATGAGATGCAGTAACATTCTTAGCTGGAAAAACCCCTATGCCTTTTTGAGGAGTATAATCTAGTGGTCAGAATTTGGCAATCTGCCACAATGATTTCTAATCTATAAACTGAAGATCCTGTGATGCTTCGTGATGGAGCTTTGGATGCAGGTCTCAGACTCAGACCTGGTATCCCAGATTGGCATATTGAAAAAGAAGCTTGGAAGAAGGTAATGGCAAATCACAGCCATGCTTGCATTATGAAAACCACATGGACTTATCCATGAAGTCACCATGAACAAAGTCAAATAAGACTTTGTCCAGATAGAACTGAGAAAATCCAACCTCTGAAAACCTTGGGGAACCAATGGCAATACTGAACTAGACATACTAACTCAGACCAAGATAGTTCATAAAGCACTTACCATAGTTAAGATGACCAGTTACAAGTATTGTTATAGTTTGTAATATCAATAGGTTATAGTTCTTATAGTCCTATAATAAGTTTTTAATTTATTAGAGGAAGATCTATAGAGATAATACACTAGTTAATATCAAATTCTGTAGAAAACAATGGGCAATATACTTTAATTTTTTGGGTCAATTGACGTAATTTGCAAAAGATTATTACCTATATGATATTTTTGGGCAAATTATTTTTGGGTAAATTAGTCATTGACCAGTTGAAATTACAACTGTTGTCAGATAATCACCCAAGTTTTAGAACCAACATAAAGATAAATGCTTCAAAAATATTTGTTTCTTATCTGACAATACTGGAATTTCCATTACGAATTTTAGCTTGGTTTGCCATAATATATATTTATTGGCCAGGAGACAATACAGATATCACACTTCCCTGGCCTGCAAATTTAAATAATTTAAATTTGCAATTTACTATTATTTAGTATCAATGATATGCCCACTTACAAGTCACATCATATTACCACATTAAACAAGTTTTTCATGGAAAACAGGGTTTTAATATTCAAGAAATTGTTCCATTCAATACAAAGAAGCTTTCTTGGGGTTTGCAGTTTGCTGAATGCTGTAATTACATGTACAAAATCTCATTTAACACTCTTGCAAAAGAAAAGAATGGCTATTTATAATATAGCCATGATTATATGCTGGCAAATTTATTTAAAGACCAGAGAAATTTGGCATCATTACAAACTTTAACTGCTCTCAGCTATGCCAACATTTTCCCATTGTTAAACCTTACATACATAGGTCAGTTTATGATTCAATGGGTTATCATCACTATGAAAATAATCAGTTAAGGATAATTCCTTATGAGGAATAAAATGAAGTATTTCAGTTTGGACTTCCTGGGGAAAAATTATAGGAAGCTTCTAAAGATACAATTCCCAAATGAATACTGTATTTTTCGGAGTATAAGATGCACCTTTTTCCCTCTAAAAAGAGGTGGAAAATCTGGGTGCGCCTTATCGAATACAGCATTTATTTTGCCTCCCGAAACCCCACCCCATTCATCAAAATGGCTGTGCATAGCCTTATGGAGGATTCCAGAGATGTCCTGGGGGCTGGGGAGGGCAGAAATGAGCCTAAAACGGGCCGTTTTTTGTCCCCCCCCCCAGCTCCGAGCAGCACTCTATAAGCCTCCATAAGGCCATGCATGCAATTTTTTTGACATAAAAATGGCCCGTTTTCACAAAAAACGGGCTGTTTTGGGGAGGTTTGCAGAGTGCAAAAAACTTTTTTCCCCCTTTCGGAAGGCTGTTTAGTTACTTGGCAACTTTAAGACTTGTGGACTTCAACTGCCAGAATTCTCCAGCCAGCATAGCTTGTGGACAATAGCTGGCTGGAGAATTCTGGGAATTGAAGTCCACAAGTCTTAAAGTTGCCAAGTTTGGGAAACCCTGAGTTAGAGGGATTGATGAGAATTACATTGATCAAGTGCTGTGCCAGCAGAAATAAAGTTTTAGGTGCCACAGAGATTTCCTTCTCCAGCACATGGGTAAATACATCTGAAAACATCTACCTACCTACCTTTTGTATTTCTCTCTCTCTCCCCCCCTCTACCTACCTACCTACCTTCTCTCTCTCCCCCCTACCTATTTACTGTATTTCTCTCTCTCTATTTTTCTCTCTCTATCCCTCTACCTACCTACCTACCTACCTACCTACCTACCTACCTACCTACCTACCTACCCTCTCTCTCTACCTATCTACCTACTGGATTTCTCTCTCTGTCTCTCTCTCTATCCCTTTATCTACCTACCTACCTAACTACTCTCTCTCTCTCTCCCCCTTTATCTATGAAAATCGTTGGAATTGGAAATATCAGCACCACAAGGCCACCAATGGAGAATAAGCTTTTCTTTTCTGTCTGTGAATGCATTATCCCTTTTTTTCTTGTTATTTCTTCTAATGAAATAAGCATTAGTGTGACACATTGTCTAGCAATTATAGTCTGAGGGGTTGATGACAGAGATCCATTGCTGAATTACTCTGTGTGCCAGTTCAGAACTCATGATAACAGGAAACAACTGTTGGCACCTATTTCCTTTGTGTCTGATACAGCCAAAAGGAGACTAGTACCATTCTGCTGTCTAAATTAATCCCATCTAAAGTTGACTATTCTGAATTGGATGTCTCTAAAGGACATTACAAGCTATAGATAATTTAATAAGGAAATGAAAGCCTGCAGTTTCCTCACAACTGAAGTAAAGGAAAGGGGAGCATGGATTTAGTTACATGAATTAGTGCCATAATAGCAATTGTGAGGTAAGCCTTCTGGCATCTAACAAACGAAGTTGTGTTAAAAGGAATCACACATCACACTCAACTATATAACAATGTTGTTTTTTATTTTAGCTCAGCATGGTATTGGAATCCAACCATTATGACTTATAAACCTGGTTTATGATGTAGTGTAATGGGTGCAATTGGCTTCTGCAGCTTGCTTAGTAAATTGCTCATAGATTTGCATAAGGTATGAATCCATCTTTGTCAAAATATCAGTCATAAGGTCTGACATCCCAGAGGACATGTAAGTCAACTGTAGAATCTGTTTTTTCCACGCAAGAGGGAGTGACAATAATAAAAACATTCTTTCGATGAATATTCTATCGGGCTAGCATCAGGGCCCAAATATTCATCTGTATCATTTTGAGTCTGTCAGGAACAAAATCTCATTTCCTATCTTTTTTTCCTTTTAAAAAAGAAAAAGGGAGCTATGTTCTCATGCTGAGGTGCAGGAAGGCTACGTAGAAGGTGCAGAAGACCACATATTTTAGCTGCAAAGCTACCAGAGTTGTATTTGTGCTGTCTCTTGCCACACAGTCTTCTCTGGGGAAGTCGGTAGCACTTCTACCGTCCCATGCCAGATTAAATCCAACCATGAGGCTATGCCGATCTACTGGGCTTTTACAGATCTGGAAGCAGGAGCAACAAGGTAGGCCATAGAAGGTTACAGAGAAGGATATACCGTATTTTTCGGAGTATAAGACACACCAGAGTATAAGACGCACCAAGGTTTTGAAGAGGCAAATTACCAAAAAAAGTAGGTAGGTAGATAGAGGGATAGAGAGGGAAAGAAAGAAAGAGAAATATGGTAGGTAGGTAGGTAGGTAGGTAGGTAGAGTATGTAGGTAGGTAGGTAGATAAAGGGATAGAAAGAGAGAGAAAGAGAGAGAGAGAGAGAAATACAGTAGGGAGGGAGGGAGAGAGAGTGTGTGTAGGTAGGTAGGTAAAGGGGGAGAGAGAGAGAAATACAGTAGGTATGTAGGGAGAGAGTGTGTGTGCAGATAGGTAGGTAGAGGGATAGAAATAGAAAGAGAGAGAAATACAGTAGGTAGGTAGGGAGAGAGAGTGTGTGTAGGTAGGTAGGTAGGTAGATAAAGGAATAGAGAGAGAGAATAGAGAGAGAGAGAAATATAGTAGATAGGCAGGGAAAGAGAGGGTAGGTAGGTAGACAAAGGAATAGAGAGAGAGAGAGAGAATAGAGAGAGAGAGAAATACAGTAGGTAGGTAGGGAGAGAGAGAGTGTGTAGGTAGATAGGTAGGATAGAGAGAGAGAGAAATAGAGAGACAAATGCAATAGGTAGGTAGAAAGAGAGACAGAGAGAGAGAGTAGATAGGTAGGTTGATGTTTCCAGGTGTATTTATCCATGTCCTGGAGAAGGAAATCGCTGACAAACCTTAAGACTTTGTTTCTCCTGGCACAGAAACAGTTAAAGAGCCTTCCGAAAGAGCTTTCCGAAAGTGTTCTTGAACTCTGCAAACCTCTCCAAAACTGCTAGTTTCTCCGTGAAAATGGGGCTGTTTTTCTTCAAATAAAAATCATGACTAACCATGTGTGTGTGTGTGTGAGAGAGAGAGAGAGAGAGAGAGAGAAATGAGCAAAACCCCGCCCCATTTATCGTGATAATGGGCCATTTTTGTGTCAAATAAATTGCATGCATAGCCCTATGAATGCTTATAGAGTGCTGCTGGGGGCTGTGGGGTGCAAAAAACGGCCCGATTTAGGCTAATTTCTGCCCTTCCCAGCCCCCAGGAGCTCTCTGGAAGTCTCCATAAGGCTAGGCACAACCATTTTGGTGAAGGGGGTGGGGTTTCCGGAGGAAAAAATGCTGCATTCGATGTATAAGACGCACCCAGATTTTCAGCCTCTTTTTAGAGGAAAAAAGGTGCATCTTATACTCTGAAAAATATGGTAAGTTCAAAAACGCCTGAGGGGAAAACTTTGGAAATTGCAGGATGAAATTCAGCATGACATTATTTGGCTTTTTTTTTTAGCATTCCAGCTATTATGGCTACCTACTCATTCACCTTATTATTAAGTAGGGGAAGGTTACAGAAAATTTTTGCTTGCAGTAAAATAGCATTACTTACATTTACACACCAGATGCACCGTCGAACTCAGAGCAATGCAGATGGACTCCACACACAAGAATTTTGTAAGGCTGAGAGTTAGTTCACCACATCAGCTTTACTGGAGTTCAGAATCTGACCTTCCTCTTCAGTGTCCAGCACTCTAGCCTCTACACAACATTATCTTTAAATCTAATCATGCTGCTTCTAGTAATTAACATTTGCACTTTCACATGCAGGTTTGTTAGGATTTTCAGACATATTCTCCCAAAACTCTTAACAGCAGCAATAAGAAAAGCCTAGGAGAAGCCATTAGACAATTGATGAACTGGCTAATGAAAAAGGATGCTCCATCTAAGCCAGGGGTGTCAAACTCACGCCATCACGGATCATCATGTGACATATCACAGCTTTTCCTCCTTTGCTAAACCAGGTGTGGGCATGAGCAGCACATGATGCATCTGGTTCACAGGTCACGAGTTCAACATCCCTGATCTAAGCCCTTCCCTGCCTTAGAACAACATAGGATTAAATTGTGATCACACACACACACAAAGAATGCTTTTGCTCCCCTCTCCCAAAATTGGTGTGGAGAATCATCATTGTTTTGATGATCTGTTTATTTCAGACCTAGAAGAAACAGCCAAAATGTTAATATATATAAATTGATATGGATTCCCTGACCAACTTCCTTCGTCCTTCTTGAAGCTTACAAATAGGCAAGAAATTAGTGCAAAGCAAATTGAAAATAATTCATCACGTTCAGCACCTTTTTAACAAAGTACACAAAGACATAATTAGGATCCAGACTTAAGCCAAAAGAGCCTAAATAGAAAAAAAAAACCAATCATGTTTATATATTTAATGAAATAATGGGACAAACTATCCATGACGATAGTACATTCCCTATCACTCGCATTTAAAACACAGTGACTGCCTAAGAAATGTACTATCGATCAAGAAGAGATCCAGTCTCTTTAAAGCAAATGAAAATCTATTATGAGAGGCCTATGGAAAATGAGAGATCTTGACATGTACACAGTGATGTCTTAACCTTACCACTTGTTGCACTATGGGTTGATATGTTACTGTTCATTCTTTTATATGATGTCCTTTCAGTTTACTGCAGGCCACCTCCAAATCATCCAACTACAATCTGGGTTACAACTGTTAATATATTTGTGACCATGTAATAATATTGGCAGGGGCATAAAGAACTTTAAACTTTGAGGGCGGAAATGATTGACTCTGTTAGCATCTACCCTTAGCCACCATGTAGACAAACTTTTATTAGGTTGCTCTGCCTTCAGCCTGCCCTTCCAATGGTGCGCGCACCACTGCTGTAGTTGAGCCTTCCGGTGGTTGTCTTTTCTCCTCTTTCCTTCCATCTTTCCAAGAATTACACAGTTCTCATGAGAGCCAAATTTTTTCAGAATGTGTCCAAAGTACTGGAAAATAACAGGAACCTTTAGATCTAGCAGGTGCTAAAGTCTATTTCAAGGTGACACTGTCCCTTCTAAGGAGGAGCCCATGTTGGTCTGTCAAACAGAATGTGCATCATGGCATGGATGTTCTTTCATGAGTATCTTAGCCTTTGAGATTTGCCATTGCTTTATGCTGCATCTATATAGTTCATATATGCTGGAACACAGCATTTGGAACGTTTCTTCTTTAAAAAAAAAAGAATAAATATGCATTGAAAATGGAAGAGTTTAATCAAAACTGCTATTGTTTGTGGCACAAAGATTTACTGAGTCCAAACATTCAACCTACTTGCATTTCAACAAATTGAAGTTACATATTAAGAACTTCCCTGTGTCAGTGCACAGGCGCACTAACTGTAGACCCAGTGGCTCCAACCACTGAAGCAAGCAGAGAATGGTCTCTAGTGGGAGTCATGATTTCCCATGATGAGGATATGAAACCTCTAATAAAAGATATTTCAGAATTCTTAAAGTCCTTAAAATTCCCCTGCTAATGGAACGTGATATAATCTCACTATGGTCATGTCCATGAAAAGCTATTGTGTACATTATCTCTTTTCACAGCCTGCTTGTTTAAATAATCAAGGAGGGGGAGTCTCTGTACCAGATTTAAGTGTACTTGTAAAGTATAAAAATCTGGGACTTCCTTCATGGTGTCTTAACACCACGGTACTCAAATAAACACAATGGTATTCATTCTCATATAATGAATAGACAAAGTCACAAGTACGATAACTGTTAAAGTATAACCATTTTAATGTTTAAAATAACTGATTAGATAACAATAGTACAGTACTGCATTTTAGCCTTCCCTTTCAGACAATCAAAATTTCACTTTAAGGCCCCTTCCCCCATTTAATTTGTTCTTAATTATATTTGTATATTTATTGTATTGTGGTTTTAGTTTTCCCTGTGCACCGCTCCGAGTCCCTACGGGGAGAGGAGCGGTCTATAAATTAAATTATTCTATTCTATTCTATTCTCCACACTAGTCCATTGTTTCTCCTAAAATCCACAACTGTATTTATGGTACCTATTACTCTTTGCATAAGTCATATATGTTATGAACCTATGACAAATTTCTAGTTAGTTTGTCCCTTTATTAAGGGTGTTACCTAAATTTGATAAATTGCTGGTTCGTGAGATGGCAAGGGGTAGAGTATATCAAGCATAAGGGCACTTGATCTTCTGCATGACATGAGGAAGGTGCTACCTCGTGTTTAATCCCTTGTGGGGCCAGGCATTGCCAAGAATCTGTATATTGCCTACTTAGTTCAACTGAAAGACCAGTGGAAAGGTACCCCTTCCTTCCCAGTAAAAGATGACCACTTTTCACATCCCAGACATGAACCAGCCAGAATTCATGTATTTTGTTTCATATCTAGCATACTGTCACCTCTCCTCCCTAACTTCTCAATGCCTTTCAACTCTCTAAACCTGCAAACCATCTACACAAATGTCTCCCGAAAATCTATTCATGGAAACTCTGGCCTGCCTGATTGGGCCTGATTAGGACCTATGGCACGGGTACCACAAGTGGCATGCAAAGCCATTTCTGAGAGCACGCGAGGCCTTGCCCTGTCAGCTCCAGTGCACATGAGCATGCTGGCCAGCTGATTTTTGGCCTTGATTTTCAGCCATTTTTTGCCCTCCTGAAGCCTCCAGAGGGAGAAAAATGGCCCAACGGGCAATCTGGGAGTCCATTCCTGAACTTCCGGTTTGTGTGTTGGGCATTTTTTCATCCTCCCCAAGCTCCCAGAACACTTCTGGAGCCTTGGGAGGGCAAAAAATGGACCAAATGGGCCCACCGGAAGTCAGAAAACAGGCTTTTTCTGGCCTCCAAAAAAGCCGTGTGTACATGTGCTGGACAGCAGGAGGTGTCACACATATATTCTCAGGGGGCACGGCATGGGAGGCATTAAATTATGGGGTTGGGAACATGAGCGTACACAATAGCACGAGCGTGTGTGCTTTAGGCACCCGAGGCGAAAAAGGTTCGCCATCACTGGATTAGGATCTCAAATTTCTGGTATCTCCATTTGCTCCAGGAGATGGGCTTGCAAACTCTTATAAGAATCCTTCCTTGGTTTTATTCTTATCAATTCTAGCTGTCACATCCCCCTCAGACATCTCCAGAGCTTTACAGAACCTTTTCAGAGGTGGTACTCAACAGGTTCTGACCAGTTCTTGAGAACCGGTAGCGGAAATGTTGAGTAGTTCGGAGAACTGGTAAATGCCACCTCTGACTGCCCCATCCCCATCTATTCTCTATCTCCTGAGTCCCAGCTGATTGGAAGTAAAGGGCATTTTGCAGTAACCTTCCCCTGGAGTGAGGTGGGAATGGAAATTTTACAGTATCCTTTCCCTGCCATGCCCACCAAACCACGCCCAGCAAGCCATGCCCACAGAACCGGTAGTAAAATATTTTGAATCCCACCACTGAACTTTTTGTTTGTGAGCCACATTAAAAATGGAGAACAGATTTTAAATTTGTGTTTAAATCGAGGGAGAGTAGAGTTATCTTGTTCATCATTACCAAATGTCATAAGTACTCCTGGTATAGGAGCACCACCATTTCCACAATTGAATTCCATGGAAATCACTAGCTACAAATGTATCTGTGCCCCATACTTCTTCAGTGACATAGTGCATCTTTGCAGCACTGACAGTCTATTACTGAGAGGAAAAATACCAGAATTTTCAGGGACAGCAGTTGTGATTATCTTGTCCCAGAAAGCAACTGGGTGGAGTGAATGTATGTGGTTTCCATTCTATGCAGGTAGGGTGAACTATGATTGGTATGAATGAGGGCCAATAAATACAGAGTTCAGACCAGATAAGATAGAAGTTCTGATGGTTCATCTGCCTGTTAAGTGGTGATCCACCTGCTTAAAATGGAATTGCAGTCCCTTGGAAAAAACAAGGCAGTAGCTTTGTGATCTTTTGTAATGAATGGCCTTAAATGAAGTTTTGCTCATAGACAAGCTGGAATTGGCAGGCGTTGAATATTTAATATTTGCAATAATATTACTACAGCACTGCCAAACTATATTGCATGCTATCAGTATTTATATCAGTACTGTTACACTCAATGCTGAGTGTAAATCAGTCTCATTTACAATTTGCATTTGCCACCTGAGCAGTGTATTTGATTAATTATAAAGAGACTTAAGTCCAAATGATGGAGCTTCAGTATACCTTCATCCTAATAAGACTTTGTAGTAATGTTCAAATTTCTTGTGACCTCCAAGAGTGGAAAAGAAACCTCTTGTTGCTTAGATCGTTTGGCTTGCCTTCATTTCCTGTTAACGTAGATAACATAATGCCTTTGCAATATGTTGGATATAAGTGTCAATAATCTCAGCCAAAATATTTAATAGTACATTTGAAGTCTAGATTCTTTCAGATCTAGAGATCATCCTATTCTCTTAGCTGTAGTTGGAATGCACCTCTCATTAGATGCAATGAGGTGTACTAGATGGAACAGACAAGTTAGTAAAAGAGCTGATCCGATTGTTCCAAGCTGATTGACTTTCAGGAAACCCCGAATTCTTTCAGCTGAACAAATTGCTGTTCGTATAACTTGGGAGGTTTCTTAGGAAGTAACAAATGAACATAATATCCTAACATTTAATCAGGAACTAGTAAAATTATAGTTACTTTTCTCAACATAATATACAGTGTAAAGTTTTACCGAGATCAGTGACCAAATTTAAACACAGTTCTACAAAAACAGCTACCGATCTTGGGAGGAGATGGGTGAGGGTAAAAAAAATTATAGGAGAATTCCATACAATATAGGTCATACAATGACTAAAAAGCTATAAAATAAAAATGTTAAGATATAGGAGAAGATCTAAAATATTTGAAATGGTTTAAATTGCATTATTATTAATTACAGAACTTACTAAAGTTCTGATAGAATAATTACTAAATCATTAAGATGATTAAGTAATAATCCTAGATACATGTGGCATAAAATTTGAGGCCATACATATAGAAGTTGCTGGGATTGTACCTAGGCTAGGGTTTCTCAGCTGCGATGAAATGTACTAAACAGTGATGTATTTTATTTATATAGGATAGTATCCTATATAATGAATAAATTACAACTATCCTTAATGATGCAATGCTTTTAACATTAGGCAGAGATCAAAAGGGTGTACTCTTCAGATCATGCATTTTAAATCTTTTGCTTGAAATAAATGTATGCATTCACTCTAACATTGCAACCAGAGGAGTCACTAATTTACAAAAAAAAATATTACTGTATTTAATTGAGAGAATAAGAACAGCTTCTCTGCCAGAATCTGTTAAAATAATTATCACAGCAGTGGCTTCTCTAGGACCCAATGGTTTAATCAGCATGGTGAAGCCAGTGTTATGAGGCAGGCTCCACCCCTTATCATGCTTGTATGATGTCATAACAGATGTACAAAAGAAGCAGAGTTGCCTCATAGAGCTTCCCTTGAAAAAAATCTATGGTAGTGAGACATTATCTCTGCAATGCTGTCATACTTTCTGAGGTAAAGAATGAACATCACTTGATGTCTTTGGTATATAATGTTGATGTTACCCCATGAAGTAATTACTAGAATTCAAAGCAAAGAGTGATTTTATTGGAGAAAAAAAAAAGAAATCTTGGGGGAAAGTATCCTCTAATTAATTTTTTATCAGTCTCATTCACTCATGTATATAGGCCATGTAGCCAGTCAGCAAGATGCATTCCCAATTGTAGTAGGCCAACATGACAAAACATCATCATGGCATCGTAACACAAATGCTGCCCTTTGATACAAGAATCATAACATCACAGGTAAGATTGTAAAGGGAGGCGTTACATTGCAACATAATGACTTGGTTTTTAAACAGACATACACACACGCACACGCACAATTTCTTCTTTGGACTCTTATGTGCCATGAAGGGATAAGGGGTGGGTGGGTACCAGATTGGGGAGATCAAGATTTGAACCTTAACCTTAGTCTCAGCCATGGAAGTGCTCTCACTTTTAGCCAGTCACTCTTTCTCAGTTCAGACTCCCTGTTGGGGAGAAAAAGTGGAGTAGGTACTTCTACGTATATAACTTGGAGCATTTTTATTATTAAATAAATACATCAGGCAATACAGGCCAGTAGACCAATCAGATCTCCTGCTCATCTGTAGTTAGTGGCAACTTTTGTACTCCGAAAAGCCAAATGTGCCACAATCTACAAATAAAGAACAAGTGATGTGTATATGCGTGTAAGAGAGATTTATTTATGGGAGCTGCATTGTGTTTCTTCATTCTTAAATGACACAGTTTAGAAGATCTTATTGAAGTGAGAACCTTCCCCCCCCCCTCCATCTATTGAAAACTTGCTTTGTTTAGAACAGGGGTAGTCACCTGCCACCCACTTTTATATCTCTGTTAGTACTAAAATTTTCTAACCACCCTCTGGTTCCACAGTAATGGTGATTTATAAAGTAGGGAAGTCAATTAAATTTAAAAAAGGAAAGTGCTTCAGTATCGGACAAAACCCCTACTGCCCACCATGAAAGCTGGAACGCCCACTAGTGGGCGGTAGGGACCAGGTTGACTACCACTGGTTTAGAATGTAGCTTTTAGCAAAAGTGGCAATGGTTTATTAACCTATCCTATTTACACACCCTGCATTGACATATACAAGTCAAACCTGTACCACAACAGGTACAGACCTGAAAATCATCAATGAATATTCAAAGACACTAGAAAACTAAGCAAAAGCATCAAAACTACTGTAGTTTCAAAATTTTCATATGACATGACAGTATTAGTAAAATATTTTTAATAGAAACTGTTTTATCAACATTGCTTTCTTTTAGGAAATCTCATTTTTCAGCTGCAAGATGAATTTTAAGTAAATTGTACATACAAGAGTAAATTTCTGTGTTATTAATGGCATTAATTTCCATACGAAGAAGTTTAGACTTCTGCTCCTGTAGTCTGCAATAACACACAGTGCAAAGGAGTTGCAATCCTAGATTTGCAGACATGGATTGTAAACCTCATAAAATACAAGACTTTTTCCCTGAACGATTATGTATAGAATTAGGATGAAAACACTTGACTCACTTGCTAAAGTAGAGCTTTTTTCTACAGTCATCTGACCCTGGGTGAGATCTCAAATAGATTCCCTTTTAACAGTTCAATATAATTTGAAGTGGACTATCACCACAAAGGAGTTTCTCAAATTTGCATCTTCCAGTTTTGATGGAACTGTGATTCCCAATTGAGACGCTGTCCTTATTCCTACCTAAGATGCTATTGTTAGGGAAGGTGACTGCATCAGGCCCTGGAACCAAACTTTTAAGGCCAGTTCAAAAAAGAAAATAACCATTGTATATCTCCATAGTTAATAATAAGTTATTAAAATACCTTGTTTTGTTCTGTTATCCCAATTTAAGTTTTATTCCATTTGCCCTTCCTTCTTGGATTTAGGGACCCATTAATGCATGGGTGTGTGTGCATGGGCACACACACAAGATTCAAAAAATGCTCAGTAAAAATTGCAGAACTGAAGGCCATTCCTTGACTGCCCATAGGTACTTATAACCCTGGGGCAGCTTTCTTCTGCAAACTTACCTAGAATCAAAACCCACTGACCATAATGGGACCCCGATATGTCCTAGATGTGGCTGCTGGCCAAAGCATGAGAGCCGGTAAGAGTCCATCAGCTGATTACCACCACAGGCTATGGATCTCAAGCCTAAGGAAATGGGTGCGTATAGGATCGCAACACCGTCCAGGATTCCCCCATTATGCGCTACTCAAAAGCCAAGCTACGCGCGGAGGCCGGGCGTATTAACCTTTTAAAACCAGCCAGACGTTCCGCTCCAGCTCTCGTCCCTAAAGTGGCTATGCCATCTAGTTTCCCGTCTTAGAAGCATAGAAAGCGAGCGCCACCGAGCGCAGCAACGCTCGGTGGCGGCAATCACCCCAAACGCCAGCCACTCTTACCCCAAAGGAAAGAACGCAGCGCCCGCCTGTCCCGGCGACGACCAGCGCGTCCAGGATCCGGACTGCTGCCAGGGAAATGGATCTGCAGGCTCCCCGCCGTCTAGGCACCCAACGGAGGAGCGACACAGGGCCAGCCCACCGGCAGAGCCCCGCGCAGAGCGCCCAGCCTCAGCCCACCTGTCTGGGAGCCGCCTGCGCGCTTAGCCTTCTCCATCGCCAGCCCGCCTTGGCCTCGCGAGGCTGAGTTTTGTTCAGCTACCGCCGGTACACCGCTGCAGAAGTAGAAAGGGCCAAGGGAAGCCTGTTCGGGTGCCGACTCAGTGCCGGGGAAGGAGGGGGCAGCCGCAGTCCCGTCCCAAGAGTGCAAAAGTTTCTTGCTCCACCCTGAGGCGGGCGGTGGGGGGTCGCGAAGGAGCTTGCTCGCTCCGGGGCCCTGAATGAGGGCGCAGGCGGTCTGCATATTCATTAGATGAATAGAAAGTGGTCCTTTGGGCTCGCGGCCAGAAGCGGTGGGTGCCATTTCGGGATTTCAAAGAGAGAAGTAAACAAGTTTCATGCATGTCTTGAGCTGGCATTTAGGCCCCCTTCCTGTTGTTTCCAGGCTGTTAGATGTAAGTAAGGAATTAAGGTTTAAGTGTGTCCAAATTCTAAGGAGACGGAAGCATGTTCCATCAGTTTTATTAATACTGAAAGTTAACGTCCTCTAATGTTCCATGGGAATATTAAATTTAATATTAAATTAAAGGCTTAGATTTAATCTTGGATAACTCTCAAACTAGCTTTTATTATATCTATGTAAATTGGCAGAAAAAATAATGTGCAAGAAATGTGCCATAATTACCTTCTAAGTTATATAAATTATCTGTTAAGAATAATACTGGAACTTTTTTAATGTTTTTTAAATATATATATACATATGTTGAGAAATAGATTTTTACTAACATGGGTAATAGGATTTTTTTTTTCATTTTACACTTTTATGTATCTCAGGTGAAATCACAATGCCTTATTCTGGAGTACATTGTCAATTAATTCAGGAACTTTCCAGCCTACAGCTCAGCTCAGCTCATTTTACATATTTATTTTCTAACATTTATATCCTGTCCAGATTAGAAAATCCAGGCTGCTAACGTCTAAATTACATTTACAAAAGAATAAAAATAGAAAAAAAAATGGGAAAAGCTTATGTGTATGTCAGATTGTTGCAATTTAAACAGGAAATAGTTATCTCAGGATCTCTAAAAGCTCTGAAATATACTAAAGATTAAGATTATACAGTAATAAAAGGATTCCAGTAAATACTGTGCTTTCAAGTGAGAAGGCTGTATGCAGGTAGTCCTTGATTTATGATCCACAACTGAGCCCCAAATTTCTGTTGGTAATCGATACATTTGCCCCATTTTGCAACCTTGCCACAGTTATTGAGTGAATCACTGCAGTTGATAAATTAGTAACCTGGTTATTAAGTGAATCTGGCTTTTCCATTGACTTTGCTTGTCAGAAGGTAGCAGAAGGTGATCACATGACCTTTGGACACAGCCATGGTCATAAGTATGAACCAGTATCTAAGAATTTGAATTTTGATTACATGATCATGGGGATGCTTCAGAGATTGTAACCCAGAAAGCGGTCATAAGTCACTTTTTTCAGTGCTGTTATAACTTTGAAATGTCACTAAATGAACTGTTTTAAGTCAAGGACTACGTGTATAGGCAATCTAGAGTGACAAATCTCTTGCCTCTTTTCTTATATTTCAGTGCAAAGGGGAGGGGACTTGTCTTGAATTGTTTGCAAATGTTCATTGTCTTGGTAATCCTATTCTATGTGGTGTGCTGTAGCTCAGTCTCCAAAAGATAAAGAGCCAGTCTTTTGTTACTTAGCAGACTGATATTTTAGTGTCCAGAATACCTTATAGCATTGATGTCTAACCTTTTTTCCATTGCGTGCCAGAATCTGGGGGACTGCAAGGTGGGTCGTACATGGGCGTGCCGTACCCACACCCATAATGCTATGTGCACGAACCTTGCCTGCAAAATGGACCCATTTTTCACCCTCCCCAGGCTCCAGAGGCATTCTAGGAGCCTGGGGAGGGTGAAAACAGTCTCCCCCTCCCTGAAAGCTCTAGAGGACGAAAAACAGCCCTATGGGCAAACTGGAAGTCACTTCCATGTTGCCCATAGGTCCGTTTTTCACCCTCCAGAGGCTTCAGGAGGCTTTCCTGTGTCTCAGAAGGGTGAAAAATGCCTCAATGTACAAACTGAAAGTCTGTTCCTGAACTTCCGATTTGCGGATTGGGTTGTTTTTTGTCCTCCTTTGGCCACAAAACAGCCAAAAAAGAAGGCCAAAGTCTGGAGCCAACAAATGGCTCCATGTGCCACCTGTGGCACACGTGCCATAGGTTCGCCATCACGGCCTTATAGAGTTGGGACAGCAATTGAGAAGGCCTGCCTCTGGATCCATTCCAGAAGGGGGTTCGGCCCGGAATGGGTGAATCGGTAGGAGCGGTGACGGGAGGCTCCACCCACCCACCCAGATGCTTCTGTACATGTGCAGAAGCATTGTGTGTGCGCGCGTGCCCAAACCAGTAGTAAAAAAATTGGCAACCAACCACTGAGCCATTCCTCCTTGTTCTGTTGGGAAGGTGAGTCAGATTATCCTTATATGTATAGATTGCAACTCTTGGGCTTGTCTTGTCATGCCTGAAAGGGGAGTGATCCCAGGGAGTGTTCCCTCGGCACCTGGAGGAAACTGCTTATCTAGACCCGCGCCAGTCCGGCTTCCGGCCCGGGCACAGCACCGAGACGGCATTGGTCGCGTTGGTGGATGATCTCTGGAGGGCCAGAGATAGAGGTTATTCCTCTATCCTGGTTCTGTTAGACCTCTCAGCGGCTTTCGATACCATCGACCATGGTATCCTATTGCACCGACTGGAGAGGTTGGGACTGGGGGGCACTGTCCTACAGTGGTTCTCCTCCTACCTCTCCGGTCGGTCGCAATTTGTATTGACAGGAGGGCAGAGGTCGACGTCAAGGCCCCTAACGTGGGGTGCCTCAGGGGTCGGTCCTCTCACCCCTCATGTTTAACATCTATATGAAGCCGCTGAGTGAGATCATCCGTGGTTGTGGGGTAGAGTACCATCTGTACGCTGATGATACTCCAACCACCCCAACGATGCCGTCAAGGTGATGTCCTGGTGTCTGGAAGCCGTGCGGGTCTGGATGGGAAGCAACAAACTTCGGCTCAACCCGTCCAAGACCGAGTAGCTGTGGCTCCCGGCATCCCGGCATAGCCAGCTGATTCCATCGCTGGTCATCGGGGGTGAGTCACTGGCCCCTGTGGAAAGGGCTCGCAACTTAGGTGTCCTCCTGGATTCACAGCTGTCCTTGGATGACCAGGTGGCGGCCGTGACCAGGGGGGCTTTTTACCAGGTACGCCTGGTATGCCAGTTGCATACCACACCTTGACCGGGACACCTTCCGCACAGTCACTCAAGCGGTCGTTACGTCCCGCCTAGACTACTGTAACGCTCTGTACATGGGGCTCCCCTTGAGGTGCATCCGGAGGCTCCAGTTAGTGCAGAATGCGGCCGCACGGGGGATTCTGGGAGCATCTCGAAGCTCCCATGTAACACCTCTCCTGCGCGAGCTGCACTGGCTGCCGGTAGCCTTCTGGGTGCGCTTCAAGGTGCTTGTTACCATCTTCAAATCGCTCCATGGCACGGGGCCTAGTTATTTGCGGGACCGTCTCCTGCCGCATACCTCCCACCGTCCGATCCACTCCCATAGGGAGGGCCTCCTCAGGGTACCATCCGCCGGTCAATGCCGGCTAGCGGTGCCCAGGGGAAGGGCCTTCTCGGTGGCAGGGCACCCTCTGGAACGACCTACCCCCCCCGAACTTCGGACTATCACAGACCTTCCCCTCTTTCGCCGCTCACTTAAGAATCATGCTGGTCTAGCTTAGAGCTCTGATATAATTCAATCTTAGCCAACGAGTAAATGTATTTTAGCATTTTAAAGGGATGTTTTAGCACAGGTCCTTAGTTTAATTCATTTTAGAGATTATTCTGTATTTATTGTTATTTATTGATTTTAACTCCCTGTGCACCGCCCTGGGTCCATTTCGATGGAGAAGGAGCGGTTATATAAATCGAAATAAAATTTAAAAAAATAAAGGAGTGGTCTTCTGCTCACCTTTCCTTCTTCAACATGCAAATCAGTTTAATGGGGTTTTCTGTGGAGCCCAAAATCATGACACAGTTACATTTTTGGAGATTTGAGAGCAACTGACTTGCATCTCACATGTGAAAGAAGCTCCATTTTGACTACAGTTCACTGCTTTTAATTTAAGTCAGGAAAAGGAATTAGATGAAATATCCCAAGAGTTACTTGAATGTTGGAATTTTCCCACTCATTGTTTTTGCCCCTCTTTTCTTTTCTTTTCTTTCGTTTCCTGTAGTTGCACTGCTGTTTTTATAATAGAAAGGTTTCTTCAGTTGAAGCATTGAGGCAATGACCCATAGTAATCATACATGGATCAAGGTATATGTGCCCCAAGAGTCAGAACATCTGAGCTCTTGATAATAATAAGTAGGTGGTGAGATACGAAGTGGAAAAATACTTTACATTAAAGAGCTCAGCTAAATGTGCATTAGCAGATGTTTTTAAGCAAACATTTTGGAAGGAAATTAACGTTCAGGATACAACAGAGTGTGAAAGAAGCCTTATGACAGAAATTATATTCCATCTGGAATATAAACCTGCTTTTTTTGAAGACATAGTCTGCAGAAATATAGTTTTGTTTTGTTTTTAAAACTTCTCAATGCTAGGAAGTTCCAATTCTGGCCAGTATATTCTTAATAACTTCAGTGTTCCTCCAATACCATCTTGGGGAAATAAGTAAACCAATAAATAAATACATTGGCAAGTATAGCGTGTTCTTGGAAAGAGTTTTCCTTTGAACTATACCATAAAAGTCATATTCATTGACCTTCTTTATGGTATTGTTATTGACTATTGGGCCTTTTTCCACTACTTTTCAGTTTCAGACCCATTTATCATTTATTGATTAGTCAAATAATCATATCAAATAAAGAGTAAAATAATACAGAGTATAGCAATATATAAAACCATTGAAATAATCATATAAGGTCATCACCATGGCAATTGATCTATCCTTTCAGTTGAATGACTTGGCAGTCTTTCTTATTGCCCATTTGTTTGTACCTTGAAGGAGATAAGATAGCCTATTAATGGTGCCCCAATGGGCTGTTCTGTCAATTGGTAACCTTAAATGCTGGGCTGTGGCTGAAGCATATAGTTGGAAGTCAAAGAGGATAATGACAAATGTCATCTATTTCTCTCTCTCTCTCTCCTTCCCTTTTTCTCTGCCCCCTCCCCGCCCTTTTCCCCTCTCTTTCTCAGTCTGTCTCCTATCTGGATAAGGTACGATGAAATCACTGTTCTTTTGCTATAGAACCCATGAGCTTACATCTAGTTAGGGCTGTCATTTCTAGTTAAAAAATGCTCTGGGGCAATCATTTTAAGGATTTGATGTTACCCAGTGTCTCTATCTCAACTTGAGCACTAATATCCAGGACCCAATGTTGAAAATGACTTTGATTTGGTGGATGACTGAGATGAAATATGGAAGTGAAAATCCATAGAATATGACCTTAGGAAGCAGAATGTTGATAAATGTATTAAGTAACTGTCATGTGGACAGCCTAATGGAGGAATTCTGGGATGTCATGGACCTAGATTTTAAACAGCATCCTTGTCTAATACTACTAGTAGTAGGCATGGTGTGTGTTAGGGTGCTATTTATTCTTGTAAGGATTTTCAGAGGGCCTTAATCAGGCATAGGAGTGTGGGTTCCATGTCTAGATCTGTCAATTCCACCGAATGACTCTGTTAATAGAATCAAATGCCATACTTAGGTCAGCAAGGCCTTTCTCCATACTGAATTAAAATATCATCCCCCCATCTAGCACGAAACAATATTGTCATAACGTTTCTAACCACCACCAATCCCTTTCCTGCCTCTGTGACATCTGTTCTGAATCACTCCCTACCAAGTGGTATGATCCTGGTTTGTGGGGACGTGCCCTCTATTATGGTAAAATGATTGGTGTTCCCTTCTAGCCAAGTCCCATTTCAGCACATCTCCAAGCTGCAGGGAGCGCATTCCTACTGAAGGAAAGGGGTAAGTCCACTTCAATAATTCTGGCTGTCTTTCCTAAACTGTTTTTTCTGCCCTTCTGCCACATCCCATTTGGGTACCTCCCAAGTTAAAAGAATATGAAATAAAGAAGGCTCTGGGACATAGATTGCTGGAGGGTGGATAGAGGCAGACTTTGACACAATTGTACAATCAGTGAAGTCCTGTAATTCTGAGAATTGAAACTGACTAGCTGGGTAACAAACCTGCAGCCAGACAGTCAGATTAAAGTGTTATCCTACGTCCTTGAGCTGGCAGAAAAGTATATTGCTATAAAATTTCCTTCAATTGCTGAGTCCTATTCTGTCACAATGACAAAGCTGGAGTCTTGTCCTATTCTTATTATTTTAATGTGAGAGATGGCAAGAAAATGGACTGGATGATTTCCCAGCTTCATTTCCCCTTCCATTAAGTGTCGCCCACCAGCTGGAGACCCCTTTTTTTAGCCTGCCCTAATGTGTGGTATGAAGGGGTTTGGTCAACGGACAGGTGTTTTGTCTAGCACATTAAGCCATCTGTTGTTGCCCAACCAACAGGTCCTAGGGAACCTGGACTGGGGGACCTGGAGTAGGGGACTGGATTAAGCAGGAAGGAGGAATCACTAATTAGCAAACTCCATCCCCAGACAAGGCTGCCCAGGATTGGCTGTACTGGTAGAGACCAGTGCATGGTGGCAGCATCTAGAAATAGACTGTGGGTAAACATAGGACTGAATAGAGTAAGTGAAACAATCCTCCTCCCTCGGTAAGAAAAATAGTAAAAACATGGCCCTGCAACCAATTTGTTGGCAGAAGCAGCAGAAAGCCTGTAATTCCACAGCAGTGATCCAACTGAGACCATCCAATTCCCAGTATAAGCTGAATTTTATCCAGAATGAACCAGAGCTTTCACACTGTTGCTGTTTTTTAAACATATTGTAGGTATAGCACTGTTTCAAAGGAGCATTAAGTCCAAGTTTAGAAGTGTTTTAGAAGGCACTGGTAGATAGGCATTATCGGGACAGATATCTTTGTGGAAACTAGATGACTGCTTTCTTCTGCAGCTCCAATCTGGATTATCAGGAAGGGCAATGCCCTGAAACCATAGGAGAGGGACATTCTTGCAGCAGCTTAAATAGGAACCAGACCAGTGGTGGGTTTCAAAAATGTTCGCCACCGGTTCAGTGGGCGTGGCTAGGTGCTAGGCATGTGATTGAGTGGGTGTGGTCAACTAGACATCACTCACATACACGGTCACATGACCCCACCCCCACCAAGCCACCCCCAATGAATGGGTGGTGAAAAGGTTTGGGATTTTTTGACACTTTTTTTGGGGGGGGGGAGACCCAGCTGGCCCGGCTCAGTGTGCCAGTTGTCAGAGGCGAGAAGGGGTGCTCCTTCCGCAGCTGTTGCAGAACTCAACCGGATGAGCTGCTCCCTGCCTACCCAGGCCAGGCCTGCAGCTCACACCAGACCGAGGCCACAGCCTGCTCCTTTTGTCCTCCTGCCTGGTGGGAGCAGCAGCAGCACCACCAATCAGAAAAGTGAATTCATCAGCTACTTAAAATTGATCCTTCTTTAACTGATCCCCCCTCATTCACTTCATCTCCTCCGTGGGATTTGGGACAGGGAATTGGAGCTGCCCCTTTTCTGCCTCAATGCACATTCATAGGATACATAAAACTGCTAACAAGAAGAGTCCAGGCACTGGGCAAAATCTGCAGCACTGGTCTGAAGGCACATGAGTTGGGTTAGGATACCATGCAAACTTAAAATGTGTACCTTGGTTTCTAATGCGAATCCATTCCAGTGTGCTTAGCCTGTGGTTATGTGTCTTGACACAAACCTCAAACATTTGAGTTAATCCTGTTTAAATCAAAGCCAAGAGGACCACAAACATCACTGCTGAAGCACATGTTCTCCATTACTGTACTTCACCCAAAAACGGTTTCAGGGGTCTTCCCCAGGGGAAGGGACAGAGCATTCCTCCTCCTCGCCAGATTGTCCCTCCTGCACTTTCGCTGTGCTCCGCTCCACCATGCTTGCACCCTCGGTGTTGCTGAGGCAGGCGGGAGGGAGGGAAACCCCCGGGCATGAGGGGGGGGGCTCCTTCCCTCAGCGGTTTATTTTCTTACCTTAGGTGACTATGCTGGTTTGTCCTTAAGGCGGCGTCATTTGGAGCTCCCTTCATGGAAGTAGGGTTTAAAAAGCAGGTAGGGAAGAGGAACGGCTATCGTAGGCTATGGGAAAGGCACTGTTCTGCACCTTTTTTTTTTGAAACTTTTTACTTTATTTTTTAATAAAATAAAAATACAAAAAGGAAAAGTCATCATTCTACATTGTATCCTTTGGAAAGTATGTTGACTGGTTACACATAACTTTTGTGCATTTCTAGGACCATTATTACGCATAAATAATCTCATTTTATAGATTTTAGATCAAAAGATTCATTGTATATCAATATCATTACACCAGAATTCTCTAATATTCCATATTTGGTGTATCTTCTTCAGACAAGTCTTACTTAAACATAACCATATAATGGCATCCATTGTCTATTCCAAACATACATACATACATACATATATACACTCATATATATATATATATATATGTCTCAGCTGATGCAATTGGGAGAGCCAGGCTGGCTAAATGGTTTAAAGGCTCCTGTCTGATATGCAATACAGCCCCGGTTCGAATCCCAGTAAGAATATGACTAGCTGATTTTTATTTATTTATTTATTTATTTATTTATTTATTTATTTATTTATTTATTTATTTATTTATCACATTTATATACCGCCCTTGCGGGACTCAGGGCGGTGCACAGGGAGTAATAAAATACTATAACACTAAATGCAATAGAAATATATTAAAAATAAATTAAATTAGAAACCCGTGCTAAAAACATAAAAAACCCTTGCTAAGATCAAATTTAAAAACTATGCCAGGCCGGCCGCATAAAATAAGTGTGTTTTTAATGCCCGGTGGAAGAGGCGCAGGTCCGTGTTGTACGGAGGTCGGGGGGCAGGTCATTCCAGAGGGCGGGGGCTGCCACAGAGAAGGCTCTCCCCCTAGGAGTCGCCAGCCGGCATTGTCTGGCAGACGGCACCCTAAGGAGGCCCTCCCTGTGGGAGCGGACAGGTCGAAGGGAGGTATGTGGTAGGAAGCGGTCCCGCAAATAACCAGGTCCCTTGCCATGGAGTGCTTTAAAGATGGTTACTAAAACCTTGAAGCACACTCGGAAAGCCACAGGCAGGGAGTGTCTTGGGGCTCCCAAAATCCCGCGCACAGCCGCATTCTGAACTAGCTGGAGCCTCCGGATGCACCTCAAGGGAAGCCCCATGTAGAGAGCGTTGCAGTAGTCCAGGCGGGAGATGACGAGGGCTTGAGTCACTGTGCGTAGGGCGTCACGATCTAGAAAGGGGCGCAACTGGCGTATCAGGTAAACCTGATAAAAAGCCCCCCTGGCCACGGCTGTCATATGGTCATCCAAAGACAGCCGAGAGTCCAGGACGATGCCCAAGTTGCGGGCCCTCTCCGCGGGAGCTAATGACTCACCCCCAATAGCCAGAGATGGAACCAACTGGCTATATTGTGACGCCGGAAACCACAGCCACTCGGTCTTGGACGGGTTGAGTCGAAGCCTGTTCCTCCCCATCCAGATGAGAGCTAAAAAGCTTGAAATAGATCTATCCTAGTCTCTCTGATTTATTTATTGATCAGCTCATAAAATTAACACATATTAAAAAAAATTAACACAACGGAACTCATGGCTTTCTGTCTAGATGATCTCTGGTGATTAGCCGAAAGGCAGAAAAGGAAACAGTATGTGTTCTCGCTTAATTGGGGCTCTAACAGGGTGTTGTGAAACAATTATATATATAAGTTCCACAACACCCTGTTAGGGTCCCCATTGAGGGAGGAAGCATACTGCTTTCCTCTTCTGCCTTTCGGCTCATCACCAGAGACCATCTAGACAGAAAACCATGAGTTCTGTTGTGTGATTTTTTAAATATGTGTTAGTTTTATGAGATGATTTATTAGCTGATTTATTTATTGATCAGCTCATAAAACTAACACACACACACACACACACAGTATATATGTTACGTTTTTGAGCTGATCAATAAATAAATCAATAAACAAACGTAACACACATACAAAAAAATTACACAACGGAATTCATGGCTTTCTGTCTAGATGGTCTCTGGTGATGAGCCGAAAGGCAGAAAAGGAAACAGTATGCTTCCTCCCTTAATTGGGGCCTTAACAGGGTATTGTGTAAACAAATATATATATATATATGGTTAGACAGTGGTTGGTCAGATCCAGGATGTATTTGGGGGGGTTGTATTTGTTCTGGATAGCTGTCAAGGCTTCTTTTATAGGCACTTGGGTGAAGAGGGATATGGCATCAAAACTCACGAGTAGATCGCTGGGCTGTAGATTTTGTTCCTTTTATAGAAATTCATTTTATAGAAATGATAAAGGAACAAAATCTACAGCCCAGCGATCTACTCGTGAGTTTTGATGTCATATCCCTCTTCACCCAAGTGCCTATAAAAGAAGCCTTGACAGCTATCCAGAACAAATACAACCCCCCAAATACATCCTGGATCTGACCAACCACTGTCTAACCAACACATACTTCATTCACAATGGACAAAGATACAAACAGATAGAAGGAGCACCTATGGGATCACCACTCTCACCAGTCATCGCAAACCTTTACATGGAACACTTTGAAACTAATGCCTTAGATAAATCTGAACACAAACCCAAACTCTGGCTTAGATATGTAGATGACACTTTTTTTATATTGAAAAAGTTTTATTGGTTTTACATTTTTCCATAGGATAGGGTAAGGGATACAAAGAAATTTTGAGAGCATTCACGTCAAAGTCGTCGGCCCTTCCGGGACTTCAAAATACATTGATAACAATAAAAAAACATTTTCCATAACACTACAAAGTGAAAGCAAGTACATATACCTAAATTCTCAATTCCATGCTGTCAGACATTTACAAAAAATCCAGATACAGATATTATGCAAAATTGTTCAGAAAAATCAAGGCAAAGTTATTTTTTCGATCTAAGTCTCTTGGCAATTGTATCTTCTTTTTCTCCTCCCTGGCCCCGAGTGGGCGGGGCCGCGGCCCCCTCCGTCCCCCCTGGATCTTCCCCCAGGATAGAGGAATGTTTTTTAAGAAAGGCTTCCGCCTCAGCAACTGTTTTAATCCTCACTCTTCCTCCTTCCCAGAACACCAGCATCCCTTCGGGTGTCACCCACTTGAACCAAATCCCATGATCAAACAATGTTTTAGACAAGAAGGAAAATTTCCGTCTTGCATCTCGAATCTTTCTAGGAATCTGCTTCAAGATAGTGACCGTTTTTTGTTGGTAAATTAAAGGGTTCCCTCTCTGTGCCTTCAAGATTTCCTCTCTGGTTGACCTTCTAACAAATTTCACATGTATCTCTCTAGGCACTTCATTTATCCTGGCATATGCTGAGTTAATTCTATAGGCTAGGTCAATGTCCCCCCTGATCTCATCCTTAGGTTTTTGTAAATAGTCTGCTAAAATTGTGCTCATAAGATCAGGGAGGCATTCACCAGGTTGCTCAAAAACATTCTGAAATCTCAAAAAATATGTCATTCTTTCCATATCAATCCTAGACACATGCCCACTTGTTTCCTCAACCTCTTTAGTAACATTTTTAATCTCTCCCTTAACCCCCACCAACCCCCCTTCCAGTTCTTCAGTCTTCTGTGTGTTTTCCAGCACCTGCTTCCTTGTATCCAATAGTTCCTTCTTGAAATTAATATTTTCAGCCCTCTGGGCCTGAATTTCATTTACCAAAGTTTGTATGACAGTTTCAAGAGAAGCCATCCGTTGTTCTAAACTTGCCAGTGCTGTTTCTTGATCCATGATTAACTGTTAAAGTCAGTGCCAGCCAAAATGGCGTTTTCAGGGTGGGGTTGGTGAGACTAACCGGGAGCCAAAAGTTCAGATCAAGGTTGAAACGTTGTAAAATTCAGGAACCAAGAGAGAAAATTTTTCCAGCTCAATAATTATAATAACGAAGGTAATCCAGAAAGGAATCACAAATCCAAAAAATTTTTTCTTCATTAATATCCAGAGAGAGTCCCACTTGTAAAGAGACGCTGGGAATTTTCCATAGTTAAAATAGTCAGGCAGGGACAGAGAAAAGCCACTTTCCACCGCCCATCTCAGAGCCCAGAGGAGAGAGTAGAAAAATAATTTTTTTTTAACCAACCAGACCTAGACACAATGTTGCAAGTAGCCGCATACCACTTTCCCTTGTTAGAGACAGTCCGGATTTAAGATTTCCGTTTTCTCTTCCAGAGAAGCCATTTCCAAGTGCCGCTTAAGTCCAAGGGGGGGTTTTTGGAAACAAACACCCCCCTCCCAGTCCATTCAGCCTGGCTGGCAGCAGAAAAAAAGTTTTTTTAAAAACTCACTCTCTCCTCGCAGCTGAAGCCTCGGGAGACCTTCCGACCGAGACGATCAACCCTCTTCATTGTTGTAAATGGCGCCGTCTTCCTTAGGCGAAGGGAGAACCCCCCGCAGCATGTTCTCCCTCACCTAAGCCGCGCCGGGAGCCACTTCCTCCACCGCCGTGGAGGGGGGGCGCCCCCCGACGAGCCGGCTTTACGGGAGACCCTCAAACAAGAGGAGTCTCGCCCCCGTGAGGGGGGCAGAAAGAGATACAAAGCGGCGAGCGAGCGCTAGGCTCGCCCGTCGCCGCAGGAGCCGGAACCGGCTAGATGACACTTTTGTAATCTGGCCACACGGAAAAGAAAAACTAGACAACTTCTTCACGTATCTCAATAGCCCACACCCCAAATTCACTATGGAAATAGAAGATAACTACCAACTTCCCTTTCTGGATATCCTAATCTACAAAAAACCTAATGGCTCCCTAGGACACACCATCTACTGGAAAAACACACACACCAACCGCTACTTAAACGCACAATCCCATCACCACCCTGCACAGATCAACTCGGTAGCCAAGACCCTCATCTCCAGAACCAAACGCCTAGCTGACAAAGACCACCTGAAAAATGAATTACACACCCTCACAAAGGTATTAATCTCCAATGGATTCCAAAGAAACACAATTACCAACCTAATCCGAAGGCAGACACCCCCCAAGATCCAAAACACAGAACAAGACAATGGCATCGCCCTCCTCCCTTATATTAAAGGCACCACAGATAAAATCAGCAAAATTCTCAACAAACACAATATCAAGACATCTTTTGACACTAACCAAAAAATAGCCAACATCTTAAGGAACCCCAAAGACAAAATCCAGCTAGAAAACCAGGGAGTCTATGAAATACCATGCAAAGTCTGCCCGGCCACATACATTGGACAAACTAATAGGAGAATTAGTGCACGTATTACAGAACATAGGAATTCTGTTAAAAGACAAGAAAATACTTCCTCCCTTTTCCAGCACTTCAAAGCAACAGGATATGAAATTGATTTTGAAAAAACCAAATTACTCTCCAAAACTGAACACTCCAACAAGAGAATAATTATGGAAGCTATTGAAATAGAGAAACATCCCCACAACATAAATAGGCGTGATGATGCCTCCCGCCTGCCAGACATCTGGAAACCAGCTCTGGCCACTAAACGAGTCCCAGTCACTAAACAAGTCCCAGCCACAAACACTGACACCATCATCAATCACTCTCAACAAACAGCAACTCCATCTACCAATCAGGATGTGACAAATCACCCAACCAATCCGCTCAAAGCAGCAGAGCCAACATTCCAACCCCTCCCACCCCCACTTATAGAAAAACTGCCACTTCGATCACAGCTCACTCGCAAGAAAAGAAAGGCCCTAGCCTGATGATGATGGGTGTGATCCCATCGAAACGTTGCAAAAACACCTTTTACATGGGAAAAGACCCGAATAAACCAGAACATACATACATACATACATACATACATACATACATACATACATACATACATACATACATATATATATATATGCTGGTATAGCTGGCTTCGGGGATTTTCCCGTGTATAAGGCATAGAAAAGTAGTTGCAACGTTTCGACAAGATCTCACTTGTCATCATCAGGCAGGCTTGTGTCTGTGAGTGTGTCACACTCACAGACACAAGCCTGCCTGATGATGACAAGTGAGATCTTGTCGAAACGTTGCAACTACTTTTCTATGCCTTATACACGGGAAAATCCCCGAAGCCAGCTATGCCAGCATACCTACACCCGTGAAAATCTACGAATATATATATATATATATATATATATATATATATATATATATATATATATATATATATATATATGCTGGCATAGCTGGCTTCGGGGATTTTCCCGTGTATAAGGCATAGAAAAGTTGTTGCAACGTTTCGTTGCAACAACTTTTGCAACGAAACGTTGCAAAAGTTTTATGAGCTGATTAATTTATTGATCAGCTCATAAAACTAACACACATATCTAAAATATTATACAACGTAATTCTTGGCTTGCTGTTTGGATGGTCTCTAGCGATGAGCCGATGAGCAGTAAGGGAAACAGTATGTCTCCTCCCTTTAATTGGGGCCTAATAATAACAGGTTGTTGTGAAACAATTACCTATACTAATATACCCTGTCTAAGCTGATGTAATAGGGGAACTGGTTTGGCTTAAGTGTAAGGTTCCTCGCCTTGCATGCAACATAGCCCTGGTTCGAATCCCAGTAAGGGGTATGGCCAGCTGATGAGAGCTAATAAGCTCGAAATAGATCTATCCTGGTCTCTTCTAATTTAATGTATTGATCAGCTCATAAAACTAACACACACACACACACACACACACACACACACACACACACATATATATATATATGCTGGCATAGCTGGCTTCGGGGATTTTCCCGTGTATAAGGGATTTTCCCGTGTATATATCCCGTGTATATATATATATAATAAAACTAACACACACACACACATATATATAATTTTTCTGTTGCTCTTATTATAACTCATTGTTTATTAACTGGTAGTTCTTCAATAACAATCTAAAACAATCTAAAATTTGCTAAAATTCTCCTCCATTTTATTAAACTACATTCATTCAGCTTGTTATTGACAGGAATTTTCGGTGCCTTGCAGCCAGCAGCTGGGTGGAAAAGAAGGCTCTCAGCCACCTCTTTGAGTGCCAGAAGATTGGAGGCTTCTTTTGCACCCAGCTGCTGGCTGCAGGGCACCAAAAAGTCCTCCAGCCAGTGAGAAGAAAGCTCCACATGTGCAAAGATGACGGCAGTGACTGGAGGTCTTTTCGGTGCCCCCTGCGGCCAATGGCTGGGTGCAAAAGAAGCCTCTGATCCTCTAGCACTCAAAGAGGCAGCTGAGAGGGTTCTTTGCCGGCCAGCCGCTTCCCAGCTCCGGTTAGCTTGCTGTCCGATGGATGCGTCGGGTGGGTGAGCGAGTGGCAACCAGGGGACTGGTTCAGGGGCGTGGCCAGCCTGCTATCCCTACCGGTTTGGCAACCTAGGCCCAATTGCCACTACCAGTTCGCCCAAACTGGTGCAAACCGGTAGGAACCCACCTCTGAACCAGACAGGTCCTAATCTCTGTGTGTCAGCAACCATATTATTGATGAAATGTGCTAAATCATATCCACCATGAATTTTAGTTGAGAGAAGAATAAAAATACTAATCAAAACTGGAACAGCTAGAGACAACTTCAATCTATCTTGGCTGTCGGTGGAAGATGGTAGCAGAGATGTAGCATTGAAAAGGATTTATTAGGGCACATTATTGTTGGCTAAGGGTACTTGAGGATAGAGGTCTTGCTTTGGGGAGGATGTGTATGTAAGATTGAAACTGAAAAATACAAGTAAGTTGGCAAATCAATAATAAAAGCCCAATTCATTATTTTCAGGATGCTGCATTAAAAAATCCTGGGACAGCTACATCTTAAGGTAGATATAAGTTTCAAAATATTGTTAAACTGCACTATTGTAGTGAAAATCATGTATTTGATTCTACATTTGACAATAAAGCACCATAGCAATAACTGTAATGCTCTCCAATGATTTAATGTCAGTAAATTTAATTCCTTCCTATGCTAAACATTAATATGATCAATGTGGGCATCCTTTTTTCCTTTTTTCTTTTTGTTGCCTGCAATAGCCATGCCCATGAGGACAAATGATTCATTCTGCATTAAAAAAGAATCAGGGCTGTTGTGTAATGGGTAGGTTAGGATTTAAATTTGCTCAGCTATAAAGCTCAATGAATGACCTTGGGGCATCCACTTTACCTCAGCTTCTTATTGACTGAGGGCTGATGTGAAGATAAGCAAGATGGGGGGAAAGGGCATAAAAGAATAAACAAGAACACTTTAAAGCTATGGGTGTTAATAGTGCTCCTACTATCAAGTCAACATCTCCCTCTGCTGACTTTTAGAAGTCTTCAACACCTATGATTTATTAACCCCCCTCCCCTCATTCAGAATGCTTTATTTCATTTTGGAACATTCACCTCACAAGGTCATATCAGTTACACTGTCATAAAATTAAGGCCAGAATCCTAAACAGATGTATACGTGAGCATACTTTATTAACTAAAACACACATTTATTTTTGCCCCTCAGTTATGATTCTTTTTTCATGGTAATTGAAACTGAACATGTTCTGAGGATTTTTCCAAGGTTTTTATTTGATGTTTATATAATCAAAACGTGAATATAACAGCAACAGCTGATTTCTTGACTTTAGAGGCAACAGCTGATTTCTTGACTTGCAACTTTTCTTCTTGGTACTTTAGGTAGTTTATTGCAATGATTATATTTTTCATGGGTTCAAACTGTGGGGGGGGGGGCGAGCTTTAGTAATTTAGAAATGAATATCAGAGTCAGAAATGGCTGAGTAACTGAGCTCTTGAATTTCATTGAGAACCTCACCTTCTCAATGTTGATTTTTAAAAACTGGCTCTTGATTTTTAAAAACTGAGGTTAATTGTTCAATTCTGCTGAAGTTAATTCAGTCTTGTTATCCTATACAGTACATCAAATATGCTCAGTTCAGTAGTTCAGTTTCAATGTAATGTCAGCAGCTGAGAGCTAGCAGAAACTGACATCTGAGACAAGTACAATAATTTCAAGGGCAGACAGAATTATATTATCTGACTGACTGCCAGTGAAGAGGGAAAAGAATAGGAAAATAAGAAGATATGCTGACGTTTAGTGCTGGCTCACTCCAAAGCCAGCATAACTAATATTTGGCAGTCATCTATCTAGCTAACAGCAGAAGGCAATGGCAAATTGGTTTCATATGGTTGCCAAGAAAACAAAATGATTACACTGCATCCATGTAAGGTCTGCACTGAATTCAACTCAAGGGCAACCTTACTTTTTGGCCACCTAATTAATTTGTGTTTTGTTTTTTTTAGCAGGATTACAAACTGGAAACCTTACTGGAGTATCTTTTTGGTTCTGTGCTGGAGTCAACAATATCCTATTAGTGAAAGGACATCAGAGGTGAATCCAGACAGTGGTGGGTAGAGCTATCATGCTTCTTAGACCTAGCAAGTGCTGTGGTAATATAGAGAGGAAGCAGTGCACAACTGATTACGTGGCATTGGCAGCATGCTGCCTTCTGAGAACTGACTCACCAAATTCTTTCTCTGAAGGCTAGACTTGCAGGGGACTAATCCAATTTCTTCCTCAATGCAGGAACTGCAAAGATGTCATAATAACATCACTGACAGATGGTTGTCAAAATCCTGATAAAACACTTCTTAGGAAATACATACCACTAAGCAGTTTATATTTGTATAACATTTTCCTAATATTTACTCAGCATTTGCCTTATACTGTCTATCTGTCCCTGCTCTCTAAGGCAAAAGAATCTGCTGTCATAGTCTCTCCCTAATCTTTCCTTCTCTAGGTTAAGCAAAGCTTCATCCCCTGAACTGTTCCACCCAGTCTGTTCTTCCTTGATATCCTGTTCAGTCATCTCTGAATCTGTTCCATTTTTCAGCATCCTTCTTAAATTGTACTATCCAATATCTCAAATACAGCTCAACTACAAGAGAAAATGAAACAAAAACTTACTTCATCTGTTTGTAACATATGAACATAACCTGAAATTGCATTACTGTAGCTTGTTACTGATAATTCTGAATGTTCTCAGAATAGTTGACTTCTCTCTATGATTCAATACCTAAACATTTTGATTAAATATTGTACTGATTATCTTTATTATATATATATTTTATTACACACATACACACACACACACAGTATATAATGCTAGTTTTGCCCAGTGTACCAGCTTTGAAGATAATTTTGAATCTTTTTTCTTGCATGATGTTAGCTACCTAGTAGCACCGGTGAGGCTGAGCATGAAAAATGAAGAAAGGTCAGACTTAATTAGAACCTGGATGGAAAATAAGAGGCTTACTGGAAAATAATCTGGAAGAAAATAGTGGCAAATTATTTATATATTGTTACCAAAATCACTCCATGGATATGTCCATCAAATTCACTAGGAGTCAAGCTCATCTCAAGGGAGTTTTTACCTTTTCCTACCACTCTTCTGATAACATAAAATCTGATGTTGAACGTACAACAATTGAAAGAAGCTGTGCTTGACATGGTAGCATGGAAAACACTCGCCTCTAAAGTCGCCAAGAGTCCGGCACAACTAAATGGTTAAAAATAAACAAATAAACCTCTCTTCCGTGTCACAAGTAGAATAGGTAATCAAATCCTGTGTATTTTATTTAGTGTAAAGATGTTCCTAAAAATCCATGTATTATTTTCTGAAGCCCAGGTATATTTTGAAGAATTATTAGACAACAAATATGAGATATAATCTGCAACATTAAAAATGTTTAGAATGTGTCATATATCATCTTTAAAAAGTATTCTGTTGGTCTTGAATAATAGAAGTGTGATATTACTTTGAATTTCTATCAGAAAATATCTTTCTATAAAATTACAATAGCAAAACTTAAATGTTGAAGTTCTCAGGCTGTCAGTTTAAGTCTAGTTTTCAGCTATATATAAATCACTGGAATTGCACAGAGACACTGAATTTGAAGTGCTAAAAAATGGCATTTAAAGAAATTCAAATTTTAAAAAGTAAGAACTTCTGTCTTCATCATCTTTTGTTTTCCTCTGTGTTATAGATAGGTTGGAGGGAGGGAGGAAATACGTTGCCTAATCATATGTCTCAGTAAATCTTAGTTTAATTCTTAATTCCTATTTATTGCCAGAGTTTCAATTATTTTAATAAGCACTCTCAGAATATTTGATTTTGATTTGATTTTATTTGGACTTATAAATAAAGGGTATGGAGTAGCCAGGGGTTTACTCCAAATAGTAGATAGGGAGGAACAGATATGAGAAAACACCAAGAAACTCTGGAACGACCTGCCCCCCGACCTTCGCACCATCACGGACCTTCTCCTCTTCCATCGAACTTTAAAAACACACCTATTCCATGTCGCTGGCCTAGCATAGCTTTTATGATAGTCCCAATTATAATAATTTTAATGGTTTTTAAGTATAAGTTTTAGCACAGACCCATTGTATTTAATGTATTTTTAACTTTTATATTATCATTGTATTTACTACTTTTATTCTTTCTGTGCACCGCCCTGAGTCCCTTTTGGGAGATAGGGCGGTATAAAAATCCGATTAAAGTAAAGTAAAGTAAAGTAAAGTATAAACCGCCCCCTCTCCCCGAAGGGACTCGGGGCAGTGTACAGGGAAAAAATTAAAAACCATATAAACAGACAATATATAACAAAGCTAAAAACGAATTAAATTACCTGTACTAGAATTTAGAAATATTAAAATAGGAACCCTCCTAAACTAAAATTCCCTAAATCTAAAATCCATTTATGTCCTTGACAGAAGTTATGTTATAAAATCAATACCATTTACGCAGAATAAATGTGGAAGTTACTGATATTATCTATGCCCGTGACTAGGGACTGCTTACATCAAGATTCTAGGAGTTTTTTTGCTCCTTCTTCCAATACTTGATAATTTATGACAGCAACATGCTAGAGAACATTTAATAAAAAGGAACCAACTTCAAGTCAAAATATTTTGCCATATATGCAGTGATTTTGGGATAAGTTTCCTGAATTAAATCATGAACTGACACAGCTCATACATCCATATCTTATATTTCTAAGAGGAGACATCACAATATCATAACATCACAGAACTGGAAGGGACCTTGGAGGTCTTCTAGTCCAACCCCCTGCTCAAGTAGGACCCTAAACCAATTCAGACAAATGGTTATCCACTCTCTTCTTAAAAACTTCTAGCAGTGAAGCACCCACTTCCAGAGGCAAGCTGTTCCACTTTCTTGTAACATCATACATTATAGTATGTTCCACATGTCCTTGTAAATTGCACCATTACATTTCGTATTAGGAAACACATGCAATGTGTGCTAATTTGAATGATTTGTACATTGTTGAGTAATACCTGGATAATTACAACTCATTCACCCAGCGTTAGAAAAAAATTCTTCCGGGAAGTTTTACAACCCAAAATTCCTTGCATTTTCTAAGAAGGGAAAGAAGTCTGTCATGAGAAGCAACTCAAAATTTACCTCTTATGTATATGTAAATAAATATTTCTACATAGACTGGCTATTATCAGTAAGATCTCTATTCATGTGACAGTGCCTTGAATTCAACAAAGTGTTAGATCAAATGATACAATGTTTTTCAAAGAATCTGGTTTACCAAAGTTATTTGAATTGGGGAGGCCCAAAACAGTTTGTGGGACATTTATTTATAAATGTCATTTGGTTTCATTGTACAAATAGATAGGAAATAATTGTTGTGGACCTTGAGGAGGAATTTTCTCCAAAGCAAGATGCAATAAAATCTAAAGCTTACTTTGAGATATAAACTTAGTTCCACATTGAAAGTGCTTATTTGGCACAAGTGGAGATTAGGAACTGGGAACTCCTTAGACATTTAATTATTTTTTAACTGAAAGGTCTTATTTCTGTCTTGAAGTTTGAATGAAACTGTAGTAAATACAGTATTGTCTATTTTGTAATCCTGATTTTGAATCACTCTGTAGTAAGAAATAAGATGGGGTGAAGTAAACCTTATAATTTTAGTACACATCTGAGTACATTGGAAAGCCTATTTTTAAAAGTCCTTCATGTTGATATGAAAATGGCCTTTTTACTAATGAACAGAGAATACAGTACGTGTGTTTCCTTACTGGTAGTTAAATATGCTTCCTGGAGCAAAATAGCCAATAAAAGTTCACTCTGGTTTTTTCCTGATTAGATCTTTTTCAGTTTTTGTTCTATCTTGGATAAATTCCAAAATAAAAAATAGCTAGCACTACAAATTGAGACATCAATACCAACCATTATTTTAATGTTCCATAATCTGAGAGGCTGAATAGTTTTATAGCACCTTAAACTGCTGATATTGTGGGCTTGATTCCTAGTTGAAAAAAGTAGGCTGAAACTGGATTACATTTTCAGAGAAAACGCCTTTCTATAGAACACGCCTCAAATTGCAATAAAAATTTTACAACCTTAATCCAGAATGCAGCGGCTGGCCACGGAATTTTCATGTCTCTGATCTGCATGCAGTCACGTTGCTGGTGGGGGCAGGCTAATGTCTTAAAAGGCTACATTATATCCCTGGGTTTATCTGTTGCAGTGCTCCCTAAAGCTTTTCCTTCATTACCCAGAACCGTTTATCCAAAAGTTCTTACCGTATTGAAATATCCCTATTGTGACTGGGTAATGGTTCGTGCGTTCTTACCCAAGCGGGGAGGGGGAAAAACACCTTTATTCAATTTTGACTAATTTACCCTGGTTTGGAAAATGTTGGTTTATTAACTTTTGCTCCTAATCTCTCATTCTCGCAAGAGGGGGGAAAAAAACCTAAAATAGGGAGGAAAGTGGGGGGGGGGGAAGTTTTACAAAACAACTGTAATGGAGAAATGGCTACGTAGGCATCTCAACTTCTGGACTTGAAACGTTGGAAACGGTAGACTTGCTCATGCAAATACGAACAAACTCCTCACGCTGAGTCTTAGAACACGATGAGACGTCTTCAATATATCGTTAAATCAGTGTTTCTCAACCTTGGTGATTTTAAGTCCCGTGGACTTCAACTCCCAGAATCTATGCTGGCTGGGGGATTCTGGGAGTTGAAGTCCACAGGACTTAAAGGTTGAGAAACACTGCAGTTCAATGAAAAAGAGAATATTTTGGAGTGCAAGCGTCCCGGTGGAGCTTCGGCTAGGACGGTCGCCCTCGGCCGCTAAGGACGGCAGGCTCCGCCTTTCGCGTGAAGAGGGCGCTCGAGAGCGAGAATACCCGCCGCCGCGCTCCACATTGCAACTCCACGGACGTGGGCGTGAGCGAGGAAGCATCTTCCGCTTTCCGGTCGCGCGCAGCCGCAGAGGCGGGTTGGCTCTCGCGCAGGATGCCAGAGCGAGTCGTCGCCCGGCCGAGGGTTTAAAGCCGCGGCGTGGAAGGGCTCGCCTGGTCGCCGCTGCCAGGCAGGAGGAGAAGGAGGCGGATCCGGCGCTCGTGCCGAATCCGGGACGCGGCTGTTCCCCCCCCACCGCGACACCGGCTGACCCGCGTCGTGCCGGGCAGGAGGGGCATGAGACGGGATCGGTGCCTGGGCCAGCTGGGCAGGCGGTGACGGTGATTGAATGAGTCTCTTCCCCTCCCGCCGCCGCCACCACCTCCGCGCCGCTCTGGGCCTCCTTGAAGCAGCCCCGGTTCCGAGCCAGCGTCTCCATCCGCTGCCGCCCGCGCTGCCTCTGCTGGCTCCGAATGAGCGCGGTGGGGCCGGGTCGATCCCAGGCCTCTGGGATTTGGGGGTCCGCCGGCCTGGCGGGAGCCGCGGTGATGCCGGCTTCCCCGCGTGGCTCCGGGCTGCCTTGGTGAGGACCGGTAGCCGCTCCCGGGTGTGAGCCAGCAGTGTCGTCTTCTCTGCTGCTGCTGCTGCTGCTGCCGCGGCCGCCCCTCCCGCCTTGCCGGCGCGATGACGACCCCGGCTCTGCTGCCTCTTTCTGGGCGCCGGATCCCGCCTCGCAACTTGGGTCCGTCCTCCTCCTTCCCCCACCACAGGGCTACCTTGAGACTGTCGGAGAAGTTCATCCTGCTGCTGATTCTCAGTGCCTTCATCACGCTGTGTTTCGGGGCGTTCTTCTTCTTGCCGGACTCCTCGAAACACAAGCGGTTCGACTTGGGCTTGGAAGACGTCTTGATTCCTCACGTGGATACCAGCGATGGTGGGAAAAACCCGGGTGGCTTCTTGATCCACGGGCAGGGCCACGACCAGCACAGACACAGGTAACCCTGCCACCTTCCTTTCGTGGGGTGCCATATGCTTCTGGGAAATAACACTGCCTGCCTGTGTTGAAAATGGGGTGTTTTCTTGGAGAATTAGGGTGTGCTGATGGGTTTCTGACTTGGCCAGAGGGGTTGCCTAGGGTTGTTCAGAAGAAGCATCCCGCTATGTCAGTGTTTCTCAACCTTGGCGACTTTAAGGCCTGTGGACTTCAACTCCTAGAATCCCCCAGCCAACTGTGTTGGCTGGGGGATTCTGGGAGTTGAAGTCCACAGGACTTAAAGCTGTGCTGGCTGGGGGATTCTGGGAGTTGAAGTCCACAAGATTTAAAGTCGTCAAGGTTGAGAAACACTGTGCCATGTGTTGTCATAGACTTGATGTTTGAAATATTGCACTTTTATCCCATTTTCTCTAGCAGTGGCTCTTCTCTTTCAAAGTAAATCACAAATGTGGCATTCTACAAACTGAGCACTGCCATTCAAGGACTGCAGTACAGGAAAAATCCACAAAAGAGAAGACAAACGCCTTTTTTTCTGGAACATGTCTTGAGGGTCCAAGAGTATAAAAGCTTTAGATCAGCGGTTCTCAACCTGTGGGTCTTGGGTGGCCGAACGACCCTTTCACAGGGGTCGCCTAAGACCATCAATGTTTTTAGGAACCGAGACACCAATTTTATGGTTGGGGGTCACCACAAGATGAGGAACTGTATTAAAGGATTGCAGCATTGAGAAGGTTGAGAACCACTGCTTTAGATAGTGATACAGCAGTCTGTTGTCCTTGCTAATTTGACATGTGGTGATAAAGTATTAGCGAAATCGTGTTATATCTGCAATGTAGTCAGACTCACAAAGAGCTGAGTCAGTTCTAAAATAAGTAATAAAGATATCAACAGATGTGCTGGCAGTATGTAAATACTTAACCTGCCTTTCATATAAATTCTAAACCAGTTATAAGCAGACTTGTAACATATTAAGAATTGTAGCAAATGGAATCGGGAAGTTTTAAAATGCAACAGGATAAAAAACTGACAAAAAAGAACGAGCAATATTATCGATGAGATAATAAACTTTAAACGTAGATTATTTATCTATACTTTATCAGTTTTTTCTTTTTAAAGATGTATGAAGTAGTAAAAACAATTTCAAGAAAAAAAGTAAGATACAACCTAATTGGGATATTATTGAATTTATACAATTCAGTTACTTATTTAATTATATAATTATAACAAAATTTGAAAAGGGTCACATTCAGTTTTATTCAACATTAAAGTCCGATGACTTTACATTAGAGACTGACTTTACAAATCTAACTTTAGATAATAAAGAGTATTATTAAGTATTACATGTAAAGCACCCAAACTTTCAAAAAATGAATGTATTTCTTTTGTAGTTGCTTCCTCCTCTTGTCCAAGAGCTCAAGGAGGCATATGTACCATTCCCTCCTCAGTTTTTCCAACAGCAACCCCTGTATGGAGGAATTTCGACTGACAGAAAATGATGAAGCTGAGAATGAATTTGAATCTGGCCCAAGCCCAAAACACCTACATTGACTCTATTGGAAACTTAATACTAAAAGAACTGGTGGAGACACTCAGCAAGACAGATGATGGGCAGTAATTCTCTTTCTCTGCCTTTCTCCACTTATTCTGCTCTGAAAAGATGAGGAATAGTTTGAAATATAGGAATAGAAATAATATGAAAATGACCATTAAAAACTTGCTCTCAATTCCATTGTCAGAGATCTGGAGGGACAACAGTTGGATGCAGCCCTAGTTTCTAAAGACTTGAATATATAGACATACTATTTTTTAATCTAATAGTTATGTTTGTAGGAAAAACATGTTGGAAAATGTGTTATCTCATGTTTGTAGAGTTTTGTTGTCTGCAATACTTTCTTGGTTCATTTCATTGGGAAAAAAAGAGGGAAGTTTGGTGTGAGTATATTTAAGAATTGTGATGATAATAGGAAATATAATAAAAAAATAAACTGAAGAGAATAGAGAGGAGTAAAACATGCATGGAAAAAGTAAGAACAAAGTAAGAACATAATTAAAAAATACATAAAGAAGTTATTTCCAATCTTCATCACAACAAACTTAGTAACTTTTCCTCTCTAAAGTTATGAACATTTATCTTTATCTCGTATCTCTTCTCTTATCTATGAAACAAATCTAGGTGTCAGCCTTCCCAGGCAGACCAGAATAATATTATTTTATTGTAAAGCTACATACATTAACAGGGTCTTGCAAATTTGCAAATACAAATCTCCTGTTGTCTCTTTTACATCTGAGAAGTTAGGGAGGATTCCTTCCCACTTTTTCTCTGCCCAGTTGTGGGCTATGCCTTCTCCTATTTGATTGTTCCTTAGTGAGCATTTCTTCCAAGGCTTTCCTATGTACCATTAGTTCAGTCTCTTGATTTGTCAGTTGTGTTTCCCTTTTAAATTTTAAAACTGTAGCCAGTTAGTTCCTTTTGTAGATCTAGTGAAACATCCTTTTGTAAGTCAGTCTCTTGGCGTGTCAGTTGTAAATCTACTTTTGGTACCATCTCTACATTGTCATATATACTATGTTCATCACTAACATCTTTTGGATATAATCTGTCCATAGAAACAAACATCATTACTGACATTGTTGGTATTGTAGTTACTATGTTCAGATTCTGTTCTTCAAAAGACTCCTTCAATATTTTTATTGTTACAATGTTTTGTTCCATTTTGCAGCCTTTCTTTAGCTAACATCTTTGTCCTCTCTAGTGTCCACTTTTTGAAATCATAAAATTATTTATGTTTCTTTTAAAAAGTAAAACAGGATCCATTTGCCATAAGAAGTTGGTTGCATTTTATAATTAATTCCAAAATCTGGACCCTTAGTCCATTTATATTTTTCTAAGATCAAAATCTCATATGGTTTTTTGCTATTCTTTCTCTTATGATTACAATTTTCTTTCATTCAGCACTGAAGACAGAGTCGCTTCAGATTTAAAATAATCATTCCAAAGTTTTCTAATGGCTTACAAGTAGTTAATGGTGATTTTCGAAAGTGAGTAGAAAATGAGGTTTGCACTTTTAAATGTCTCTGTGGCTGTTGCAAGCAAGATGGCTAATTCTACTGTCTCCTGGTGCTGAAACTCATGGAAAACGATCGTCCTACAGTCTCCTCTTAGACAGCAGCTGTCTGGAGCACATGGGGGCAATCTCCCATCCCTCCTTTATCTAGAGAGGTTTCAAGGAACTAGTTTACCAACTAGTTCCTTGATCTTTGCCAAGGTTGTCAGATCTGCTTTCGCTGAGCTCAATCTAATATTCAGACAAACATTTTGTATGCACAATTCAGTTCTCAGTTCTCCTTATTTTCTCTTCTTTGTGTATGTCTGATTACCGTCCAAGGGAATAATATTTATTGGAATTGGTTGCCAGATATTGGCTTATGTTAGCAATTGACATTCTTTTTGTACTGCAGACATCCTACTTTCAAAACTCTTTTCCTGATCGTTGAGAGCTATGCGACGGTGGGGGGCGGGCACATTTTCTCTAAAACCATATAATTTAGGACTTAGACAAAATAAACCTTACAAAAATAAAATTGGAGCTGAATTCCAAATATTAATTTTCACATTATTGTTCTCTGCTGTATCCATAGAATGTATATGTATAATTATGTAATAAAATGTAAATGTAATTTAATTATTTTAGTTTTTCTCTAAAAAAAATATTAAATGTATTTTAAATAGGTATCTTTAAATATTTTGTGAGCTTTCATAAAATCATTTTTCAATCTGAATTATAATTTTTTTTCATAGTATCTGAAATACTACATATTACTACTACTACTACTACTACTACTACTACTACTACTACTACTACTACTACTACTGAAATACTACATACTACTTTCATACCATACTAAAATTTTAAGTATTTTTTTACAGGCAGCCAGAAAAAACATAAACCTCAGGCTACAAATATTCTCTTCTATTGGAGCCAGGATTAAGTTAAGATCCTAAGAATGATAACTTCTAGCTGGTCTATGACTGCAATAAATAAAATCAAATTGAATGATAACTTCTTATAAGTGATTTAAGAAATCCCAGTGTAATTTTATAAAATAATTTTCTGCTTAGTCTGAGTACAATCCTATAACAAATATTTTTAAAAAGGCTCTTGGGTCATATGAATTGTAGGTATACATAGCAAGGGGAAAAGGAGCCCAACTTATTTCACAGAGTTGTTTCTTATAGAGGAGGCAGCATTATATGTACCTCCTTGAACTCCTAAAGTGAAAAGTGAGTTGCAAATAAAATATTATAAAGATGTTATGTCATCACTCAAATACCATAATTTATATACTTGGATTGTTTGGAATGCAAATATGTAATGGCAAGTTAGTTGATGTCATGGATATGCTGCAGTGGTGGGTTGCAGGTGGTATGCCCCAGTAAGGGTCTACCGTAGCCTGTATGGTGCTCCGGAGGGCCCACCTGCCCGCCCTTGCTCCTTACCATTCTTTTATGTCTTCAAAGCTTCTGCGCACACGCGTAGCATAATGCTCTGCTGAGCAGCTAGAACATCGCGGAGGCTCGCAGAAGCACCAAGACGCATGCGTGTGTCTACGTGGACACCACCGGGCCCGGAACCCACCACTGATATGCTGTTATTTTGACTTCTTTGTGGTTTACTGCTGATGCCACTTTCTCAAATACAATATTTAGTTTTAATTAAAATCAAGTGTAATTTTACAAAAAAGCTAAACTGCTATCTGAAGTAGGAACCTCAGCTGAAAAGGAGTCTTACCTGGCATATATAAGATTTCTCACTACACCTTTTGCCTTCATGATTAAGCTGGTCATTTGGAGTAGCCTAGAGGTGGCGCTCTTGCCTCCCAATCAGGAGGTTGTGAGTTCAATCCTAGGTAGAGGCAGATGCAGGGGGTTGGACTAGATGACCTGCAAGGTCCCTTCCGACTCTGTTAATCTGTTAAAAAAAAAGACACTTTTCTCTAGTTAAGTTGAATCGATATTAAGCTCTTTTCTCCACCGTTAATTTTAAGGACGCTCCACTTAATGGCAAAGATAAGATAGGCAGTTATTATATTAAAATTTAAAAGCTGCTCTGGGCTTAGGCAATATGTTTTGATTACTTGCCAGAGCAGAAAAAATCTGCAGCTTTAATTATTTTTGCAGTCTGATTTGTTGGAACCTGAAACTGACGTTTTCTCATCCTGTTTTTTTCTTCAATCTGATAACCATGTTCAGATATATTAGGAAATTATAGTTAATAAATTAAAAATATATTTGATTGCTGAACCTAAGAAAGTTGCAAAAGATTCTTTTGAGTCCAGAGTACTGGAACAAGATGTACGTATATTTCAGCTTAATAAACCAACATACATTACGTCTAAGTTGATTCCTTTAGAACTTCTATGGTTACAGTACTTTTTGATGAATGAGTAAATTATATTGAGTTCATGTGCCACCCACTGAAGATAGATGAGTATGAACCTGCATTTTTAGTTAATGAAGATTATATACTTCCAAGCTTAACTTGATTGCTCTCTGAGGATAAAAACAATATTTGGCTTGCAGAAAAGTAGCGTTCCTTCCCAATTATAATATTAAATTGATGTACCTAAGTTCTAGAGGTTTATATTGTTTTACAAGAAAATTACATGAAGTAATGTAAAGAGCAGTATATGCTGTACTAAAACTGTGCGCCCTTTGAAAACCATTGGGCAATACTTCTGATTCTGTGCAAATGCAAGCACCATTCTGCTATCCATTAAAGCAGATTTATTTTTTCAGGTTTCTGTTAGAATCTGAAAAAAAGACAATGCTGTTTTAAGAATAGCATTATCCGTAATGACTGAATTACTTAATGTATTACTCTTTCAAGTTTATTTGGAAGCCTGAAAAAAGTGGGGTTACAGTGTTTTAATGTAGATAGATATTATAGTCCCGTGATGGCAAACCTATGGCACGCATGCTACAGGTGGCATGTGGAGGGCACATGAGGCGTTGCCCAGTCAGCTCCAGCACGCATGATTTTCGGCCATTTTTCACCCTCTGGAGTCTTCCCTGAAAAATCGCCCAATGCAAAACCTGAAAGTTTAGGAATGGACTTCCGGTTTGCATGTTGGATTGTTTTTTGCCCTCCTAGAGTGCGAGGCTGCCCAGAGGAGGAGCTGCTGCCACCTCTGCAAAGACAGGCCATTTGTGCCGGCAAATATTGATCCAAAAGCGGGGGGGGGGGGTGATAGATATGCGCGTGAGCATGGGGAAAATTTGTGGGGGAGGTCCGTGCATGCGCAGAGGCCACGCATTGCATTATGGGTACTGGCACGCGGGAGTGTAGGTGTGTGCGTGTTTACGTACTTTTGGCACGCAACATGAAAAAGGTTCGCCATCACTGCTATAAAGTATCTTTGATGCTATCAATTGCTATAAAGCATAGTAGGGTTGTGTTCATTTAAAATATGATTCAGAAGTGCTTCAAATTTTAAGTGAGCACAAGCGGATGCTGTCCACTATTCAATAAAATATCATTCCACTTTTAGTACATGTGCTGCCCTAAATGTAAACACTGTAATAACGAAATTATCAGGGAATTTAGATTAATTACTTGTTTTCCCACAGAAATACACCCTTCCCTTAATGTTGCAAAATTTTACTTTATAATTTGCAAAATTTTCTCCCTCCGGAGGCTTCAGGCTTTCCTGAAGCCTCCGGAGGGCAAAAAACAATCCAACATGCAAACCGGAAGTCCATTCCTGAACTTTCAGGTTTTGCATTGGGCGGTTTTTCAGGGAAGACTCCAGAGAGTGAAAAATGACTGCAGGCGCATTTGCAAGCTGCCTGAAATGGATGATGATAGTTCCGTACTTGAACTTGTCTCTGTAACCAGTCCTCGTGATTACCTGATTGAGAGGGAGTCATTCTTATGCAGAATAGCAGAAAGGCTAATACATCACCTTGGTATATGCCACACTTGATGGTCACTTGTGTGAATTGTCTTGAGTTGATTTCCAGTGTTGACTTCCACAGTCCCAATGAATTATTGATGAAGTTCTTTGTATATCAGGGGTCCCCAACCTTTTTGGCACCAGGGACCGGTTTCATGTAAAAAAAATTCCGCGAACCGGTGGGAGCCTCCAGCGGGTGAGTCGAGTCATGTGGGCCGCGCACGCATTCGGCGGTCACATGCAACCGGGTGGGAAAGCTGCCAGGGGTCCAGGCAAAGGATCCTTGGCTGGGGCAGGGAAGGACAGGCTGCGTCCCGGGCAGGAGGGACTTGCATCCCCTTCCCCCCGCGCAGGGCCGGGTGGTGCCCTGAAACCCCCCCCCCCCACAATGCAGGCTGTTGCCCCCGTCCTGCCCCCGGGGAGTGCCCCGGCCAGCTGCCAGGATAGCGGAGCATTTGCTACACTTTCCTAAGAGTTGCACTACTCTCTCCGCCGCTCACTCTGGCCCGGTTACTATCAAGCCATGGACCGGCACCGGTCCACGGCCCAGGGATTGGGGACCCCTGTTGTATAGTGCTAGACTTTCACAGATCCATTAATTGTAGGCTTTCCTGTAGTCAGTCCGGGCTAGGCTCACATTAGCCTGTCTAAACTTAGTTTTCGGCAACTGCTCTCTGGAGGAGCAACTGGTGTTTTGAGCTTCTGGTGTTGTTTTCAATATCTTTCTGAGCTGTACTCATATACTGGCCTATATCCTCCTTTAGATTGGTGGCTATGATTCCTGATAGGACTTTTCATGTTTTTGGAAGGAAAGTTATTGGCTGGTAGTTGGCTGTTGCTGCCCCCTTGCCTTTCATGATCAGGATTGTCCATCCTTGTGTTAGCCAGTCTGGGTGGGAGCATACTGCTAGCTGCTGCTTGGCTTTTTTGTAATTGTATTCGAATTTGTATACCGCCCTTTCTCCCTTACGGGACTCAGGGCAGTGAACAGGCAATGATAAAAAACAATAATAAAAACATCAATATAAATACCTATGCTAAAAATAAATTAAATACTAAGCCTGCTCTAAAATGCATTTTGTGTACTGTTATGAATTTCTTAGCCAGTACGTATGGATCATGTCCAGGCCAGATACTATCCAGCTCCTTACGTTCTTGATCCACTGTTAGATGTCTGCTATTATAATGATGACTAGTTCCTGTTCTGAGAAATTCTACCAGCTGAGTATCTTCTCTCTGAATAACTTTGATCTTAGCTTCCAACTCATTTTCCATTTGGGGTATGCACTGCTGCTCCTCTTGATCATGTAGCAAACATCTCCAGAATTATAGTGGCTGTAGTGTATACCACCAATTCCTTGTTTTGAGTTATAGTAGGAATTGTTGTGAGGGCTCTATTAGTATTTTCTAGCTTGATGGTGTTTCTCCACTAAATGTTGGTAATTGGTCTCAAGAGTGTAGCTAGTTTATTTGTGATTTTATGTCTCATAACAGTTACTGTGCTCTGTAATGCAGGGTGTGGCAGTGATATTCCAGCATCAGAAGTTGGCTGAACATCCAATTTTTCTTCCAGTTCTTCTTGAGTCCAATATGTAATGTGTAGTTGATCTATCTCAAGCGTAATAGCAGCCTCCTCCTCACTATGTGGATGCAGGTCTTCTGTTTATCCATAGCTCCTTCATACGTTTTACCTCTCATTAGCTCTGTTGTTGTAGTAGCATTCTATCAATTCCCAGTTTTCTTGTCCTATCTTGTTCGGTTTGTTCCAATAGTCACTTATTGTTAGATTGTCCTGCTTCTTCAACTTCTGGCACAGATCTTGTTTTAATCCAAGTGATGTCTGAACCAGCATGGCTCTTTTAGTTCATGTTACTCTCATATCTGAGCTAGGCATATAAAGCATTAGGTGATCTTTGCTCAAAAGACCTATACCTACAGGTAACATAGGTACCAACTGGGATTCAAAATCCAGTCTCCTATGTCAAAAGAGCAGTGTTCTCACTACTGTATTATCATATACTGTATTTTTCGCACTATAAGATGCACTCCCCCCCCCCAAAGTGGGGGGGGGATGTCTGCACATACTATAGAGCGAATATTGAGGCTGGAGGAGGGGAAGGGGCATTGGTGCAGCGGTGGCATTTGCTGCCACTGCCTGGTCATTGCTGCTGCCACTCGCAACCACCAGAGAATGCTGGAGCCTTTGCTGCCAAGCAGCAGATCGGTGGTTGGATCAGCCTCCCAGAATACTGCCGAACAACTGTTCTAAGTGGCGGTGATCACTGCCAATCTCCGCTGCCAATGACTGCTTAACGGTGGTGAGCAGTAGCAGCAGCCATCCCCACCGCCTAGAACAACTGATCTTCGGTATTCCGGGAGGCCGATCCAACCGCTTATCAGCTGCTTGGCAGCGAAGGCTCCAATGTTTCCTGGTGGCGGTGGCAGTTCAACTCAGTTGACCAGTGGCGGGCGCAATGGAGTGGAGCCCTGACAAGCTAAATGTTTGGGGCTGTGATGTGCTGAAGCTGACCAGACTGTTTGTTGTTTGCTGCAAGGATGCTAGCCAGATGAATACCGGATGGATCCTAGGAGATGATTCTTAATGTTGCTCAAAAGTGAATAAGCATTTTTTCAGTTTGACTTGAGTCACAGCTTTTAAAAGAGCAATTTTGCAAATGTTTTTGTTGGTAATGTAAGAAATAAAGAAATCTTTGGGCTTCAAATAAACGTGTATTTAAGCTTCATATTTATTTACAGTGGCTATAAAAAGTATATGCCCCTGTTAAAATGCCCGGTTTTTGAGATGTAAAAATAAATCAGACCAAGATAATTCACGTCAGATTTTTTTTGACCTTTAATATAAGATATAAACTGAATAATTAAATTGAAGAAGGAACTAAATTGAGGGGGGGGAGAAAAATTACAATAAAAACTTACAATAAAATGGTTGCATAAAAATGCACATCTTTAAACTAAAACTTGTTGAAGCACCCTCTGATTTTATGACAGCATCCAGTCTTTCGGTGTAGAAGCCTATGGCACATCTTGCCTTGGAAATCTTTGTTTACTCTTCCTTGCAAAAATGCTTCAGATCTGTCAGATTGTGAGGGCATCTCCAATGCACGGTTCTCTTCAGGTCACCCTACAGATTTTCAGTTGGATTCAGGTCTGGGCTCTGGCTGGGCCATTCCCAAACTTTGATCTTCTTCTGATGAAACTTTTTTTTGTAGATTTGGAGGTAGTTGTCATATTGAAAGGTGAAATTCCTCTTCATTTTCAGCATTTTAGCAGAGGCCTGAAGGTTTTGTGCCAAAATTGACTGATATTGGAACTCTTCTTAATTCCCTCCACCTTGTCTAAAGCCACAGTTCCATTTGAAGAAAAGAAGCCCCAAAGTATAATGCTGCACCACCATGCTTAACTTGGCTATGCGCAGTTTTGTGACGAACATACTTTTGGGAATTATGGCTAAAAAGCTAAACTCTAGCCTCATCAGATCATAACACATTTTACCACATACTTTGTCCAACTTGATGTAGGTTTTTGCAGAATATAGCTTCAATGGACTTCATAGTGGAACTACCTGAGAGTTCGGAAAATACAGTGATTTAGGTCAGGGGTCCCCAACCTTTTTTGCACCAGGGACCGGTTTCATTTTAAAGAAAATTTTGCGGACCGGCTGTGTGGCTCAGCAGTCATGTGACTGGGTGGGCGTGGCCAACTTGGAAAATGTGAAACTCACTTAACAATGGTCTTGGTTAACAACCAAACTTTTGGGCTCAATTGTGGTCATAAGTTCTTTCTTTCTTTCTTTCTTTCTTTCTTTCTTTCTTTCTTTCTTTCTTTCTTTCTTTCTTTCTTTCTTTCTTTCTTTCTTTCTCTCTCTCTCTCTCTCTCTCTTTCTCTCTCTCTCTTTCTTTCTCTCTCTCTTTATTTCTTTTTCTTTCTTTTTCTCTTTCTTTCTCTTTCTTTCCCTCTTTCCCCCCTCTCTCTCTTTCCCTATTTCTCTTTCTTTCTTTCTTTTTCTCTTTCTTTCTCTTTCTTTCCCTCTTTCCCCCCCTCTCTTTCCCTATTTCTCTTTCTCTCTTTCTCTTTCTTTCTTTCCCTCTTTCTCTCTCCTTCTCTCTCTTTCTTTCTCTCTCTCTTTCCCTCTTTCTTTCTCTTTCTCTCTTTCTGTCTCTTTTCTTTCTCTCTTTCTCTCTCTTTTTTCTTTCTTTCCTTTCTGTCTCTTTCTTTTTTCTCTTTTCTCTCTTTCTCTCTGTCTGTCTTTCTTTCTTTCTCTCTCTTTCTTTCTTTCTCTCCCACTTTCTTTTTCTTTCTTTCTCTTTTTCTCTCTCTCTCTCTGTCTCTCTCTCCTTTGTTTGCCCATCTGTCACTCTGTGTGTGTGTGTGTGTGTGTCTGTCTGTCTGTCTCTCGCATTCAGGCACGTAAATCACTCATTCTGTGTCTCTGTCTATCTTTCTCTCCCTCCCTCCCACTCTCTGTCTCTGTGTGTGTGTCTGTCACTCTGTGATTCCCCCTCCCTCCCTGTCTCTTTCTGTGTCTGTGCCTCTCTCTGTCTGTCTGTCTCCCCCCCTCCCCCCAAGCTTCCTCAGCTCCTGGAAGTAGCCTGGCCGGCCCGCAAGCCCGCTGGCTGTACTTGCTCGCTCTCTCACCCATCCACCGGATGAAGGAACCTGGCGTCCGGTGGGTGAGCGAGCGAGCGAGCAACCGCGGCCGGCAGGCCGGCGGATTGTTGGGTGCTGCCGCAGCAACTTTCCTTACCCGCCCGCCGGCCAGTCGGCCACAGTTACTCACTCGCTCGCTCACCCACCGGACGCCAGGTTCCTTCGTCCGGTGGGTAGATGAGCGAGCGAGTAACCGCAGCCAGCGGGCAGGCAGGTTGTTGGGCGCTGCCGCAGCAAGTTTCCTTGCCCGCCCTTGCTTGCTCGCTCACCCACCCACCCACCGGACGAAGGAACCTGGCGTCCCCGTCCCCGCCCGCCCGCTCACTCACCTTAGCCTGCCCCAGCCGCCCGGCTGCGCGCTCTGCCCAGGGGACTGCCCCCTCCTCCTCCTCTCTGGCGCTGCGGCCCGGTTCCTACTAAGCCACGGACCGGCACCGTTCCGCGGCCCGGGGGTTGGGGACCCCTGATTTAGGTGATAACTGATTTATTTTCTAAACAAGTACATTTGTCAAAAAAATTCACTTTGCTTGTACTTTAGCCAAGTTGTTGGTACAGCTTGGCTATAGACTGCACAAGAGCTCCAGAGAGAATAATCTCTGATCATGGAATCTACATCACTTCGCGGGTTTGGCAAGAGTTCTTAAAGCTTTTGGGGACCACTCAAGGGCTTAGTTCCTCACATCATCCAGAAATGAATGGAGGTGGTGAATGTATGAAGAGGATCCTGGAACAGTACTTAGGTGTTACATTAATTACCAACAGGACAACTGGCTGAACCCTTTTCCTTTCAATGAGGTTGCCTACAACAATTAAGTATACAGTAGCACTGAATTCACCCCTTTTAATATTTCGGTATGGGAAATTTAATTCTAGCCTGACTTTACTATAGCCAGCATCCTTTAGTAAAAGAATCTTTCACTTCACTCAAATGGAGTTTAGAGTCTTTCTTTCCTAAGGGACTGGACTGGGACAGGTCTGACAGTTTGGATGATAAAACAGTTCATACAATCTGAATTTAAAAGACTATTTCATAATAAATTACACACATTCAGTTGCTAAAATCACTTTATAAATGATGCATGCTAAACAACATAGTTTGTTGTATATGATACAGTTAGAGCAGGGGTCTCCAACCTTTGCAACTTTAAGTCTGAAGGACTTCAGCTCCCAGACTTCTCCAGCCAGCAAAGCTGACTGGAGTAGTCTGGTAGCTGAAGTCCTTCAGACTTAAAGTTGCAAAGGTTGGAGACCCCTGAGTTAGAGTACTGATATCTTCTTACACTCGGTACACACCCAATGCATGTACTTTACATCAACATATGCAAGAGCTCACAATCAAAATAAAACAATAAAATATTTATATATTTTATAATAAAAAAATATATAGTAAAGGCATAATGAAGAAGACTCAGGGTCCATTTTATTTAAGGTACGAGTTGTTAGCATATAGTGCCTCAGCATCCATGGTGACTGAAATGGTGGTGTTAGGGAGATTGTCACTAGAGTTCAGAATTCTTAGGAAGTCTATGGTGTTTTGTATACAGCTGGGACTGCTGGTGGTATAGGCTCTAAATACAGGATCTGTGAAATTTGATAATATAGGGGGGGGAAACGTACCAGTGTACCCAACAATATGGACTTCCAGCCGTGACCATAATCACTGATACCAACATGGCAAACTTTGCCACCAGACTATATGACTTTGTACTTAACCATAGCTCATTCACCATTGGTTTGCATATATTTGCAGATCTGTGTTGCAATCATGAGAATGGCTAAATGCATGACTTCATAATATGCCAACATTTTCATTGGTGATTTTGAACATTTTCTCCATTTTTACTTGAAGCCCTTCCTTTATTTGAGATTCATTGATGACAACTGGATCCATGGAAATGGATCCAGTTGTCATCAATGTTGATTCATTCTTACAGAGGAATTATTGAATCTGTTATTTGTACTTTCATAACTGTCTGGTACAAGACAGGTATAGACTCCAATGGATAGTTAAAGCTGCAGAAAGAACAACTGAAACCATCTATCTTCTATAAAAGACCTATATATTGTGCAGGTCAGAAGGAGGGTTGAGAACATATCTGTAGATCTCTCACATCCTGGAGATAAACTGTTTCAACTCCTTTCCTGAGAACAGTGCTATAGAGCAGGAGTGTCAAACTCAATTTTTTGAGGACCGCATCAGGGTTGTGTTTGACCTTGGGGGACTGGGGTGGGCATGGCCTGTTCGATGTTACTCATGTTGGGGGCGCCTGTGGTGGCCCGAGTGCTCTGCCAGTGAAAATGGGCTTCCGAACTCCATTTTTGACTGCAATGGCCTCCTGCAACCCTCTGCCAATGAAAATGGAGCTTGGGAGGGCTGCCTGCGGCCCTCGTGAGCGCCATTTTCAGCTGTGACAGCCGCCTACAACCCTCTGCTAGTGAAAATAGAGCTCAGGAGAGCCACACACAGCTCTCCCGAACTCCATTTTTGCTGGCTGAGGCACTACGGGCTGGTCCTTTGCTATAGAGCATTTTATGGCAAAACAATTAACACAGGGACAATTTTTCTCATACCATCACTCTGTTAAACCCCTACGTCTTTTGGTGCTGCCTAATGTCTATGTATATTAACCCATGTAGTTGGGTGTAGTACTTCTCCTTCTCATCATCTTTTTTACTTCCCCTTTTATCATTACTACCACTACTACTATTACGACCATTACTGATCATCACACAGTCAGCCAGATGTTTGGACTGGCAGATGTTTTTGTCTACCTATTGAGCCCTTACCAAGGACCTGCGATAGGCAGATGTGTGTGTTTGATAATGTTACAGATATGGTGTTACAAATATCGTCTCAGGATGGAAGCTGTTCCCATTAAAGCTGTCTTTTGCAATTGACTGTGAGTTTGTCAATGCCAATGGTGGTCAAATGGTGCTCCAGTTGTTTTGGAATTGTACCCAAGACACTATTACTATTGGTACTACCCTTGCTTGGCTTTGCCACAGTTATTCTATTTCTATTTGTAGGTCTTTGTATTTTATTATCTTCTCCAGTTTTTTCTCTTCTCTTCTGCTGTCTCCAGGGATTGCCACATCCACTATCCAGACCTTTTTAAAAACTGATTTCTGACAAATAGCAAAAACAAGAGAACAATGATGCTGACATGGGAACCAGATCCTACATCAAACTTATATTTTTTACTTTGCCTTCACGTGTACATCAAATCACATGCACCAAACATAAGACTAGACGTTGCTTCAAGTGTTTTTATCTAATATGATGCATGACAGCATATAGGGTAGTTTGCACAATCTATTGCTAATTATTAAAATCAAATGAAATTCTTGACTAAGTAAAAAAAGTTTTAATTATTCAATTTTTTTTTACTGGAAACTTTTTGTTATACTTTCTTTGATGTAATTCTTTAAATCCTCCAATACCAGTAGATTAATAGTTACCTAGCAAGTTATCTTCATTTATGCTTAGGATACGTAACAGATTCTTGGATAATACAGATTAAATCCAGAATTTAATAATGTGTTTTGTTCACAACAATTTTCAAAAACAAAATTCGAATTACCTTTAAAAATTAGTCTTATTGTTGTTTTTATATTTAGGGAAGAAGAAGAACGTTTGAGAAATAAAATTCGTGCAGATCATGAAAAAGCACTAGAGGAAGCGAAAGAGAAACTGAAGAAGTCAAGAGATGAGATCCAAGCAGAAATTCAGACAGAGAAAAACAACATTGTAAAAAGTTTGAAAAGCAAAAGTAGCAATCCTCTGCCACCAGTCCCCGTGCCAAATCTTGTAGGAATAAACAGTGGAGATCCAGTGGATCCAGATATACGAGAAAAAAGAGATAAAATTAAAGAGGTAATGAGTTATGCTAATGGTTGTTACCTCCTTATCTTTATTGATGTGAGAAGCATGGATTTTGGAATTTTTTCTATCTAAATGCTACCAGTTTTGCAATTTAATTAATTAATATAGCCTCCTATTTAGTACATGACTCAACAATGAGCATGCAACACAGGATGTGAATGATTGCAAATAAATATAATGTCTGTGTAGAGCTTTTTTGTGGGGGATGGTTTCAAGTTAGTCTTGACTCCTGGTAACTGCCTGAACAGGTTCTCTGCAGTTTATTGGCAGAATTGTTTGGCAGTAGTTTGTATAGATTATCTTATGTAAGTTACATGTAATCATGCCTGTACCTAAGGTAAATTTTAATAAGATAGCTACCAAACCTTTCTTATAATAGTCACAAAAAATATTGCCCAGTCGTTGTGCACTTTGAGGTGATGTGAATTGTAATCCAGGGCTCCTGAAGAATATTCTGAAGTAATGTAGGGAAAAGATCATGAATACAGATAGTCCTCAAGATACGACTGATCACTTAATGGCAGTTTGAAGTTATGATAGATGCCCACCCCAACTACATACTAGACAGTTTCAAAGTTACGGTCTCTGTAGCATCCCTATAGTTATTTGCCCTTATGACCAACAGCAGGGATGTTGCTGTACCACCCTCCACCCCCCTGCCTCTTTCTCACACTGCCTCTCTCCCTCCATGCTGCCCTCCCACCGGAATCTCACAGCAGTTGGCCCTGATCCCCACACCCATTACCCATACCACACTCTGTGAAGATCTCCAGAACTAATGATGCAGAAGTCCCTAGACCACATGGCGGTGACCTGGAAATGATTCACCATTTTCCCCACACTTGCTTATGGGCGGGAATAAAATGGTGAGCACAAGACAAACCACACCATTTTGCTGCCTTAACAAGGTTGCAAAGTGCTGAAGAAAACTCTGCAGTACGGTGCAAACCACATTAAGTTAGCAAAATAGAGTATTTTTTTCCTGCAGCCACATAGGGTGATTCCAGAAGTGGCAGTAATACTAGAATACAATTTGGCCACTGGAAACATTATAATATATTGATAATGATGAATACTGCCATGTTCCTGTTCAGTAGGGAGCATCAGTAGAGAGCATTTATTAGCTAGGAGTTCTTCCATACAGAGAATCTGGATTAGATTTAAACTGTTAAAATTTGAAACGCATGACTATTTTCAGACTTTTAAGCTGTGTTTTGGGGTTTATTTTATTGAATTAATTTATTAGCTACTGCAATTACCAAAGCAACTCTAGGTACAATGCAAAGATAAGAAGCAGTTTAAAACAGATATAAAGATAGGCAACAATCAGAAAATATAAAGTGAAGAGAATCAGTGGATTTCAAGGATTAATAGAAGATCTGTGCATATAAGATGGATGTCTAAAAATATTTTTTGTTAAAACTTCGACAAGTCATAGAGACATGCTACATGCTAACATTTGTATTTTCTTTCTTTTTTTTTAGATGATGAAACATGCCTGGGATAATTATCGGCAGTATGGATGGGGGCATAATGAACTGAAACCTATTGCTAGGAAAGGACATTCCACAAACATATTTGGTAGGTTATTTATATTGAAAATTCTACGTTACCTTCTCTTCTTTATATTATTGTATTATCAGTGATGTATTTTACTATGTGATTGAGCAGCAGAAATTAAGGTAGAATTGTAGAATCTATACAAAGGCACAAAATGGAATAGAAATAATATTAAGAACCAGTTTGGTCTAGTGCAGTGTTTCTCAACCTTGTCAATTTCACAAGGTTGAGAAACACTGGTCTAGTGCAGTGGTCGGCAAACAAACTCATTAGTCAACAAAGCCAAATATTAACAGTACAACGATTGAAATTTCTTTTGAGAGCCAAATTTTTTAAACTTAAACTTTTTTTTTTTTTAAAAACCTCTGCCTTATTTTTCTTTCTCCTTCATTCCCCCCCCCCCCCCCCCCCCCCCATTTTCATTTTGTTTCTTTTGGAGCAGGGATCCCCAACCTTTTTTTCACCAGGGACCGGTTTCATTTTAAAGAAAATTCTGCGGACCGGCTGAGTGACTCAGCAGTCATGTGACTGGGTGGGCGGGGCCAACTTGGAAAATGTGAAACTCACTTAACAATGATCTTGGTTAGCAACCAAACTTTTGGCCTCAACTGTGGTCATAAGTTCTTTCTTTCTTTCTTTCTTTCTTTCTTTCTTTCTTTCTTTCTTTCTTTCTTTCTTTCTTTCTTTCTTTCTTTCTTTCTTTCTTTCTTTCTTTCTTTCTTTCTTTCTTTCTCTCTCTCTCTCTCTCTTTCTCTTTCTTTGTCTCTATCTCTCTTTCTCTCGCTATTTCTTTCTTTCTCTCTTTCTCTCTCTTTCCCTTTCTCTGTCTCTCTCCTTCATCCGCCCATCTCTGTCACTCTGTGTGTGTGTGCGTGTGTCTGTCTGTCTTACGTTCACTCAATCACTCATTCTGTGTCTCTGTCTATCTTTCTCTCCCTCCCTCCCTCTCTCTGTCTCTCTATGTGTGTCTGTCGTCGTCGTCGTCGTCCCCCCCCCCCCCAGCCTCCTCAGCTCGCCTGCCGCGCTTGGTCGCTCGTTCGCTCGTTCAGGCTCCGTGGCTGCAGGGCTGGAGAGGAGGAGGAGGGAGGAGGGGGCAGCCCATTGGGCAGAGCGCGCGAGAGAACGCAGGAGGATGGTGGGGGCTCTTCCTCCACCCTCGTCGACGGAGGGACTCCTGTGCACCGCCGGAGCAACCCTCCCGACGAGGGTGGAGGAAGAGCCCCCACCATCCTCCTGCATTCTCCCGCGCGCTCTGCCCAATGGACTGCCCCCTCCTCCCTCCTCCTCCTCTCCAGCCCTGCGGCCCGGCTCCCATCCAGCCACGGACCAGCACCGGTCTGCGGCCCGGGGGTTGGGGACCCCTGTTTTGGAGGACATCAAACACACACACACTTTCCTTTTGCAAGTCACCATATCCTTTAAAAGATCTATTAACGTGATTTTTAAAAAAAGACCTGGAATAGACAACTCCCTGTCCACATCTTTGTTTGGCAACCTGTCCTGCCCCCCCCCCCCCCAGTGCCTCAATAACAAAAATTGGAATATAATCAAGAGTTGTAGTCCCAAGAGCTCTGAAGACCCTCCGGCTTGCAGGTACAGTATCAGGGGCCATGAAATACTGGCGATCTAAAAGGGAGGGCTGGGGGGATGAAAAGGGAATGTGGCAGGTCTCGGTTTCTCCAGCCCCACCTGCCGGAATGCCTCTGCAAGAGAGAGATATATATATATTTTAGCTCCTCCAGCAAAATCCGCCAGGTGCATCACTCCAAGCTGAACATGAAGTGGAAGGCGTGGGGGGGGGAGGAGGAAGCGGCGGGATAGAAAAAGAGCGAAGTCTGAGGCACGAGCCCCCTACTTCACTCCTCCGGGCTGCTTTTACAGGCCGGGCCACCTGTAAGCGGCATCTGAAATGTGTTTCTCTCCAGCCAACGCAGTGGTGGGGATGGGGGGGAGGGAGAAAAAGATGTCAACCTTGTTCATTCCCGCCTTTTTCAGCACCGTGGTGGCGGCTTTATTTTTGGCAAGGGAGAGGCACGTGTCTGGGGGAGATTCTTGCCTCGCTATCCCTTCCCAGAAGCACCCGGTGGGTTCCCCCCCACAGAGGCTGGATTGGGTCTTTCTCTGCTTTGTTCTTCTCTTCCGCACCTCTCTCCAAAGGGCTGCCCCACATGTTATATTCTGAAGTTCTCTCGGTATCCCAGCCAGCTTTCCTAGTGTGATATTTAACTCATCTCACACATGCTCTGCAACACGCAAGCAGGCCAACAAAGGCAACACATCTCCCTCAGAAAAAGCCGCCACGGTAGCTATTTTGGCTGCCCGTGAAGGAAAGGCTGTCGAGTTTCTTCCGAGACGGAGACGGTTCGGGCTTTGAGAAAAAGCCTTCCGCCCTAAGGATACACATTTTGTGGAAGAGCCACACTCAGGGGCCAAAGACTGTGACTCGCGAGCCGCTGTTTGCCAACCACTGGTCTAGTGGTTAAGGCACCTGGCTAGAAAACAGGAGACCATGAGTTCAAGTTCCACGTTAGTCATGAAAGCCAGCTGTATGATTTTGGGCCAGTCACTCTCTCTCAGCCCAATTCACCTCACAGGGTTGTTGTATGCAAGATAATATGATTAATACACAAGAACATTGGATTAATTAAATACAGGTAGTCCTCGACTTAGAGCAGTTCTTTTAGTGATATTCAAAGTTACAATGGCACCGAAAGAAGCGACTTATGACTGTTTTATGACCCTCTGAATTATCGAGGGCCCGTCTTGAGGAAGGATTTATTAATCCGGAGAGACGGGCGAAGCCTCAGGGGATTTTTAGTTAGGAAATTTTTATCTATTTTAGGGGGCACCAGGGAGGGGGGTGGGTATAGACAGATTGAGACAAAACAACTATATGAAAGAAAGGGCCGGACCAGTAGCCGACGGGAGGGGACGGAAGGTACCGATTTGAGGGGGGAACTACTAGTCGTTCCATTGGAGGGCATGCCAATCCAGACGGTTGTGGGGAGGGGCAGGGCCGAGGGGAGACCATCCTCCCGGTTGTTGGCACGTAGCCGTTGTTTACGAACGGTCAGGTGCCACAACCCCCGCAGGCTAGGTGGTCAGGGAATACAGAGCCTGGGCCTGCGGCTGATGTTCTGCAATGCCAGGTCCGTTGTCAACAAAGCCCCCCTCGTCCATGACCTTGTGTCAGAGGGGGAGCCGGACCTGGTAGGAATTGCGGAAACCTGGTTGGGCCACGAGGGAGGACTTCCCCTCGTTGAAATGTGCCCACCAGGCTACCACGCTTTTCATCAGCCCCGGGCCTAAGGTAGGGGTGGAGGGGTGGCGGTCATTATCAAGGAAGGTCTTGAGCCAAGAGAGACCATTGTGCCACAGACCACCGGTTGTGAGTCCCTCTGCGTGAAGTGGGGCCTGGGGAGGCAGTTGGGCTTGCTGGTTATATACCTGGCTCCTCGCTATGTAGCAGCAGCCCTGCCCGAGCTCCTGGAGGTGATCGCTACGGTGGCAGTGGAGACCCCCAGACTTATAGTCATGGGGGACTTTAATCTGCCATCGTTGGGCGAATCATCCGAGGTAGCTCGGGAGTTCATGGCTTCCATGACAGCCATGGACCTGACCCAACTAATTCAAGGCCCCACCCACGAGGGTGGTCACACACCGGACCTCATCTTTGTCTCAGGCCAATGGAAGAGTGATCTGGGCTTAGGGGATATAGTCATCACACCCTTGTCATGGTCAGATCACTCACTTCTCCGGCTCGACTTTCCGACCGCTACCCCCCGCCGCGAGGAGGCGGCACCAGAACCACCTATCTGGTTCCGCCCCAGGCGCCTGATGGACCCAGATGGGTTCCAGATGGCGCTTGGGCCACTTCCTGTACCCCTGACCCGCGCCCCGATGGAGGATCTCGTGGCCGCATGGAATACTGCGACCACGGGAGCCTTGGATCGGGTCACGCCCTTGCGGCCTCTCTTGCGGCGCCGAACCGCCCCGGCCCCTTGGTTTACCGAGGAGCTGAGGGCGATGAAACGCCACAAGAGATGCCTAGAGAGAAGATGGAGGGCTACTCGATCTGGATCTGACCGGACACAGGTAAGAGCCCATTTACGGACTTACATTGTGGCGTTGAGAGTGGCCAAACGCCATCATTGTGCCACTCTCATAGCATCCGCAGAAAACCGCCCTGCCGCCCTGTTTAGGGTGACCCATTCCCTCCTTCAGCAGAGGGTGCGGGAAGCCCCGTTACAGGGTAGAGCAGAGGAATTTGTGACTTTTCTGCAGGACAAAATCGCTCAGATACAGAACGAGTTAGCCCCCATTCATGGCCCAGTGGGATGCCACGAGGCTGATCTTGTTTGGGAGGAGTTTGACTCCGTTGCTTCCGAGGATATGGACAGGTTACGTGGGCGACTGCGAGCCACCACATGTTTATTGGACCCGTGTCCCTCCTGGCTTGTACTGGCATCCTGGGAGGTGACACGAGGCTGGCTCCAAGAGGTTATCAACGCATCCTTGAGTGAGGGTTCCTTGCCTGCTTCCCTAAAAGAGGCTATGGTGAGGCCCCTCCTCAAGAAGCCCTCTTTGGACCCAGCTCTTTTAACAAACTATCGTCCCGTCTCCAACCTTCCCTTCTTGGCGAAGGTTGTCGAGAGTGTGGTGGCACAACAGTTTCCCCGTCACCTGGAGGAAGTTGATTATCTAGACCCGCGCCAGTCCGGCTTTCGGCCCGGGCATAGCACTGAGACGGCATTGGTCGCGTTGGTTGATGATCTCTGGAGGGCCAGAGATGGGGGTTGTTCCTCCATCCTGGTCCTATTAGATCTCTCGGCGGCTTTCGATACCATCGACCATGGTATCCTATTGCATCGGCTGGGGAGGTTGGGGGTGGGAGGCACCGTCCTACGGTGGTTCTCCTCCTACCTCTCTGGCCGATCGCAATTTGTGTTGGCAGGGGAGCAGAGGTCGACCCCGAGACCCCTCACATGTGGGGTGCCTCAGGGGTCGGTCCTTTCGCCTCTCCTGTTCAACGCATATATGAAGCCGCTGGGTGAGATCATCCGTGGTTTTGGGGTAGAGTATCATCTCTACGCTGATGATACTCAGCTGTATATATCTACCCCAAACCACCCCAACGATGCCGTAGCGGTGATGTGCCAGTGCCTGGAAGCCGTGCGGATCTGGATGGGAAGTAACGGACTTAGGCTCAACCCGACCAAGACCGAGTGGCTGTGGTTTCCGGCTGCCGGATTCAACCACCTTTCTCCAACGCTGGCCATAGGGGGCGAACATCTTGCCCCTGTGGATGGGTCGCGCAATTTGGGTGTCCTCCTGGATACCCGGCTGTCTATGGAAGAGCAAGTGACAGCCGTGGCCAGGAGGGCGTTTTTACCAGGTTCGCCTGGTTCGCCAATTGCGCCCCCTATTGGATCGGGACGCCCTTCGCACAGTCACTCATGCCCTCGTGACATCTCGACTGGACTATTGTAACTCTCTCTACATGGGGCTCCCCTTGAGGTGCACCCGGAGGCTTCAGTTAGTTCAGAATGCAGCCGCGCGAGCAATTATGGGAACCACCAGGTTCACCCACGTTACACCGCTCTTGCGCGAGCTGCACTGGCTACCTGTCGTCTTCCGGGTGCGCTTCAAGGTATTAATCATCATCTTTAAAGCGCTCCATGGCTCGGGACCTAGCTACCTGCGGGATCGGATCCTGCCTCATACATCCTCACGGCCGATTCGCTCCCACAGAGAGGGACTTCTCCGGGTGCCGTCCACTAGACTCTGTCAGCGGGCGACCCCCAGGGGAAGGGCTCTCTCTGTGGTGGGCCCGGCCCTCTGGAACGACCTTCCCCCCGATATTAGAACGACCACGGACCTCCGCTCCTTCCGCCTGAAATTGAAGACTCATCTTTTCCGCCTGGCCGGCCTAGGGTAGTCTCTCTGTCTATGGGTTTTTAAATGTATACTATATTTATTGGATGTTTTTAGTTAAGGGGATTTTAGCACAGGATTGATTGAGTTTAATTCGTTTTAATTTGTATGTATTTTGTATATTTTTCGTTTTTTAATTTCCCTGTGCACCGCCCCGAGTCCCTGTGGGGAGAGGGTGCGGTCAATAAATGCAACATTATTATTATTATTATTATGTTTTACACACAACTATTGCAGTGTCTCCATAGTCGTGTGATCAAAATTCAGATGCTTGGCAACTGACTCATATTTATGACAGTTGCAGTGTCCTGGGGCTATGTGGTCACCTTTTGCAACCTTCTGGCAAAGCAAAGTCAGATTTGCTTAACAACTGAATCACTAATTTAACAATTGTGACAAGATAGGTCGTAAAATGGGACAAAATTCATTTAACAGATGTCTCAGCAACAGAAATTTTGCGCTCTTATTGTGTCGTAAGTCGAGGACTACCTGTAAAAGATATTAAAATGTTCTTTTATTATAAAATTTATATTAATACACAGAAAATCAGTCGCTAATTTTCTATAACCATGTATATAAATGTGTGAATATGACTTTAATTAATCAAATTCTATTTATGATCGCAGACTAAAACAAATGGTAGCACGAGGATGAGGATGGTAACACTAGGTGAATTACAGTGATGAAGTAAATCTTATTTACTCTTAAACTGTCTACAGATTAATTAATTCTTCATGAGTTGTGTATGCAATAAGGCAAATTTAGCTACAATGTTATTTTAGAATCTTTATCCAGGAAGAGATATTGCATATAAAATTAATCAGAAGCCCTAAGAACATCTTAGGTAGCAGTTCTAAGAGAGAGGTTTTTTAATGATCTCTCTATAACTTATTAAACTCATTAAAAGAAATTTTAGAGATGATAAGGTTGACCCAAGATAAAAGCAGAACTACAACTGAGAACTTTCTACTGGTAAGTTTAAATGATATAACAAAAGTAGCAACCTGACTGCTAATAGTTGGAAACGCGTCTGCAAAAAGATAGTTTGCTTTGTGTCTTGATTTACTTATTATATGGATGATTAGCTTTGTATAATGTCTCATGTGTATGATGGGTCCTTCTAGGAAAGCCTGGAAGGTTGGGAGAGGTGGAATCATATTTAAAACAATAACAAAACTTTTTTTTCTACAATTTGTCACAAAATACCTGAAAAAAAGAGACTTTCCAGAGCTACCTTGCTGACCAGAGTAATAGAAAGAACAGAAATGTTATCCCCAGCAAGTTGACTCAATGATATTTATCAGGGAAAGGTACACTTTGTAACTTAATTTTTGTGAACTATTTATCTTGGCATAGCTGGTAGAATCATTGGACAACTCTCCAAAGTCAACCTTTTGCTCATTTCTGTCCTCCCCAGCCCCCAGGAGCTATCTGAAAAGATATGCATGGCCATTTTGGTGAAGGGGCGGGGCTTTAGGAGGCAAAAAAATGCTGTATTCAGTGTATAAAATGCACCCAGATTTTCAGCCTCTTTTTAGAGGAAAAAAAGTGTGTCTTATACTCTTAAAAATACGGTACCTAGCAAAATTTTATCTATGCCAGCATCTTGGCTTTGGAATCCCCTTTCTAAAAAAAATTAATTGTTTTATGAGTTTGTTCATTGCTTTCAGCTGTTTTGAGTGAAGAGATAATTTATAAATATTGGAATAAATAGTGGAACAAGCTGTCAAACTTAAAATTATATTTAAATTTTAAAACTATTAAAAAATATTTTCTCAAAAGGCTGATGGAAAGGCAGGAATTTTAGCTTGTGGCACCGAACAACTAGGCTATGCCAAAAGGATTATAGGATTAAACAACTATTTTGGTTGAAGTCTGAATCATTATGAAGTGTCACCAAGTTGCCAAGAGGAAGGATTTATAAGCGTATGCCAATAGTATGCGATTTTATAACATGTTGGCACTGTGTAAAGTTTTATAAGTATTTCTGCAGCAGTGTGGGTTGAGCAAAATAAATTCTTTGATAACATTTTTGGTTTTCAGTTTTCATTAAAAATACCCAATAAAATAACTGATTGACAGAATTAAATTTAGAATAAAGAGAAAGAATACTGCATATATTTACAAGCAAGTCCAAATATGCAGTATATTTGAGAATAATATTCGGGAGATTTTCATTATGTTGAAAACCTTTTTTAAAAAATTAGGAAATGTACAGAGGTACTGCATATTACAACCAGCATGCAGACTGGTGATTCCTCATCATTATTCTAGCTCATGTGTGGTAAAAAAAACAATTTAACAATTTTCATGTCCTTTCCCCTATGTTAATGTTAACAATAACTTAGCATGTTTCAATGTCAAATTGACAGGTATTCTGCCATCTGTATTTACCGATGGAGTAAAACTTGACAAAATGCATAATATTATATGTGGAAATAGAATTAATAGAAGTCTTTTAGCTGAAGATAAGATACAACTTGCATATCTTTGTGTAATTCCTGTTCATGCAGAGTATAGAGATCACAGCATCATGAATAGGGAACAGATTTTGCAGTAGTATCCGATTGAAAGCTCTGATGTACATGCAACCTTGGTGTGACTTCTAGAGACAAGGCAAAAATTATTACGTCTATAACTAGATAATATTATTAGCTACAATCAATTTTAAATTTAAACATGAGTTAAGTTCAGTTTACATTTTGTCTTGGATTTTGGTCCTGGAATGTCACTTAGAAGCCAAGTATAATTGTTGTTTCGGGTGGGGGGGATGCATCCCTAAGCACTGTTATTGTTCCTGATAACTCCAGATAATAAAAGTCAAGCCTTTTATTATGCCAGCTATCTATTTGTGTGGCTGGGTCCTATAGCCATAGATTTCTCTCAAGCTCTGTTTCTTGGTCATGTTAGTGACACTGGTAGTGGCTTCAGTAGATGTGTAGTGATTTAGAATTACTGATTTTCACAATAAAAATGACAGTGTAGTGATTTCTGCCCCAAAGGAAGTTTAATGGACTTGCATTTGATCAATCTGAATCTTCCAGATTGTTGCAAATTTGTATAGATGAGAGGTTGTTTTTTCCAATGAGACATTGCTGCTCAGCATCTCCAATCAGCTCTTGGTACACCAGATGTTGATTGAGGAGTGCTGCGTGGCTTAATGTGCAATACATCTTCTTTGTGTCTTTCTTTTGGTCAGATAATTGCTTTGTGAATATGTTGTCACTATTAAGCTCTTCTAGGTGGAATGTGACAGTAATAATATCTTTTTCCTCTTCTAGTTCATGGAGCTGTTCCTCTGACTTTTTCAGTATAATTGAATGCTTGATGACTTTTTGTGAAGAAGGTTGAATAATCTCATTTTCAGATTCAATACCTGTCCAAAACAGTACTATTTCTTTGCGAAAAGCAGCAACAGTCAATGTAGTGATGAGTATACAAGGCACTAAATATAGAAGAGTTGACTGACTTGCTTGTAGGAATGTTGCTACCACAAAAGTCACCAATAGGCCATAGCTGTATGCCAGAATAGAAGCTAGGAAATAGATCCCTGGAGACTCAACTTGAACATCAAATCTGTGACAGTAGGCTACCAAGAAACCAGGAAGTACAACATCTCCAAGGCCTATAGCAGTAAATGAAGCATTATCCAGAAAGGATGTTGATGGTAATATTGGTACTTTCAACAGAAAAGGGATCTCTTCTGAGTTAGATGACCCAAAACTTGTCATATCTGTAATGTCTTTACCTGTTTTGGTTAGAAAAGGTGTGACTAACAGGCAAAGTATATCATAAAACAAATGAGTGAACAGAAACAAGCTGCAGTTTTTTAAGGTAGGCATGTGAACTGTTTTCAGAAGGTAAATGCCAATTGAAATTCCTAAAACATCTTGCAAAACCCAGCTCCACCAATTTTCATTTCGGAAAATAATCCAGGTTGCATTGACAGACAAACACAGCATTGCTAGAAGCAGTCCTCTGATTTCTAGATCTTTATGAAAATATGGAAAATGGACTAAATGTTGCCCAAATGGGAGTTTGTTCACAAATGGAGTCAAACACCAGTATAGGCTAAAAGATGCATAAATACAGAAAATGCCAATCATTGCATGCATCATATAATCATAGAAGCAATAGAGAGAAAGAAGCATGAAGGTGCCCATTACCATGCAGGTACATGTGAAGCAGATATTGGTATCAATTAATATCTCATCAAAATCTTGTGTTTGGCCCTGACTTTTTATATTGTCTTGTTTTTTCTTCTCTGTGCTTCCTGCCCAGTAGCTTCCTATGGTGACTGTGCTCATTGCCATCAAGTAGATGATTCCAGTTTTGTGTAACAAATTTCTAATCAGATTTTTGAAGACTAAATAAAGGATATCCACATCACTGAGCGTAAATCCTGGGAGAGTAATCTCTTCACAGTGGCCCCAATTGTATCCAGATCTCAAGCTTTTCATTGGATATGGAGCGTCTCCACCAAGAATCAGAAGCCCCTCTGTACTATTAATCTGATGGAGTCTTGCATTCTGAAAGAGATTACAATTTCCCTGTCTGATAGATGCAATTCTTGTACTAAATCCACCACCATCATTGTCATCTTCCCCAAAGAATGAAGGCAAGCAACACATGGCTGAATAGGTGAAGTTCTGAGTAAATGATGGAAGGTCAAACCAGCGTTTCTTGTTGTCTTCCTGATATGATTTTATCCATTGTGAAGGGAAAAGGAAACAGTAATCACCTCCTTTTTCTGGCCTGATGTGGAAGACTCCAGGGTTCTGAGCTAACACAGATGGAATAAAAGTAAGAAAGAGTCTGATGAACAGCAGTATCATTCTCTTTGAGGTTCTGTCATCTACCTTCCTCTTTGGTACGAACAGTACTTGGGCTTTGTTTCTGTCTTCTAGAAGAGGTTGGGCTCTTTTTGGTCTTCAGTAGAAAGCCCAAGTCCCTATGCTTGCTACATGATAAGCTCTTTCCTGATAACTTTATCTCCTCACCATGGCTATAACCACCAATCTTGTTTGTTACATAATAAGACCACTTTTCTTACCATGGCTACAGTTAGCCACCTTTGTCTGCTGCATTGCAGGCTTCATCTTTTTTCATAGATATTTGGCTCTGCCTTTTGTACAGACAAGCTCAGTGAGACTATTACATATTAAATAGGGAAGCAGAATTACAAAGTGGCAGTTAATTTGGTTATCTTTGTGAAGCAACTGTAATGTGAATATTTCAGTTTAGTGTCCTCAAAGGCTACCTGATGTGATGTCAAAGATGCCTCAATATTATTTAAAGAAGTGTGAAGGATTATATTAGAGCATATGTCTTTCATGTCTTCAAAACCATGCGATATATAATAAGATTGATGAGTTTCACAATGAATTTTCTCCATAATTGGTAAACAATTTACGATTCCTGCTGGTGAGCAAATATTTTTTCATGGCTATTTGGCCATTCCCTCATCTGAATAAGTCCAATTGCACATAAAAACTACCTTTAAGGTTAGATTGGAAACACATAGCTGGGATACAGTCTTGATTCAAAAAGGGCCTCAAGGAGACCCACAATAAAAACTCAGGAATGCTGCTTACAGGAGCACCTTCCCTTGCCATTGCTCAGAGATTTTTTGTTGTCATTGTCATAATGTTTGTTACATAGCTAAGATGTAAATATTGTATCATTAACAATAATTTCTATCATAAATTTTGATTATACTAAAGTATTATGCAACTGGTTGCATGGGGACATGGAAATAGCTATGAAAAGAAAGCTGCTTGAAGTCTTCCATATTTTTTAGATTTTTCATTTATGCATGCATGCGCACATACACACAGAAAGATATCTAGGCACCTTGAATGTATGACACATTAAATTAAGGTATGGAAAGAGCGAAGACTTCCATATTTATATTTGTACTATTTCAGTGTTAGTTTTTCTGTACCAGAGGTGAAGAATGGTATGGGCTCTATATGGATTCCAGCATCCCAAGGTTATTTTTTTAAATAACCTTGGGATGAACACATTTTTAGACATCCATTTTATGTTTCTAAGGCTTGAACCTTTTCTGTAAATTTGGATTAATTTTTGCATTTTGAGTTTAAGTACCCTAAACCTAAAATTTTGAATTTTGCTACTGCCAATAATCTGTTGTGATGACATCTTCAGTTTTCCAGCATTCAGAGGCCAAAAATACTTCATTGAAAAAGCGCTGTCCTAGCCATGTAATTAGTTTAAATATAATTTCAGCAATATTTAAGCTTAATTATATCTAAATTTAGCATGTTTTATATTTTTACAGAAAAAGATACATCTGGTAATAACTCAAGCTTTGTGGGGATTGCAATAACTCATTCATGAATGGTGGCCAGTGTTGATAATGCATTTATCAAGATAGAGTAGAAAATATGACAAAACTGTGGTTCAGAAGATCAACATTAAAGAAACTGCATTATTTAATATTGGAATGAAAAAATATATATTCCATCAAGTAAGAAATCAAAATGTGAAGAAGACATGGAGTAATGTGACTATAAAAAAAAAAAGTTAAAAAAAATCTTAATACAAATTAAATAAATGAGGGTAATGTTTAAGGTAGGTTTTTTTTTAACAGCCTGGGATCCAGTCTCAGGTTTGATAAATTATCAGGATTATTTTCAGCGCTGGGTTATGCTGAGGGTTATGGTATTTATTTCTATGAATTCTATGCAACTTTAAATTCTCTCTCCAGGTTTCCCATTCTCTAGTTCTGATGAATGTTCTAGAATGTTGGTTATGTATGTAGTTTAGAATATTACTTCCTGTTACTTCTTCAAATTGTTTTCAGTTAATCAGGCCTAAAGAAAGCTTTTGGTTCCACAAAGGTTTTAGAATTGTTTCAGCTGGTAAGCAATTGAAACAGAGCTGTTTATTTTTGATATTCTAAAAGTTGTTCAAGATTTACATATGATCATTTTTTATCATTATAGAAATCATGATGATCATAATTGTGTCCTTCAATTGAAACCCATCTATCAACGACATTTTTCAAATGACATCATACTACCACTGACAGTTGCATTTTCAGCCTGCAATTGAAACAGTTCTCACATATTGAATGTGAGATAAGATCCTGTACATAAAGTACTTGAGCAATAACAGGAGAGGCAGTTTGGTGTAATAATTGAGACATCAAATTAGAAACCAGGAGACTGAGTTCTAGCCCTGCCTTAGATACAAAACCAGCTGGGTGCTTTGGGTCAGTCACTCTCTTTCTCAGCTCAGGGAAGAAGGCAATGACCAAGCACTTCTATCAAACCTTGCTAGGAAAACTACAGGGGCTAATCCAGAGGAGTCACCTGGGGTTAACGCTAATTTGAAGTAACTAAATACACATACTTACATATTTATTTTAACACGGTATGAGGCATAATATGGTTGTTCATCTTGTGAAGGATCTAGTTTCATTAATACCTAACTGGATTTTAGATTGCAGAATTCAAATTATCATAACAAGAGCACAAATGTCAATATACCGTATTTCCATCTTCCAGGTAGTGATACCTTTGAGAGTTTTTCAATTTGTCACTAATCGCTGTCTAGAGAAGTAGTATTACATGTCACTACTCATATTGCTAGCTTTTGGCCATAATTTTTAAACAACTTGAATTGAATTTGAAGACTGCCCAAGCATTTCTGATAAGCATTATGCAGCTCATCACACCCATTAACTTTTATATCAGGAAATGCTGTAGAAGTCATAGAAGATACAGGTAGTCTTCGCTTCATGAACCTAACTGGGATTGAAATTTCTATGATTAAGTGAAGCGATTGCTAAGCAAAACTTCATATAATTGCACTGCTTAGTAATGGCAGTTCCATTACTACCAGTTGCAATCATTAGGCCAGGACTGTGTCATCATTAGGTCACATTTTTCTTACCTTTCCCCCTCCACTTATCCTCCCCCTCCCTATCTCTGCCCTTTTAGCTACCTTTCAGTCTGCCGTCCCAATTGAGCTTCATCATCTTCTTCCTTATACTTTTGATGCACACATGGCTTGACTCCATGACAAGGCTCATGTAGCCAACAACTGCCATATGGAGGACCAGGCCAAATTTTCCTGTCAGCACCAGGAGGAAGAAGTTGGTGAAGGTCAGCTGGGGTGGGCAGGGCAGCAGATGTAGTACATGGCAGGGTGGCAGGGCAGCGGAATACAGGACAAAAGAGCAGAGATGGCAGCAAGATAGATGGGGGGGGGGGCGTTGAAGCACACTTTTATCATAAATGCAGGCAGACTGCCCAACACCCAAATTTTGATCATGTAAATGAGTAGACCCTGCAATGGTAATTTCAAGGACAAGTTTGAGAGCCAGTTTGGTCTAATAGTTAAGGTACCAGGCTAGAAAGCAGGAGACCATAAATTCAAGTCCTACCGTAGCCAAGAAAGCCAGCTGGGTGACATTGGGTCAGTCATACCTTTTAGCCAAACTCACCTCCCAGGATTGTTGTGGGGAAAATAGGAGGAGAAAGGTGGTGTTGGATATGTTCGCCACCTTGTATTATTTGTAAAAGTAATAAAAGCAGGATATCTTTTTCTTTTTACAACCTTGTAATCCCTTGATTCAGGATATAAATATGTTGTAATGTTCAATGCTGTTGCAACATTGAATTGTTGCTGAGTGAATGATTGTTAAGTGAGGAATACCTTTAGTAATTATTTGGTAAAAGTAGTTTGAGCTACCATTTCTGGCCTAAAAAGAATCTGGATTTAACTGGTGGTAGCAGATGATGATCAGAAATAATTATTTGTTCTGAGGTAAACATCCAGACTTTTGTAATCCAGAATTGCTAGCCTCAAGACAAGCCCCATATTGTAAATGTTGGTGAATGAATGATTATTTTCATAAAAGTGCTCTTTTAATTATTTCTGTATTTTTAATCTAATCTTTGATTTCTATATAAGGACATTAAATATTTATGAAGTATTGTTTCAATTGGTAAGTGGGCAATTGCCTTGGAAAGGATATCTGTAAATGATATATTTATCATGGAAATACTGGATTTTGATTATAGGCAATTCCCAGCTGGGAGCAAGCATAGTAGATGCATTGGATACCCTCTATATAATGGGCCTTCGTGATGAATTCAGAGAAGGACAGGAATGGATTGAGAATCATCTTGATTTTAGTGTGGTAAGAAAATATATCTTGGAATAATATTGTTCAGAGAAATTTAAATTTTTATTCTACTAGTGTTTTAAATGATTTGTGATAACAGACATGAAAGCTTTGTAAAACCTCAAGCACACTTTTTATTGCAATCCTTTAAGAGAGAATGAGTGTTCCTGTTGATTTACAAGCACTTATTTGTGTTTGCTAGTAGTTTTTTTTTTGCAGTCATTTTTTATGAGACCTGCTTTTGAAATGTCCAGTGATACGTTGCATAATTAGGTATCACTGTTTTAGTCTCATCAAGTATTAAAAATATAATTTTAGTTAGCTTGTACTAAAGTTTTGTCTCAGCGACTTTCATATTTTTTTGTTTTAAAAAAAACCCAGAAACTACATGAGGGTATTCTTAATCTTCAGACTTTATATGTGATCCATTTAAGAGTTATATTAAAAGTTTTCAAATCCAGTTTTAATTAATCCCAATGTATCCTTGTATCCAAACTCAAGGTAATTAATTTTCACTGTTACTAGTAGCAACAATTGGCTTACTATCCCAAAGAACTGCTATAAAGTAATTGCAATTGGTCTGCAAGAAATCCTCTATTTTATTGCTGTAAGAATGCACATAAAATGTAAATGCAGTGTATTAGTATTTAGTTTATACCTAAAGAATCTACCTTCTTATCTGTTTCAAGAACTCAGAGGTATCTGTCTTTGAAGTCAACATTCGTTTCATTGGTGGCTTGCTTGCAGCTTATTACCTCTCAGGACAGGAGGTAAGGGAGTCACTGTACATTTGTGTAAAAGTTTGAGGCTTGTTCTTAAATTTTTAAGGAAGCAATTTGCTTGTTTTCATCCCATTTCACAAGCTGTTTGCGAGGTAACCAGAACTGATGAAGCCTGAGCCTCAATTTATGTCTAAATGAAAGAAAGCTCTTGATATTGGTCTCAGAAAGTAGTATACTGAGAAAATCTTAAGTTTAATTTATTTTCCATAGCTAAAGAAAAGTCCTTTGGTTTCCTAATGAACTTACTGATTTTTCCTTTGGATATAGTACTAAGAAAAATAATTATGAATTAGCTTATCTATTATGATAGTTGCAGAATTAATTTTTTTACATAAAATTTGATTGCATATTTATGGTTGGAGAAAGTGAATTAGATTCAGGTGTATACAGAGAACCAGTGCTGATATGATATAGTCATATATAAATCCTAATTATTCATCTTATTCCTAATATGAGAAGAACGGTGGTGACGAAACATTAATCAGTCAATGTTTAGTAATACTTCCCTTTATTTTTCAGTCCCAAATTTCAGTTTATTTTTTTATTATATAACACATTTTATATTGTACTTTAGCTTAAAATAACTCTTAAAGCAGCTCCAAATAGAAGTATAGGAGTACAGCCTTTGCCTCTTTATAAATTTCAAGACTTTTAAGAAAGGGAAAGGGAGAAGAGCAAACTCCAGCATTATTTTTTTAAAGTCATACAAAACAGTTTGACTTAAAAAAAGCTGAAGATTGCTAAAATAATGAGCTTTTGTGTTTCTGAAAGACTGATTAAGGCAAGTAATGTTTTAGGGACGACAACGGCTATATGAAAAAAAAATGCTTGCCTAATGAATACACAACAGTGGATAATTACATCGTAGTAAAATTGAAGGGTGTAGTATAGAACATTCAGGGTTCTGTGAGATAATTTTTTCACTGTTACACACAAAACTATTCAAATTCATTTCATTTTTGAAAAGTAAGAATAATTCTATACTTTTTGGGTTGTTTTCAGTCAGTTTTTACCAATGACATTTTGATGATCTCTAAAAAAACATGGCTTGGGGACTAACATGCAACAGACTGCCAACTTCTGCACTTGGGAACTTGGAATTTGGTTATTATATTAGAGGTCCTTGTAATGATTTCCAGATACTTTTGGTTTTTTTGTTTAAATGAAAAATGTTGTTATTAGGCTATGCATTTATATGAAGAAGTTAGTACTAGCACCAATATTTTATATCTCCTCTGAGCTTTTCATTAACTGATTCAGCATTCACTTCATTTCTTTTGAATGATCACCTAGTATATATGAACACCCCAGTTTTAGTAGTTACCTGAGATCTATTCTGGAGCTTTAATGGCATATATTATACTCTCACCGGGAAGACCTTAAAACCTTTTCCTTCTTTAACACTTCTGCATTGTATTGATCTTTTTGGTTACTTTTTAGCTGGATCTTGGTTTCCTTTTGAAGGTGAGCTCCTCTTTTTTTAGGCCGCAGATAAGTGGAAAGTGTATATCCCTCATTGGGTAAAAAGGAAAACTAACCAACCAACCAACCAACCCACAAACCCAATTTACTTTGTCTTCTGTGCCACAAGAGAAATACTTGTCCATCAATATAGGCTAGTTCCAATTTTGCATTAATAATGTTAAGCAATAATTTTAAGAACATCTTAACTGCTGTAGCCTTCAATTGTAGGAAGAATTGTATAGCATTTATATAGAGAAAGTAGAGAACCTCCTAAGTTTTTTGTTTCCAGTTTGTTAATTGTTTGTTATTTTTCAATATACAATGTACTGAGAAAATTATCCAGAAGACCTTTGCCATCCATTATAGACGATAAAGTTGAAATAAATCCAGACAAGATGTAGAGATCACTGATGAGTTTGTTGTTATAAAAAAAAAAATGGCTAGCATTGTATACCAAGTATGCAAAAATAAAAAGTTGAGGCTGTAATGTTATTTTTTTTTCTACTGTGCTGAAAAGAGTTGGAAAGGGAATGCTTCCACCTTCCTTTTTCCCCTTCACCCACATTTCTATTTCTCCCTTCTCCGCCTTCCCCAGTTTCCTACTATTTTTATTTTTACTTTATTTTACATTTTGATAAGTTTAATAAAATTGTTTTTAAGAAAGTACAGATAACTGAAATCTATTCCTTCCTACTGGCATAGTGGTGGGAAATAAATGCCGTGGAAGAATATTTATGTGGATGTCTGTCAGGTGGGATACTTAGAAGAGGGCTTCCTTCTGAGTAGATGTGTTTAGGTTTTGAATGTAAACAACAGACCATGATTCAGTTGTCTTTCTCCATCTGTTTCAGCTATTCAAGATAAAAGCAGTGCAATTAGCAGGAAAACTCATCCCGGCCTTCAATACACCCACAGGGATTCCTTGGGCAATGGTGAATTTGAAAAGGTATGAGTATGGACAGAGAAACCTGGCACAGTGAAGAGTAATGTAAAACTTCTGATTAGCTTTTCTTACTGTTGTTGAAGATCAGCTAAGCAGTTTAAAGAATTTACATGTTGTGGTGTTTTGGATTTATTTGTCAGCTCCAAATTGTACTTACTATATGTTAAGGACATAAACTTCAGGTGTGGTACAATTTTACTTTTATTTGTTAAGTGTGCGTTTTCTTTCCTTGCTTTTTGTTTTTGTTTCTTGTAAAAACTTTTTCTTAGCCTTTTCCTATCATTTTCTAATTAGTGGTGTAGGTCGCAATTGGGGCTGGGCTTCCGCTGGCAGCAGCATCCTCTCAGAGTTCGGTACACTTCACATGGAATTTGTACACCTCAGTTATCTGACTGGCAATCCTGTCTACTATGAAAAGGTTTGTTTTGTGCCTCTTTCTGATATACTCAGACAGTTCAAGACTTGTGAAAACATAGATAAGATGGAAAAATGCATTTGGATGTACCACATACTTACATCTTGTCTCAATATTTCTTTAAATGTAATTTTAAGACAGGCTATTAGTTCAACTATACCTTTCCTAATTATTTAAAATACATTAAGGAGTCAATTGATAAAAAAAATCTGATTTTTTAAAAAATTAGAGGAATGTTAAGAAGAAACCATGGTTACTTTTTGTTTCTCATTAAGGTTATGCATATTCGTAAACTGCTTCAGAAAATGGACCGTCCTAATGGACTTTATCCAAACTACTTGAATCCAAGAACTGGGCGCTGGGGACAGCGTAAGTATTTTTTTCCTATAAATTGCAAACTGAATTTATTTTGTATATGAATATACATATGTATTTATCCATAAATTCACTTGAAACATTTCTCAAAACTCAATTTAATGTCATGATTTTAGTTACTGAGTAATCTTTATGGTTGTGGGCTCCAAGGTCAACATTATGTATGCATTAATTTCTTATTTCATGGCTATGATAATTATAATTTGACCTATATATCTGAACTGGGGATCCTGTGAATACTTGAAATCATAATTTATTTCGAAAAAGAGTGAGCAATGTTGTTGAAATTATGATTGTTAGGATTGTGTAGCTGCAGCAGAGATTATTCTGCAAAAGCCAAGTGATCCTGAAAAAGCATTACTTCTGTTTTAATCATTAGAATTTAGTTAATTGCAGAAGTGTTGTTATGCCTACTTGTTCATCCATCACAGTGTCTTCAGATTCTAGCCAAGCAATTAGTTTCTCCTGGTTAGCAAATATTTTGCAGATCTGATTTAATAAACAGGTTAGGCAGTAATTAGCTGGATCATCTAATTAAGGGGATTAAAGGGAAATAAGTTGATATTAAAAGATTTAGGCTGAGTATCCAGAGGAATTTCTTGCCAGTAAGAACCATAGAGTAAACTAGTATCTCTAGAAAATGGCATTCCCACTGGATATTTTCAAATGGACTTTGAATGGTGACCTGTTAGGGACAGTTTAGAACAGGGGTACCCAAAATTTTTGCAAGGAGGGCCAGATTTAGTGAGGTGAAAATGTGTGGTGCTGACCATTTAGCCTAACATTCTTTGAACCATTAACATGAATGTGCGATGAAGGAAAAAATGCTGGCCGACAAGGATAACAGGCTGAGCCAGCGGGGAGAAGAGGCTGCGGGCCACTCAAAATTTGAAAATGGGCTGCAATTGGCCCCTAGGGTGTACTTTGGACATGCCTGGTTTAGAAGATTTCTATTCTGAAAAGGGGTTTGAACTGAATGAGCATGAGATAACTTTCATTTCAATTTTATAATTGTATTATTCCAACAAGACTCACCGAGCAAAGCAATACTTTTTATAATAGTTATAGGAAATGATGGTAGAAACAAAATGCTTGTGGAAATACTGTACAATAATACTATGGGGATGAAATGTATGTGCCTATTAGACCAGAATTTATATGCACATGCACTCACATTTTCTTGTAATCCTATGACATACAGTTTAAGGATTTGAGATTAAAGAAATATGCTATTAAGAAATAAATACCATTGTCCTGCATTGATGATTGAGGACACAGTACTTCAAACATTCAATTTCCAATAAACGTATTTTCCATTATTGGATGCTCTATAAATTGTTTTAATGAAATGTTTTATTTCATTTTCGTTGACCATTCAGATACCAGTGGAGCACATCTTTTTACTAATGTAGTGTTGTAACAACTTTCCATTTCCAACAGCCAGCATGCAGTAGTGATTAACACAACTAGGAAAAACGTAGATTCACATCCATGGAAACTTCCAGAGTGACTTTCGACTTGTTGCTCTAGCTCAGACGTTAGGTAGCTCCAAGGAAGGCACCTTTAAATCAAATCAACTATTTGATGATTTTGACTTAAGAATTTGCTCAGAATGGTGGGTTATTAAAAAATATTCTCTATGTATGTTGAATTTTATTCCAGTTACACAATCCTGACTGTAGTTTCTGAACATTTTATTGAAAACCTATAACACTTAGGCAAATACATTCCAGGTAAATCTATATATTACTAAAGCTCTTCTGCCTGTAACCCTTAACTGGGCAAAACAATGCATCACTGGGTAAAACCTTTTGAATTAAAATACCTGAAATGGACTAACCTACAGAATGAATCCAAAGTACATTTTTGTGACAAAATCAAAGCCTTAATTGTGGCCAACTTCTGATGTTTGACTGTGCCATATGGTTCAACATAGGCTATTTCAAAGGATATATAGCTCCCTGAATTTTAAAGAAATTTTCAAATATATTAGAAGCTCTGCCATTGTTGGAGTCATTAAGGAACCTGGTAAGGTAATACATCTGAACCAATGACCCAGGTATAACGCTTTGTCTAGCTATAACATAAGGAGAGCTTCATTCCTTACTTTGCTAGATGAAATGTGGAAATATTTCTTAAACATTAGCTTTTTGAATCTAGGCTTATGGATTTTGTAGTTGCAAATCACAATAATCTTTCATATTCACAGTTTTATATTTATACATACTCCTTGTCTCTTTCTCTTGCAGATCACACATCCATGGGTGGTTTGGGAGACAGTTTTTATGAATACTTGTTGAAAGCTTGGTTGATGTCAGATAAAATGGACACGGAAGCGAGGAAAATGTATGATGATGCTATTGAGGTGATTATAATGGATCAGTTCCCCATTTCTCTAAGCAGTTACTGGCTGTATTTTTGAAAGAATCAGAATGAATACAAAAATGCATCCTTAACTTAGCTCATCCTGTTTTCTTACTTGAAAATGTTATTTGGGGATTGAATACACCGTGAGCAGAACTAAATATAAATAAAGAAGTACTGGTAATTTACAACCACAATTAAACCCTAAAATTTCTGTTGCAAAGTGAGACAGTTGTTAAGAGAGTTTTACCTGATCTGGAGGTTTGTTGTTGATGTGATTGTTAGTACTACATCAACTGCATAAATATTTCGCATTTTATTTCTCTTCTCAAATTTTATTCCAGTTATTTATTTATCAGATTTTATAATAATCCTTCTGAGCAAAAGGGGGGAGTAGACATCTTTGCCTTGTGTTTTTGCTAATTGAAAAGTTTACAAACAGCAATCCATCCACTACTGTTTGCCTTTTATATGTACTTTCCATCCAAGTTTTGAATTCTTCTCTGGAATTCATTTTGTTTAAGACATTTAATTTAAAAAAATCATTCCGAATTATCAAAGGGTTTCCCCACATTATAAATACTGATATTATTTTTCTTAATTTTGATAAATTATAGTACACTTGTGATAAATCTGTTATCTTTCCCATTTTGAAATGTCTGTATGCATAATTTATCAAATTAGTAGTTACTGAATTTTCAGTAGTAAAAAAAACGGTCTATATCACTGAGATTTCTACTTATTCCCTTCTTTATGTATTAATGTTAAATATGTTTCTTCCCGAGTCTTTGGAATTGTTTTTGTTACTTGAATTTCATTCATTGCCTTTAGTAGTAGTTCTGCTAGTTCTTTTAACTATTTACCATACAGAGCTTCATTAATTCTTCCTTTATTGTTTTTTCATGTCTTGAATTGTTAGTAATTTGGTTAAAATTTCTCATTTTAAGTACATTTTTAAGGTCCGAATACTCTCCCCCCCTCTCTCTTCTAAATGAGTTTGGTTCCTAAACTTTGCAAGTTCTGCTGTTATTTCTGACCTTATATATAATAGTTTATTATGTTTATTACTGTTATCCTCCTTTTTTCTTTCTCTTTCCTAATTTGATATGCTTCCCTGGTTTAGTTTTATTTTCAAAATAATTTTGTTTGGTACACTTTGTCTTCTTTTGGAGTTCTTCTGTCTCCAATAAATCTAAATGATGTTTCCATTTATTTAATTCTTCCAATGTTTATTGATCTCGTTTGGTTTTACGAAACTGTTCAGATTTATTTCTTTTGTCTTTTAATGGTGGCTTTAATCTACTATGTTCTTTTTTCTGATATGAAGCAAACCTTATTTAGATTCTTCTTATATAAGCTTTAGTTGACTCCCATATAGTTGTCTCTGTCATCCTTACAATCATATTTATTTAATTAAGAAAATTGTTTTTTGTAATATACTTTCTTGAAGTAATAACATTTTTATCCTTTAACAAGTATTTTTTCTCCTTGAAAGTGAGGTATGAAAATCAGCATGATCTGTGTATATCACTGAACAAACTTATTTTTCTTTATTTATGGTGGGAGTGAGAGCTTTAGCTGATATACCTCTTTAATCATTAACTGTTTTCTCTGTTAGTTTAAACTCTTAATCAAAAACCTTTCTTCAGTATCTTGAACAAGATAATGTGATTACATCTTCCCATGGTTCTCACTCCATTTACCTGTTCAACCAGGTCACTCTTCTCTTTTAAGATCAGCTCCAGAGAGCCATTTTTTTTTTCATCTTCTACGCTTTGGAACAAGCAGGCAGTAAGATCACTGAGTAATGTTTGGGGCCTTATTGTCTTGGCTATCCATCCACCAGATATCCAAGCAATGAAATATTCCCATCATTACTGTAGCTCTTATCCCTGAAAGTTTTTCAATGTGGTTCCAGAGGCATTGCCTAGATCTTCTACTTGGCTTCATAGTCTATAATTTACTTCTACAATAAAAACTTTATTGCTTTCCCTTCTTTGTAGTTTTACATGAACATTCTTACCTGGACTCATGCTAAAATTCCTGGAACCAAGTGCATGTGTGCATATACATCACATATAATGTAAGAGAATAGAGAGAATAACTACAGGCAGCTGCTCCTTTGCCTGATCTTTCCCCACAGCTATTGTGTTTTCCTGGGCGCTGCTCTGGAGAGTCCAAGCAAGGGTTAAATACATCCAGTCTGTCCAGGAGCTGAATTAAAACTTTAAGCCACGCCTCTGGTGCTGACCATCTTCAGTTTTTTTTTCAATTCAGCTAGCCCAGTGGATGCGCTTATAGTTTCTCTTCCACTCCTAGAGATTGCTTGGACTCTCCTTTTCAGTTTAAAACTCCAAATTGTAAGCAGGCTGGTGAGACAAAATTAATTCCTTCCCCTTTAATTGGCAGATTCACCTCTCAGCCTTTCAATGTCTGGGCTCGCTCGGACGCTGTTGGGCTACAGGCAGCTGTTGTGGGTGGCGCGTGGGTTGGAGTGCCGACGCCAGCGTGATCGCAGCGCCCCAGCTTCGATCAGGCTCCCCGCTGGGGTCTCCGTTGCAGCCGACCGCGTTTTTAAGGAGCTGGCGAGCGGCACAGTCCTTCAGGGCTCTCAGTGACCTTCCAGCGGCCATTTTGAGTGGCCCAAAGTAGCGGTGGCCATTTTGAGTGGTCTGGTTGTAGCAGCAACCATTTTGAGGTGGTTGGAAGTTCTGGCCACCATTTTGGTTTTCGCTTTCACTTTCCGAGCACATTGGTGCAGCTGCCTGGTCACCTAGCTCCTCGCGTGGTGCTTTCTTTGTCCAGATTGCCAGCGAATTTAGTTAATTCCCTCCTTGAGGCATTGGAATCAGCTGGGGGTGCGGCAGGGAGTGCGTGGCTCTCTCTGGTCACTCTCCTCTTGTTCTCTGACCTGCGTGGTGCTGGGAGCAGCTGGAGCTTGCACCAGGAAGCTTCATTGTTCCTCAGGATCTGGTCTACTTCCTTCAGTGTCTCTCCTCGGAACACTTGGCCTTCTCCTAACTGTGAAGGTGGTGAGTGGAGGCTTCCCTGCCTGCAGCAGTTAGATCTCATTTTTTCAGTCATGGCAGACCAGGCCCCCGGGGATTCAGAGCAGCCAGACCCCTCATCCAGGGTATTTTCCACGCTGGCTGGCAAGGCTGCCAGGGAGGCCATCAGGAGGAGCAAGCCCTATTCTAAACCAGGTTCAAAGCAGGGCTCTGGCACTGATAAGGATGCCCTCCGTCACCAGAAGGCCTTAGAGAAGCAGTTTTCCAAGGCCCAACAGCAGGCACAGGCCTCCAAACAGGTGTCTCCCAGGGAGCCCTCACTGGAGGCCCAGTCCAGTCAAGGACACCATATTTCTGAGAATGAGGATGACAGGCAGGAATTTTCTCCCACTGCTTCCCTTGCCATTGTGGGTTCCCCAGGTCCCTCCATGGTTGACCAGGCTGACCTCTTCGCTTGTCCATTAGAGCTTGATGAAGAGGCAGCCCCTCTGAGGTCTCTGGCACCCCAGAAACAGTTCCACAACCTTCCTCTGGGGTTCATCCAGTGGAGGATCAGGGCCCCAACCGCTCTGTAGAAATGCAGAATGTTATTGCAGGGCTATTTCCCAGGGTATTGAGGCAGGCATGCAGCGGCGGGGCAAGCGCCCTCACAAGACCCGGCATCTGCAGACCCAAGACCCTCCTCAGGAAGCATCCTTGACCAACCATCTCAGTCCCCACATTCCTCATTTGCCAGTGAGGACTCCGATTGGGAGGAGGATATCCTCCCCAGGCAGGAACCTGAATTTTCAGGGAACAGAGACATGGCTTCTGAAAAGCCCGCCTTCTCTGGTTTGTTTAAGACTGTCAATTTCAAGACTATTTTGAATAAGGCCAAAGCCTTGACCCATATGGGTTCTACTCCCCCAGCTCAGACTGCCCCTGACCAAGCTGACCTTTCCAAGGGGCTCTTTGAAGAGCCGGAGTTGGTTCAAAAGATTGTTCCAGTTCCCAAATTGTTTCTTAATGTTGTGCAGAAACAATGGGCACAACCGGGCACCCTTGCTACTCCCAGTGGTAATAACAAAAAATTGTACACAGTAGATGCATGTCTAGAAGATCTGCTGAAATAGCCACCTGTCGATCTCCGTTAGTTGCTCTCACCTCCATCTCTGTACTCCCGCCTGACCTTCTGGAGGGGCTCAAGGTGGAGGACAAGAGGGCAGACAATGCCTGCCATAAGACTCATCAGGCGGCTGCCTGGGCGATCAAAACGTCTGCCTCTGCATCCTAGCTATCTAGGGCCTCCCTTCTCTGGCTGCGACAGTTATTCACCAAAATTCCAGCTGGAAATACCAAATTGAGACAAGACATTAATAAGATCATTGCTGCGACTTAGTATACCCCGGATGCCACCCTGAATGCTGCCAAGTTTGCGTCCAGGGCCTTGGCTTCCAATGTCACTACCCGTTGCCTCTTATGGCTTAGGCATTGGAATGTGGACATGGTGGTCAAAATGGAAGGTTGCATCTGCCATTTAAAGAGAACAAGCTTTTTGGGGAGGTCTTAGACCCAGTCCTTGTGGAGAATAAAGACAAGAAGAAGGTCATGCCTTCAGTCGCTAAGAAATCTGATCGGAAGGGTTCCAACTCCTACAGGAGGCAGCCCTTTCGGAACACGGAGCCTTCTACCACCAGCAGAATTTCTCCAAGTGCCCCTTCGGAGGGGGAGGGGCGGTTTTGGTTCTCAATCATTTAGGAGATATAAGTGACCACCACGGGTTGGCTTCCATAGGAGGACATCTCCAGCTGTTCCACGCCAAATGGGAGCGGATCACGTCAGACCAGTGGGTCCTGCAAACCATTCACATTGGTCTGACCTTGGAATTCTTCCTCCTCCCCACCCCCACCACTTCATCCATTGTCCAACCCTCTTGTGTCCCGTAAAGAGGGCTCTAATGGAACAGGAGATCGTTCATCTCAGGGACATCAGAGCCATAGAACTAGTTCCACCAGGTCAGGAAGGGACAGGCTTTTATTCCATCCTATTCCTAGTCCCAAAGAATTCCGGAGGGTGGAGGGGAATCTTAGACTTAAAGAAGCTAAACCATCACATAGCTTACAGGCAATTCAAGATGCAGTCCCTTCAGTCAATTCTGGGCTGCATCAGGCCAGGGGACATGCTGACCTCTGTCGTTCTCAAAGAGGCCTACCTTCACATTCCCATTTGCAACGCTCATCGCAGGTTCCTGAGGTTCTTCTATGCCGGCCGCCACTACCAGTACAGGGCTGTTTGGCCTGTCATCAGCCCCCAGGATATTCACAAAGATCCTAGCGGCAGTAGCAGCCTTCCTCAGATCTTGTCCAATACGACTTCATTGTTACCTAGACAACTTCCTCATCTAGTCATCGTCCCACCAGCAGGCAGCGCAGGACCTGGCATACACAATGAAGGTCCTTCAGGACCACTGCTTCTCCATAAACTTAGAAAAAAGTCATCTTCAGCCGACAACCAGGTTACAGCACCTAGGCGCCATAATTGACACCATCTCCTGCCAGGTATTCCTATTGCCAGAGGGAGTGGTGAGTGTCAGGGACCAGGTCCTGCAGGTGCAGCAGTCTCCTCATGTCAAGATTGTGCAGTTGTCCCAACTTCTAGGGAAAATGATATCCTGCCTTTCCATCGTTGCTTGGGTGAGACTTCATTCTCCCCCCTTGCAATGGTTCCTGCTGCCATACCAACAGGCCAACGAAAGCAGCTCCGCAAGGTTGGTGCAGATCTCCCCGAAGATTCGTTGGTCCCTCAGGTGGTGGCTGTCTCCCACCCTTGTGAAAGGCACTCTCTTCAAGGAACCGGTCCGTCTCACCATCACGACGGAAGCCAGCCTTTACGGCTGGGGAGCCCACCTTCACAATCAGATTGAACAGGGCAAATTGACTCTGGCCGCGGTGACTCACAGCATCAATTGGCTGGAGCTGACAGCGGTGAAGTTGGCCCTGGTTCGGTTCAGCGACATCAGGAACCGTCATGTGTGGGTACTTAAAGAGAATGTGGCGACAAAGACACACACAAACTGCCAGGGGGGCGCACATTCCAGATCACTGATGGCGGAGGCCGAATCTCTGGGGCGCTGGGCGTAGAAGCACCTACAATCGATACAGGCAAATCACATCTCCGGTCTCAGCAACACCCAGGCGGATTGGCTGAGCAGGGCCACGGTCGACCACTCGGAGTGGCAACTACATCCGGACCTGTTCCACCGCCTGTCTCACAGGTTCGGCTGCACACTGGTCGGCCTGCTCGCCATCCAAGGGAACATGCACCTCCCCAGATTCTTCATCAGGTTCCACAATCCGAGAGCCGAAGGGGTCAACGCCCTCCACTGCCTGTGGTCCCCGGGTCTACTGTAAGCGTTCCCACCGTTACCTCTTCTTCCCAAAGTAATCTGGAAGATCCTGTCAGAAGGGGGGGAGGTTCTGCTCATGACTCCGTTCTGGCCCAGAAGAACCTGTTTCCCAGATCTGGTGAGTCTCTCTGTCAGTCCTCCCTGGAGGATTCCCAAACTTGAGGTATCTCTCAGCCAGGGGGCTCTTCAGCATCCAGAACTCCAGTGGCTACAACTTGCCATCTGGCACTTGAGAGGGACCTCCTGAGCAAGGGCAACCTCTCCACCAAGGTCATCCACACCATCCAGGCGTCCAGACGGTCCTCCATGACTAGAATCTACGATGCCACCTGGGGGTCCTTTGTCACCTGGTGTACGTCCCACGGAGTGACAGCGACCTCTGCCACGGTCCCTCAAATACTGGACTTTTTGCAGAACGGACTTGACAAGGGACTTGCACCTAACACCCTACGGTGTCAGGTGGCCATGTTATCCATGATCCTTGCTCCTGATGAATATTCCTCCCTTGGGCATTATCCCACCCTCCGTAGTTTCCTGAGAGGCGCAACCACCCAGAGACCCCCGGTGATCCACCGATACCCCTCATGGGACCTTAGTGTTGTTCTCAGAGCCCTTCGGTCAGCCAGCCTTCAGCATTTGACCTTCAAGACTGCCTTTTTGATTGCCATCACTTCTGCGTGGCGTATTTCAGAGCTGGCAGCCCTATCGGTTCGCGAGGACGTATGTTTAATTCAATTAGACAGAGTGGTCCTTCACCTGGACCCTACATTTATTCCTAAGATCAACTCCTGGTTCCACCGGGCCCAGGAAGTCATTCTCCTGGATTTTGGTCCACATCCCAAGGATCCTAGGGAGAGGAGATGGCACATGCTCGATGTCCATAGAACGCTCTGCAAGTACATCAAGCGCACAGCTTTGTTCCGGTGTTCCAAATCACTTTTTGTCTCATTTCACCCTGCATCCCAAGGTCGCAAGGTTTCCTCCTCTACCATTGGTCGGTGGTGGTGGGCTTGCATTTCCCTCACCCACATCCTTCAATCTAAACCGGTGCCATGCCATATCACCGCACATTCTACAAGGAGTGCTGCCACCACGGTGGCCTGGGCGACTCGAGCGCCAATAGAGGAAATTTGCAGAGCGGCCATCTGGACTTCCTTATCCCCGTTTGTTCGGAATTACAAATTGGACAAGTTTGCTCCTGCGGAGGGGGCTTTTGGGAGACGTGTCCTTCAGGGTATTCATACCACTGAAGAGACCCTGGATGTGAATGTTTCCCGCCCTAGTGACATTTAGCTTGGGTATGTCCCTTGCTTGGATTCTCCAGTGCAGCGCCCAGGAAAATGACCATTGTCTTACCTGAAGGGTCCTTTTCTGGGCACTGCGAAGGAGAGTCCACCCCACCCTGGGGTCTGTCTCCGCAGTTACGTATTGGTTTCTGGACTGTTTCCTTGGATGTTGTTTCCTACCTGTTTGGATTTATTATTGACTATCTGTGAACTTACCAGTGTGCAACAGTTACACCCCTTCATTGAAAAAACCTGAAGATGGTCAGCACCAAAGGCGTGGCTTAAAGTTTCAATTCAGCTCCTGGGCAGATTGGCTGTATTTAACCCTTGCTTGGAGTCTCCTTCGCAGCGCCCAGAAAAAGACCCTTCAGATAAGACAATAGTCAATCTCATTGCTTTTGATGTGTATAAGACCAAACAGTTTACTTTCTTGAAATCCCTTCCCCTCCAGTCTCTCTGCTCTGGGTCTAATGGAGGGAGGCTCAAGCAAACGAGAGATTGTCTACCGAAATCACTTGCTCTCTGACTTTCTTTTACCTTCTGAAAGACTTTTTAGTTCTGTTCACTATCCTCATATATGAGTCCATTCTGAGAATTCCACATCTTCCATAATTAAGAACAATTGGTTGGTACCTCCTTTACTTTCATCTTCGAAGAAGGCAGTTGGTCTTCATTTGCACCCGTATCCCTGTAATCTTTAGGGAGAAAATGAAGATATGATAGTTCCCCATCCAAATCAAAAGAGCAGTTTAGATGATTTCCATGTTGCTGGGGTGAACGTGTTGGAAGAAAATCTGCTCTGTTCCGTGGCCAGGTAAATGAGCACAGGATGCCTATGTGAAGTGGAGGCAGAGTTTATTTGAGAGCAAAGTAAATGTATAAATCAGCTGACGAAGATGGCCACAAGATCAGAACCACAGAGAGCAGTAGTATTTGTAGTAATAATGACTGATTGTGCATTAGATGTGCAAAGCGAGGTGTTCGTGATGTAGGGATGCCCAGAGAGCAAAGTCTCTCACAACCCATGTGGTTGTGCTGATCTTTTAGGTGTGGAATTTTATGAGGGGTGTGACATTGGAGTTTTAGCTTAGGAGGCCTGATCCCTGAGGAGTATGTTGTAATAAAATATTTCTTTTATCTTGAGGGCATTGTGTTTCATGACTATTTTGCCAATGGTTTTTCTGAAGGGGCATGCTTAATCAATTGCAGCCCAAGTGTCAATGTTGATGGAAAAGTTTAAGTGGCTACATTGTATCTTTTTTTGAGGTTGCTGGAGGATCAGGAGTGGTTGAGATTGATGTCTAGCTTGGCTAGCAGAGGTATCATGGAGGTTCTTACCTTCCAACAAACAGTAAACAAACCCACAAAATTGATGTCTACCCCTGACCTTTTCAGTTAATGAAGTCAAGGGGAGGTATTTTTTTGTATTTATTTCTTTGCGTAAGTCACAAATCTCTTGATTTGTGCTTTCTCTTCTCACTTACTCAAGGGACCTAATAACAGAAAAAATGTGTCAATGTTTATTTTATGGAATTTTTGGTCATATCCAAGGAAGAAAAGACAGTAATTTGTGCTTTTATTAACAATGTGAGAAAGCCAGGAGTCTTGCTAAATTGATACAAAAACACCTGCCTTTGCAGAAATTTGTGGAAAAAATGGAAACAACCAGATTTTTCTTTGCCCATTGACTATAGTGCTATAATACAACTGAGGTTCACTTTAATTGCATAAAAATCCACTAATGGTACAAACGTTTGTCTTTGGCAAAACAAAGATTCAGAGAACTAGGAAAATTAGGCCAAGGTATGAACTGCCTTATCTAAGTGAATTATTGTCTGTTGCCATCTCTTAGTTATTAGTAACATAAAGAAAAAGTTGTGTCCAAAATACTTCCAATTGACCTTAAACACACAGCGCCCACACACTTGCTTCAAAAAATGTCACTGATAGAAAAAGTGGAGCAAGGAATGGAGGAATGAGGGTAACATTTCCTAAGTAGTGGTCTTTTCCATGTGGAAAGTTTAAAAGGAGCTCAGTGCTTAACTCTTCTGTGAAAGTGTTCTACATTTTTTTTCTTTCCCCACTTCTCTTTCAATGGGGTGTGTGAAATAGAATAACTATTCCACTGGTTCTCAACCTTGCCAATGCTGCGACCCTTTAATACAGTTCCTCATGTTACCCCCAACCATAAAATTGGTGTCTCGGTTCTAAAGACCATCAAAAATATGTGTTTTCCGATGGTCTTAGGTGACCCTTGTGAAAGGGTCACCTAAGGGGGTCCAAAGGGGTCTCAACCCACAGGTTGAGTTGAGAACCGCTGAACTATACAGTTCCTGTTCTTGTTTGTAACTTCATGAGATCTGGTGTCTTGGAGGAGGAATATTAAGAGAGAATGAAAAGATGTTTTGACCTGTCATGATAATTAAACTTATGTATTCCACTGCAGGCCATAGAGAAGCATCTTATCCGAAAGTCTAATGGGGGCCTAACTTTTATTGGGGAATGGAAAAATGGGCACCTTGAGAGAAAGATGGGCCATCTCACATGCTTTGCTGGGGGCATGTTTGCCCTTGGAGCTGATGGTTCTCGAGATGAGAAGGCTGGACATTACCTACAACTTGGAGCAGAAATTGCACATACATGTCATGAATCCTACGACAGGACAAGTAAGTATCCTTGCCTATCTTAGGCTTTAAATGTGTTTTTCTGAGACTTGCCTTTGCAGTTTCGATAAGGTACAATTGAAGCAGAATTCTATGAAGAGGAGGTTTCAGCTCCTAAATCAGGTATATGTAAGGAATATGTTGCTGGATGTATTGAATATAATTCTCATCCCGCACAACCCATCATAAACCCGGCACCATTTCTCTTTTCAACTAACTGTGAGAACGATTACAGATGCGGTGAGTATAGCTAGCAATAATTTCATGTAACAGGAGAAGCCAGAATAGTAGGAAATTTCTTCCTGTTGATTTCAGATCATTTTCCTGGGCCATGCTGCCCCTTCTTGCATTCCCTGAACTCCTCTTCTGCCTGTTTCCCACAGCCTCATACAGGCAGAAAAGTAGAGTGCAAAGCTTAGTAATCTATATGCTTTCTGCAATAGCCCAACATATAGGCTTTGCAATGAAGTAACATTTTACACAATTTAGTAACAAACTCAAACTCTGTGACCAAGTAATCTCTTAATAAACACGAGAGACATCATCAACTTCCCCTTTTTGGAGGGGGGGGGGTCTTTTGCAAGATAGGCTTTCTGAAGATAAGATAAAATAAGATAAACTTGCTGATGATGTTTTTATTTGCATTGGGATACATACAATCTATACATGACTTACATTTTTCAAAAAATATTTTGACATAAATTTATTTCCACAAAAATCTTACATAAATGTAGGTAGATGATATTTAATTATCCATAAAAGACTTATAGAACTTTTCTGCTCCATCTGAAAATAGAATGGATTTGTCAGGTTAGGTAAAAGTAAAAATTATGTAAACTGTTGGAAGAAAGTTCTGGGTTCAAATCCATACCGCATCATTTTAAGGAACACATGGCAAATTGCATAGACCAGAGGAAGTATAATTGACAGTGTAATACACAGTACAGTAATCAAAAGGTATGCTGAAAGTGATATTTATAGTAATAATGGGCTTTGATTGTAAGGTGTATAGTTGAATTAATTGAGATGGTTTTGCCTGTGGAATGGATGGGGTGGGTGTGACCAAGGTGGCGCATAGCTATTTTTGTCCAACAGGTTCACTGTGGCTGTCTTGCCTGTCTCTGTCAGTAAAACTAAATGATAGCTTTAACTATCATTAAAACAACAGGCCCCCAGGATGTATTGTTAAATCCACAACTTCACCAGGAGCAAAAACCTGACTTTAGGATGAGGTAGTAGACATTGCCCCAACAATACGATAGTAAGTGATAGTAAGGAGCTTCCTGGCCTTTGCCCTCATTCTCACCCACCCCTAGCTCTTTCAAAGATGAAAAGACCGTTGCTAGCTTTGACACTGTGACATCTCCTTGTGGGAGTTGAATCATGCAATTGCCAGGAAAATATGCTAATGAAGAGAGACAGTGGAGCCTGTATTTCACTTCCCAAGATTTCAAAAAGGAGAAGTTGCAGTATCTCCTTTAGCAGTTAAATTCTGTGCAGAGAAGGTGAGAAAAGTGAGGTTGGCCTTTCCAAGCCAGACCACTAAAATAAGATTTTGCTTTTTAGGAGAGAAGTGGGGGATATTTAGGGCTCCACTCAGTGGGCCCAAATTTCAGAGTTTGAAAGGTGGCACATAGCTACCTCATATAGTGAAACTGATATATGGGAAAAACTGATGTGCTGCTCACTCCTCCATAAAAGTTATGTAGGCATAACAGCTTTTTTTATACAGTGCCAATTTTTTTCAAGGTTGTGGCCAGAAAACAGACAATATATGAATATAAAACAGAAGAGTTCTGCGTTCACTTATTGTTCCCTAAGATACGAATCTTAAGAGTATGTTAAATACTTCTTAAATATTCTACAATCATACATATGCTTAAAATTGTGAAATGAATTTAGATTTCTATCAAGCTGTTACAGACCTGATTAGATTCATAAGAACCATCACAACTATTTCTGGGATCCTTAAAACATATATTAATGTTTCTTTTAGAGTAGAATTGCTGAACTTATAAGTTGTATAAGAAGTTGCTGCATTAATGTTCTTCATTTGCCTTTGTAGCTTTAAAACTGGGGCCTGAAGCTTTCAAATTTGATGGCGGTTTAGAGGCAGTAGCAGTGCGGCAAAATGAAAAATACTACATATTAAGACCGGAGGTGATTGAGACGTACTGGTATATGTGGAGATTCACACATGATCCTAAGTACAGACAGTGGGGCTGGGAGGCAGCACAGGTAATTATTAACTAGCCTTCTAAAAAAACCTTACAGAGTTATTAACCTGCCAACCTTCATATTGTGCATAGTAAGAAATTGAAACGGTGATGCTCATTTCCACCCCCCTAGATGGTTCCTTCTTTGGATGGCTGTTTTAAATTTCAGTTAATCTTCAGTCTAATAATTTTGGAAGAGAAATGCTTTAAGACATTTTGAAAAATACAAAATAATCAGGGAAGGAAGCACAATATCTGGATTTCCCCCCAATTACAACCTTTTTTATAATAGCTCTGCTCTGGGCCCATTCCAGGCAATTATTTATCTTCCATGGGCATGCATTGGGGGATTTTGTTTTTCTTGGATTATTTTTCTCATAGCTGGATTTGACTATTTTCAGATGTTTATTATCTTCATGCTTCTCCCTACATACCAAATTTAATTTCACTTCTGTTCTGTTTTCAGAGAGTTATTCTGTTGCTGGAGAAATAATCAAAATTATTTTATTTAATTCATTTCTAGTGTTATTAGTTGTCTCATGTAAAGATTCAAACATACAAATCCGAAATACAAAAATAGCCCTGTACAAAATTTGAAACTTGTGTTCAGGGTGCTATTGCTTTACAGACACAGGTAGCTTATGAATTTTTGTTGCTTAAGTGATACAATAGTAAAACAAGTCATCACATGACAGAACCCAATTTTATGACCATTTTACCACCAACATTAAGTGAATGAACATTAAGCATGGTTGTTGAGTATATCACAAAATTGTTAAGCAAATCTGTCTCCTCCTTTTAGCTGCGAAGATTACAAATTGTGATCACATGATTACAAGATATTTCAACCACTGTAAATTATACTCTATTACTCTCCTTTCATTTCTAAGTATATCATATCTATATTATTTGAATCTGTGTCAACTACATCCAATTTTGAATTGCTGGCTAATAAAGCATTCATTCTGTTTGTTTCACTTAAAGGCCATTGATAAATACTGCCGAGTGAGTGGTGGGTTTTCTGGGGTCAAGGATGTCTACTCCTCAGCTCCCACATATGATGATGTACAGCAAAGCTTCTTTCTTGCTGAAACTCTAAAGTAAGTAGATTTGTTTCAGCAATCTTGGAAATTGAGGTTCTTAGAAAAAATATTCAGCACCTACATATTAACATAAACATTATAGAAAATAAAATATGTTATATTTTATAAAATACATAATAAACATAATAAACACATGGCTGCATTAAATGGCTATAGACTGTTGGATATTGTCACTGCTGATTTTACCCCACCAGGTTGCCAATGCATATATATACAGTCTCCTTTTTATTTTTTACTTTTTCTCCTTCCCAAATAAAAGGAATTATAATCTATTCTGCAACATGCCCTTTATCCTCTGTACTTTCTGTGGCTCTATCTCATATTATCACACATTGAAATTGCCTAGATGAATATAGTGCATACACAGATATTGCAATTGTGCCCCAAGGGGGTGAAGGGGAAATTGTGCAAGTGTGCAGAATTTAGAAATTCTTGACACGTTATTTGGATTTTAGTATGTTACAGAACAGAATTGAAGAAAAAGCTTGGCTCCACCAATAAAGAATTTACAAACTGTGGCACAAGAATGGGATTTTTTAAAAAAAACTTTTTTATTTTATTCAAATTTATACCCCGCACCTTCTCCAAAAAAGGACCCAGGGCGGCGCACAGGAAATTTAAAAAACAATACAAATATAACAAAAATATAAAATTTTAAAAAACATATTAAATCCATGCCCTGTGCTAAAATCGTATAAAATCCCCCCAAATTAAAATCTATCTAAAACAGTCAGAACGGTAGGTTATGCTAGGCCGGCTTGTTGGAAAAGGTGCGTTTTAAGACGCTGGCAGAAGAGGCGGAGGTCTAAGATGGTACGTAATTCGGGGGGCAAGTCGTTCCAGAGGGTAGGGCCCGCCACAGAGAAGGCCCGACCGGCATTGCCTGGCCGACGGCACCCTGAGAAGGCCCTCTCTGTGGGAGGGGATCGGTCGAAGGGATGTATGGGGCAGAAGACGGTCTCGCATATAATTAGGTCCCGAGCCATGGAGCGCTTTGAAGATGGTCGTCAAAACCTTGAAGCGCACCCGAAAGGCCACAGGTAGCCAGTGCAGCTCACGCAGGAGAGGTGTTATGTGGGAATGCCTAGAGGCTCCCATAATCACCCGCGCGGCCGCATTCTGGACTAGCTGTAGCCTTCAGGTGCACCTCAAGGGAAGCCCCATGTAGAGAGCATTACAGTAGTCAAGTCGGGATGTCACGAGTGCCTGAGTGACTGTGCGGAGGGCAGCCCGGTCCAGTAAGGGACACAATTGATGCATCAGGCGTACCTGATAAAACGCCCCCCTGGCCACGGCCGTCACATGGTCCTCCAGGGACAGCCGGGAATCCAGGAGGACACCCAAATTGCGTGCCCTCTCCACGGGGGCCAGTGTTTCGCCCCCAATGGCCAGAGTTGGAGTTACCTGGCTGAACCGGGGTGCCGGAAACCACAGCCACTCAGTCTTGGATGGGTTGAGCTTGAGTTTGTTACTACCCATCCAGATCCGTACGGCCGCCAAACACCGGGAAAACACCTTGGCGGCATCGTTGGGGTAGTCTGGGGTGGATATGTACAACTGAGTGTCATCAGCGTACAGATGATATCCCACCCCAAAACCACGGATGATCTCGCCCAGCGGCTTCATATAGGTGTTGGGCGAGAAGACCGACCCCTGAGGAACCCCACATAAGAGGGGTCTCGAGGCCGACCTCTGCCCCCCTGCCAACACACATTGCGACCGACCAGAGAGGTAGGACGAGAACCACCGCAGTGCGGTGCCTCCCAACCCCAACCCCCCCAGTCGGTGCAACAGGATACCATGGTCGATGGTATCAAAAGCCGCTGAGAGGTCTAATAGGACTAGGATAGAGGAACAACCTCTATCCCGCGCCCTCCAGAGATCATCCACCAACGCGACCAATGCCGTCTCGGTGCTGTGACCGGGTCGGAAGCCGGACTGGCGCGGGTCTAGATAATCAATTTCCTCCAGGTGTCGCGGAAACTGTTGGGCCACCACACTCTCTACAACCTTCGCTAAAAAGCGAAGGTTGGAGACCGGACGGTAATTTTCCAACAATGCTGGGTCCAGGGAAGGCTTCTTGGGGAAGGGCCTCACCACCGCCTCTTTCAAGACGGCAGGCAAGTACCCCTCACTCAAAGAAGCGTTCACAATATCCTGGAGCCAGCCTCGTGTCACCTCCCAGGATGCCAGTACAAGCCAGGAGGGACACGGGTCCAATAAACATGTGGTGGCCTTAAGTCTCCTTGACAACCTGTCCATATCCTCGGTAGTGACAAAGTCAAACTCCTCCCAAGATGGTGTCTCAGCCTCGGACAATCCGACTGGACCACTCTCAATGGAGGGCAACTCGTTCCGACCGAGTGATTTTCTCCTGCAGATATATGCCAAATTCCTCTGCTCGACCCTGCAAAGGGGCTTCCCGCGGCCTCTGATGAAGGAGGGAGCGGGTCACCCCAAACAGGGTTATCTGTTGGCAGGTTATCTAGCGGTTATCTGCAGATGCAATAAGGGTGGCACAATACTCACGTTTGGCCACCCTTATCGCCACTAAGTAAGTCCTAATATGGGCTCTCACTAGTGTTCGGTCGGCTTCGGAACGAGAGGATCTCCATCTGCTCTCTAGGCGTCTCTTGCGGCGTTCCATCTCCCTCAGCTCCTCGGTAAACCATGAAGCCTGGGTGATTTGGCGCCGCATGACAGGCCGCAAGGGCGCGACTCGGTCCAAGGCCCCCGTGGCCGCACTAAACCATGCGGCCACTAGGTCCTCAGTCGAGTCACGGGGCAAGGCCGCAGGTATTGGCCCAAGCTCCCTCTGGAACCTATCAGGTTCCATCAGGAGCCTGGGGCGGAACCATCTGGGATCTCATTGACAGATTGTAGATGTTCATTATAAATGAAGAGCCTTTTTGGTAGTATGGATCATGATTGTTTAGAACTTAATGTACTATTACAAATGCTTTAAATCTTCATCAGTAGCAATTAGTGCAAAATTTAGTACACAATATATGAGTGATAAAGCATCTTATTCAAAGGGAAAATGAATGTCTGTGTTTTAATTATAATACTTGTATCTAATTAAACGATATGCATTATTTTATACTCTGTAGTTAATGGTTTGAAAAGTCAACAGCGGAATGTGTTCTGATGCCATCAACAGAATTTTCTTGATTTGCCCCCCTGCTCGTATGTCTCCTCTCTTCTCAGATGGCTGATAGAAGGAGATAGGGAAGGCAAACAGAAAATAGCCCTGTTGCACAATCAGACCTCTGGTCAAGCAGTGTTCGATGTAGTCTCAATGGTATCTTTTATGTATCTTGTGTAGTGACAGATCTTGTTTCTCTTACTTTGTAGGTATTTATATCTGCTCTTCTCCAATGATGATCTCTTACCTTTGGATCACTGGGTTTTTAACACAGAAGCTCACCCCCTGCCAGTTTTACATCTAGCCAATACGACACTTGCAGGAAATAATGCATATCGATAAAAACTATTCCAGGAAAAGGACAGAACAATCTACATTAGCTGTGTTTTGTTTACATGGACCACTTCAGATTTCAGGCTTGAGAGAAGACTTATGTGTGTTTAAATAAGACCTTCAGAATGATGAGAGAAGCACTGCACTCTTCCGCATGTAGATAATTCAAAAATTCCATTTTATATGACCAAAACAATTTGTGCAGTATATGGCAGGAAAAGACCTTGTATATTTGCACCAGAGAAAGTGGTGCATGATTTTGAAGGATCAAAAGGCTGAATGAATATCCCAGCCACAGGAGCAAGCTGCAACTATTGAGATTGACCGTTGTAGTAAACATTGTCCTACCCAAATAATGTGGATTCCTGATAGTTTGTCATTTGCTTCCCCCCCTCCCCCAACTTGGTGGCATGAGCAAAGCAATGCAAGGTGACAAAAGTGCACTAATAGCACCCAAATTTCAAGTTCTTTGACTGCTATTTTGAAATTTCTAAGCGTCTTCATCAGTCTGTTCAGACTGGCAACCATTCCCAGTGCCTCTGAGACCCTTGCCTCTTTTTATTATCAATAATGCTGTGGATCGACCATTTGTTGTTGTTCATGAGTAAATGGATTAGGAAAAGGATCAGCAACTTCTTTCAGTCTGTCACTTTAGGATATGGAAATCTTCATTCAGTGCAGAGTTGTTTTTTGCATTCATCATGACAAAATTGCCCAATGATGTTTATCATTTGGCCAAGATTTCTTTCAACTAAGTTGCAATAACTAACATTTGTCTATGAATCCTGGAGTTTCACAAGGATCTCACTCTTTTTATTTGTACAGTATTCAAAAAGTGTAGAATAATTCTGTAAAGAGACATTCTTTACCAATTTTAATTCCTGTGATTAAGACTCACCTGGGTATAATGGTGCTTCTTTAGGGATTTTTTGTAAAAGCTGGAGTTGGCAGAGGAGTTTTTCAGCCTTCACACCTATCTGTCTTTGAAAATCTGAAATCTGGTTGTTTGATCTTCAAGTATCTGGAAACAATATCACACAAGACAACACAGAACACATCAAAATGAATTTGAAAGTAAAATTTATTTTGCAATACATTTTTGTCACTACTGCGGTAGATATCACAGACAACACTTTGGGATAAAAATAGCTTTTTCAAAACTTAAGAATGGATCTTTCAATGAGCTCCCCACTTCTGTTAAAGAAAAAGACTTGCGCATAATTTTTTTCTGGCAGGATATATAAAATATGTGAATATTATTTATGTATATTGGAATCAAAATTCCTGATGAATACAGATAACACATCTTTATTATTACTGTTGTTGTTGGTATGATTCCTTTTTAAAAATACAGAAATTTAAAAGGCTGGTTGGAGTAGCCTTTGTTGACCAAGTTTTCCTATTGGCATATCTTTAAGGTTCCAACAATTCAATTATTGAGAAAGATAATTTAATGCATGTTACATATTGCAGTCCCAGTGAGAAGATAGATGGTTCCAGTAAGCACTGCTTACTGCAAGAGTGGTGCAGGTGAGTCTGGGAATCTGCCTAGCCCAAATTGTGTTGCATTCCATTGCGAAATCCATATTTTACATGGTTCTGGCCCACCTAGTTGCAGGAATTAATTCAAAACAGTATTGGAATCTTTGTGGGTCAATTGCAATGAACATGAAGTTGAATTCCAAATACATGTCTTGGGTTGTGGCATTCATTTTACTGTTCTCCATAATTATTGTTCACGTGTTCATATCCACGCTCTTCCCTCCTCTTCCTCTTCTCAAAATCAGTATTCTAAAATAGGTTTTTAAACCAAACTCACATGCAGTTTGAAACAATATTACAGGGTTGTAGAATTTGAAATAAATTTTAGTACTACTGAGTCTTGAATTGAATTGTAAGATGAAAACTGATGTTACTTATATTTATCCATATAAGACCATAGTATTTTTAGTGAAATCTGCAACAAATTTATACATGATATCAAAAATACTTATCTGCTGGAAAAGAATATGCCCATTAGTGACTAAAAGTTCTCAACTCTCATGGAATGAAATTTGACTTGAAATTAAATGAAAATGTCCCAACTATATTCTGTGAATGGAAATAATGGATAAAGCATAATAGGATTGGATAATTATGTTTGAAATACTACATCACTATTTTTTATTTCCTTTAAATACAAACTAAATATTTCTTTTTTTACAGCATATAGGTAGAACTATATGCTGTAAGTAGTACAATATTGTCTTAAGCATTATTACACAGAGTTCTTAAACCTAGTTGCATAATAGCATCATTAACAGACCCAATATTATTCTGTTGATCAGTCAATCTTTCCATTTTTTTACTTCCAAAGTTGTTTTTACAGACCACTGCATTTATTGCACCAGTTTTCATGTTGCTTCTTTTCTCCTTCCCTTGCTGATTATTAATGCACAAGAATGCAGTGATTATAAAACATGCAATTAAAACATGAATGTTATCTTTCTGGGTTAGTGCAGGAGAATGATAATTTTAAATTTATTACATTTCTACATTCTGCGTTAAGATTTTACACTTTCTTCTGAAGTGTTTTAAATCTAAAAATGCTTAGAAATTAATAAGCAAAACTTCAAGATATTATGGTTCTTGATAACAAAAAATATTAAACAACAATGTTATTCAAGAAGCAGACCCATTTTCTCTTTTTTTTAAAGAAATTGCCTGAAGAAAAGACAGGCAGCCAAAAAATGGATTTTTTTTTTATTTTATTGAAAAAGTTTTATTCACACAGATTTTCCCCCTTTTTACCACCACCACCGACATGTAATATAAATCACATACAAATACTATACCCCCCCTCACCCCGTCTTAAAATAAGTTTCTCATTCAGATATTATACCCCCTCGCCTCCCAGCAGACACAATATAAGTTTCTCTTAGTATATTAATATCCCATTAACACCATCTTCTAAGTTAATTAAAGATATAAAAAACATAATATAAATTTCTTTAAAAAAAAAAAAAGGCATATCCCATTATTCCCCTCTCTAGATTAATCATACATATATATTACCCCGCCCTCCACCCTAACCCTCCCCCACCTCCCATTCAAACCCACCCCCCTGACTTCCGCTATACACCACTCTAATAATTCCAAGCATCCCAAATATTATTTACTCTATTCACCTATCAATCAAAGCATTCTTACCTAAAAACTACATAGTACTTCCTAATCTGATATTTATTCTGTATATAACCAATCCATTAGAAACCTTATAACAAGCTCAACATAAACACCCCCTTTTAGTTAAACATTAAAATACATAGAAAATAATTCTTAAGATCTCAATACCATGTCATATAACCTAACACTTATAAAACTTAAACCATATATCCTAGCTCAAGTTTACATCCTTCCTGATTCAAAAGGTTTACTATTTTTCCCCTCTCCATTTGCTTAATTGCCCACTTAACAACACAAAAAAAAAAAATGTAAAGATTACTCTAATATTTGAAAAAAGCAAAGTTACTTCTCTCTTCACAAAGGAAACAGAAACGGTATAGGAAAATTTCAGATCCTATCACAAGAAGGATACAGCAAATTGCAAGAAAATTTCAAAGTTCGGCCCAAGTTTTTTCCCAGAACACTAACATAATATTAATCCTTTCCGCGTCAATGTTCATAAGTCCAACTCTTCAGGTCTCCTTCCAATCCATCCATAGCTGTTTGTAATACCAGTTTAAGCAGCTACCCCCATAAATAACAAGAAAAAAAACCCTTTACATAGGTAACCCCCGAGTGACTTTTCATCAGGATTATAAAGTTCCAAGATCGTGATAGGGTAACAACCAGATCCACTGCAAATGCTCCGGTTCCAGTTTTCAACCCTGAAAAAGTTTCCACATCCAAGAGGACCAGCATTGCAGAGATCTGTATATTTTTATCTAGATTGATTAATTGCTTCGTCCTTTAATCCTTTTGTCTTTCTTAACTCGCCGAGATTGAGACCTCCTCTGCTTCTGCGGTTTCTGGATTTGTCTGGTACTAGACCTGGCTTCACATTGCTCATCTGATTTACGTATTGGCATTCCAACAGATCCCCCTATAGCAGTCTTCGACATTTCCTCCAGAGTAGGGCTTAAAAAAAGCCCAGGGGAATCCAACTGAGTATGTTCTTCCATCTCTTTTCCAAATTGTTTCTGCTCCATCTCAATATCTTGTTCTGAACCATCCAGATCTACTAGTGTTGGTATAGATATACGTGGGGGCGTTGCACTTTTCTTCAGTATTTCATAATAAAAATCTCTTGCCTTATCTATAGTATTCAAACAATACCGCGCCCCTTCATATCTGAATATAACACCCATTGGAGCATCCCACCTGTACTGTATCCCTCTTTTCTTCAGCTCTGCCACCAAAAAACCAAAATCCCTTCTAAGCTTCAGGATAGTTGATGGAAGTTCCTTAAAGACACCAATCCGTTTTCCAGCTATGTGGAGAGAGGAGTGAAAAGACTTCTGCAGAATATCATTTCTGAGGTTTCTCTCAGTAAAATATATCACAACATCTCTCGGTAGTTGCCTTTGTAATGCTATACGTGAGTTTGCTCTGTAAATTTTATCAATCTTAGCATAAATTTCACCAGGATTCATTTTTACTAATATAGCCAAAGCATCGGCAGAAACTTTTCTTAAGTCTTCTCTAGGATTTTCTGATAATCCCCTCAGTCTAATGGCGTTTTCCATTAAAAAAAGTTTTTAAAGATTTGATGAACTTTATAGTTAATGAAAGCAGAGACCTCAAAAGAATGATCCAGGAGAAATATGAACAATTAGAAAAAAAAATGTTTGCAATGGCCAAGAGTCTGTCTGAAGTTATCATTAAAATTGATGGGAAAATCGAACAGCTGACCTCACAGGTGGAACTTAAAGCAAAGGAAACGGATTTGAAACTGGTGGAAATGGAGGGGAATATGCACAAATTGGACAAACAGGTTATTATGTTAAAAAATGGATTATTGTTCATAGTCTGCCTTCATTAGCAGAAAAAGTCACAAATTCCTAGTTCAACCTGCATCCTTGGAGACAAATTGTTCTTTAATTATAAGTAAATAGCCATCTTCTGCAAGAATTATGGGTTATTCTTTCCAACCCAAACAAATGTGTGATAGAAATTCTGTGACGGGTCTTGGGCTTCCCTCAACAGGATAACTCCGGAAACAGAACAGAACAACAATGATTCCAAACACTGAACAGAATGGAAGCAAATGTGGTGTTGGGGGAGAATAGAAATATTGGTAAAAAACAAAAAGGGGCAAATCTGGTTGGGCTGGGAAGAGAGAAATTCAAGGAAAAATTCTCCCATTTTTGAAGAGGCAGTTCTGGGTAGTTGTTTGAAATGTAGCCTACTCTTCCATTCTAAGACCCCTGTTCCCCTTCCCAGTGAGGCAAAGTTTCAAGGTTGGAAAGAATTCTAGAAGCCATGGTCTGCATTCTTTCCCTACCTTGGTTAATTCTAGGAGCCTAGTATATCCATCCCTTATTCAATCAGGTTTGTTGAATTGATTTCAAGATCTATACAGTATAATTAAGTCATTGTCAGAAAGGAATCCTGGAAAGATAATTTGAACCCTTCAAGGTGTCTTTGCTTAGATCAGGGGTGTCAAAACCCATGTCTTCATGGCAGCGTCGTGTGATGTATCTGGCCTTTTTGCCCCTTTACTAAACTGGGCAGGGGCGGGACCAGCACGTGACACATGTGGGCCACGAGTTTGACACCCCTAGCTTAGATAATTAATCAATGTGTTCAGGTGCAAACACTATGCAAGGAAGGGGAAAAAAGACTGTAACTAAGCATTCACCACAACATCCAAAATTAAAAGTTCTCCAAATTGTCAGTGTCATATGAATCTCACCATCCTTTTTGGCAAAGCAAAAAAGACTGGTACATCTACTCAGGATTGGCATTGCTGGCCATTTCCAAGACCCCACAGTTATTCTGGGAATCCTCTGTCAAATTCCAGAACGAGGTGCTCTGCTGCAGTCCCTAATTGCTTTTCCCAATTCTACTGCCCTCTCTACCTGACAGGGCAATGGATGAAGAAAAATGGGCCATTGTGGATTGGGTCTAAAAGAGAGCGCAAGTGAATGGGCAGAGGCAGTAATAAAGACGTGGCAACTCCAGGGCGGGGCTGGTACCTAGGGGCTCACCAGGTAGATACTACATTTGTTTATGCTTGTTTAGTTATGGCATATGTTTCTACGTTCCATGAGCAGAGCAGACAACGAGGAAAGAAAACTGAGCTTACGGCATAATGGAGTACTGTATAAGCAGAACGTGGGTGGGCTGCAAGAGAAAATTGCTATTTTCAGCAGCATCCCAACATCTGTCACAATATATATTCCGTCAGAAGATTGCCTGTTCACCGCCCTGAGTCCCGCAAGGGACATAGGGCGGTATATAAATTTAAATAAATGTAAACATAAACGCACTGGGCTAAATAAACCTGAAGAATTTGGAGGTGATAGAGATTAATGGTACAGGTGAATAATTCAATTATTCATAAACGGAAGTGTTCAAAGTGATTAAGAATGTGGTTAATAGCCCTTCAATTTGCTTATAATTTTATGGCTATGTTCTGAGAATTAGAAGTGGGATGACATTCTCAATTTCTAAAACTTATTTAAAAAATTAATTGGAATTTATTTAAAAATACTTTTGTTCCAATGTAGAAAAAAGATTAAATTTAACTTATTATTTTCTATAATTGCTAGGAAGTTGAGCTTTGTTCTGGTTATTCTATTCCCATCTGTGTTTTTTTAACCAGAATTATGGAGAAATACTATCATATTATTTTCCTCTTTTGCTGTGTTCAGAAGAAAACTAAAAAAAAAAAATGGGAGGAGAGAGATCACATGTTGTATGTCTGCAAATATCCCAAAATAAATGTATATACCATGGAGAAAGGTTGAATAATTCAGCCTCACTGATACTTTTTTTTCCCTTTAATGTAATTTGTGTTACTGACCCACTTAAGTCTATTTCTTCACCTAAATGTGAAGCATAATACACTGCCATAAATTTAATTTTATATTCTGATCTGTTTCAAAGTAAATGTCATGCTATTTGATACTAGAGATATATGCAGTCACAGTTGGCTGAATGACTGCACTGAGCAGTGCTTATTGGCTCCATTTCAGCCTAGAGCAGGGGTCTCCAACCAGTCTGAAGGACTTCAGCTCCCAGAATTCTCCACCCAGCAAAGCTTCAGCAAAGCTGGCTGGAGAATTCTGAGAGCCGAAGTCCTTCAGGCTTAAAGTTGTAAAGGTTGGAGACCCCTGGCCTAGAGGAAGGATTAAGTAGGATACCAACAGGGTCTGTGCTGGGCCTCCACAGTTCAACATTTTGATCAGGAAAGTCAACATTGATCAGGAAATTGATGGGCTGCTTACTCAGTTTGCAAGTGGCAGAAAGTTGGATGAGGTCAATAATATTTTAGATGAAAGAGAAAATTCCACAAATTAAATGAACAGGATGGAATTTAATAAGCAGAAATACGAAGTTCTGCATCAGGATAGGAAAAATGAAAGGCTCAAATATAGGATGGAGAAAACTTGGAGGGGCAATAGAGAGTATAAAAGGAATTTAGGTGATCATAAATTAAACATGAGCCAGATGTGCCATTCAGTTGTGAAAAAGGCTGATGTCCTCTTCACATGCAGTAACAGAAATAACGGTCACCAGCTGTAACTGTTCCTGGACATTCAGCCCTGGTCAGGTCTCATTTAGAGCTTTGCTGGCTGGAGAATTCTGGGAGCTGAAGTCCTTCAGACTTAAAGTTGCAAAGGTTGGAGACCCCTGATTTAGAGAACTGTGCCCAATATTGAGAGTCCATGTTTTTTTGTTTGTTTTTTTACTAAATAGAGTTTGTATTGTTCATGGCTACTGCTGCATTGACTCTGGCTATGGTGGGCTCATTTCTCACACTGTTTCAGAAATTAGAAGTCAAGAAATTAAATTAATTAATATATTGATTATATTCGTCAATGAGGTAAAAATATAAAATTATTAGCAACAGTTAACAGTTGAGGCCATAAATAAAATGAGAATAATATACTTGAAATAATTTACGGTGTATTGATATATTTGCTGCAGTCTAATTTCTCTAAATTGTGAAAAGTATAGGACAATGATGACGAACCTTTTTGGCCCCAAGTGCCCAAACCGAAATGTGTATGTTGGTGTGGTGTGCAGATGCTGGAGCACCAGAAACCTGGAGACCAGTTGGCCGGTGCCATTAGTGCGCCAGCCAGCTGGTCTTTCTGTGTGCTGGAGCTCTGGAATCTCAAAGACCACCTGGCCAGCTGGTCTTCACGCATGCGGGAGTGCTAGAAACCCAAAGACGAGGTGGCTGGTGCGCAACTGGTCTTTCGATTTCCGGAGTTCCGGCACATGCAAAGATCAGCTGGCCAGTGCACAGAAGAAAAGCTGATGACGGTGCGCGTGCCCACAGAGACGGCTCTGCGTGCCACCACTGGCAGGTGTGCGATAGGCTCACCATCACGGTTATAGGATGTAAATTTTTTGTTTTCAGAAAGAAATAACATGTTAACAGAAACAAGGCCCTATTCCTGTGATAACGAACCTATGGCAAGCGTGCCAGAGGTGACATGCTTCTGACATGCCTCTGACATGCCTCTGGCACAGCTCTCTCTGTGGGTGCATGCACCGTCGCCAGTTCCTCTTCTGGTTTCTGCATGCAAAGACCAGCTGGCCGGCATGCATCCTTGTGTCAGAAACCCAATGACCAGCTGCTCGACTCGCACATGTGCACCAGCCAGCTGGTCTTTGGGTTTCCAGCGCACATGCACACGTTCCAGTTTGGCCACTTAGTGCCAAAATGGTTTGCAATCACTGTCCTGTGTCATGCCTTTAAATGTCTGATAATTGTTTTTAAGTTGACCCTAGAATGTAGCCAAAACACTTGATCTGATTTACTGCTAGTTCATATAGCGCCTGTTTTTTTTCTGCATGAAATTATTAATGACTGGCAGCTGAATGTGTGACTTGACCACGTTGGAAAGTATATTCATTGTGGCCTTGGGTCTCTGGTGAGTTTTCACAGTGCAATTCCCTGAGTGTTGAATGTTCTAATGTGAATAAAAATTTAGAAGTCAATCCTATATAGTTTTGTTTGGAAACAAGTCTGCTGCATTTAGGATTGCTACTTTTGTGAGAATTGATGAGCAGCCTTTAATTTTCAGTAGCACCCCCAGATCACAATGAATTTAATATTTTTAATTGAAGATTTTAATGTATAATATTAAAGATTCTATTTCTGAAAGACTAAGAGCATCATGTCAGTTCAGTCGAGCTTATTCCCAGGTAAGGATGAGTAGACTTGCAAGCTGATAAACATTTTCTTCATCATTTGACTGAAGTAAAATCCTTCTGTCTTTTAAAATTGTTTTTTTTAAATATTTACAGTAACAGAAAAAGGAAGAATGTAGCCAGAACATTTCTTTTTTAAACTTGACTCATCTCCTGAGAGGTGGTTACATTTTTAACAAAAGCATGATGCTTGTTGTTATATCTGCAGATGAACAATTTCTACCTGTTTACAAGTTGTGTTGGATGCAATCCTTTTAAGACAACAAAGACCCCCACATGTTTGTTTTAAATATTGCAATTAAGCTCACCATATGTACTCAATATAAAAACTTTTGAATATCTTGCCCACTTGTTTCTCATATTCAAACATAGGACAACACAACAGATGAAAGGCTCCCCTTTTGTCTCGTAGGAATATTTTTTTAATATTGTGCATTGGACATTGGACATTCAGCAACAATCTATACAACCTGGCTCATTCTTGAGACAAATATAAAGCAGCAGTGGAACTATTGTTTCGTCAGTTCTGCTGTTTGGTACGGTGTGATCCTGTATGTGCATTCCCAACCTGTTTAAATTATCTCAAATGATGTAGAAGTGGTTTTTCTTTTAAGTAACAACACACCACGACCCATTCACAACAGATATTTAAATTGACTGAAAGATTGCCACATATACTAAAATATTTGAACATCTCCCAAAGTACTCCTATTAAGGAATGATGAAATTACCAGTGTTAATTTGTTGAAATGACATAGACCTTGATCATTCAGCAACCAGCCATCAATGTATAATAAGATTTTGATAAGCGCTTTTGGACAATGAAGGAAAAAGTTAGGGAAGCTTTGAGTTCAGCGGAGATCCCTCTCTGATTAAATACATTTAAAATTGCTACCTTCAGTAGTGGAATTCATAATGAAAGCTATCTGATCAGCCAGCCTATTTCTCTTTCCCAAAGTCCCTATTTTTCTTGTGAACTAGTAAAAAGATGCAAGAGTCAGCTTTGTTACCTGGGAAACCTTGGGCTGTTTCTAAGTTGACATTCTATGTGTATAATGTGTAAGGATTTTAAAAATAATGTACATTAAATTGGTTTTACAAGAATGTGTTTGATATGGCCTTATTTTGTTTGGCAGAAGAGAGAGCACAAGAAATGTAGGAGATGGACTTCCTTTAATTAGTGAAGGAATCCGCAGTCTCTTTTTCTACTAAATCCAGGTTCTTCAAAAAGAATGAATACTCACAGTTCCTTTGACAAGTGTTTCTTCTGGCTGCTTTTTGATAATCCCTAAACTAGTCACTACTGTACTCTTACCACAGAAGAGTTGGTATTTCATATGAAATAGTCAGCCTTAGCTTTACTCAGCTTTATTCAGGCTTCAATAATCTGGGATGGAAAAGAAATCCAGAAAAAAAACCTATTTTTTCTTTTTTAAATGGAGAAGCACTGGAAAAACTATTTTGTGATATTTTCCCCCACTTTACTACAAAATATGGATGGAATATTTTAAAATAAAGACATTCCTAAGTTGTGCAGTGTATAAAATGTGATGTTATAAAACTGAATATGCTGCTAATCTTATTCTGTGCATGCCTTTTGTTTTGCAAGCCACAAAATGCCACTTTAGTCAGCTTTTTACTTTTAAAATAAGGTGATCAGACCTGCCGCTTTTGGTGGGACAGTCCTGAGTTGTAGCAATTTGTCCCGCATCCCACGGCATTGTAAAAAAGTCCCGATTTGTTGTAGGGAACCGCATTTCCCAAGATGCCTCAGGTCCTCCAAGCGCTGAATGCGCTTTTGGAATTGACTCCAGCGAGGCCTGGTAGCCGTCGACGGGGGTGGCGGACAGGGGAAGTGGCAGCTTCGGCAGTGGCTGCTGGCAACGCTTTGGCACTTCGGCAGGGCCGCACCCCTTTCCCGCTCAATGGTGTCTCGCTTAACCAAATTAAAAATCTGGTCACCTTATTTTAAAATCACTTTTCATTTGGCAGTTAATTCAAAGAGTTTATTTGCATAGGAGGATTTAGTACTTTGTATTACAAAGTCATTTGTAGATGACTTGGGTAAAAGAAAGACTATAATCTTTTTTTTTGGTTAATAATGTTTTTAATTGTTTTTTCATAAACACAAATGATACAAATTTCACAGAAAGCCACATCAAAAGCACATCAAAAAACCATCTTCCATTATGAGTTACCAATTTTTAAGGATCTATTAATTTATCACTAATTTCTATAAGTTTCTTCAATAGTATTACTTATTTTTCATAGCAGATTATTACAGTTCTTATATCTCAGTCTTTGTCTTACTAATTATTTTAACATCCTTTTATATATAAAGTATACCTATGTAGTGGCATTCTGTTTATAAAACCAACAGAGAAGAAAAAAGAAAATTTAAATTTAAAAATCAAAAATCAAAAATCCACTCTTTATTTATTTTATTTATTTATTTATTTAAATTTATATCCCGCCCTTCTCCACAAAGGACCCAGGGCGGCGCACAGGAAAATATAAAAACATACAAAATACAATAAATATAATTTAAAAAACTATTAAATAAACCTATCCTGCGCTAAAACCAAATTTTAAAAACCCAATTTAAAACTACCTAAAAGTCCCCATGGGAGGTTAGGCTAGGCCAGCTTGTTGGAACAAATATGTCTTAAGACATTGGCGGAAGAGGCGGAGGTCGGTGATGGTACGTAATTCAGGGGGTAGGTCATTCCAAAGGGCGGTAGGTAGAGGATACTCTAAATTGTATCCTCTAGAAAACATACTAACCGGGCATTCATAAATTCTGTGCATTTCTAAAATAGTTATTAATCATAAGTAATCTCATTTTATAATTTTTAAATCTGGAATTTTATCATATACCTTAATATTAATATCCCACAATTCTTATCAAGTATTTCAACATCAATCTATTCTTTAAAAGTGTCTTTAAAATCTGACCATCTACTTAACATCCCTTATTTGCTCCCAACATGTCATATAAGTTCCATATTACTAAAGTATAAAATATAAAATGTAAAACAAACTTGAATTTTACAAGTAGTTATTGACTAACTAATAATTTTCCAACAATATTCTATAACCATCTAAATATGTAATTAATTGTTAATCATCTAAATATAACAGTTCTCATTATCAATCAGTATTAACTATCATTTTTCCATTAGTCTTAATATGACAATTCTATTCTTGTAATTAAATAAGTAAGTATATACCATTATTAAGTATCAAATTAACCAATAGTCCTTTAATGATATTTTGAACACAGCCTAGCTGGTCATTAATCATCAAGTAGTAGTGATTTCCCTTATCAGCCAGGTTCTTCCCATTGGTAAATAAAATTTATTTCTTCTACTACTTGTGGTCTCCATTTTTTAATGTCTTTTTCCGAGTCTTTCATCAACTATGTTTGGCAGTTTATTATCCAATATAACTGTCAAATCATAATGCTGTCCAGCTTCTGTCTTTGCATATTGTTTATTTTTAAGTATCATCATTGTTTCCGTGGAGGTTTCTCCTTTCTCTTCTCTATTTCTTATCTTTTCTTCTCCTTGAAGATCAAGCTGGGCTTCAAATTCCTGGAGTTCTTGTGAAGTTCCGTCTATGTCTCCAGCATTTAACGGGTTAACATCCTCCTTTTCTCCACTTATTTTAAGCTCATTATCTTGATCTTTCTCCTCTTTTTCCAATTGGTCATCCTTTAATGTAGTAAATAGCTTTCTGTTGAACATGTTATTAATTCTTTTATTTCTTTCAAGATTGGAATCATAAGTTCTTGATTTTCTTTAGAATCATCTCTATATATAGCCATGTTAGCAAATCCAAATCCAAAACACAAGCAGTTATGTCGGATTGTCTTCCTGTTCTTGACTTGTTGTTTCAAAGCATCAGAAAGCTTAACAGCTCATAAATCTTCAACAAGGATTCCCAGAGGCAATTACATTGCAATGTAACAGGGTCATTTAAGAGTGTTCCAAACTTCTTAGTTAAAGGAGGAACAGAGACAGACAGAAAGAAAAAGTATCCTCCTTAGTCAGAATTAATCCAGTCACTTTCAAAACAAACGGAAATGGCTTCGTTCTTCTTTATTCTCATGTTTCAATCCACCATTTCAAAAGATTCCATTAATAGCAGAAACCGCTCAGGTCAATTAAATCCGCAGCTTATTTCGAAATTCCAGACTTTTTTAAAAAAAAAAGTTTCTTAGCAAAGTATTACAAAAGCAAGATAGAATACCTTCCCAGTGTTACACTTTCTCTTTAAGAAATTCCTTTCCTCCAGAGCTCTTCCGCTGCCTTGTCCTCCCACGGCCCTTCAAAAACTTTTCCTTTGTATCAAACAGAGGTTTTGCGAGACCTCTGTGATTAGCGAAGCCAGTTTTCCAAACACCGTCCCTCCAGGACGGTTTAGGGGGTTGGACTAGAAGACCTCCAAGATCCCTTCCAACTCTGCTATTGTATTCTGGAGTCTGGCAACGGAGCTTCCAGACTCCATTAAGATGCGCATATTGCGATGGGGCACAATTTGGGGGCGGCAGGTGGGGCAGTGGATGGGGTGCCCTGGCAGCCACTTCTTGGAGCCCGCTGCCCACGCTGCCAGTGACCACGGTTTCATGCCCCCTCTCCAGGGCAACAGGACAGCAGAGCCAGTGCGCCGGGCGAAGTTTCTCCTCCTGGGCTTCAGGTCTGGAAGGTGCCTTCACCACCCCTGCCCCAACAAGAGAGGGGAGGGGAGAGTCTGGCGCTTCTTTGCCACTGGCAGAGGTGCCGGGCACCCCATCCTCTGCCCCACCTCTCACCCCCAAATTTTGCCCCATTGCAATATGCGCATCTTAATGGAGTCTGGCAGCTCCGTTGCATCTCTCGGCTGGTCTTTGCAGGGGAAACCTTGCACAATAAAGAAAAACTTCATGAGAAGTTTTTCGTTACTGCGCAAGATATTTCCCTGCACAGCGCGGCCGAGAAAGAGGTGGTGGGGCTGCCAGACTCAAGTAAGATGTGTGCCCCACCCCACTCCATCCCTTGCCCTGCCCCACCTGCCACCCCCAAATTATGCCCGAACATCTTACGTGAGGATTCCTTTGCTGCCTGCGAACTCCGGGTGATCAGTAGCTGAGCCAGCAAGCTGGCAATCGGCTGGCTGCTTCTAATCTGTCTCCGCGCCTGCACCCTCGCCCGACCGTGCTGCCCTCTTGCTTTTATCCCTGCCTCATCCGGACGCCGATGCTGGCCTAGAGAAAACAGAAAACAAGTCTGTAGAGGAGGGGGAGGGCACCTGACTCTGCGATGTGCACCGGGGAACTAGGAATGAAAGCATTCCTGGAACTGCCTGCCACCTGAAACACGACGCACTTGTTTGGCTTCTGCACGTGCCCTTCTTTGAATCGAGAGGGGATCGTGATGCTGCCGGCCAAAAATACTTTCATGGAGAAGGCTTTGAACGCCATTCCCCGGGCTGCTTCGGGAATCAGGCTCACCGCATGGAATCACCCAAAAATGTGACGCACGGAGCGGGTGGGTGGAGCTACATTTGGAGTATAAGACGCACCCAGATTTTTGCCCTCTCTTTGGGGGTAAAAAGGTGTGTCTTATACTCCGAAAAATATTTACATTTATTCTTTCAGTAAATCTAATGAGTTAAAACTCCAGCTTTTTTTCTACTACACCCAAACATGGCAAATAAATGTTAATACAGTAGTTCTCAATTTATGAGCAGTCAAAATTACAACCTACCTGAAAAAGGAGACTTGGAACCAAGATTTGAAGTTTCAATGGTTGAGCCCCCATGTTCACATGGTTATATTTCAGGTGTTCAGTCACATTTATGGTTATTTACAGCATAGTGAACAAGCAGTTCTGCTTAACAACTGTAGCATTTGTTTGATGACTGTGGTTTTTGCATTTACGATAGCTGCAAAGACATAAAAGCTGCCATTACAAAGGATAACTATATGAAGGCTCCATTATGATAACACAAAGACAGCTTTAGTGAATTGTCTCTAAGCAGGTGTGTCCTCATTTCTCATAAAGTAGATAAGAACTCAATTTCACTCCTTTCTGTGCCTAACTGACCATTCTGTAAGTGAAATAAGTGATAACCACAAACATACTCTTTGGGTTTTGGCATCAGTGTGAAACAAAAACTCAGTATAAAATGGCAATGTTAATATTTATGTACCGGTACTTATTTATAAAGTTGATTTTTAATACATTTGAAAGGATATGAACCTGAACATAAAATTTCTATTTTTTTCTTTACTGAAAATTCTTGATAAGTGTTTGTAATATTCCGTACTTAAGAGATAATGTTTTTATTACGTTTCCATCTAGACTTTTCACACACACACACTTCCACAGTAGATGGAAAAGTAATGCACACATTGTGTGTGTGTGTGTTTGTGTGTGTGTGTGTGTGTAATTTAATTTTTTTAAAATTAAATCTAGATCATATTGTACGCAATACACTAAAAATCAGTAGATTGTTTCCTGGTTTAGTTAAGCCTTACAGTTGTGATAATGTTAATACAATAGTAAAAGAAGAATGTTTGAATTCTTCACCAGATGCATTGACCAACTCACCTGATGTCCCTGGGAGTGTTCCGTCCTCCTCCAGGACGGCTTCTGGAGAGGCATCAGGGGAAGCATCTGAGGGAGGAATCAAAGGCTATTATTAGTACAAACACTTTACACTTTCTGGAGTTAATTGTCATCACCCATCCTTAGTTGGCCCTGCATGGCACAGCTCCTTGCTTCATTGAGCTGCAAAAGACTCTTTGACATGAAGAATCTGAAGTTGATACCTTTTAAATTAATCGGAGTCTTCCTCGAGGCTGCTGATGTCTCCAAGAGTGGCTTCCGAGTCAGAATCCTGTGAACGATAGAGATTCTTCTTCAGCCACAAGGGCAAAAGAGACCTAGAAGTCCTCAAAAGAGGGCCTTTACATTGGGGATGAAAAAAATAGGCTCTCTACTCTTTGCCTCCATCCCTCCCCAAGAGAAAACACTTTCTTACCCATGGACTGGAAGCATCCCTGACCTCGGAAGCCACTGCAGCCTCGTCCCAGCTTCCCTCTGACACCTCCTCCAGAAGCGCAAGAGAGTCCACGTCCTCCAGGCTGCTGGATGTGGAGCCCACCACAACCTTCATAGAATCCTGCAAATGAAAACATCCAGGCATTCAACTCCTTTGTGCCAAGAGGAAGAAGGCCTTTGGAAGCCTTAAGCCTGGGAGGATCTATTGCACCATTTCCCCCTCCCCTATCAGGACTTGTGGCATAGCCTTCCTCGGCCCCATTGCCAAAGCCTTCTTACCTCTGAAGAAGATATCTCCTCGTCCCCATTGGGAGGTGTAGTGGGCTCCACATCCGCAGCTTCAGAGCTACTGTCCAGAGGAAGAAGGAGAAATGGTAAGGAATGAAGATAGCTCAGCTTCCCCTTTCCATGATGATGAGCCACCTTCTCTCCCTGCAAGCCCTTGTGAACCAGCAGGGATCTTTTCCTGCCCAGGTGCTACCTACCTTGAAGGACGCAGACTCTGCTGATCTGGAGGGGATTTCCCTGGAAGGGCTTCTTCCAATGGATCCTGGAAAAACAATAGAAAAATTCTATCTGTTGGCATATCAACACCTTCACAGAGACAAGGCTTCTGCCATTCGCACGAGGAGGAGAGGGACAAGGCTTACCACTTCGGACGAGCTCTCCTGTATGGGAGGGAGGCTGGGTTGCCACCTCGCTGTTGTGAGACGCCTGGGGAGAGAATGAAGGGCCAATTAAAACTAGCCCTGAGCCCTTTTAAAGAGTGAACACATGGAGGCTCTAGCAGAAGCAGAAGTATAGGGTAGAAATACCTCCCCTCTGGAAAACCTTTCTTCTAGCCTTTCTCTTTAGGACTTTAGCAGCCACCTTCATGGGGGCTTCAGAATCCCTCAGCTGAGAATACATACCTCCAGAAATAATTCTCAGGCATCACGTCTTCATCACATCTGGTGTTGTGGTAGGAATCCATGAAAATCTGAAAGTAAGGATTGTAAAAATCAAAGTTCTCTGTTAGATTGAGTTTGCTAGGGTGGCCAGGTGCCCTAAGTGAGGTTTTGAGGCAAGAACCCCCACTGGCCATGTTGCAAAATCATCCTTACCCCTGTTGATGAAGACGTGCCACCTTGCTGCACAACCCGGTCCTGTGCCTCGTCACACCTGATCAAAAGAAGAGGTGAAACATGTCAAAGAACATGCATTTACCTCAGCCTCCCCTTTCTAAGGCCTGCCAATTGGCCTGCCCAACTTTGGCCCCCGCAAGCCCCTTAGGGATACCATAAGGGAGACTCCTACAGATTCTTTTACAATGCAACAATGGTGCCCCACCCTGCCTAGGTTTTAAGAAGGTCATGGTACCTGTCAGGTGGCACAGGAATGTCTTCTTCGCTACCCTTCGTGCAGCAGAAGAGTGCGGAACACCTTTTCCAGATGTTCTGTGAAGAGAAGAGAAATAGACACGAGTCAGTCAGAAGAAATGGAAAGCATCACTTTTCCCCCTGCTGCCGGTTTCTTGGCATCTGTGATGGCCACACTTACTCTCAACAGCCTTCTGGCAGCCATCCCTGAAGAGTTGTCTCTTCAGACAAACTGACAACCTCGTTCCCTCGGCAACCAGGTAAACAATGGCCACATTCTAAGCCTGCAAAAGGAAGGCATCTCATCTGGGACAAGGAGTGGCCTGTGGCTGACTCTCTTGGTGGCCTTTGGCCACTGCCTTCCATGTGGGAAACTGTCTGTTCATGAACAACAGAGAACCACAATCATTGTGGCACAAAGCACAGAGGGAATCATAGAATCCTAGGGTGCAAAGGACTTTTAGTTCAACTTCTTGCCCAAGAAATGGCTCCTCATACCACCTCAGACAAATGATTGCCCAATCTTTTCTTGAAAATCTCCACAATGGAGCACACCCAATGCTGGGAAACAAACTGTTTCATTGTTTAATGCTTCTCACTGTCAGGAAATTCCTCCTTACTTCCACGGTTGGATCTCACTCTGATGAGCTTCCACTTCATGCCCTTCCCTCAGCTGCTATGGAGAATCAACACCCTCTTCTCTGTGGCCTCCCTGCAAGTATTGGAAGACTCCTCTCATATCTCCCCTCCTTCTTTTCTTCAAGGGGCCCTAGAACCCAAACTGCTTCTCAGCTGGCCTTCTTGGACAATTTCCTCTTCCTTTCCTTTTTGTGCCAGCACAGACTGGCATTCTTGCTCACCGGTTAGTGGGTCCCAATCATGTCTGCTTAGAGGAAAACATATTTTCTTTTTGCTAATATACATTTTCAGATTTGTGTTTAAGGGGCCCTGAACCTCTTACACACAGTATAAAATCTGATATTTCCAATAAAATAACAAGACTCAGCAAAACAAAACAAAACAACAACGCAACCCATTCTTCCCAGTTCTGCTGACAAAACATTAAATCCAGAGACTTTGTCTGGCTATTGGATGAGGGAATAAATGGGGAACTCATCAAATTTGCAGATGACACCAAGCTGGCAGGAATAGCCAACACTCCAGAAGATAGGCTTAAGATACAGAAGGATCTTGACAAACTTAAATATTGGGCACTATCTAACAAAATGAAATTCAATAGTGAAAAGAGTAAGGTTCTACGTTTAGGCAAGAAAAACAAAACGGACAAGTACAGTATAGGCTCATGATGGTGAACCTAGGTTACATGTGCCACAGGTGGCATGTGGAGCTATTTGTCATGGCACGCAAGGCGTTGCCCTGTCAGCGCTCTGGCCAGCTGAGTTTGGCCTTCTTTTGACCCCATTTTTCACCCTCTGGGCTAAAACCGGCCCTATGAGCAAAATCAGAAGTCTGTTCCCGAACTTCCAGTTTCCTGTATGGCCGGTTTTTCGCGCTCCAGATGCTTCAGGGAAGGCCCCGAAGCCTCCGGAGGGCCTCTGGGAGGGTGGGTGGCTGTTTTCACCCTCCCCAGGATCCTATAAAGCCTCTGGAGCCTGGGGAGGGCAAAAAAAGCCTGCCAAAAATGGGAGGGGGGAGCGTTGGTCTTGCACATAGCATTATGGGTGTGGCACACCTGTGCATGACTCCCCTGTGCTCCCCCCACTTTTGGCACGTGAGCCACAAAAGGTTCACCATCACAGGTATAGGTCAGTGGTGGGCAAACTCATTAGTCAACAGAGCCAAATATCAACAATACCACGATTGAAATTTCTTTTGAGAGCCGGAAGGTGTGGCCTGTTTTGTGGGAGTGGCTAAGCGGTCATGTGACGAGGTGGGCCTGGCCAACTTGGAAAATGTGGTGAAACTCACTTAACGACGGTCTTCGTTAACAACCAAACTTTTAGGCTCAATTGTCATAAGTTCTTTCTTTCTTTCTTTCTCTTTCTTTCTCTCTTTCTCTCTCTCTCCATTTCTCTCTCTCTCTCGCTCTCTTTCTCTCTTTTTCTTTCTTTCTGTCTCTCTCTCTCTCTCTTTCTCTCTTTCTCTCTTTCTCTTTCTTTCTTTCTTTCTTTCCCTCTTTCTTTCTTTCTCTTTCTTTTTCTTTCTCTTTCTCTCTCTTTTTCTCTTTCTTTCTTTCTCTCTTTCTTTCTTTCTCTCTCTCTCTCTTTCTTTCTCTTTCTTTCTTTCTTTCTCTATCTCTGTCTCACTCTCCTTCGTCCACCCATCTCTGTCACTCTTTGTGTGTGTATGTCTGTCTGTCTCTCACTCACTTAATCAGTCTCTATGTATCTGTCTCTCCCTCCCTCTCTCTGTCTCTCCCTGTCTCTGTGTGTGTCACTCTCTCTGATTCTCTCCCTCCCTCTCTCTGTATGTCTGTCTCTTCCTCTTTCCCCGTCTGTCTCCGATTCAATCCCTCCCTGTGTCATTCTCTATCTGTGTCTCTCTCCGTCTCTCTCCCTTCCTCTCTGTCTCTGTCTGTCTCTGTCTTTCCCTCCCTCCCCCTCTGTCTCTCTCTGTGTCTGTCAGTCACTCCCTCTCTCCCCTCTCCTCCCCCCCTGGGAAGCAGCGGAAGGGCCGGCATGCCGGAGGTTACGGATGCCTCCTCCCGCAGCGGGCGAGGGAGCAGGTGGGGCAAGCACCCAAGGCTACTGTCATCTTAAGCATCACCGAGGCTGTCACCCGGCAGGTTGCCCGGCAGGGGCGTCGGGCAGGGAAGCTGGGCGCGTCTCCACCAGCTCCTTCCGACAGCCACCACGGCACACGTTCTGGGGCTGCGTGGCTGGGAGGGAGATGGACGTGCGGCCCCAGAACGTGCCCCGTGGTGCCTGCTGGAGGGAGCCTCGATGGAGCTGCCAGGCGACCTGCCGGGCGACAGCCTCGGTGATGCTTAAGATGCTTGGGTGCTCGCCCCGCCTGCTCCCTCACCCGCTGCGGGAGGAGGCGTCCATAACCTCCGGCATGCTGGCCCTTCCGCTGCTTCCCGGGGGGGGGGGAGGAGAGGGGAGAGAGGGAGTGACTGACAGACATAGAGAGAGACAGAGGGGGAGGGAGGGAAAGACAGAGACAGACAGAGACAGAGAGAAAGAGAGGGAGGGAGAGAGACGGAGAGAGACACAGATAGAGAATGACATAGGGAGGGATTGAATCGGAGACATACGGGTGAAAGAGGGAGAGACAGACACACAGCCGGGCGACCTGCCGGGCGACCTTGGGCGGTAGCTGCGCGTCACAAGGCTCAGAACCATGCAGGAACTCAGCGCTTTTCCACGGTGTGGAAAAGATAGGCGCATGCAGGTCCTGCGGAATTACAGCGCAAATTCCAACGCTACGAAGTCTCCGAGACTGTAATCGGGCAGGGCATGCGTGCGCCTATCTTTTCCGTGCGCATGCCCCGCCCGCTTACAGTCTCGGAGACTTCGTAGCACTGCAATTCCGTAGGACCTGCATGCGCCTATCTTTTCCACACTGTGGAAAAGCGCCGAGTTCCTGCACATCCCCTGATCACTCCAGACGCCATCGGGGAAGACGAGGAACGCGAGGGGGACCTCGCTGATGGCCCTCCGGCAGCGCACAGACTTGCCGCTGCTTCACACGGTATTCTGTGGACAGAGACAGTGACAGGCAGACAGAGAGAGGCAGACAGAGAGAGAGAGAGACGGAGGGAAGGAGGGAGGGAATCAGAGAGAGACTGAAGTGCCACATTCAAGGGGCCAAAGAGTCGCATGCGGCTTGCGAGCCGCGGTTTGCCGACCACCGGTATAGGTGATACCTTGCTCAATAGTAGTAACTGTGAGAGGGATCTTACAGTGGACAACCTGGCCTAGTGGACAACCATTAAATATGAGCAAGCAGTGTGCAGCAGCTACCAAAAAAGCCAATACAGTTCTAGGCTGCATAATCGGAGGGATAGAATCAAGATCACGTGATGTGTTAATACTATATTTTATTCTTATTTAAGTAGTAAATGCACAAAATAATTTTTTTAAAAATCTTCTTTTTGAGGTCCTTCATTGGCAAAGAATTTAGGGACATTGTCTTGGCCACTCCCCCCATTACTACCAAGGTGCTCCCACCCAGTCACATGACCACAAAGCCACTCCCACCCATTCACATGACCGTCAAGCCACTCCCGCCCCAGTCACATTACCACCAAGCCATGCCCTCAAAATAGGCCATGCTCACAAAATAGACAGTAAAAAAATTGAAACCCACCCTCTTTTGCACTTTATTTTTAACCCGTTCTCCGAACTGCATAAGCAATTAACTAATGGTTCGGGCAAACCGGTAAGAACCGATTGTATCCCATCTGTGGTGTACTGAAGAACAAGGAAGAGAGAGTCATTTTCCAAAACAACAGCAGGCAAGATAGGAAACCATGGATGGAAACTAACCAAGGAGAGAAGCAACCTAGAACTACGGAGAAACTTCCTAACAGTTAGAACTGTTTACCAGTAGAAAGTCTTGCTTTCAGAAGTTGTGGATGCTCCATCAGTGGAGGCTTTTAAAAAGGGACTGGATAGACATTTGTCTGAAATGTGATAGGGCCGGGATGCAGAGCCTATGGCATGGATGCAGGGCCAGGATGCAGACCTATGGCATGCAGAGCCATTTGTCAGGGCACACAAGGCGTTGCCCTGCCAATTTTCACCCTCCCCAGGTTCCAAAGGCTTTATAGGAGCCTGAGGAGGGCAAAAACAGCCCCCTGCGCCTCCTGGAAGGCCCTCTGGAGGCTTCGGGAGCTTCCCTGAAGCCTCCAGAGTGCAAAAAACCAGCCCTTTGGGCAAACCGGAAGTTTGGGAACGGACATCCGGTTTGCTCGTAGGGCCGTTTTTAGTCCTCCAGAGCCTTCAGGGACCTTCAGGAGGCTTCCCTGAAGGCTCCGGAGGACAAAAAATGATGCTAAGAGCAAACCGGAAGTTACTTCCATTTTGCTCATAGGGTCCTATTTGGAGCTAGTTGTCATGGCACGCAAGGGGTTGCCCTGTCAGCAGACCAGCGCACATGCCAGCTGACTTCGGCCTTCTTTTGACTGCGTTTTTAGCCCTCTGGAGTAAAAATGGGATAGAATAAACAGAGGAATAGAATCAAGATCACGAGAAGTGTTAATGCCACTTTATAATGCCTTGGTAAGGCCACACTTGGAATACTGCATTCAATTTTGGTCACCACTATGTAGAAAAGATGTGGAGACTCTAGAAAGAGTGCAGAGAAGAGCAACAAAGATGATTAAGGGACTGAAGACTAAAACATATGAAGAACGATTGCAAGAACTGGGTATGTCTAGTTTAATGAAAAGAAGGACTAGGGGAGACATTATAGCAGTGTTCCAATATCTCAGGGGTTGCCACAAAGAAGAGGGAGTCAAACTATTCTCCAAAGCACCTGAGGGTAGAACAAGAAGCAATGGGTGGAAACTAGTGAAGGAGAGAAGCAACTTAGAACTTAGGAGAAATTTCCTGACAGTTAGAACAATTAGTCAGTGGAACAGCTTGCCTCCAGAAGTTGTGAATATCCCAAAACTGGAAGTCTTTAAGAAGATGTTGGCTAGCCATTTGTCTGAAACGGTATAGGGCAGTGATGGCGAACCTTTTTCACCTCAGATGCCTAAAGCACACACACTAGTGCTATTGTGCACGCTCATGTGCCCACCCCCATAATTTAATGCCTCCAATGCCGTGCCTCCCAAAAAGTTATGTGTGACACCCCCTGCTGTCCAGCGCATGTACACACGGCTTTTTTGGGCCCTGGGGAGGGCAAAAATAGCCTCCCCCAAAGGCCGGAAACAGCCCGTTTTCTGACTTCTGGAGGGCCCAGTTGTTGCAGGAAATAACGAGGCTTGGACTTCTCAGAATCAGGAAAAGTTTATTCTGGCTGCCAGATTCAGAAAGCTAGTCAAAGGTCAGCATGTAACCCTGAACAGTGTTCTGATAGCAAACACGCATTCTTATACTTTGACAAAGACAACATCACCCGGAAATACAACTCATCTCTGATTGATTAAGCTCCTTATTGCTAGGCAGAGAAGCATGCAGGAGACACTAGTTTCATACCGACTTATGTGGTTAAGCCCTATGTCTGACTTGCAAGCGACTTCCAACTAACTCGACCTACTTACAAGCAGGTGTTTGTGGTTTGACACTTGAATTTCCTGAGTTCTAGCTTCCTGTCTCAAAGATGCTTTTTGGACCTTACAAAGCGTAAAGATAAAAATGACTAAAGATCATCTAGTCTGACCCCGACTCATCTCACTCTTATGTCTAAAACTCGCTTTATGCCCTGCCTCACAGTAGGTCCATTTTTCACCCTCCAGAAGCCTTCTGGGAGCCTGGGGAGGGTGAAAAAGGCCCAACACACAAACCGTAAGTTCAGGAATGGACTTCCAGGTTGCCCGTTGGGCCATTTTTCTCCCTCTGGAGGCTTCAGGAGGACAAAAAATGGCTGAAAACCAAGGCCGAAAATCAGCTGGCCAGCATGCTCATGTGCACTGGAGCTGACAGGGCAACGCCTAGCGTGCCCTCATAAATGGCTTCGCCTGCCACCCGTGGAACCCGTGCCATAGGTTCACCATCGTGGGTATAGAGCTTCCTGCCCAGCGGGGGGTTGGACTAGAAGACTTCCAAGGTCTCTTCCAACTCTGCTATTGTATGTATTGTATATATGAGTGGTGCCAAAAATAATGAAATATACTTTTTTTCAGTCATTAACTACCATGTGTGCAAATGAAAGATTTTTGTTACCCATTTTACTTCTCTTCAGCTAAACTGTAGAGATTTTTTATTGTAATATTAGTTTTAGGTATCCTCTTTTATACATCTCTATAATCATATATCAGTGTTGTTGTTGTTTTATTTAATGTTTTTGGTTCTTTCCTTTTGTTTAATGTTGTATTGTGGGTTTTATTTGTAACTTTACTGAACTACAACAACATAGTTGAAGAAAACCTATGTAAATTTCACTCCTTAACAGATTAGAATACTAAATACTGAAGGAAAAGGTAAACATTAGAGGTCAATGGAGAATTATAAATGTATTATAACCTTATTTAAACATAATAGTGGACACTCCCTGTGGCACCTGATAAGCTTTGTATGCTACCAGATTTTAGTTTTTAAGTACTCAGTTAAAATGCTCTAAATTCTTTTAATTAATTTTTAAGATATGTAGGTTAACGGGCTGCAAAGCAAATCCCCACAGCTTGCCATAATCTTCTTGTTTCTTGAAAAGTAAACAGGAGGGCCCTCTTTTATTTAGCATTGTTGACTTGAATCTCGATATGTTGACCCAAAGTCATTTCTTTCTCTAGAGTTGAAAACTCAAGATTAGCTGTTTTAACCCTTATGTTAGTTCCGACAATAATTCAGATACATTTTCTTAAAGATAATTTTATGAAAATTATTCCTAGGAAAGAACCTCCTATAAGTTACTGTTGATAGTCATTCAAATAATATGCTTCAGAAAATCAGTGGCAAAAGCTGTAAAAATTAGCAACAGTAAAATGTTGAATAGTAAAGTGACACAAGATTATATGGAGAAAGAATAGATTGTTATGTAGGGCAATTTCTTTTAGAATAAAGTCATAATTGTATTTCAAAGAGCTAAGCTAACATAATATAGTCATTATAATTTGTCTATTGGAGATATTTCTCCATGATCTATCCACACCATATTAACTGGAATTATCTATTTTAGTAAGTACATGTTGCAGTCTTCCAATATTGCAATCTCAGAAACCAATGTTATGACCTAGGTGGTCAAGGCCTCAAGAAGTGATCAACAAACGGACCTCCAATATCTAGTAAAACTCCACCCCACACTATCCTGAAGCTACTCACCCTCAATCCCTCAAACTACAGCACACATAGTACCAGGAAAAGGCCACAAGGCAAAGTCCAGGCATATGACAAATGGCAATTCTCAGGGCAAAGGCAGTTCTCAAAGTCCACAGGACAAGGACAATACAAACAGCAGTCCTCAAGGCAAAGACAAAAAGCAGACCTCAAAGCAAGGCAAGAAGGCATGAGTCAAAGCTGAGGGAGTGTAATCCAAAATAACTGTTTCTAGCATAGACTAACTTCCCACGGCTTCTCCTTAAGTTACTTCACTCCAGGTACTCCTTGGGAGGAGGGATTGGGTGATCTTCTCCCAAGTAATCTTGCTGCTCTTCTCTGAGCTTGCCTCCACTCTGCTCTCCATGTCCTTGGATCAAGTGGAGGAGGCAGCTAGAGAGATTTGCTGCCTATCAAGCACCACTGCCTCTCAGCCTGATCCTCTCCCTGTGTCTGAAGGCAGGCAGCTCTCTGTCTGGTTGACCACCTGCCCAAATGTCTGAGGGGCCTGGGACAGCGTCTTCAGCCCTGGCCTCTCCAAACATGCCAAGGGAGATGTGTCATTCCAACTTCTTCGAACTGGGCTCCAATGAGGCCATGACAACCAAGTATTCCAGCCAAAGAGAACTTAATGAGGATAACCTTGTTTAACATTTCAGAATTTTAACATTTTGAGGCCAGGTGGATCTTGATGGTTTTATACAGTATGCTAATTTGCAATAGGAGGATGGTGATGATCACCTTTGTGATCAGATGCAGGTTAGCCATTTCTCTTATATCTTTAAAAATAATTTTCCTTATAAAAAGATGTGTTCATTACTTTCTTATGCCATGCTCCTACTTTTGGGGAACACCAATATTAAATTGGTGTTAAAATAGCGAGGGGGAAAAAGTATTTGAGAACGGTGCAGAATCAGCCCAGAACTACAAAGGAGGATCTTGTCAATGATCTCAAGGCAGCTGGGACCATAGTCACCAAGAAAACATACTACGCTGTGAAGGACTAAAATCCTGCAGTACCTGTACGTTTCCCCTACTCAAGAAAGCACATGTACAGGCCTGTCTGAAGTTTGCCAATGAACATCTGAATGATTCAGAGGAGACCTGGGTGAAAGTGTTGTGGTCAGATGAGAACAAAATCAAGCTTTTTGGCATCAACTCAATTTGCCGTGTTTGGAGGAGGAGGAATGCTGCCTATGACGCCAAAAACACCTTCCCCACCGTCAAACATGGAGGTGGAAACATTATGTTTTGGGGGTGTTTTTCTGCTAAGGGGACAGGGCAGGTTCACTGCATCAAAGGGACAATCAACGGGACCAGGTACTGTCATATCTGGGGTGAAAACCTCCTTCCCTTAGCCAGGGCTTTGAAAATGGGTCCTGGATGGGTATTCCAGCATGACAGTGACCCACAACACACGGCCAAGGCAACAAAGGAGTGGCTCAAGAAGAAGCACGTTAAGGTCCTGGAGTGGCCTAGCCAGTCTCTAGACCTTAAGCCCATAGAAAAAGTGGAGGGAGCTGAATTTCGATCTGTCAAACATCGAAACCTTAATGACCTGGAGAGGATCTGCAAAGGGGAGTAGGACAAAATTCCTCCTGGTGGCCAACTACAAGAAACTTCTGACCTCTGTGATTGCCAACAAGAGTTTTGTCCCCAAGTACTAAGTCAGCGGTTCTCAACCTGTGGGTCACGACCCCTTTGTGGATCAAACAACCCTTTCATAGGGGTTGCCTAAGACCATCGAAAAACACATATTTTTGATGGTCTTAGGAACCGAGACACCAATTTTATGGTTGGGGGTCACCACAAAATGAATAACTGTATTAAAGGGTCGCAGCATTGGGAAGGTTGAGAACCACTGTACTAAGTCATGTTTTGCAAAGGGGTCAAATACATTTTTGAAATGCATTTTTCTGATTTTTTGTTGTTATTCTGTTGCCCGCTGTTAAAATAAACCTACCATTAAAATTACAGACTGATCATTTCTTTGCAATGGGCAAAAATACAAAATCAGCGGGGGATCAAATACTTTTTTCTCTCACTTCCCATCCCATGCAGCCTGATCCAAGAATCCCAGAGTGTAGAATAAATAGCAGATTACCCTGGTTAAAATCTTATTTGATCTTCAGTGCAAAATAAGTAAAGTGGTATATTAATAACTATTAATTACATGTTCAGCCAAGGAGTATAGAATACCGTAGTATACAGATGTTTGCCAACCTACATTTTTATCCTTAGGTAAGTGTTATCTGAGAGAACATAGCTGGCCTGTGCAGCGAGCGTAATGGTGAGTATCAATGGACAGTCCAAGTTCTTCTGTTTCTTTAGTCAGATAATTGGATATAAAAGCTATCTGTAGAGCTCCTGCATAATGTAACTTGGCATTGTACCTAAACGGCATACACGGCTGTCTTCATGAGGAGCAAGTTCCTATTGGTTGTAAGAAAGACTGCATGTAATTCAGAGTGTTCTTTGTCTTCAGGAAGGGATTAATGTAACTTTACCCAAATAAGTACATAAGGGAAGTATGCACACTTAATTCAAAAATCCAAATTTCCATGCAATTCGAGGGAAGCAGTTCTTTGAACTGATAGAAGTTCCAATTCCTCTTTTAAAAATTGTTTTAGCTGATTGATTTGAATTTAAAAATACAGAGAGAAGGCAAAGGGGAGAAAGCAACTACAGTGAGTTGTGTTATATTTGTGTGTGTGTTTGTGTGTTGCTCTCGAGTTCAGTAATACCAGAGCAGCTGGTTCCACCTGCTGGCTGGAAGACTAAGGGTCAGCGAAGGTGTGGTGAGCTGAGGCGTGTGAGGAACCGGCAACTCCCGCATGCTGATAAGCAGACCCGTTGGTCCGAGTGGCTGGAGAGGGGGCGCTGCTAATGGCTGCCCCTCAACTGTGACTAAGCCTTTTTGGAAGGGGAGTCTATATTGCAGCAAGCGGCAGAGTGCATTGGATTTACTGACTCTGACCTTGCCAACTCAACATGGCTTAAAACACGTGAAGAGTAGCTGAAAAAAGGAAGGCTAACTTTTCTCTACGGAATTGATTGGAAACGAAGAAGTTAGGTCGGATGATAACTGTAAGAAATGTGAGACTGGCTGTTTCTCCTATTTGCCTCCTGTCATCCTCCTCGGCAGGAGAATCGTCCCTCCGGTGATTGACTATTTAACCCTCTATTGACTTATTCCAGCTTCTTGGATTGCTCTTTTTCTCCTTTCGCCTCATACTTCTCCAGTTAGGTGTATCAGGGATTTTGAATTAGTAACACGGTGCCTTCAATTATAGCAATACTTTAGGTTAATAGAATGAATTGAGTTATATAACATGTGATTATTGTTTATTAATTGATTAACATCAGCAAAACCAGGGATTACTATTTATTTACTGATTTAGTATTTGATAATTAATCAAATACCCCCCCCTCATTGATAAAAGAATTAACTAACAATTAATGAAGATTGAATAGTTAACAATAATAATCCAATCTAATAATGATTTAGGGCAAGTAGAAAAAAAGACTAAAACCCGAAGGATTTGACACTAGTAGAGGACAAGAAATTGATTCGCCACAAGATTAACTTAGTGGCTCAAGAAGAGATTGCTGAAAAGATTAAGTGGGTAAAGCAAGGATTCTTCGAAAATGCTAATAAACCAGGAAGATGGCTAACTTATAGAATTAAGTTAAAAGAAAGGAGAAAAATAGGTGGATTGAAAGATAGCAATGGAGGGTGGGTAATTGACAGGGAAGGTAAGAGGAAGATCTTACAGGATTTTTTCTCGGAACTATATAAGAGAGAAGATGGGGGGGAGCAAGAAATCGAACAGTACATAGGAATGTTGGGCCTCCCCAAATTATCAGAGGAGGTAAGGCAAATTTTCAATAAAGAAATCACAGAAAGTGAAGTTTGGATAGCAATCGAAAAGCAGAAAACCGGGAAAACCCCTGGCACAGATGGGCTACCCACGGAATTTTATAAAAAAACCTTAGACATGGTAACAAAATATATGACAGAGGTCTTTAATGGAGTCTTCCTTGACGGCCGGATTCCACCTTCCTGGACAGAGGCTTATATTTCCTTGATTCCTAAGGAAGGAACAGACTTATCACTGATTAGAAACTACAGATCTATATCCCTCCTGAATATTGATTATAAGATCTTAACCTCTATTTTGGCAGGGAGAATGAAAGGGTTCCTGGATCACTACATCCATAGTGATCAAAATGGGTTTCTCCCACACAGATAAATAAGAGATAATTTGAGGATGATTATCAATGCCCTGGAATATTATGAGGCCCACTCGGATAAAGAAGCGGCATTTATCTTTATCGATGCCCAAAAGGCGTTTGATACAGTCAACTGGAAATTTATGTTTGCCCTGTTGGAAAAGATGGAATTTGGGGATAATTTTATGCATCCAATAAGATCTATTTATAATACACAAACAGCTAGAATCCTAATTAATGGAAAGGAAATAGAACGGATTGAGATTAAAAAGGGAACAAGACAAGGATGTCCACTATCTCCAATCCTATTTATATTTACACTGGAGCCTCTTCTCCGGGAAATCAGGAGAAACCAGGAGATAAAGGGACTGAAAATTAGAGTGGAAGAGTATAAAATTCAGGCCTTCGTTGATGATTTAGCCTTTATCTTAGAAGACCCCTTAGAATCAGGAAATGAATTAATTCAGGTAATAGAGAAATATGGTAGAGTTGCGGGTTTCCTAATTAACAAGGATAAGACAAAGATAATAGTAAAAAATATGGCATTAAATCAACAAAATGAATTAGAGGAAAAATTGGGCCTTCAAATTGTAAAAAAGATAAAATATTTAGGTATTTGGCTAACTTCTAAATGTACTTCAATCAAGGTAGACAACCATCAAAAATTACTGACCCAAATGAAATTAGACCTAGAAAAGTGGGGAAATCTACAACTCTCCCTATTAGGTAAGATAGCAATAATTAAAACTTACGTTCTCCCAAAATGGATCTATTTATTCCAAACTGCCCCGGTGAGATTAGACAATAGCTTCTTCAAATTATTAGACAAGTATGTGAGGACATTTATTTTGCAGAAGAAGAAAGCTAGAATTAAGTTGAAAATGCTCCAAGAATTGCCAGCCAGAGGAGGATTTGGGTTGCCAAAATGGGAGTTTTACCACCAGGCAGCAAACTTGACTTGGGTAAGAGATTGGATACTACTGAGAAGGAAGCGGGTACTCATATTAGAAGGTCACAACCTAAGACAAGGGTGGCATCATTTTATGTGGAGAGAGAGGGGAGGAAATTGTAGGCACTTTAAGAACCACTATCTCAGGAAAACCCTATTGGAAACTTGGGAAAGAGTGAGGTTTAATTATTATTCAATGGTTCCGACCTGGGTTGTTCCACTGGAACCATTGAATAATAATTAAACACATTCAACATTATATAATAATAAAATACAACTGACTTACCAGGACCTCCGAGACCCTCTAGGGCAGTGGTCGGCAAACCGCGGCTCGCGAGCCACAAGCGGCTCTTTGGCCCCTCGAGTGCGGCTCTTCCACTACCCTCGCCAACGGCGGGACTCCTGGGCCGCAGCAACCCTCCCTACCGGTCGCCAGTTCCATCCCTCCCCCCGCAGAGTCTCTTCAGGCCAGCAGCGGCTATCCAAATGCCAAAGCGGCAGCCGTAGTCTCCCAAGCTAGCCACTCATCTACTTCCAGAGGCTGCAGAGGCTCCGTGAGTGGGGGGAGTGAACCGGCCTCCGGTGGGTGAGCCAGAGGGGTGGGCGGGTGGTTTGTTGGGCACTGCCGCAGCAAGTTTCCTTGGCCGGCCGGCCGCCCGCCGGCTGTGGTTGCTCGCTCGCTCACTCACCCACCGGACGCCAGGTTCCTTCGTCCGGTAGGTGGGTGAGCGAGGGAGCAAGCAAGCGCAGGTGGGCAAGGAAACTTGCTGCGGCAGCACCCAACAACCTGCCCACCCGGCGGCCGCGGTTGCTTGCTTGCTCACCCACCCACCAGACGAAGGAACCTGGCGCCCGGTGGGTGAGTGAATGAGCGAGCAACTGCAGCCGGCAGGCGGGTGGGCACGTAAGGAAAGTTGATGCGGCAGCGCCCAACAATCCGCTGGCCCGCCGGCCTGCTGCGCCGCCGCCCGCAGTTGCTCGCTCGCTTGCTCACCCACCGGACACCAGGTTCCTTCGTCTGGCGGGTGGGTGAGCAAGCGAGCGAGTAAGCGCAGCCAGCGGGTGGGTGGGCTGGCCGACCAGGCTACTTCTAGGAGCTGAAGAGGCTTGGCGGGGTGGGGGAGACAGACAGACAGAGAGAGGCACAGACACACAGAGAGGGAGGGTGGGAGGGAATCAGAGAGTGACAGACACACACACAGGGAGAGACAGGGAGAGACAGAGAGGGAGAGAAAGATAGACAGAGACACAGAATGAGTGATTGAGTGAATGCGAGACAGACAGATACACACACACACAGAGTGACAGAGATGGGCAGACAAAGGAGAGAGAGACAGAGATAGAGAGAGACAGAAAGAAAAAGAGAGAAAGAAAGAAAAAGAAAGTGGGAGAGAGACAGAGAAAGAAAGGAAGGAAGGAAGGAAGGAAGGAAGGAAGGAAGAAAGAAAGAAAGAAAGAAAGAAAGAAAGAAAGAAAGAAAGAAAGAAAGAAAGAAAGAAAGAAAGAAACTTATGACCACAATTGAGACCGAAAGTTTGGCTGCTAAGCAAGACCATTTTTAAGTGAATTTCACATTTTCCAAGTTGGCCATGCCCACCCGGTCACATGACCACTAAGCCATTCCCACAAAACAGGCCACACCTTCTGGCTCTCAAAAACAAATTAATTGTGGTATTGTTGATATTTGGCTCTTTTGACTAATGAGTTTGCCCACCACTGCTCTAGGGGAATTAAAAACACGGGAAGACATTTCCAAGGCAGGCATAGAGATAGATTAGTTGGCTTATGCTCAAATAAAATCCAAAACCAGAAGAGATAAAGAGAAGGGAGGAATATATAGAACAATCCAGGAACTGGATAAAAATTTTATCGTGATCAGAAGAGAAACTAATCTCTAGATGCTACCAGTTCTTGATACAAGGATGGATTGGTGAGGAGGTAATTAAGGACTCCATGATCGCCTGGGGAAAAAATCTCGGGTCCTCTCCTGACCTGGATAAGTGGAATGAAATTTGGATCAAAAATATGAAGCTCACACTGGCAACCTCCTATAAGTAAAATATTTACAAAATGGTTTATCGTTGGCACTTGCCACTGGCAAGGATTGCCAAAATGTACCCAGGAACGTGCCCAGAGTGTTGGAAGTGTGGGAATAGAAAAGGGACTTACTATCATCAATGGTGGACTTGTCCCCAAGCAGGCAAATATTGGTTAAAAATTAGGAAAGGGATCACAGAGATCACAGGTTACACAGTCAAGATGAAACCAGAGACTTTTTTAGTGGGAATGAAGCCCGATAAAATAAACAAAGGCATATGGTATCTGACCCTCCACATTATTACAGCAGCCAGAATACTCTTTGCATAGGACTGGAAAAACGAGTTGCTACCTTCAGAAACTGCTCTGGAAAATCACTCAATGCACAGAAGCAGATCACCTAACGAAAATACTCAGAAACCAGAAGGACTTGGATTATTACAACTGTTGTAACTTATGGTACAATTGGATGAAACATAGAAAAGGAAACCCAAAATAGTCCTAATTGTTCTCTGGTAGCTATCGGTTTAATGGATGTATACTTAGACTCGCTTGTTGCAATATATTGTCTGTGTATGTGTAATGGAAAAATTTGTTTTCTTTTTCTTTAAAAAATTTGTAAATAAAAATTTATTTTAAAAAAAGTCTTATGACTGTTTTTCAGTTACAACTTTTGCAGCAACCCCATGATCATGTGAACAAAATTCAGATGCCTGGCAACTGGTTCACACTTATGACATTGGACAGTCCTGGGGTCATGTGGTCACCTTTTGCAACTTTCTGACAAGCAAAGATAATGGGGAAGCCGGATTCACTTAACAACCTCCAAGTTACTTATCAACTGCAGTGATTCACTTAACAACAGTGGCAAGAAATGTTGCTAAATGGAGAAAAAATCACTTAACAAATGTCTCACTTAACAACAGAAATTTTAGACTTAATTGTGGTCATAAGTGGAGGACTACATATATTGTGCTTTTATTTTATTAGATGTACTTTCTTTTTTTTTATAGCATCCCATAGAGCCATGATGGCGAACCTATGGCATGTGTGAGCAAACTGGAAGTCACTTCTGGGTTGGTGATAGCAGTAGTGGGTTTCTACAGGCTCGCACCTACTCACGAGAGCCGGTTGGTGAAATTTAGAGAACCGGTGAGAGGGGGTTCCACTGGTGTACCTGGAAGTAAATCTGGCCCGCCGCTGCCAGTGACCCAACGGGAAGGGACGGAAAGGAAGAAAGGAAAGGAAAGGAAAGGAAAGAAAAAAAGAGAGAGAGAGAAAGAGAGAGAGAGAAAGAAAGAAAGAGAAAGAAAGAAAGAAAGAAAGAAAGAAAGAAAGAAAGAAAGAAAGAAAGAAAGAAAGAAAGAAAGAATTTATTATCACAATTGAGTCCAAAATTTTGGTTGCTAAGCAAGAGCGTTGTTAAATGAGTTTCACCACATTTTAAAAGGTGGCCACTCCCACCCTGTCACATGACTGCCAAGCCACGCCCACAAAATAGGCCACACCTACAGAGTAGGTTCTAAAAAATTTGAAACCCACCACTGGGTGATAGGGCCATTTTTTGCCCTCCGGAGCCTTCAGGAGGGCGAAAAAGGGCCCTAAGGCCAAATTGGAAGTCACAGTCCCCGAATTTCTGGGTTACCCGTAGGGCCGTTTTTCACCCTCCATAGCCTTCTGGGAAGCTCCTGAAGTCTCCAAAGGGCCTCCATGGGTGCAGGCTTTTGCCCTCCCCAGGCTCCTAAAAAACCCCTGGAGCCTGGGGAGGGTGAAAAAAGCATGCCAAAACCAGCGGGGAGCGCTGGTTGCACACACATGCGTGTGGGTTGGTGGTGGTCGCATGTGCATGCGTGCTGGGGTCGCATGGATAGCATTTTAGATATGAGTGTGCATGCGCACAACCCCCTGCACTCCCCCTGCTTTTGGCACGCGATCCAAAAAAGGTTAGCCATCACTGCCATAGAGTATGTTGAGCAGAGACATCCAGTCATCCAAAGAGGCTCTAAGGCTAAAAGTAAATCAGATATCAGGCCCTCCTGCTTCTAGCCCCAAACTTGTACATTAGAGTAGTATTTCTTAACCTCAACAATCTTAAGATTCATCGACTAGGTAGGGAATTCTGGGAGTTGAAGTCCATACATCATAAAGTTGTTGGGTTGAGAAACTCTACCAAAACACACCTTTTTACTTAAATCCAATTCCATCCATGAATAAAACCCACAGATCCATTCGCTGATTGAAAATAGAAATGGAAATTAAAGTGCGAATCATATATACAATGCAATTTTATCTATTTTTCTCTATTTATTTTATCCTATTTAATTTTATAATCCTATTGCCTAATGATGCTAGCACATTTTTTTCTTTGAAAGGTTGAAACAAATTGTCATAACAATTAGCATAGTTGAGTGAACTGCTTAGAATAAACGCAGAGCATTCTGGTTACATTTTAATTTGCTACCTCAGGGTGATTCCTCAATTAGATATAAATAAAATATGTAGTTAATTAAATGGCTACATTTCTGTGCCATTCTTTGCAATCGGGGACTTACAAAGTGTAAAATGTAAAGATAAATATTTGAAAAGCATTGTCTTCTTTTGTGTACATGTATTGTTCCATGCCTAGAAAAGGACAAAAAAATTGCTGCTTCTTTTGCAGATGGCAAACACGCTTGGGTGCTTACCGACCTTACCCCAAAATCTATTTTTAGTTACTGTCCTTTCATTTTGTATGTTTCTAATTGATCAGTGAATATTGAAAGCAACTCCCTTAAGAGCTGAAACACTGAAAATGGCCTTGAAGTCATGTGGCAAACAGGAGCAAGGATATTACATAGCATTCTAAGGGGGATCATACAATTGTATTGCTGGACCTCAAAAATAATGTACATAGTACAATCCTTCGCTGAGGCTGGAAATGCACCACTATAAAAGTATTTTTTCCAGCAGCTTCCGCCGTATTACCTTTCATTAAAATCTTTTAACAACTTCCATGCACTGTTTGAAAAAAAAGGCTGGTTCTCTGGTAACATTGGTTTTGATTCTCTCTTCTGGATGAACTTATCATACAGTAATTCCTTTGTTGATAATAGGTGTAGGTCAAGAAATCTTTTAAGTACCCTTCTCCAGATCTAACAAATTCTAAGAGAGATTCTTATCACTTCTGGGTCCTTATCTCAACACATTCTAAATTCTCAGTATGTGTTCAACTTACGAGTAAAATCAAGGGAATGGTGAAAGTAAATGGGGATCTACCATATCCCAGTAATGGGGATCTAGTCTTCCAGAAGTTGTGGAACAATAAATTGTAGCAACCATTGTCAGGCATGAAGAATTGGGATCACATTAAGTTCCAGTTAAGCTGATTTGTTTTTCATGCCTATACACAAGACTAGTCAACTAATGAACAGAACTGAATTGACGCTAGATAAGAACTAATGGAATCTGGTGTGTGTGTGTGTGTGTGTGTACACATTTCCATCATTTGTGGGCACATAACAACTCCAGGCTGATTCCTGTGTTGACTTCACCCAGACTCTGCTTTTTCTACAACCATTGACAGAATTCCTAATAATGAAGGATGCTGGAAAATGTACTTGAGTAAATCTATAGGGTCACAGATTGCCCTTCCTTGTGTACTGTATATAGTTACATAAAATATTTTTATATGCTATATGCTATATAGAATACATTCTAGATTTTAATATAGAAATATTGTGTGTGTGTCTGTTATTTGAAAGCTATTTTAAGTTGCTACCATAGCATGACCACATCTATCTTAGTATACGTAGGATTTCTGAGCTCACGTCTTGTGGATAGAATCAGAAGAGGGATTCTGCCCCCTAGTGCTCCCAGACACTTCAGAAAGAGAAGGCTTCTATGAGAACATAGGTGGGAGATTCATTTCTCCATTCCCCCCTCAAAGAAAGTTATTTCCACCTATTATAGTACTGTTGTTTTTCCCTTATGTATGGTGAGGTTTGATTATCCTTAATGGCAAATTCATTGATCACTTTAACCATTTTTTTCTTACTTACTTTTTCTGTAGTTTGGGGAGCGGCTTTGTCTGTCCAATTGCAGTTTTCCTTTGCAGAATATGGCAGGATGGTGTGGTGGTAGGATTTAGTGAGCCTTCACTAGGCAACACATCCATTTTTCCTAGTTTTTCTGGTCAGGAAAGGGAAGGAGTCCAATTTTTGCCTTGGCTTGAAAGCTGAGTAGAAATTATGACTCTTGTTGCACTAGCTACAATGGGAGCAAATGATGCGAAAAATGTACAAGATCCGCTTTTCTCTTCCATCTTTTCTCTCTCTCTACTAACCTGATATACAGCATACAACTCAGGGTAGATGTCACTTGGGGAAAGGAATTAAAAGCAGAAGCAGGGAAATTTCCAATTGCTAATAGATTTCCATCAAATCAATATAAGATGTCTTGCTAATACCAAGTGAAAAACAACCTGAAGCATATGCTGAAGGTTTGGGGTTTTTTTTTGGAGAGAAGGTATATTTCAAACTTAGAATGATCTTTTCAGAATTAACCTTGGAGCAATTCATGAAACAATAAACAATTTGGATTCTTTTTTTTAGAAAGTTCCAAGTAAAGTTCTGTATTAAAATATTAAGTGAGGTTCTAGCCTTTGATCTGATTTAGAAATAGGTTGTGCAGATTCTCAAAAGCCTACAATATTACAGTATCCAGTTTGGCAGTGTAGGAAGTTAGCACCCACACCCATCCCTCTCCAAGAAAAAAGAAATATCCTGGGAAATATTGAAAAGGCAGAATATTATATTTCCCTGGATGTGAAAAGGGAAAAATATGTTTTTAAAGACAAAGTAGCTCCCTGCAGCTTCCTGCCCCCCTCCTTTGTCAATGAGCCATTAAAGCCTGGACTAGTCCACTCTACATAATAAAAATTGGTTGAGCATCAGCTCCAGGGTGATGGGATTAAGGCATGATAGTATTAGTCCTTTACACATCTCACCGCCCCTTGGGAGTCTGACAACCAATCAGAATACAAGCTCAAGATCAAAGGTCAGAGAGGGCATAAAACCAGGAACTTTCAACATCTCGCTCTCTTTTTCTTCTTCAACCAACACCTGGAATCATGTGATCCCCTTTTATGTTCAGGAGCTCAACCCACGTGATCCTGTTCACCATTACTTACTTACTTACTTACTTTATTAGATTTCTATCCCGCCCTATCTCCCAAAATGGGACTCAGGGCGGCGCACAGGAATTTAAAAATCTAAAAATGCAAACAATACAAAATTCTACAAACCATCTTTCCAAACAGCCTCCATGTTTCCAGTGTCTTTAGCCCCACTTGGAACTGAACCCAGAAGAACATTTCTCCCAATAGCAGGATACTTTTTTAAAAATCCAGTACAGGTTTTGTGTGTATTTTAAAAAGAAAAATCTAAAAATATTCTCAGGAATGAAATGATTATATATTTTTTAATTGGTGTAGATTTAGCAATTGCATAGATTTTCTCTATTATTATTTCTCTCCAATCTGGCCCTTCAAGTCTTTAGGCAAAAATTAATTTGAAAAGGTAGAAAAGCATAGTGAGATATTTCCAGTTTTCTTTCCGTTTTAAAAAGATTGTGCACTTATACCCTTTCTTTCAGGGTTTAGATTCAGCAGAACTTAAGAACAATTACAAAAAATTAAAAAAAAACCCAAAGCATAAACCAATAATCTACAATAAAATAATAAAATGGCAACCCAAATAGAAATGACATCATCAATTGGGGCTCCAGCCTATTGGGATCTAGAGACTTTGGGCAACCACCAGTCTTGACAGCCTTTATAAAGGCCAGCAGGATTGGAGCTGATTGTGTGGCAGGTTAAAGATATCCCACCAAAGCTTCAAAATCCAAGGCATTTTCTTAAGCGTGCCTTTCCCTCCTATATCCACCCCCACCGCCCCACGTGAACCTTCCTCCTGCATCTTGTATCTCAAAGGAAGACTCTGCAAAGGGGCAATAGAAGCTCTGGTGATCAATACAATACAATACAATACAATAGCAGAGTTGGAAGGGACCTTGTAGGTCTTCTAGTCCAACCCCCTGCATGGGCAGGAATCTTATACCATTTCAGACAAATGGCTGTCTAACATCTTTTTAAAGACTTCCAGGGTTGGGGCATTCACAACTGCTGGAGGCAAGCTGTTCCAGAGGTTAATTGTTCTTACTGTTAGGAAATTTCTCCTTAGTTCTAAGTTGCTTCTCTCCTTGGTTAGTTTCCACCCATTGCTCCTTGTCCTGCCCCCAGGTGTCTTGGAGAAAAGTTTGACTCCCTCTTCTTTGTGGCACCCTCTGAGATATCGGAACACTGCTATCATGTCTCCCCTGGTCCTTCTCTTCATCAAACTAGACATACCCAGTTCCTGCAGCCGTTCTTCATATGTCTTAGTCTCCAGTCCTCTAATCATCTTGGTTGCTCTTCTTTGCACTCTTTCCAGAGTGTCCACGTCTTTTCTACATCATGGCGACCAAAACTGTATGCAGTATTCCAAGTGTGGCCTTACCAAGGCACACAATGTTCAATGTTCCCTCTAATTTTTTTCCAGTGTGTGCAGAAAAGTATAGCGTTTGAGCGGCACATTTTCATGCCTGAGCACCTGAATTCTTTTTTAGCCATAATTGCCATCAGAGCAGATGTTGGGGAGGGGAGCAAGGAGGAAAAGGGTCCCTTCCCTCTCCCTCAGGCCCCCAGGAAGGAAGGGAGGGAAGGGACGGGGAGGGAAAGGAAATGGGAAAGAAGAAAGGAAAGGAAAAGAGAAAGGAAAGGAAAAAGGGAAGGAAAAGAGAAAGGAAAGGAAAAAGGGAAGGAAAAGAGAAAGGAAAGGAGAAAGGAAAGGAAAGGAAAAGAGAAAGGAAAGAGTGGAATGGATTGATACTGCTCAAAAACCAAGTCTCAAGATCCCGTGGACCCCTTTGACTGAGGCAGCTTCCCTCATGTTACCCATGTTCAGATCTGACAATACTATTAATAAAAATGCAAAAGTGCTCAAAGTCAGAAGGAATATTTAACATGTCTAACATTTGAAAAAATGCAGAATTCCAGAAGTTAGATGCGTTTTAGCACATTTGTAACAAGTAAATAAGGGATCCTAATTCATTGTTCAACTATGTATTCTTTACAAGGAATGGTGACAGGAGGAGGTACTTACCTTTTACTGTTGAACTTTGCCTTGTTCAGAGTATTGTAAATATAAGGCAAGCACGAACATGATTCAAATCTATTAAGCGAATGCTTAAAAAGTAAATTTAAGAAGAGATTTGTTGAAGAACTAAACTCAGGGGTTACAATATTAGTTTAAAAAGGCATCTAATTGAAATCGTTTTGAAGTACTTACTTTTATTAAAATAATTACATTATAAATGAGGGGAGTGACCCAAATTTCTCTTGGCTTCTCTTTTCTCCACGACACATAACCTGTATTAACATCGAAAGTCATTTGAATGCTGCTACTAATGGAAAAATGACTTTTTATATAGTTTACTACCACTTTTAGCTCATTGTTAGAGGACATTGTGATTAAAGGACACTGGAGCTAGAGAAACTAGATCCCAGTTAAAAGAAAAAGTCCACAATACATGAATCTTATTTGCTACTTCCAAAGCTTGGAAGCAATTCTCATAAAGAGAGAGAAAACAAACCAAGGGTAAGAGACTAATTAGAGAACACCAGATATTGTGAAATGCAGCCACGTCAGCCCCTATGTAAGTATCAAGAGCTAATCATCATTTCAGTTTTGTCGGTTTCAAATTTGCATTCATTCTTGGGTTGAATGTAACTACAGCAGCCTCCAGTCTGGGAACAGCGTTTGACTTGCAAACTTCCGTCCATGGTTGGAGAAACGCAGGCTACAACCAGCAAATCGCGTTTCCCCAAGAACCAACACAGCCCCAGAAGACCAATGGGAATTCTCCCTTCTGCAGCGTCATCGGTCTCCGGGCAGAGTCTTCCTTGATTTCACCAATCACCAGATGGAGGAGAGAGTTCGGTGCAGAGAGAGAAGAGAGGGAGGGGGGATAAAAACACTGCGCTGCAGGTTGAAACTTCTGTGTGGTGGTTTCTTGTTACATCCGCGTCTGCGCGCAGCTTAGAGGGAACAGTGTCAGTGGTGATAATCTTGCATCTGGGCAGGAAAAAAGCAGTCTCTGATGTTCCTGAGATGCTTGGAGCTGGGAATAGGGTTGTTGCATGGTGGACAAAGGGCGGGAGAGACACTCATAGTGGGTCACCACTGCTAAGCAGACAGGATATTCACTAGATTGTTCTTGATCCTGATTCCCCCAAGAAAGCAACTATTCTTCTTCCTCATCTCCTGTCAGCTGCAAGAGGTACTTTGCTTTGCTATCAAGACAGCTTACAAGAGAAGAAGGTCTCACATAGAGGGGTAGCACTGCGAACTACAATACCCCCACCTCATCCTGAAGCAGGTGGGCAGGATTACTGCTCCTTCCTCCTTCAGCCTTGGACAGGCAATGGACCATTTCTCTTTTCAACTAACTGTGAGAACGATTACAGATGCGGTGAGTATAGCTAGCAATAATTTCATGTAACAGGAGAAGCCAGAATAGTAGGAAATTTCTTCCTGTTGATTTCAGATCATTTTCCTGGGCCATGCTGCCCCTTCTTGCATTCCCTGAACTCCTCTTCTGCCTGTTTCCCACAGCCTCATACAGGCAGAAAAGTAGAGTGCAAAGCTTAGTAATCTATATGCTTTCTGCAATAGCCCAACATATAGGCTTTGCAATGAAGTAACATTTTACACAATTTAGTAACAAACTCAAACTCTGTGACCAAGTAATCTCTTAATAAACACGAGAGACATCATCAACTTCCCCTTTTTGGAGGGGGGGGTCTTTTGCAAGATAGGCTTTCTGAAGATAAGATAAAATAAGATAAACTTGCTGATGATGTTTTTATTTGCATTGGGATACATACAATCTATACATGACTTATATTTTTCAAAAAATATTTTGACATAAATTTATTTCCACAAAAATCTTACATAAATGTAGGTAGATGATATTTAATTATCCATAAAAGACTTATAGAACTTTTCTGCTCCATCTGAAAATAGAATGGATTTGTCAGGTTAGGTAAAAGTAAAAATTATGTAAACTGTTGGAAGAAAGTTCTGGGTTCAAATCCATACCGCATCATTTTAAGGAACACATGGCAAATTGCATAGACCAGAGGAAGTATAATTGACAGTGTAATACACAGTACAGTAATCAAAAGGTATGCTGAAAGTGATATTTATAGTAATAATGGGCTTTGATTGTAAGGTGTATAGTTGAATTAATTGAGATGGTTTTGCCTGTGGAATGGATGGGGTGGGTGTGACCAAGGTGGCGCATAGCTATTTTTGTCCAACAGGTTCACTGTGGCTGTCTTGTCTGTCTCTGTCAGTAAAACTAAATGATAGCTTTAACTATCATTAAAACAACAGGCCCCCAGGATGTATTGTTAAATCCACAACTTCACCAGGAGCAAAAACCTGACTTTAGGATGAGGTAGTAGACATTGCCCCAACAATACGATAGTAAGTGATAGTAAGGAGCTTCCTGGCCTTTGCCCTCATTCTCACCCACCCCTAGCTCTTTCAAAGATGAAAAGACCGTTGCTAGCTTTGACACTGTGACATCTCCTTGTGGGAGTTGAATCATGCAATTGCCAGGAAAATATGCTAATGAAGAGAGACAGTGGAGCCTGTATTTCACTTCCCAAGATTTCAAAAAGGAGAAGTTGCAGTATCTCCTTTAGCAGTTAAATTCTGTGCAGAGAAGGTGAGAAAAGTGAGGTTGGCCTTTCCAAGCCAGACCACTAAAATAAGATTTTGCTTTTTAGGAGAGAAGTGGGGGATATTTAGAGCTCCACTCAGTGGGCCCAAATTTCAGAGTTTGAAAGGTGGCGCATAGCTACCTCATATAGTGAAACTGATATATTTTGGGAAAAACTGATGTGCTGCTCACTCCTCCATAAAAGTTATGTAGGCATAACAGCTTTTTTTATACAGTGCCAATTTTTTTCAAGGTTGTGGCCAGAAAACAGACAATATACGAATATAAAACAGCAGAGTTCTGTGTTCACTTATTGTTCCCTAAGATACGAATCTTAAGAGTATGTTAAATACTTCTTAAATATTCTACAATCATACATATGCTTAAAATTGTGAAATGAATTTAGATTTCTATCAAGCTGTTACAGACCTGATTAGATTCATAAGAACCATCACAACTATTTCTGGGATCCTTAAAACATATATTAATGTTTCTTTTAGAGTAGAATTGCTGAACTTATAAGTTATATAAGAAGTTGCTGCATTAATGTTCTTCATTTGCCTTTGTAGCTTTAAAACTGGGGCCTGAAGCTTTCAAATTTGATGACGGTTTAGAGGCAGTAGCAGTGCGGCAAAATGAAAAATACTACATATTAAGACCGGAGGTGTTTGAGACGTACTGGTATATGTGGAGATTCACACATGATCCTAAGTACAGACAGTGGGGCTGGGAGGCAGCACAGGTAATTATTAACTAGCCTTCTAAAAAAACCTTACAGAGTTAACCTGCCAACCTTCATATTGTGCATAGTAAGAAATTGAAACGGTGATGCTCATTTCCACCCCCCTAGATGGTTCCTTCTTTGGATGGCTGTTTTAAATTTCAGTTAATCTTCAGTCTAATAATTTTGGAAGAGAAATGCTTTAAGACATTTTGAAAAATACAAAATAATCAGGGAAGGAAGCACAATATCTGGATTTCCCCCCAATTACAACCTTTTTTATAATAGCTCTGCTCTGGGCCCATTCCAGGCAATTATTTATCTTCCATGGGCATGCATTGGGGGATTTTGTTTTTCTTGGATTATTTTTCTCATAGCTGGATTTGACTATTTTCAGATGTTTATTATCTTCATGCTTCTCCCTACATACCAAATTTAATTTCACTTCTGTTCTGTTTTCAGAGAGTTATTCTGTTGCTGGAGAAATAATCAAAATTATTTTATTTAATTCATTTCTAGTGTTATTAGTTGTCTCATGTAAAGATTCAAACATACAAATCCGAAATACAAAAATAGCCCTATACAAAATTTGAAACTTGTGTTCAGGATGCTATTGCTTTACAGACACAGGTAGCTTATGAATTTTTGTTGCTTAAGTGATACAATAGTAAAACAAATCATCACATGACAGAACCCAATTTTATGACCATTTTACCACCAACATTAAGTGAATGAACATTAAGCATGGTTGTTGAGTATATCACAAGATTGTTAAGCAAATCTGTCTCCTCCTTTTAGCTGCGAAGATTACAAATTGTGATCACATGATTACAAGATATTTCAACCACTGTAAATTATACTCTATTACTCTCCTTTCATTTCTAAGTATATCATATCTATATTATTTGAATCTGTGTCAACTACATCCAATTTTGAATTGCTGGCTAATAAAGCATTCATTCTGTTTGTTTCACTTAAAGGCCATTGATAAATACTGCCGAGTGAGTGGTGGATTTTCCGGGGTCAAGGATGTCTACTCCTCAGCTCCCACATATGATGATGTACAGCAAAGCTTCTTTCTTGCTGAAACTCTAAAGTAAGTAGATTTGTTTCAGCAATCTTGGAAATTGAGGTTCTTAGAAAAAATATTCAGCACCTACATATTAACATAAACATTATAGAAAATAAAATATGTTATATTTTATAAAATACATAATAAACATAATAAACACATGGCTGCATTAAATGGCTATAGACTGTTGGATATTGTCACTGCTGATTTTACCCCACCAGGTTGCCAATGCATATATATACAGTCTCCTTTTTATTTTTTACTTTTTCTCCTTCCCAAATAAAAGGAATTATAATCTATTCTGCAACATGCCCTTTATCCTCTGTACTTTCTGTGGCTCTATCTCATATTATCACACATTGAAATTGCCTAGATGAATATAGTGCATACACAGATATTGCAATTGTGCCCCAAGGGGGTGAAGGGGAAATTGTGCAAGTGTGCAGAATTTAGAAATTCTTGACACGTTATTTGGATTTTAGTATGTTACAGAACAGAATTGAAGAAAAAGCTTGGCTCCACCAATAAAGAATGTACAAACTGTGGCACAAGAATGGGATTTTTTTTAAAAAAAATTTATTTTATTCAAATTTATACCCCGCACCTTCTCCAAAAAAGGACCCAGGGCGGCGCACAGGAAATTAAAAAAACAATACAAATATAACAAAAATATAAAATTTTAAAAAACATATTAAATCCATGCCCTGTGCTAAAATCGTATAAAATCCCCCCAAATTGAAATCTATCTAAAACAGGCAGAACGGTAGGTTATGCTAGGCCGGCTTGTTGGAAAAGGTGCGTTTTAAGACGCTGGCAGAAGAGGCGGAGGTCTGAGATGGTACGTAATTCGGGGGGCAAGTCGTTCCAGAGGGTAGGGCCCGCCACAGAGAAGGCCCGACCGGCATTGCCTGGCCGACGGCACCCTGAGAAGGCCCTCTCTGTGGGAGCGGATCGGTCGAAGGGATGTATGGGGCAGAAGACGGTCTCGCATATAACTAGGTCCCGAGCCATGGAGCGCTTTGAAGATGGTCGTCAAAACCTTGAAGCGCACCCAAAAGGCCACAGGTAGCCAGTGCAGCTCACGCAGGAGAGGTGTTATGTGGGAATGCCTAGAGGCTCCCATAATCACCCGCGCGGCCGCATTCTGGATTAGCTGTAGCCTTCGGGTGCACCTCAAGGGAAGCCCCATGTAGAGAGCATTACAGTAGTCAAGTCGGGATGTCACGAGTGCCTGAGTGACTGTGCGGAGGGCAGCCCGGTCCAGTAAGGGGCACAATTGATGCATCAGGCGTACCTGATAAAACGCCCCCCTGGCCACGGCCGTCACATGGTCCTCCATGGACAGCCGGGAATCCAGGAGGAAACCCAAATTGCGCGCCCTCTCCACGGGGGCCAGTGTTTCGCCCCCAATGGCCAGAGTTGGAGTTACCTGGCTGAACCGGGGTGCCGAAAACCACAGCCACTCAGTCTTGGACGGGTTGAGCTTGAGTTTGTTACTACCCATCCAGATCCGTACGGCCTCCAAACAACGGGACAACACCTTGGCGGCATCGTTGGGGTGGTCTGGGGTCGATATGTACAACTGAGTGTCATCAGCGTACAGATGATATCCCACCCCAAAACCACGGATGATCTCGCCCAGCGGCTTCATATAGGTGTTGAACAGGATGGGCGAGAGGACCGACCCCTGATGAACCCCACATAAGAGGGGTCTCGAGGCCGACCTCTGCCCCCCTGCCAACACACATTGCGACCGACCAGAGAGGTAGGACGAGAACCACCGCAGTGCGGTGCCTCCCAAACCCAACCCCCCCAGTCGGTGCAACAGGATACCATGGTCGATGGTATCAAAAGCCGCTGTGAGGTCTAATAGGACTAGGATAGAGGAACAACCTCTATCCCGCGCCCTCCAGAGATCATTCACCAACGCGACCAATGCCGTCTCGGTGCTGTGACCGGGTCGGAAGCCGGACTGGCGCGGGTCTAGATAATCAATTTCCTCCAGGTGTCGCGGAAACTGTTGGGCCACCACACTCTCTACAACCTTCGCTAAAAAGTGAAGGTTGGAGACCGGACGGTAATTTTCCAACAATGCTGGGTCCAGGGAAGGCTTCTTGAGGAAGGGCCTCACCACCGCCTCATTCAAGACGGCAGGCAAGTACCCCTCACTCAAAGAAGCGTTCACAATATCCTGGAGCCAGTCTCGTGTCACCTCCCAGGATGCCAGTACAAGCCAGGAGGGACACGGGTCCAATAAACATGTGGTGGCCTTAAGTCTCCTTGACAACCTGTCCATATCCTCGGTAGTGACAAAGTCAAACTCCTCCCAAGATGGTGTCTCAGCCTCGGACAATCCGACTGGACCACTCTCAATGGAGGGCAACTCGTTCCGACCGAGTGATTTTCTCCTGCAGATATATGCCAAATTCCTCTGCTCGACCCTGCAAAGGGGCTTCCCGCGGCCTCTGATGAAGGAGGGAGCGGGTCACCCCAAACAGGGTTATCTGTTGGCAGGTTATCTAGCGGTTATCTGCAGATGCAATAAGGGTGGCACAATACTCACGTTTGGCCACCCTTATCGCCACTAAGTAAGTCCTAATATGGACTCTCACTAGTGTTCGGTCGAGAGGATCTTCGGAGCGAGAGGATCTCCATCTGCTCTCTAGGCGTCTCTTGCGGCGTTCCATCTCCCTCAGCTCCTCGGTAAACCATGAAGCCTGGGTGATTTCGGCCGCAGGGGCGCGACTCGGTCCAAGGCCCCCGTGGCCGCACTAAACCATGCGGCCACTAGGTCCTCAGTCGAGTCGTGGGGCAAGGCCACAGGTATTGGCCCAAGCTCCCTCTGGAACCTATCAGGTTCCATCAGGAGCCTGGGGCGGAACCATCTGGGATCTCATTGACAGATTGTAGATGTTCATTATAAATGAAGAGCCTTTTTGGTAGTATGGATCATGATTGTTTAGAACTTAATGTACTATTACAAATGCTTTAAATCTTCATCAGTAGCAATTAGTGCAAAATTTAGTACACAATACATGAGTGATAAAGCATCTTATTCAAAGGGAAAATGAATGTCTGTGTTTTAATTATAATACTTGTATCTAATTAAACGATATGCATTATTTTATACTCTGTAGTTAATGGTTTGAAAAGTCAACAGCGGAATGTGTTCTGATGCCATCAACAGAATTTTCTTGATTTGCCCCCCTGCTCGTATGTCTCCTCTCTTCTCAGATGGCTGATAGAAGGAGATAGGGAAGGCAAACAGAAAATAGCCCTGTTGCACAATCAGACTTCTGGTCAAGCAGTGTTCGATGTAGTCTCAATGGTATCTTTTATGTATCTTGTGTAGTGACAGATCTTGTTTCTCTTACTTTGTAGGTATTTATATCTGCTCTTCTCCAATGATGATCTCTTACCTTTGGATCACTGGGTTTTTAACACAGAAGCTCACCCCCTGCCAGTTTTACATCTAGCCAATACGACACTTGCAGGAAATAATGCATATCGATAAAAACTATTCCAGGAAAAGGACAGAACAATCTACATTAGCTGTGTTTTGTTTACATGGACCACTTCAGATTTCAGGCTTGAGAGAAGACTTATGTGTGTTTAAATAAGACCTTCAGAATGATGAGAGAAGCACTGCACTCTTCCGCATGTAGATAATTCAAAAATTCCATTTTATATGACCAAAACAATTTGTGCAGTATATGGCAGGAAAAGACCTTGTATATTTGCACCAGAGAAAGTGGTGCATGATTTTGAAGGATCAAAAGGCTGAATGAATATCCCAGCCACAGGAGCAAGCTGCAACTATTGAGATTGACCGTTGTAGTAAACATTGTCCTACCCAAATAATGTGGATTCCTGATAGTTTGTCATTTGCTTCCCCCCCCCTCCCCCAACTTGGTGGCATGAGCAAAGCAATGCAAGGTGACAAAAGTGCACTAATAGCACCCAAATTTCAAGTTCTTTGACTGCTATTTTGAAATTTCTAAGCGTCTTCATCAGTCTGTTCAGACTGGCAACCATTCCCAGTGCCTCTGAGACCCTTGCCTCTTTTTATTATCAATAATGCTGTGGATCGACCATTTGTTGTTGTTCATGAGTAAATGGATTAGGAAAAGGATCAGCAACTTCTTTCAGTCTGTCACTTTAGGATATGGAAATCTTCATTCAGTGCAGAGTTGTTTTTTGCATTCATCATGACAAAATTGCCCAATGATGTTTATCATTTGGCCAAGATTTCTTTCAACTAAGTTGCAATAACTAACATTTGTCTATGAATCCTGGAGTTTCACAAGGATCTCACTCTTTTTATTTGTACAGTATTCAAAAAGTGTAGAATAATTCTGTAAAGAGACATTCTTTACCAATTTTAATTCCTGTGATTAAGACTCACCTGGGTATAATGGTGCTTCTTTAGGGATTTTTTGTAAAAGCTGGAGTTGGCAGAGGAGTTTTTCAGCCTTCACACCTATCTGTCTTTGAAAATCTGAAATCTGGTTGTTTGATCTTCAAGTATCTGGAAACAATATCACACAAGACAACACAGAACACATCAAAATGAATTTGAAAGTAAAATTTATTTTGCAATACATTTTTGTCACTACTGCGGTAGATATCACAGACAATACTTTGGGATAAAAATAGCTTTTTCAAAACGTAAGAATGGATCTTTCAACGAGCTCCCCACTTCTGTTAAAGAAAAACACTTGCGCATAATTTTTTTCTGGCAGGATATTTATTTATTTATTTATTTATTAAATTTATACCCCGCCCTTCTCCAAATGGACCCAGGGCGGCGCACAGGGATGTTAAAATAGATACAAAATATATAAAATATATAAAATATATAAAATATGTGAATATTATTTATGTATATTGGAATCAAAATTCCTGATGAATACAGATAACACATCTTTATTATTACTGTTGTTGTTGGTATGATTCCTTTTTAAAAATACAGAAATTTAAAAGGCTGGTTGGAGTAGCCTTTGTTGACCAAGTTTTCCTATTGGCATATCTTTAAGGTTCCAACAATTCAATTATTGAGAAAGATAATTTAATGCATGTTACATATTGCAGTCCCAGTGAGAAGATAGATGGTTCCAGTAAGCACTGCTTATTGCAAGAGTGGTGCAGGTGAGTCTGGGAATCTGCCTAGCCCAAATTGTGTTGCATTCCATTGCAAAATCCATATTTTACATGGTTCTGGACCACCTAGTTGCAGGAATTAATTCAAAACAGTATTGGAATCTTTGTGGGTCAATTGCAATGAACATGAAGTTGAATTCCAAATACCTGTCTTGGGTTGTGGCATTCATTTTACTGTTCTCCATAATTATCGTTCACGTGTTCATATCCACGCTCTTCCCTCCTCTTCCTCTTCTCAAAATCAGTATTCTAAAATAGGTTTTTAAACCAAACTCACATGCAGTTTGAAACAATATTACAGGATTGTAGAATTTGAAATAAATTTTAGTACTACTGAGTCTTGAATTGAATTGTAAGATGAAAACTGATGTTACTTATATGTATCCATATAAGACCATAGTATTTTTAGTGAAATCTGCAACAAATTTATACATGATATCAAAAATACTTAACTGCTGGAAAATAATATGCCCATTAGTGACTAAAAGTTCTCAACTCTCATGGAATGAAATTTGACTTGAAATTAAATGAAAATGTCCCAACTATATTCTGTGAATGGAAATAATGGATAAAGCATAATAGGATTGGATAATTATGTTTGAAATACTACATCACTATTTTTTATTTCCTTTAAATACAAACTAAATATTTCTTTTTTTACAGCATATAGGTAGAACTATATGCTGTAAGTAGTGCAATATTGTCTTAAGCATTATTACACAGAGTTCTTAAACCTAGTTGCATAATAGCATCATTAACAGACCCAATATTATTCTGTTGATCAGTCAATCTTTCCATTTTTTTACTTCCAAAGTTGTTTTTACAGACCACTGCATTTATTGCACCAGTTTTCATGTTGCTTCTTTTCTCCTTCCCTTGCTGATTATTAATGCACAAGAATGCAGTGATTATAAAACATGCAATTAAAACATGAATGTTATCTTTCTGGGTTAGTGCAGGAGAATGATAATTTTAAATTTATTACATTTCTACATTCTGCGTTAAGATTTTACACTTTCTTCTGAAGTGTTTTAAATCTAAAAATGCTTAGAAATTAATAAGCAAAACTTCAAGATATTATGGTTCTTGATAACAAAAAATATTAAACAATAATGTTATTCAAGAAGCAGACCCATTTTCTCTTTTTTTAAAAGAAATTGCCTGAAGAAAAGACAGGCAGCCAAAAAATGGATTATTGTTCATAGTCTGCCTTCATTAGCAGAAAAAGTCACAAATTCCTAGTTCAACCTGCATCCTTGGAGACAAATTGTTCTTTAATTATAAGTAAATAGCCATCTTCTGCAAGAATTATGGGTTATTCTTTCCAACCCAAACAAATGTGTGATAGAAATTCTGTGACGGGTCTTGGGCTTCCCTCAACAGGATAACTCCGGAAACAGAACAGAACAACAATGATTCCAAACACTGAACAGAATGGAAGCAAATGTGGTGTTGGGGGAGAATAGAAATATTGGTAAAAAACAAAAAGGGGCAAATCTGGTTGGGCTGGGAAGAGAGAAATTCAAGGAAAAATTCTCCCATTTTTGAAGAGGCAGTTCTGGGTAGTTGTTTGAAATGTAGCCTACTCTTCCATTCTAAGACCCCTGTTCCCCTTCCCAGTGAGGCAAAGTTTCAAGGTTGGAAAGAATTCTAGAAGCCATGGTCTGCATTCTTTCCCTACCTTGGTTAATTCTAGGAGCCTAGTATATCCATCCCTTATTCAATCAGGTTTGTTGAATTGATTTCAAGATATATACAGTATAATTAAGTCATTGTCAGAAAGGAATCCTGGAAAGATAATTTGAACCCTTCAAGGTGTCTTTGCTTAGATCAGGGGTGTCAAAACCCATGTCTTCATGGCAGCGTCGTGTGATGTATCTGGCCTTTTTGCCCCTTTACTAAACTGGGCAGGGGCGGGACCAGCACGTGACACATGTGGGCCACGAGTTTGACACCCCTAGCTTAGATAATTAATGTGTTCAGGTGCAAACACTATGCAAGGAAGGGGAAAAAAGACTGTAACTAAGCATTCACCACAACATCCAAAATTAAAAGTTCTCCAAATTGTCAGTGTCATATGAATCTCACATTTGGCAAAGCCAAAAAGACTGGTACATCTACTCAGGATTGGCATTGCTGGCCATTTCCAAGACCCCACAGTTATTCTGGGAATCCTCTGTCAAATTCCAGAACGAGGGGCTCTGCTGCAGTCCCTAATTGCTTTTCCCAATTCTACTGCCCTCTCTACCTGACAGGGCAATGGATGAAGAAAAATGGGCCATTGTGGATTGGGTCTAAAAGAGAGCGCAAGTGAATGGGCAGAGGCAGTAATAAAGACGTGGCAACTCCAGGGCGGGGCTGGTACCTAGGGGCTCACCAGGTAGATACTACATTTGTTTATGCTTGTTTAGTTATGGCATATGTTTCTACGTTCCATGAGCAGAGCAGACAACGAGGAAAGAAAACTGAGCTTATGGCATAATGGAGTACTGTATAAGCAGAATGTGGGTGGGCTGCAAGAGAAAATTGCTATTTTCAGCAGCATCCCAACATCTGTCACAATATATATTCTGTCAGAAGATTGCCTGTTCACCGCCCTGAGTCCCGCAAGGGACATAGGGCGGTATATAAATTTAAATAAATGTAAACATAAACGCACTGGGCTAAATAAACCTGAAGAATTTGGAGGTGATAGAGATTAATGGTACAGGTGAATAATTCAATTATTCATAAACGGAAGTGTTCAAAGTGATTAAGAATGTGGTTAATAGCCCTTCAATTTGCTTATAATTTTATGGCTATGTTCTGAGAATTAGAAGTGGGATGACATTCTCAATTTCTAAAACTTATTTAAAAAATTAATTGGAATTTATTTAAAAATACTTTTGTTCCAATGTAGAAAAAAGATTAAATTTAACTTATTATTTTCTATAATTGCTAGGAAGTTGAGCTTTGTTCTGGTTATTCTATTCCCATCTGTGTTTTTTAACCAGAATTATGGAGAAATACTATCATATTATTTTCCTCTTTTGCTGTGTTCAGAAGAAAACTAAAAAAAAAATGGGAGGAGAGAGATCACATGTTGTATGTCTGCAAATATCCCAAAATAAATGTATATACCATGGAGAAAGGTTGAATAATTCAGCCTCATTGATACTTTTTTCCCCTTTAATGTAATTTGTGTTACTGACCCACTTAAGTCTATTTCTTCACCTAAATGTGAAGCATAATACACTGCCATAAATTTAATTTTATATTCTGATCTGTTTCAAAGTAAATGTCATGCTATTTGATACTAGAGATATATGCAGTCACAGTTGGCTGAATGACTGCACTGAGCAGTGCTTATTGGCTCCATTTCAGCCTAGAGCAGGGGTCTCCAACCTTTGCAACTTTAAGTCTGAAGGACTTCAGCTCCCAGAATTCTCCACCCAGCAAAGCTTCAGCAAAGCTGGCTGGAGAATTCTGGGAGCTGAAGTCCTTCAGGCTTAAAGTTGCAAAGGTTGGAGACCCCTGGCCTAGAGGAAGGATTAAGTAGGATACCAACAGGGTCTGTGCTGGGCCTCCACAGTTCAACATTTTGATCAGGAAAGTCAACATTGATCAGGAAATTGATGGGCTGCTTACTCAGTTTGCAAGTGGCAGAAAGTTGGATGAGGTCAATAATATTTTAGATGAAAGAGAAAATTCCACAAATTAAATGAACAGGATGGAATTTAATAAGCAGAAATACGAAGTTCTGCATCAGGATAGGAAAAATGAAAGGCTCAAATATAGGATGGAGAAAACTTGGAGGGGCAATAGAGAGTATAAAAGGAATTTAGGTGATCATAAATTAAACATGAGCCAGATGTGCCATTCAGTTGTGAAAAAGGCTGATGTCCTCTTCACATGCAGTAACAGAAATAACGGTCACCAGCTGTAACTGTTCCTCGACATTCAGCCCTGGTCAGGTCTCATTTAGAGCTTTGCTGGCTGGAGAATTCTGGGAGCTGAAGTCCTTCAGACTTAAAGTTGCAAAGGTTGGAGACCCCTGATTTAGAGAACTGTGCCCAATATTGAGAGTCCATGTTTTTTTGTTTGTTTTTTTACTAAATAGAGTTTGTATTGTTCATGGCTACTGCTGCATTGACTCTGGCTATGGTGGGCTCATTTCTCACACTGTTTCAGAAATTAGAAGTCAAGAAATTAAATTAATTAATATATTGATTATATTCGTCAATGAGGTAAAAATATAAAATTATTAGCAACAGTTAACAGTTGAGGCCATAAATAAAATGAGAATAATATACTTGAAATAATTTACGGTGTATTGATATATTTGCTGCAGTCTAATTTCTCTAAATTGTGAAAAGTATAGGACAATGATGACGAACCTTTTTGGCCCCAAGTGCCCAAACCGAAATGTGTATGTTGGTGTGGTGTGCAGATGCTGGAGCACCAGAAACCTGGAGACCAGTTGGCCGGTGCCATTAGTGCGCCAGCCAGCTGGTCTTTCTGTGTGCTGGAGCTCTGGAATCTCAAAGACCACCTGGCCAGCTGGTCTTCACGCATGCGGGAGTGCTAGAAACCCAAAGACGAGGTGGCTGATGCGCAACTGGTCTTTCGATTTCCGGAGTTCCGGCACATGCAAAGATCAGCTGGCCAGTGCACAGAAGAAAAGCTGATGACGGTGCGCGTGCCCACAGAGACGGCTCTGCGTGCCACCACTGGCAGGTGTGCCATAGGCTCACCATCACGGTTATAGGATGTAAATTTTTTGTTTTCAGAAAGAAATAACATGTTAACAGAAACAAGGCCCTATTCCTGTGATAACGAACCTATGGCAAGCGTGCCAGAGGTGACATGCTTCTGACATGCCTCTGACATGCCTCTGGCACAGCTCTCTCTGTGGGTGCATGCACCGTCGCCAGTTCCTCTTCTGGTTTCTGCATGCAAAGACCAGCTGGCCGGCATGCATCCTTGTGTCAGAAACCCAATGACCAGCTGCTCGACTCGCACATGTGCACCAGCCAGCTGGTCTTTGGGTTTCCAGCGCACATGCACACGTTCCAGTTTGGCCACTTAGTGCCAAAATGGTTTGCAATCACTGTCCTGTGTCATGCCTTTAAATGTCTGATAATTGTTTTTAAGTTGACCCTAGAATGTAGCCAAAACACTTGATCTGATTTACTGCTAGTTCATATAGCGCCTGTTTTTTTTCTGCATGAAATTATTAATGACTGGCAGCTGAATGTGTGACTTGACCACGTTGGAAAGTATATTCATTGTGGCCTTGGGTCTCTGATGAGTTTTCACAGTGCAATTCCCTGAGTGTTGAATGTTCTAATGTGAATAAAAATTTAGAAGTCAATCCTATATAGTTTTGTTTGGAAACAAGTCTGCTGCATTTAGGATTGCTACTTTTGTGAGAATTGATGAGCAGCCTTTAATTTTCAGTAGCACCCCCAGATCACAATGAATTTAATATTTTTAATTGAAGATTTTAATGTATAATATTAAAGATTCTATTTCTGAAAGACTAAGAGCATCATGTCAGTTCAGTCGAGCTTATTCCCAGGTAAGGATGAGTAGACTTGCAAGCTGATAAACATTTTCTTCATCATTTGACTGAAGTAAAATCCTTCTGTCTTTTAAAATTGGTTTTTTAAAATATTTACAGTAACAGAAAAAAGAAGAATGTAGCCAGAACATTTCTTTTTTAAACTTGACTCATCTCCTGAGAGGTGGTTACATTTTTAACAAAAGCATGATGCTTGTTGTTATATCTGCAAATGAACAATTTCTACCTGTTTACAAGTTGTGTTGGATGCAATCCTTTTAAGACAACAAAGACCCCACATGTTTGTTTTAAATATTGCAATTAAGCTCACCATATGTACTCAATATAAAAACTTTTGAATATCTTGCCCACTTGTTTCTCATATTCAAACATAGGACAACACAACAGATGAAAGGCTCCCCTTTTGTCTCGTAGGAATATTTTTTTAATATTGTGCATTGGACATTGGACATTCAGCAACAATCTATACAACCTGGCTCATTCTTGAGACAAATATAAAGCAGCAGTGGAACTATTGTTTCGTCAGTTCTGCTGTTTGGTACGGTGTGATCCTGTATGTGCATTCCCAACCTGTTTAAATTATCTCAAATGATGTAGAAGTGGTTTTTCTTTAAGTAACAACACACCACGACCCATTCACAACAGATATTTAAATTGACTGAAAGATTGCCACATATACTAAAATATTTGAACATCTCCCAAAGTACTCCTATTAAGGAATGATGAAATTACCAGTGTTAATTTGTTGAAATGACATAGACCTTGATCATTCAGCACTAGGGTGCTGAAGGGAGGGACTTGCAACCAGCCATCAATGTGTAATAAGATTTTGATAAGCGCTTTTGGACAATGAAGGAAAAAGTTAGGGAAGCTTTGAGTTCAGCGGAGACCCCTCTCTGAATAAATACATTTAAAATTGCTACCTTCAGTAGTGGAATTCATAATGAAAGCTATCTGATCAGCCAGCCTATTTCTCTTTCCCAAAGTCCCTATTTTTCTTGTGAACTAGTAAAAAGATGCAAGAGTCAGCTTTGTTACCTGGGAAACCTTGGGCTGTTTCTAAGTTGACATTCTATGTGTATAATGTGTAAGGATTTTAAAAATAATGTACATTAAATTGGTTTTACAAGAATGTGTTTGATATGGCCTTATTTTGTTTGGCAGAAGAGAGAGCACAAGAAATGTAGGAGATGGACTTCCTTTAATTAGTGAAGGAATCCGCAGTCTCTTTTTCTACTAAATCCAGGTTCTTCAAAAAGAATGAATACTCACAGTTCCTTTGACAAGTGTTTCTTCTGGCTGCTTTTTGATAATCCCTAAACTAGTCACTACTGTACTCTTACCACAGAAGAGTTGGTATTTCATATGAAATAGTCAGCCTTAGCTTTACTCAGCTTTATTCAGGCTTCAATAATCTGGGATGGAAAAGAAATCCAGAAAAAAAACCTATTTTTTCTTTTTTAAATGGAGAAGCACTGGAAAAACTATTTTGTGATATTTTCCCCCACTTTACTACAAAATATGGATGGAATATTTTAAAATAAAGACATTCCTAAGTTGTGCAGTGTATAAAATGTGATGTTATAAAACTGAATATGCTGCTAATCTTATTCTGTGCATGCCTTTTGTTTTGCAAGCCACAAAATGCCACTTTAGTCAGCTTTTTACTTTTAAAATAAGGTGATCAGACCTGCCGCTTTTGGTGGGACAGTCCTGAGTTGTAGCAATTTGTCCCGCATCCCACGGCATTGTAAAAAAGTCCCGATTTGTTGTAGGGAACCGCATTTCCCAAGATGCCTCAGGTCCTCCAAGCGCTGAATGCGCTTTTGGAATTGACTCCAGCGAGGCCTGGTAGCCGTCGACGGGGGTGGCGGACAGGGGAAGTGGCAGCTTCGGCAGTGGCTGCTGGCAACGCTTTGGCACTTCGGCAGGGCCGCACCCCTTTCCCGCTCAATGGTGTCTCGCTTAACCAAATTAAAAATCTGGTCACCTTATTTTAAAATCACTTTTCATTTGGCAGTTAATTCAAAGAGTTTATTTGCATAGGAGGATTTAGTACTTTGTATTACAAAGTCATTTGTAGATGACTTGGGTAAAAGAAAGACTATAATCTTTTTTTTTGGTTAATAATGTTTTTAATTGTTTTTTCATAAACACAAATGATACAAATTTCACAGAAAGCCACATCAAGAGCACATCAAAAAACCATCTTCCATTATGAGTTACCAATTTTTAAGGATCTATTAATTTATCACTAATTTCTATAAGTTTCTTCAATAGTATTACTTATTTTTCATAGCAGATTATTACAGTTCTTATATCTCAGTCTTTGTCTTACTAATTATTTTAACATCCTTTTATATATAAAGTATACCTATGTAGTGGCATTCTGTTTATAAAACCAACAGAGAAGAAAAAAGAAAATTTAAATTTAAAAATCAAAAATCCACTCTTTATTTATTTTATTTATTTATTTATTTAAATTTATATCCCGCCCTTCTCCACAAAGGACCCAGGGCGGCGCACAGGAAAATATAAAAACATACAAAATACAATAAATATAATTTAAAAAACTATTAAATAAACCTATCCTGCGCTAAAACCAAATTTTAAAAACCCAATTTAAAACTACCTAAAAGTCCCCATGGGAGGTTAGGCTAGGCCAGCTTGTTGGAACAAATATGTCTTAAGACATTGGCGGAAGAGGCGGAGGTCGGTGATGGTACGTAATTCAGGGGGTAGGTCATTCCAAAGGGCGGTAGGTAGAGGATACTCTAAATTGTATCCTCTAGAAAACATACTAACCGGGCATTCATAAATTCTGTGCATCTCTAAAATAGTTATTAATCATAAGTAATCTCATTTTATAATTTTTAAATCTGGAATTTTATCATATACCTTAATATTAATATCCCACAATTCTTATCAAGTATTTCAACATCAATCTATTCTTTAAAAGTGTCTTTAAAATCTGACCATCTACTTAACATCCCTTATTTAATAATAATAATAATAATAATAATAATTTATTATTTCTAGACCGCCCCCTCTCCCCATGGGGACTCGGGGCGATGCACAGGTAGCATAAAAGCAATATATAAACAACAACAATAAATATAACAACAAAATTTAAAAACCAATTAAATAAACCCTGTGCTAAAATCCCAATTAAACTAAAACCTATTCTATAAAATCCCAAGGCAAGGAGGCTATCCCAGGCCGGCCAGACGGAAAAAGTAAGTTTTTAATTTAAGACGGAAGGAGCGGAGGTCCGTAGTTGTCCTAATGTCGGGGGGAAGGTCGTTCCAGAGGGCCGGGCCCGCCACAGAGAGCGCCCTTCCCCTGGGTGTCGCCCGCTGACACAGTCTAGTGGACGGCACCCGGAGAAGCCCCTCTCTGTGGGAGCGAATCGGCCGTGAGGACGTATGAGGCAGGATCCGATCCTGCAGATAGCTAGGTCCCGAGCCATGGAGCGCTTTAAAGATGATGATTAGCACCTTGAAGCGCACCCGGAAGACGACAGGCAGCCAGTGCAGCTCGCGCAAGAGCGGTGTTACATGGGTAGACCTTGCGGTCCCCATAATTGCTCGCGCGGCTGCATTCTGGACTAGCTGAAGCCTCCGGGTGCACCTCAGGGGCAGCCCCATGTAGAGAGAGTTACAATAGTCCAGTCGGGATGTCACGAGAGCATGAGTGACTGTGCGAAGGGCGTCCCGATCCAATAGGGGGCGCAATTGGCGAACCAGGCGAACCTGGTAAAACGCCCTACTGGCCACGGCTGTCACCTGATCTTCCATGGACAGCCGGGCATCCAGGAGGACACCCAAATTGCGCACCCCATCCACAGGGGCAAGATGGAGGTCTTCTCGTTCTGAATCTGACCGATTTGCTCCCAACATGTCATATAAGTTCCATATTACTAAAGTATAAAATATAAAATGTAAAACAAACTTGAATTTTACAAGTAGTTATTGACTAACTAATAATTTTCCAACAATATTCTATAACCATCTAAATATGTAATTAATTGTTAATCATCTAAATATAACAGTTCTCATTATCAATCAGTATTAACTATCATTTTTCCATTAGTCTTAATATGACAATTCTATTCTTGTAATTAAATAAGTAAGTATATACCATTATTAAGTATCAAATTAACCAATAGTCCTTTAATGATATTTTGAACACAGCCTAGCTGGTCATTAATCATCAAGTAGTAGTGATTTCCCTTATCAGCCAGGTTCTTCCCATTGGTAAATAAAATTTATTTCTTCTACTACTTGTGGTCTCCATTTTTTAATGTCTTTTTCCGAGTCTTTCATCAACTATGTTTGGCAGTTTATTATCCAATATAACTGTCAAATCATAATGCTGTCCAGCTTCTGTCTTTGCATATTGTTTATTTTTAAGTATCATCATTGTTTCCGTGGAGGTTTCTCCTTTCTCTTCTCTATTTCTTATCTTTTCTTCTCCTTGAAGATCAAGCTGGGCTTCAAATTCCTGGAGTTCTTGTGAAGTTCCGTCTATGTCTCCAGCATTTAACGGGTTAACATCCTCCTTTTCTCCACTTATTTTAAGCTCATTATCTTGATCTTTCTCCTCTTTTTCCAATTGGTCATCCTTTAATGTAGTAAATAGCTTTCTGTTGAACATGTTATTAATTCTTTTATTTCTTTCAAGATTGGAATCATAAGTTCTTGATTTTCTTTAGAATCATCTCTATATATAGCCATGTTAGCAAATCCAAATCCAAAACACAAGCAGTTATGTCGGATTGTCTTCCTGTTCTTGACTTGTTGTTTCAAAGCATCAGAAAGCTTAACAGCTCATAAATCTTCAACAAGGATTCCCAGAGGCAATTACATTGCAATGTAACAGGGTCATTTAAGAGTGTTCCAAACTTCTTAGTTAAAGGAGGAACAGAGACAGACAGAAAGAAAAAGTATCCTCCTTAGTCAGAATTAATCCAGTCGCTTTCAGAACAAACGGAAATGGCTTCGCTCTTCTTTATTCTCACGTTTCAATCCACCATTTCAAAAGATTCCATTAACAGCAGAAACCGCTCAGGTCAATTAAATCCGCAGCTTATTTCGAAATTCCAGACTTTTTTAAAAAAAAAAAGTTTCTTAGCAAAGTATTACAAAAGCAAGATAGAATACCTTCCCAGTGTTACACTTTCTCTTTAAGAAATTCCTTTCCTCCAGAGCTCTTCCGCTGCCTTGTCCTCCCACGGCCCTTCAAAAACTTTTCCTTTGTATCAAACAGAGGTTTTGCGAGACCTCTGTGATTAGCGAAGCCAGTTTTCCAAACACCGTCCCTCCAGGACGGTTTAGGGGGTTGGACTAGAAGACCTCCAAGATCCCTTCCAACTCTGCTATTGTATTCTGGAGTCTGGCAACGGAGCTTCCAGACTCCATTAAGATGCGCATATTGCGATGGGGCACAATTTGGGGGTGGCAGGTGGGGCAGTGGATGGGGTGCCCTGGCAGCCACTTCTTGGAGCCCGCTGCCCACGCTGCCAGTGACCACGGTTTCATGCCCCCTCTCCAGGGCAACAGGACAGCAGAGCCAGTGCGCCGGGCGAAGTTTCTCCTCCTGGGCTTCAGGTCTGGAAGGTGCCTTCACCACCCCTGCCCCAACAAGAGAGGGGAGGGGAGAGTCTGGCGCTTCTTTGCCACTGGCAGAGGTGCCGGGCACCCCATCCTCTGCCCCACCTCTCACCCCCAAATTTTGCCCCATTGCAATATGCGCATCTTAATGGAGTCTGGCAGCTCCGTTGCATCTCTCGGCTGGTCTTTGCAGGGGAAACCTTGCACAATAAAGAAAAACTTCATGAGAAGTTTTTCGTTACTGCGCAAGATATTTCCCTGCACAGCGCGGCCGAGAAAGAGGTGGTGGGGCTGCCAGACTCAAGTAAGATGTGTGCCCCACCCCACTCCATCCCTTGCCCTGCCCCACCTGCCACCCCCAAATTATGCCCGAACATCTTACGTGAGGATTCCTTTGCTGCCTGCGAACTCCGGGTGATCAGTAGCTGAGCCAGCAAGCTGGCAATCGGCTGGCTGCTTCTAATCTGTCTCCGCGCCTGCACCCTCGCCCGACCGTGCTGCCCTCTTGCTTTTATCCCTGCCTCATCCGGACGCCGATGCTGGCCTAGAGAAAACAGAAAACAAGTCTGTAGAGGAGGGGGAGGGCACCTGACTCTGCGATGTGCACCGGGGAACTAGGAATGAAAGCATTCCTGGAACTGCCTGCCACCTGAAACACGACGCACTTGTTTGGCTTCTGCACGTGCCCTTCTTTGAATCGAGAGGGGATCGTGATGCTGCCGGCCAAAAATGCTTTCATTGAAAAGGCTTTGAACGCCATTCCCCGGGCTGCTTCGGGAATCAGGCTCACCGCATGGAATCACCCAAAAATGTGACGCACGGAGCGGGTGGGTGGAGCTACATTTGGAGTATAAGACGCACCCAGATTTTTGCCCTCTCTTTGGGGGTAAAAAGGTGTGTCTTATACTCCGAAAAATATTTACATTTATTCTTTCAGTAAATCTAATGAGTTAAAACTCCAGCTTTTTTTCTACTACACCCAAACATGGCAAATAAATGTTAATACAGTAGTTCTCAATTTATGAGCAGTCAAAATTACAACCTACCTGAAAAAGAAGACTTGGAACCAAGATTTGAAGTTTCAATGGTTGAGCCCCCATGTTCACATGGTTATATTTCAGGTGTTCAGTCACATTTATGGTTATTTACAGCATAGTGAACAAGCAGTTCTGCTTAACAACTGTAGCATTTGTTTGATGACTGTGGTTTTTGCATTTACGATAGCTGCAAAGACATAAAAGCTGCCATTACAAAGGATAACTATATGAAGGCTCCATTATGATAACACAAAGACAGCTTTAGTGAATTGTCTCTAAGCAGGTGTGTCCTCATTTCTCATAAAGTAGATAAGAACTCAATTTCACTCCTTTCTGTGCCTAACTGACCATTCTGTAAGTGAAATAAGTGATAACCACAAACATACTCTTTGGGTTTTGGCATCAGTGTGAAACAAAAACTCAGTATAAAATGGCAATGTTAATATTTATGTACCGGTACTTATTTATAAAGTTGATTTTTAATACATTTGAAAGGATATGAACCTGAACATAAAATTTCTATTTTTTTCTTTACTGAAAATTCTTGATAAGTGTTTGCAATATTCCGTACTTAAGAGATAATGTTTTTATTACGTTTCCATCTAGACTTTTCACACACACACACTTCCACAGTAGATGGAAAAGTAATGCACACATTGTGTGTGTGTGTGTTTGTGTGTGTGTGTGTGTGTAATTTAATTTTTTTTAAATTAAATCTAGATCATATTGTACGCAATACACTAAAAATCAGTAGATTGTTTCCTGGTTTAGTTAAGCCTTACAGTTGTGATAATGTTAATACAATAGTAAAAGAAGAATGTTTGAATTCTTCACCAGATGCATTGACCAACTCACCTGATGTCCCTGGGAGTGCTCCATCCTCCTCCAGGACGGCTTCTGGAGAGGCATCAGGGGAAGCATCTGAGGGAGGAATCAAAGGCTATTATTAGTACAAACACTTTACACTTTCTGGAGTTAATTGTCATCACCCATCCTTAGTTGGCCCTGCATGGCACAGCTCCTTGCTTCATTGAGCTGCAAAAGACTCTTTGACATGAAGAATCTGAAGTTGATACCTTTTAAATTAATCGGAGTCTTCCTCGAGGCTGCTGATGTCTCCAAGAGTGGCTTCCGAGTCAGAATCCTGTGAACGATAGAGATTCTTCTTCAGCCACAAGGGCAAAAGAGACCTAGAAGTCCTCAAAAGAGGGCCTTTACATTGGGGATGAAAAAAATAGGCTCTCTACTCTTTGCCTCCATCCCTCCCCAAGAGAAAACACTTTCTTACCCATGGACTGGAAGCATCCCTGACCTCGGAAGCCACTGCAGCCTCGTCCCAGCTTCCCTCTGACACCTCCTCCAGAAGCGCAAGAGAGTCCACGTCCTCCAGGCTGCTGGATGTGGAGCCCACCACAACCTTCATAGAATCCTGCAAATGAAAACATCCAGGCATTCAACTCCTTTGTGCCAAGAGGAAGAAGGCCTTTGGAAGCCTTAAGCCTGGGAGGATCTATTGCACCATTTCCCCCTCCCCTATCAGGACTTGTGGCATAGCCTTCCTCGGCCCCATTGCCAAAGCCTTCTTACCTCTGAAGAAGATATCTCCTCGTCCCCATTGGGAGGTGTAGTGGGCTCCACATCCACAGCTTCAGAGCTACTGTCCAGAGGAAGAAGGAGAAATGGTAAGGAATGAAGATAGCTCAGCTTCCCCTTTCCATGATGATGAGCCACCTTCTCTCCCTGCAAGCCCTTGTGAACCAGCAGGGATCTTTTCCTGCCCAGGTGCTACCTACCTTGAAGGACGCAGACTCTGCTGATCTGGAGGGGATTTCCCTGGAAGGGCTTCTTCCAATGGATCCTGGAAAAACAATACAAAAATTCTATCTGTTGGCATATCAACACCTTCACAGAGACAAGGCTTCTGCCATTCGCACGAGGAGGAGAGGGACAAGGCTTACCACTTCGGATGAGCTCTCCTGTATGGGAGGGAGGCTGGGTTGCCACCTCTCTGTTGTGAGACGCCTGGGGAGAGAATGAAGGGCCAATTAAAACTAGCCCTGAGCCCTTTTAAAGAGTGAACACATGGAGGCTCTAGCAGAAGCAGAAGTATAGGGTAGAAATACCTCCCCTCTGGAAAACCTTTCTTCTAGCCTTTCTCTTTAGGACTTTAGCAGCCACCTTCATGGGGGCTTCAGAATCCCTCAGCTGAGAATACATACCTCCAGAAATAATTCTCAGGCATCACGTCTTCATCACATCTGTTGTTGTGGTAGGAATCCATGAAAATCTGAAAGTAAGGATTGTAAAAATCAAAGTTCTCTGTTAGATTGAGTTTGCTAGGGTGGCCAGGTGCCCCAAGTGAGGTTTTGAGGCAAGAACCCCCACTGGCCATGTTGCAAAATCATCCTTACCCCTGTTGATGAAGACGTGCCACCTTGCTGCACAACCCGGTCCTGTGCCTCGTCACACCTGATCAAAAGAAGGGGTGAAACATGTCAAAGAACATGCATTTACCTCAGCCTCCCCTTTCTAAGGCCTGCCAATTGGCCTGCCCAACTTTGGCCCCCGCAAGCCCCTTAGGGATACCATAAGGGAGACTCCTACAGATTCTTTTACAATGCAACAATGGTGCCCCACCCTGCCTAGGTTTTAAGAAGGTCATGGTACCTGTCAGGTGGCACAGGAATGTCTTCTTCGCTACCCTTCGTGCAGCAGAAGAGTGCGGAACATCTTTTCCAGATGTTCTGTGAAGAGAAGAGAAATAGACACGAGTCAGTCAGAAGAAATGGAAAGCATCACTTTTCCCCTTGCTGCCGGTTTCTTGGCATCTGTGATGGCCACACTTACTCTCAACAGCCTTCTGGCAGCCATCCCTGAAGAGTTGTCTCTTCAGACAAACTGACAACCTCGTTCCCTCGGCAACCAGGTAAACAATGGCCACATTCTAAGCCTGCAAAAGGAAGGCATCTCATCTGGGACAAGGAATGGTCTGTGGCTGACTCTCTTGGTGGCCTTTGGCCACTGCCTTAATAATAATAATAATAATAATAATAATAATAATTTAATTTATAACCCGCTCTCTCTCCCAGAAGGGCCTTCCATGTGGGAAACTGTCTGTTCATGAACAACAGAGAACCACAATCATTGTGGCACAGAGCACAGAGGGAATCATAGAATCCTAGGGTGCAAAGGACTTTTAGTTCAACTTCTTGCCCAAGAAATGGCTCCTCATACCACCTCAGACAAATGATTGCCCAATCTTTTCTTGAAAATCTCCACAATGGAGCACACCCAATGCTGGGAAACAAACTGTTTCATTGTTTAATGCTTCTCACTGTCAGGAAATTCCTCCTTACTTCCACGGTTGGATCTCACTCTGATGAGCTTCCACTTCATGCCCTTCCCTCAGCTGCTATGGAGAATCAACACCCTCTTCTCTGTGGCCTCCCTGCAAGTATTGGGAGACTCCTCTCATATCTCCCCTCCTTCTTTTCTTCAAGGGGCCCTAGAACCCAAACTGCTTCTCAGCTGGCCTTCTTGGACAATTTCCTCTTCCTTTCCTTTTTGTGCCAGCACAGACTGGCATTCTTGCTCACCGGTTAGTGGGTCCCAATCATGTCTGCTTAGAGGAAAACATATTTTCTTTTTGCTAATATACATTTTCAGATTTGTGTTTAAGGGGTCCTGAACCTCTTACGCACAGTATAAAATCTGATATTTCCAATAAAATAAGACTCAGCAAAACAAAACAAAACAACAACGCAATCCATTCTTCCCAGTTCTGCTGACAAAACATTAAATCCAGAGACTTTGTCTGGCTATTGGATGAGGGAATAAATGGGGAACTCATCAAATTTGCAGATGACACCAAGCTGGCAGGAATAGCCAACACTCCAGAAGATAGGCTTAAGATACAGAAGGATCTTGACAAACTTAAATATTGGGCACTATCTAACAAAATGAAATTCAATAGTGAAAAGAGTAAGGTTCTACGTTTAGGCAAGAAAAACAAAACGCACAAGTACAGTATAGGCTCATGATGGTGAACCTAGGTTACATGTGCCACAGGTGGCATGTGGAGCTATTTGTCATGGCACGCAAGGCGTTGCCCTGTCAGCGCTCTGGCCAGCTGAGTTTGGCCTTCTTTTGACCCCATTTTTCACCCTCTGGGCTAAAACCGGCCCTATGAGCAAAATCAGAAGTCTGTTCCCGAACTTCCAGTTTCCTGTATGGCCGGTTTTTCGCGCTCCAGATGCTTCAGGGAAGGCCCCGAAGCCTCCGGAGGGCCTCTGGGAGGGTGGGTGGCTGTTTTCACCCTCCCCAGGATCCTATAAAGCCTCTGGAGCCTGGGGAGGGCAAAAAAAGCCTGCCAAAAATGGGAGGGGGGAGCGTTGGTCTTGCACATAGCATTATGGGTGTGGCACACCTGTGCATGACTCCCCTGTGCTCCCCCCACTTTTGGCACGTGAGCCACAAAAGGTTCACCATCACTGGTATAGGTCAGTGGTGGGCAAACTCATTAGTCAACAGAGCCAAATATCAACAATACCACGATTGAAATTTCTTTTGAGAGCCGGAAGGTGTGGCCTGTTTTGTGGGAGTGGCTAAGCGGTCATGTGACTAGGTGGGCGTGGCCAACTTGGAAAATGTGGTGAAACTCACTTAACGATGGTCTTGGTTAACAACCAAACTTTCGGTCTCAATTGTGGTCATAAGTTCTTTCTTTCTTTCTTTCTTTCTTTCTTTCTTTCTTTCTTTCTTTCTTTCTTTCTTTCTTTCTTTCTCTCTCTCTCCATTTCTCTCTCTCTCTCTTTCTCTCTTTTTCTTTCTTTCTGTCTCTTTCTCTCTCTCTCTCTCTCTTTCTTTCTCTCTCTTTCTTTCTTTCTTTCTTTCTTTCTTTCCCTCTTTCTTTCTTTCTCTTTCTCTCTCTCTTTTTCTCTTTCTTTCTGTCCCTCTTTCTTTCTCTTTCTTTCTCTCTCTCTTTCTTTCTTTCTCTTTCTTTCTTTCTTTCTCTTTCTTTCTTTCTTTCTTTCTTTCTTTCTTTCTCTATTTCTGTCTCACTCCTCTCCTTCGTCCACCCATCTCTGTCACTCTGTGTGTGTGTGTGTCTGTCTGTCTCTCACTCACTTAATCAGTCTCTATCTGTCTCTCCCTCCCTCTCTCTGTCTCTCCCTGTCTCTGTGCGTGTCACTCTCTCTGATTCTCTCCCTCCCTCTCTCTGTATGTCTGTCTCTCCCTCTTTCCCCCTGTCTGTCTCCGATTCAATCCCTCCCTGTGTCATTCTCTATCTGTGTCTCTCTCCGTCTCTCTCCCTCCCTCTCTTTCTCTCTGTCTCTGTCTGTCTCTGTCTTTCCCTCCCTCCCCCTCTGTCTCTCTCTCTGTGTCTGTCAGTCACTCCCTCTCTCCCCTCTCCTCCCCCTCCCTGGGAAGCAGCGGAAGGGCCGGCATGCCGGAGGTTACGGATGCCTCCTCCCGCAGCGGGCGAGGGAGCAGGCGGGGCGAGCAGCCAAGGCTACCGTCATCTTAAGCATCACCGAGGCTGTCACCCGGCAGGTTGCCCGGCAGGGGCGTCGGGCAGGGTAGCCGGGCGCGTCTCCACCGGCTCCCTCCGACAGCCACCACGGCACACGTTCTGGGGCTGCGTGGCTGGAGGGAGATGGACGCGCGGCCCCAGAACGTGCCCTGTGGTGCCTGCCGGAGGGAGCCTCGATGGAGCTGCCGGGCGACCTGCCGGGCGACAGCCTCGGTGATGCTTAAGATGACGGTAGCCTTGGATGCTCGCCCCGCCTGCTCCCTCGCCCGCTGCAGGAGGAGGTGTCCGTAACCTCCGGCCTGCCGGTCCTTCCGCTGCTTCCCGGGGGGGGGGGAGAGGGGAGAGAGGGAGTGACTGATAGACATAGAGAGAGACAGAGGGGGAGGGAGGGAAAGACAGAGGCAGACAGAGACAGAGAGAAAGAGAGGGAGGGAGGGAACCATGCAGGAACTCAGCGCTTTTCCACGGTGTGGAAAAGATAGGCGCATGCAGGTCCTGCGGAATTACAGTGCAAATTCCAACGCTACGAAGTCTCCGAGACTGTAATCGGGCAGGGCATGCGTGCGCCTATCTTTTCCGCGCGCATGCCCCGCCCGCTTACAGTCTCGGAGACTTCGTAGCAGTTGGAATTTGCGCTGTAATTCCGTAGAACCTGCATGCGCCTATCTTTTCCACACCGTGGAAAAGCACCGAGTTCCTGCACAGCCCGATCACTCCAGACGCCATCGAGGAAGAGGAGGAACGTGAGGTGGACCTCGCAGATGGCCCTCCGGCAGCGCACAGACTTGCCGCTGCTTCACACGGTATTCTGTGGACAGAGACAATGACAGGCAGACAGAGAGAGGCAGACAGAGAGAGAGAGAGAGACGGAGGGAAGGAGGGAGGGAATCAGAGAGAGACTGAAGAGCCACATTCAAGGGGCCAAAGAGCCGCATGCTGCTCGCGAGCCGCGGTTTGCCGACCACTGGTATAAGTGATACCTTGCTCAATAGTAGTAACTGTGAGAGGGATCTTACAGTGGACAATCTGACCTAGTGGACAACCATTAAATATGAGCCAGCAGTGTGCAGCAGCTGCCAAAAAAGCCAATACAGTTCTAGGCTGCATAATCAGAGGGATAGAATCAAGATCACGTGATGTGTTAATACTATATTTTATTCTTATTTAAGTAGTAAGTGCACAAAATAATTTTTTTAAAAATCTTCTTTTTGAGGTCCTTCATTGGCAAAGAATTTAGGGACATTATCTTGGCCACTCCCCCCATTACTACCAAGGTGCTCCCACCCAGTCACATGACCACAAAGCCACTCCCACCCATTCACATGACCATCAAGCCACCCTCTTTTGCACTTTATTTTGAACCGGTTCTCCGAACTGCATAAGCAATTAACTAATGGTTCGGGCAAACCGGTGAGAACCGATTGTATCCCACCTGTGGTGATACTGAAGAACAAGGAAGAGAGAGTCATTTTCCAAAACAACAGCAGGCAAGATAAGAAACCATGGATGGAAACTAACCAAGGAGAGAAGCAACCTAGAACTATGGAGAAACTTCCTAACAGTTAGAACTGTTTACCAGTAGAAAGTCTTGCTTTCAGAAGTTGTGGATGCTCCATCAGTGGAGGCTTTTAAAAAGGGACTGGATAGACATTTGTCTGAAATGTGATAGGGCCGGGATGCAGAGCCTATGGCATGGATGCAGGGCCGGGATGCAGACCTATGGCATGCAGAGCCATTTGTCAGGGCACACAAGGCGTTGCCCTGCCAATTTTCATCCTCCCCAGGTTCCAGAGGCTTTATAGGAGCCTGAGGAGGGCAAAAACAGCCCCCTGCGCCTCCTGGAAGGCCCTCTGGAGGCTTCAGGAGCTTCCCTGAAGCCTGCAGAGTGCAAAATACCAGCCCTTTGGGCAAATCGGAAGTTTGGGAACGGACATCCGGTTTGCTCGTAGGGCCGTTTTTAGTCCTCCAGAGCCTTCAGGGACCTTCAGGAGGCTTCCCTGAAGGCTCCGGAGGACAAAAAATGATGCTAAGAGCAAACCGGAAGTTACTTCCAGTTTGCTCATAGGGTACTATTTGGAGCTATTTGTCATGGCACGCAAGGGGTTGCCCTGTCAGCAGACCAGCGCACATGCGTGCTCTGGCCAGCTGACTTCGGCCTTCTTTTGACTCCGTTTTTAGCCCTCTGGAGTAAAAATGGGATAGAATAAACAGAGGAATAGAATCAAGATCACAAGAAGTGTTAATGCCACTTTATAATGCCTTGGTAAGGCCACACTTGGAATACTGCATTCAATTTTAGTCACCACTATGTAGAAAAGATGTGGAGACTCTAGAAAGAGTGCAGAGAAGAGCAACAAAGATGATTAAGGGACTGAAGACTAAAACATATGAAGAACGATTGCAAGAAATGGGTATGTCTAGTTTAGTGAAAAGAAGGACTAGGGGAGACATTATAGCAGTGTTCCAATATCTCAGGGGTTGCCACAAAGAAGAGGGAGTCAAATTATTCTCCAAAGCACCTGAGGGTAGAACAAGAAGCAATGGGTGGAAACTAGTGAAGGAGAGAAGCAACTTAGAACTTAGGAGAAATTTCCTGACAGTTAGAACAATTAGTCAGTGGAACAGCTTGCCTCCAGAAGTTGTGAATATCCCAAAACTGGAAGTCTTTAAGAAGATGTTGGCTAGCCATTTGTCTGAAACGGTATAGGGCAGCGATGGCGAACCTTTTTCACCTCAGATGTCTAAAGCACACACACTAGTGCGTGTGTGCCCACCCCCATAATTTAATGCCTCCAATGCCGTGCGCCCCCAAAATTTATGTGTGACACCCCCTGCTGTCCAGCGCATGTACACATGGCTTTTTTGGACCCTGGGGAGGGCAAAAATGGCCTCCCCCAAAGGCCGGAAACAGCCCGTTTTCTGACTTCTGGAGGGCCCAGTTGTTGCAGGAAATAACGAGGCTTGGACTTCTCAGAATCAGGAAAAGTTTATTCTGGCTGCCAGATTCAGAAAGCTAGTCAAAGGCCAGCATGTAACTCTGAACAGTGTTCTGATAGCAAACACGCATTCTTATACTTTGACAAAGACAACATCACCCGGAAATACAACTCATCTCTGATTGGTTAAGCTCCTTATTGCTAGGCAGAGAAGCATGCAGGAGACACTAGTTTCATACCGACTTATGTGGTTAAGCCCTATGTCTGACTTGCAAGCGACTTCCAACTAACTCGACCTACTTATAAGCTACTTTCCAATCGCTACTCCCCACCGCGGGGAGGCGGAACCCGAGTCACCTGCTTGGTTTCGCCCCAGGCGCCTGATGGACCCTGATAGGTTCCAGGCGGCACTTGGGCCACTTCCTGTATCCCTGACTCACGCCCCGATGGAGGACCTCGTGGCCGCATGGAATACTGCGGCCACGGGAGCCTTGGATCGGGTCGCGCCCTTGCGGCCTCTCTTGCGTTGGCGAGCCACCCTGGCTCCTTGGTTCACCGAGGAGCTAAGGGTGATGAAACGCCACAAGAGATGCCTAGAGAGGAGATGGAGATCTACTCGGTCTGAATCTGACCGAACACAGGTGAGAGCCCATTTAGGGACTTACCTTGTGGCGCTGAGAGTGGCCAAACGTCATCATTGTGCCACTCTCATAGCATCCGTAGATAACCGCCCTGCGGCCCTGTTTAGGGTGACCCGCTCCCTCCTTCAACAGAGGGTGCGGGAAACCCCACTACAGGGTAGAGCAGAGGAATTTGGGATTTATCTGCAGGATAAAATCGCTCAGATTCAGAGCGAGTTAGTCTCCATCGATAGCCCAGTGGGATCCCCCGAGGCAGGTCTTGAGACAGTTTGCTGGGAAGAGTTTGACTCTGTTACTTCCGATGATATGGACAGGTTACGTGGGCGACTGCGAGCCACCACATGTTTATTGGACCCGTGTCCCTCCTGGCTTGTACTGGTATCCTGGGAGGCGACACGAGGCTGGCTCCAGGAGGTTGTCAACGCTTCTCTGAGTGAGGGTTTCTTGCCCGCCTCCCTTAAAGAGGCTATGGTGAGGCCCCTCCTGAAGAAGCCCTCTATGGACCCAGCATTACTGGTTAACTACCGTCCGGTCTCCAACCTTCACTTTCTGGCGAAGGTTGTAGAGAGTGTGGTGGCACAACAGTTTCCCCGTCACCTGGAGGAAGTTGATTATCTGGACCCGCACCAGTCCGGCTTCCGGCCCGGGCACAGCACCGAGACGGCATTGGTCGCGTTGGTAGATGATCTCTGGAGGGCCAGAGATGGGGGTTGTTCCTCCATCCTGGTCCTATTAGACCTCTCAGCGGCTTTTGATACCATCGACCATGGTATCCTATTGCATCGGCTGGAGGGGTTGGGGGTGAGGGGCACCGTATTGCGGTGGTTCTCCTCCTACCTCTCCGGTCGATCGCAATTTGTTTTGGCAGGAGAGCAGAGGTCGACCTCGAGACCCCTCACATGTGGGGTGCCTCAGGGGTCGGTCCTCTCGCCTCTCCTGTTCAACACATATATGAAGCCGCTGGGTGAGATCATCCGTGGTTTTGGGGTAGAGTACCACCTCTACACTGACGACACGCAGCTGTATATATCTACCCCAAACCACCCCAACGATGCCGTAGCGGTGATGTGCCAGTGCCTTGAAGCCGTGTGGGCCTGGATGGGAAGTAACAGACTCAGACTCAACCCGTCCAAGACCGAGTGGCTGTGGTTCCCGGCATCCCGGTACAACCAGTTGACTCCATCTCTGGCCATAGGGGACGAACATCTTACCCCTGTGGATGGGGCGCGCAACTTGGGCGTCCTCCTGGATACCCGGCTGTCCATGGAAGATCAAGTGACAGCCGTGGCCAGGAGGGCGTTTTACCAGGTTCGCCTGGTACGCCAGCTGCGCCTCCTATTGGATCGGGATGCCCTTTGCACAGTCACTCATGCCCTCGTGACATCCCGACTGGACTACTGCAATTCTCTCTACATGGGGCTCCCCTTGAGGTGCACCCGAAGACTTCAGCTGGTCCAGAATGCAGCCGCGCGAGCAATAATGGGAACCTCAAGGTTTACCCACATAACACCGCTCTTGCGCGAGCTGCACTGGCTGCCTGTCGTCTTTCGGGTGCGCTTCAAGGTGCTAGTTATCATCTTTAAAGCGCTCCATGGCACGGGACCTAGTTATCTGCGGGATCGGATCCTACCCCATACATCCTTGCGGCCGATTCGCTCCCACAGAGAGGGACTTCTACGGGTGCCGTCCACCAGGCTATGCCAGCGGGCGACGCCCAGGAGAAGGGCCTTCTCTGTGGCGGGCCCAGCCCTCTGGAACGACCTTCCCCCCGAAATTAGAACAACTACGGACCTCCGCTCCTTCCGTCAAAAACTGAAAACACACTTTTTCTGCTTGGCCGGCCTAGGTTAGTCTTCCGTCTTTTAATAGGGTTTAGGGGATCTTAGTTAATTTTAAAATTGGGGATTTTAGCGCAGGGATAATCTTTGTTTAATCTGTCTTTTATCTATTCTATTTATGTATATTTATTGGTATTTTTAATTTCCCTGTGCACCGCTCCGAGTCCCTTTGGGGAGAGGATGCGGTCTACAAATAAAATAATAATAATAATAATAATAATAATAATAATAATAATAATAATAATAATAATAATAATAATTATTATTATTATTATTATTATTATTATTATTATTATTAAGCAGGTGTTTGTGGTTTGACACTTGAATTTCCTGAGTTCTAGCTTCCTGTCTCAAAGATGCTTTTTGGACCTTACAAAGCGTAAAGATAAAAATGACTAAAGATCATCTAGTCTGACCCCGACTCATCTCACTCTTATGTCTAAAACTCACTTTATGCCCTGCCTCACAGTAGATCCATTTTTCACCCTCCAGAAGCCTTCTGGGAGCCTGGGGAGGGTGAAAAAGGCCCAACACACAAACCGTAAGTTCAGGAATGGACTTCCAGGTTGCCCGTTGGGCCATTTTTCTCCCTCTGGAGGCTTCAGGAGGACAAAAAATGGCTGAAAATCAAGGCCGAAAATCAGCATGCTCATGTGCACTAGAGCTGACAGGGCAACGCCTCGCGTGCCCTCATAAATGGCTTCGCCTGCCACCCGTGGAACCCGTGCCATAGGTTCACCATCATGGGTATAGAGCTTCCTGCCCAGCGGGGGGTTGGACTAGAAGACTTCCAAGGTCTCTTCCAACTCTGCTATTGTATGTATTGTATATATGAGTGGTGCCAAAAATAATGAAATATACTTTTTTTCAGTCATTAACTACCATGTGTGCAAAATGAAAGATTTTTGTTACCCATTTTACTTCTCTTCAGCTAAACTGTAGAGATTTTTTATTGTAATATTAGTTTTAGGTATCCTCTTTTATACATCTCTATAATCATATATCAGTGTTGTTGTTGTTTTATTTAATGTTTTTGGTTCTTTCCTTTTGTTTAATGTTGTATTGTGGGTTTTATTTGTAACTTTACTGAACTACAACAACATAGTTGAAGAAAACCTATGTAAATTTCTCTCCTTAACAGATTAGAATACTAAATACTGAAGGAAAAGGTAAACATTAGAGGTCAATGGAGAATTATAAATGTATTATAACCTTATTTAAACATAATAGTGGACACTCCCTGTGGCACCTGATAGGCTTTGTATGCTACCAGATTCTAGTTTTTAAGTACTCAGTTAAAATGCTCTAAATTCTTTTAATTAATTTTTAAGATATGTAGGTTAACGGGCTGCAAAGCAAATTCCCACAGCTTGCCATAATCTTCTTGTTTCTTGAAAAGTAAACAGGAGGGCCCTCTTTTATTTAGCATTGTTGACTTGAATCTCGATATGTTGACCCAAAGTCATTTCTTTCTCTAGAGTTGAAAAGTCAAGATTAGCTGTTTTAACCCTTATGTTCGATCCGACAATAATTCAGATACATTTTCTTAAAGATAATTTTATGAAAATTATTCCTAGGAAAGAACCTCCTATAAGTTACTGTTGATAAAATCCTGCAGTACCTGTACGTTTCCCCTACTCAAGAAAGCACATGTACAGGCCTGTCTGAAGTTTGCCAATGAACATCTGAATGATTCAGAGGAGACCTGGGTGAAAGTGTTGTGGTCAGATGAGACCAAAATCAAGCTTTTTGGCATCAATTCAATTTGCCGTGTTTGGAGGAGGAGGAATGCTTCCTATGACGCCAAGAATACCGTCCCCACCGTCAAACATGGAGGTGGAAACATTATGTTTTGGGGGTGTTTTTCTGCTAAGGGAACAGGGCAGGTTCACTGCATCAAAGGGACAATCAACGGGACCAGGTACTGTCATATCTGGGGTGAAAACCTCCTTCCCTTAGCCAGGGCTTTGAAAATGGGTCCTGGATGGGTATTCCAGCATGACAGTGACCCACAACACACGGCCAAGGCAACAAAGGAGTGGCTCAAGAAGAAGCACGTTAAGGTCCTGGAGTGGCCTAGCCAGTCTCTAGACCTTAAGCCCATAGAAAAAGTGGAGGGAGCTGAATGTTCGATCTGCCAAACATCGAAACCTTAATGACCTGGAGAGGATCTGCAAAGGGGAGTAGGACAAAATTCCTCCTGGTGGCCAACTACAAGAAACTTCTGACCTCTGTGATTGCCAACAAGGGTTTTGCCCCCAAGTACTAAGTCAGCGGTTCTCAACCTGTGGGTCACGACCCCTTTGGGGGTCAAACGACCCTTTCATAGGGGTTGCCTAAGACCATCGAAAAATACATATTTTTGATGGTCTTAGGAACCGAGACACCAATTTTATGGTTGGGGGTCACCACAACATGAGGAACTGTATTAAAGGGTCGCAGCATTGGGAAGGTTGAGAACCACTGTACTAAGTCATGTTTTGCAAAGGGGTCAAATACTTATTTCACTCATTAAAATGAAAATCAATTTATAACTTTTTTGAAATGCATTTTTCTGATTTTTTGTTGTTATTCTGTTGCCCGCTGTTAAAATAAACCTACCATTAAAATTACAGACTGATCATTTCTTTGCAATGGGCAAAAGTACAAAATCAGCAGGGAATCAAACACTTTTTTCTCTCTCACTTCCCATCCCATGCAGCCTGGTCCAAGAATCCCAGAGTGTAGAATAAATAAGCAGATCACCCTGGTTAAAATCTTATTTGATCTTCAGTGCAAAATAAGTAAAGTGGTATATTAATAACTATTAATTACATGTTCAGCCAAGAAGTATAGAATACCGTAGTATACAGATGTTTGCCAACCTTCATTTTTATCCTTAGGTAAGTGTTATCTGGGAGAACATAGCTGGCCTGTGCAGTGAGCGTTATGGTGAGTATCAATGGACAGTCCAAGTTCTTCTGTTTCTTTAGTCAGACAATTGGATATAAAAGCTATCTGTAGAGCTCCTGCATAATGTAACTTGGCATTGTACCTAAATGGCATACATGGCTGTCTTGATGAGGAGCAAGTTCCTGTCGGTTGTAAGAAAGACTGCATGTAATTCAGAGTGTTCTTTGTCTTCAGGAAGGGATTAATGTAACCTTACCCAAATAAGTACATAAGGGAAGTATGCACACTTAATTCAAAAATCCAAATTTCAATGCAATTCAAGGGAAGCAGTTCTTTGAACTGATAGAAGTTCAAATTCCTCTTTTAAAAGTTGTTTTAGCTGATTGATTTGAATTTTAAAATACAGAGAGGAGGCATAGGGGAGAAAGCAACTACAGTGAGCTGTGTTATATTTGTATGTGTGTTTGTGTGTGTGTGTGTGTGTGTGTTGCTCACCAGCTCAGTAATACCAGAGCAGCTGGTTCCACCTGCTGGCTGGAAGATTAATTCGTTTTAGTATGTTCACTACCTACGGCCTATTTTAAGACCGAGTGATCAAATGCCCCATTTCTAACATCATGCATTATTCAGAGTGGTATTCAATGGTCATCACTTTTGAATTCGGCAATTGGATGCTAATGGTATGGAAGGAGGAAATAGAACACTTTAATTTGCTGGCCAAGAATGAAACGGATTGGTTAGAAGCTTGTACAGAAAAGATTTCTTCAATTCATTTATACAATAAATTGAAGGCAAGCTCCAGAAAATTTTGTTTGTATCAAAGTGCGTTTTTGCACTTTGTATCAAATCTCCCATTTTTTAAATGTGTGCTTAAAGAGTTTAACATCAAAATTTTAATTGACTTGCCCTCCTGAGCAGATTCTCCCAAAAGCCCTAGTCACAGTTTAAAAAAAAAAAAGCCATTCTGGCTATAAGAAAAATTACAAAGTCCATAGTAACACAAAAGCTGCATTACTCCAATTATTATCACACAACAATGTGCAAGTTGGTGGGATGTCATAATCTCTTCATTAAGCAAAATGCTACAGAAGGTTGGTGGGGAGAGACTGGGGAGAAAAGTGACGGGGCGCTGAAATGTATTTAGCCAGAGTTTTAGATGGAACAAAAGAAGAAACTGCAAATATTTGAATAAGTCTTTGGTTCATAGTTACATTTCTTTGTGGATTCCCTATCACTGGAAGGCTGAGAAAACAATACATAATCCAGTATATCTTTAGTAGCAGTCTTATTAGATTACAAATAGTCCTAGATTTACAACAGCTCACTTAGTGACCGTTCAAAGTTACAACAGTTTTGAAAAAAAGTCTATGAGACTTCCGGTGACATCGCTTTGCAGCAGGTCGGTGTTGGATAACGCTCCAGAGCCAACCAGCTTTTCTCTGGCCACGAACGGCTTTTTATTGTTAAAGCTGACCGCGAGAGGGTCAGCGAAGGTGTAGTGAGCTGAGACGCTTGAGGAACCGGCAACTCCCGTGTGCTGATAAGCAGACCCGTTGGTCCGAGTGGCTGGAGAGGGGGCGCCACTAATGGCTGCCCTTGAACTATGACTAAGCCTTTTTGGAAGGGGAGTCTATATTGCAACAAGCAGCAGAGTGCATTGGATTTACTGACTCTGAACTTGCCAACTCAACGTGGCTTAAAACACGTGAAGAGTAGCTGAAAAAAGGAAGGCTAACTTTTCTCTACGGAATTGATTGGAAACGAAGAAGTTAGGTCGGATTATAACTGTAAGAAATGTGAGACTGGCTGTTCCTCCTTCTTTGCCTCCTGTCATCCTCCTCGGCAGGAGAATCGTCCCTCCGGTGATGGACTATTTAACCCTCTATTGACTTATTCCAGATTCTTGGATTGCTCTTTTTCTCCTTTCGCCTCATACTTCTCCAGTTAGGTGTATCAGGGATTTTGAATTAGTAACACGGTGCCTTCAATTATAGCAATACTTTAGGTTAATAGAATGAATTGAGTTATATAACATGTGATTATTGTTTATTAATTGATTAACATCAGCAAAACCAGGGATTACTATTTATTTACTGATTTAGTATTTGATAATTAATCAACTACCCCCCCCCCGATTGATAAAAGAATTAACTAACAATTAATGAAGATTGAATAGTTAATAATAATCCAATCTAATAATGATTTAGGGCAAGTAGAAAAAAAGACTAAAACCCGAAGGATTTGACACTAGTAGAGGACAAGAAGTTGATTCGCCACAAGATTAACTTAATGGCTCAAGAAGAGATTGCTGAAAAGATTAAGTGGGTAAAGCAAGGATTCTTCGAAAATGCTAATAAACCAGGAAGATGGCTAACTTATAGAATTAAGTTAAAAGAAAGGAGCAAAATAGGTGGATTGAAAGATAGCAATGGAGGGTGGGTAATTGACAGGGAAGGTAAGAGGAAGATCTTACAGGATTTTTTCTCGGAACTATATAAGAGAGAAGATGGGGGGGAGCAAGAAATCGAACAGTACATAGGAATGTTGGGCCTCCCCAAATTATCAGAGGAGGTAAGGCAAATTTTCAATAAAGAAATCACAGAAAGTGAAGTTTGGGTAGCAATCGAAAAGCAGAAAACCGGGAAAACCCCTGGCACAGATGGGCTACCCACGGAATTTTATAAAAAAACCTTAGACATGGTAACAAAATATATGACAGAGGTCTTTAATGGAGTCTTCCTTGACGGCCGGATTCCACCTTCCTGGACAGAGGCTTATATTTCCTTGATTCCTAAGGAAGGAACAGACTTATCACTGATTAGAAACTACAGATCTATATCCCTCCTGAATACTGATTATAAGATCTTTACCTCTATTTTGGCAGGGAGAATGAAAGGGTTCCTGGATCTCTACATCCATAGTGATCAAAATGGGTTTCTCCCGCACAGACAAATAAGAGATAACTTGAGGATGATTATCAATTCCCTGGAATATTATGAGGCCCACTCGGATAAAGAAGCGGCATTTATCTTTATCGATGCCCAAAAGGCGCTTGATACAGTCAACTGGAAATTTATGTTTGCCCTGTTGGAAAAGATGGAATTTGGGGATAATTTTACGCATCCAATAAGATCCATTTATAATACACAAACAGCTAGAATCCTAATTAATGGAAAGGAAACAGAACGGATTGAGATTAAAAAGGGAACAAGACAAGGATGTCCACTATCTCCAATCCTATTTATATTTACACTGGAGCCTCTTCTCCGGGAAATCAGGAGAAACCAGGAGATAAAGGGACTGAAAATTAGAGTGGAAGAGTATAAAATTCAGGCCTTCGTTGATGATTTAGCCTTTATCTTAGAAGACCCCTTAGAATCAGGAAATGAATTAATTCAGGTAATAGAGAAATATGGTAGAGTTGCGGGTTTCCTAATTAACAAGGATAAGACAAAGATAATAGTAAAAAATATGGCATTAAATCAACAAAATGAATTAGAGGAAAAATTGGGCCTTCAAATTGTAAAAAAGATAAAATATTTAGGTATTTGGCTAACTTCTAAATGTACTTCAATCAAGGTAGACAACCATCAAAAATTACTGACCCAAATGAAATTAGACCTAGAAAAGTGGGGAAATCTACAACTCTCCCTATTAGGTAAGATAGCAATAATTAAAACTTACGTTCTCCCAAAATGGATCTATTTATTCCAAACTGCCCCGGTGAGATTAGACAATAGCTTCTTCAAATTATTAGACAATTATGTGAGGACATTTATTTTGCAGAAGAAGAAAGCTAGAATTAAGTTGAAAATGCTCCAAGAATTGCCAGCCAGAGGAGGATTTGGGTTGCCAAAATGGGAGTTTTACCACCAGGCAGCAAACTTGACTTGGGTAAGAGATTGGATACTGCTGAGAAGGAAGCGGGTACTCATATTAGAAGGTCACAACCTAAGACAAGGGTGGCATCATTTTATGTGGAGAGAGAGGGGGGGAAAATGTAGGCACTTTAAGAACCACTATCTCAGGAAAACCCTATTGGAAACTTGGGAAAGAGTGAGGTTTAAGTATTATTCAATGGTTCCGACCTGGGTTGTTCCACTGGAGGCCGTGACACATTCAACATTATATAATAATAAAATACAACTGACTTACCAGGACCTCCGAGACCCTCTAGGGCAGTGGTCGGCAAACCGCGGCTCACGAGCCACAAGCGGCTCTTTGGCCCCTCGAGTGCGGCTCTTCCACTACCCTCGCCAACGGCGGGATTCCTGGGCCGGTTCCATCCCTCCCCCCGCAGAGTCTCTTCAGGCCAGCAGCGGCTACCCAAATGCCAAAGCGGCAGCCGTAGCCTCCCAAGCTAGCCACTCGTCTACTTCCAGAGGCTGCAGAGGCTCCGTGAGTGGGGGGAGTGAACCGGCCTCCGGTGGGTGAGCCAGAGGGGTGGGCGGGTGGTTTGTTGGGCACTGCCGCAGCAAGTTTCCTTGGCCGGCCGGCCGCCCGCCGGCTGTGGTTGCTCGCTCGCTCACTCACCCACCGGACGCCAGGTTCCTTCGTCCGGTAGGTGGGTGAGCGAGGGAGCAAGCAAGCGCAGGTGGGCAAGGAAACTTGCTGCGGCAGCACCCAACAACCTGCCCACCCGGCGGCCGCGGTTGCTTGCTTGCTCACCCACCCACCAGACGAAGGAACCTGGCGCCCGGTGGGTGAGTGAATGAGCGAGCAACTGCAGCCGGCAGGCGGGTGGGCACGTAAGGAAAGTTGATGCGGCAGCGCCCAACAATCCGCTGGCCCGCCGGCCTGCTGCGCCGCCGCCCGCAGTTGCTCGCTCGCTTGCTCACCCACCGGACACCAGGTTCCTTCGTCTGGCGGGTGGGTGAGCAAGCGAGCGAGTAAGCGCAGCCAGCGGGTGGGTGGGCTGGCCGACCAGGCTACTTCTAGGAGCTGAAGAGGCTTGGCGGGGTGGGGGAGACAGACAGACAGAGAGAGGCACAGACACACAGAGAGGGAGGGTGGGAGGGAATCAGAGAGTGACAGACACACACACAGGGAGAGACAGGGAGAGACAGAGAGGGAGAGAAAGATAGACAGAGACACAGAATGAGTGATTGAGTGAATGCGAGACAGACAGATACACACACACACAGAGTGACAGAGATGGGCAGACAAAGGAGAGAGAGACAGAGATAGAGAGAGACAGAAAGAAAAAGAGAGAAAGAAAGAAAAAGAAAGTGGGAGAGAGACAGAGAAAGAAAGGAAGGAAGGAAGGAAGGAAGGAAGGAAGGAAGGAAGAAAGAAAGAAAGAAAGAAAGAAAGAAAGAAAGAAAGAAAGAAAGAAAGAAAGAAAGAAAGAAAGAAAGAAAGAACGAACTTATGACCACAATTGAGACCGAAAGTTTGGCTGCTAAGCAAGACCATTTTTAAGTGAATTTCACATTTTCCAAGTTGGCCATGCCCACCCGGTCACATGACCACTAAGCCATTCCCACAAAACAGGCCACACCTTCTGGCTCTCAAAAACAAATTAATTGTGGTATTGTTGATATTTGGCTCTTTTGACTAATGAGTTTGCCCACTACTGCTCTAGGGGAATTAAAAACACGGGAAGACATTTCCAAGGCAGGCATAGAGATAGATTAGTTGGCTTATGCTCAAATAAAATCCAAAACCAGAAGAGATAAAGAGAAGGGAGGAATATATAGAACAATCCAGGAACTGGATAAAATTTTTATCGTGATCAGAAGAGAAACTAATCTCTAGATGCTACCAGTTCTTGATACAAGGATGGATTGGTGAGGAGGTAATTAAGGACTCCATGATCGCCTGGGGAAAAAATCTCGGGTCCTCTCCTGACCTGGATAAGTGGAATGAAATTTGGATCAAAAATATGAAGCTCACACTGGCAACCTCCTATAAGTAAAATATTTACAAAATGGTTTATCGTTGGCACTTGCCACTGGCAAGGATTGCCAAAATGTACCCAGGAACGTGCCCAGAGTGTTGGAAGTGTGGGAATAGAAAAGGGACTTACTATCATCAATGGTGGACTTGTCCCCAAGCAGGCAAATATTGGTTAAAAATTAGGAAAGGGATCACAGAGATCACAGGTTACACAGTCAAGATGAAACCAGAGACTTTTTTAGTGGGAATGAAGCCCGATAAAATAAACAAAGGCATATGGTATCTGACCCTCCACATTATTACAGCAGCCAGAATACTCTTTGCATAGGACTGGAAAAACGAGTTGCTACCTTCAGAAACTGCTCTGGAAAATCACTCAATGCACAGAAGCAGATCACCTAACGAAAATACTCAGAAACCAGAAGGACTTGGATTATTACAACTGTTGTAACTTATGGTACAATTGGATGAAACATAGAAAAGGAAACCCAAAATAGTCCTAATTGTTCTCTGGTAGCTATCGGTTTAATGGATGTATACTTAGACTCGCTTGTTGCAATATATTGTCTGTGTATGTGTAATGGGAAAATTTGTTTTCTTTTTCTTTAAAAAATTTGTAAATAAAAATTTATTTTAAAAAAAGTCTTATGACTGTTTTTCAGTTACAACTTTTGCAGCAACCCCATGATCATGTGAACAAAATTCAGATGCCTGGCAACTGGTTCACACTTATGACATTGGACAGTCCTGGGGTCATGTGGTCACCTTTTGCAACTTTCTGACAAGCAAAGATAATGGGGAAGCCGGATTCACTTAACAACCTCCAAGTTACTTATCAACTGCAGTGATTCACTTAACAACAGTGGCAAGAAATGTTGCTAAATGGAGAAAAAATCACTTAACAAATGTCTCACTTAACAACAGAAATTTTAGACTTAATTGTGGTCATAAGTGGAGGACTACATATATTGTGCTTTTATTTTATTAGATGTACTTTCTTTTTTTTTATAGCATCCCATAGAGCCATGATGGCGAACCTATGGCATGTGTGAGCAAACTGGAAGTCACTTCTGGGTTGGTGATAGCAGTAGTGGGTTTCTGCAGGCTCGCACCTACTCACGAGAGCCGGTTGGTGAAATTTAGAGAACCGGTGAGAGGGGGTTCCACTGGTGTACCTGGAAGTAAATCTGGCCCGCCGCTGCCAGTGACCCAACGGGAAGGGAAGGAAAGGAAGAAAGGAAAGGAAAGGAAAGGAAAGAAAGAAAGAGAGAGAGAGAAAGAGAGAGAGAGAAAGAAAGAAAGAAAGAAAGAAAGAGAAAGAAAGAAAGAAAGAAAGAAAGAAAGAATTTATTATCACAATTGAGTCCAAAATTTTGGTTGCTAAGCAAGAGCGTTGTTAAATGAGTTTCACCACATTTTAAAAGGTGGCCACTCCCACCCTGTCACATGACTGCCAAGCCACGCCCACAAAATAGGCCACACCTACAGAGTAGGTTCTAAAAAATTTGAAACCCACCACTGGGTGATAGGGCCATTTTTTGCCCTCCGGAGCCTTCAGGAGGGCGAAAAAGGGCCCTAAGGCCAAATTGGAAGTCACAGTCCCCGAATTTCTGGGTTACCCGTAGGGCCGTTTTTCACCCTCCATAGCCTTCTGGGAAGCTCCTGAAGTCTCCAAAGGGCCTCCATGGGTGCAGGCTTTTGCCCTCCCCAGGCTCCTAAAAAAACCCTGGAGCCTGGGGAGGGTGAAAAAAGCATGCCAAAAACAGCGGGGAGCGCTGGTTGCACACACATGCGTGTGGGTTGGTGGTGGTCGCATGTGCATGCGTGCTGGGGTCGCATGGATAGCATTTTAGATATGAGTGTGCATGCGCACAACCCCCTGCACTCCCCCTGCTTTTGGCACGCGATCCAAAAAAGGTTAGCCATCACTGCCATAGAGTATGTTGAGCAGAGACATCCAGTCATCCAAAGAGGCTCTAAGGCTAAAAGTAAATCAGATATCAGGCCCTCCTGCTTCTAGCCCCAAACTTGTACATTAGAGTAGTATTTCTTAACTTCAACAATCTTAAGATTCATCGACTAGGTAGGGAATTCTGGGAGTTGAAGTCCATACATCATAAAGTTGTTGGGTTGAGAAACTCTACCAAAACACACCTTTTTACTTAAATCCAATTCCATCCATGAATAAAACCCACAGATCCATTCGCTGATTGAAAATAGAAATGGAAATTAAAGTGCGAATCATATATACAATGCAATTTTATCTATTTTTCTCTATTTATTTTATCCTATTTAATTTTATAATCCTATTGCCTAATGATGCTAGCACATTTTTTTCTTTGAAAGGTTGAAACAAATTGTCATAACAATTAGCATAGTTGAGTGAACTGCTTAGAATAAACGCAGAGCATTCTGGTTACATTTTAATTTGCTACCTCAGGGTGATTCCTCAATTAGATATAAATAAAATATGTAGTTAATTAAATGGCTACATTTCTGTGCCATTCTTTGCAATCGGGGACTTACAAAGTGTAAAATGTAAAGATAAATATTTGAAAAGCATTGTCTTCTTTTGTGTACATGTATTGTTCCATGCCTAGAAAAGGACAAAAAAATTGCTGCTTCTTTTGCAGATGGCAAACACGCTTGGGTGCTTACCGACCTTACCCCAAAATCTATTTTTAGTTACTGTCCTTTCATTTTGTATGTTTCTAATTGATCAGTGAATATTGAAAGCAACTCCCTTAAGAGCTGAAACACTGAAAATGGCCTTGAAGTCATGTGGCAAACAGGAGCAAGGATATTACATAGCATTCTAAGGGGGATCATACAATTGTATTGCTGGACCTCAAAAATAATGTACATAGTACAATCCTTCGCTGAGGCTGGAAATGTACCACTATAAAAGTATTTTTTCCAGCAGCTTCCGCCGTATTACCTTTCATTAAAATCTTTTAACAACTTCCATTCACTGTTTGAAAAAAAAGGCTGGTTCTCTGGTAACATTGGTTTTGATTCTCTCTTCTGGATGAACTTATCATACAGTAATTCCTTTGTTGATAATAGGTGTAGGTCAGGAAATCTTTTAAGTACCCTTCTCCAGATCTAACAAATTCTAAGAGAGATTCTTACCACTTCTGGGTCCTTATCTCAACACATTCTAAATTCTCAGTATGTGTTCAACTTACGAGTAAAATCAAGGGAATGGTAAAAGTAAATGGGGATCTACCATATCCCAGTAATGGGGATCTAGTCTTCCAGAAGTTGTGGAACAATAAATTGTAGCAACCATTGTCAGGCATGAAGAATTGGGATCACATTAAGTTCCAGTTAAGCTGATTTGTTTTTCATGCCTATACACAAGACTATTCAACTAATGAACAGAACTGAATTGACGCTAGATAAGAACTAATGGAATCTGGTGTGTGTGTGTGTGTGTGTGTGTGTGTGTGTGTGTGTCTGTACACATTTCCATCATTTGTGGGCACATAACAACTCCAGGCTGATTCCTGTGTTGACTTCACCCAGACTCTGCTTTTTCTACAACCATTGACAGAATTCCTAATAATGAAGGATGCTGGAAAATGTACTTGAGTAAATCTATAGGGTCACAGATTGCCCTTCCTTGTGTACTGTATATAGTTACATAAAATATTTTAATATTCTATATGCTATATAGAATATATTCTAGATTTTAATATAGAAATATTGTGTGTGTGTCTGTTATTTGAAAGCTATTTTAAGTTGCTACCATAGCATGACCACATCTATCTTAGTATACGTAGGATTTCTGAGCTTATGTCTTGTGGATAGAATCAGAAGAGGGATTCTGCCCCCTAGTGCTCCCAGACACTTCAGAAAGAGAAGTATAGGTGGGAGATTCATTTCTCCATTCCCCCCCTCAAAGAAAGTTATTTCCACCTATTATAGTACTGTTGTTTTTCCCTTATGTATGGTGAGGTTTGATTATCCTTAATGGCAAATTCATTGATCACTGTAACCATTTTTTTCTTACTTACTTTTTCTGTAGTTTGGGGAGTGGCTTTGTCTGTCCAATTGCAGTTTTCCTTTGCAGAATATGGCAGGATGGTGTGGTGGTAGGATTTAGTGAGCCTTCACTAGGCAACACATCCATTTTTCCTAGTTTTTCTGGTCAGGAAAGGGAAGGAGTCCAATTTTTGCCTTGGCTTGGAAGCTGAGTAGAAATTATGACTCTTGTTGCACTAGCTACAATGGGAGCAAATGATGCAAAAAATGTACAAGATCCGCTTTTCTCTTCCATCTTTTCTCTCTCTCTACTAACCTGATATACAGCATACAACTCAGGGTAGATGTCACTTGGGGAAAGGAATTAAAAGCAGAAGCAGGAAAATTTCTAATTGCTAATAGATTTCCATCAAATCAATATAAGATGTCTTGCTAATACCAAGTGAAAAACAACCTGAAGCATATGCTGAAGGTTTGGGGTTTTTTTTTGGAGAGAAGGTATATTTCAAACTTAGAATGATCTTTTCAGAATTAAGCTTGCAGCAATTCATGAAGCAATAAATAATTTGGATTCTTTTTTTAGAAAGTTCCAAGTAAAGTTCTGTATTAAAATATTAAGTGAGGTTCTAGCCTTTGATCTGATTTAGAAATAGGCTGTGCAGATTCTCAAAAGCCTGCAACATTACAGTATCCAGTTTGGCAGTTTAGCACCCACACCCATCCCTCTCCAAGAAAAAAGAAATATCCTGGGAAATATTAAAAAGGCAGAATATTATATTTCCCTGGATGTGAAAAGGGAAAAATATGTTTTTAAAGACAAAATAGCTCCCTGCAGCTTCCTGCCCCCCTCCTTTGTCAATGAGCCATTAAAGCCTGGACTAGTCCACTCTACATAACAAAGATTGGTTGAGCATCAGCTCCAGGGTGATGGGATTAAGGCATGATAGTATTAGTCCTTTACACATCTCACCACAGAGTACCTGAGAAGAAGCAATGCTCAACCAAACTTGGACTCCAAACACAGCCTAGAGAGTTGCCCCTGCATGGCCCCTTGGGAGTCTGACAACCAATCAGAATACAAGCTCAAGATCAAAGGTCAGAGAGGGCATAAAACCAGGAACTTTCAACATCTCGCTCTCTTTTTCTTCTTCAACCAACACCTGGAATCATGTGATCACCTTTTATGTTCAGGAGCTCAACCCACGTGATCCTGTTCACCATTACTTACTTACTTACTTACTTTATTAGATTTCTATCCCGCCCTATCTCCCAAAATGGGACTCAGGGCGGCGCACAGGAATTTAAAAATCTAAAAATGCAAACAATACAAAATTCTACAAACCATCTTTCCAAACAGCCTCCATATTTCCAGTGTCTTTAGCCCCACTTGGAACTGAACCCAGAAGAACATTTCTCCCAATAGCAGGATACTTTTTTAAAAATCCAGTACAGGTTTTGTGTGTATTTTAAAAAGAAAAATCTAAAAATATTCTCAGGAATGAAATGATTATATATTTTTTAATTGGTGTAGATTTAGCAATTGCATAGATTTTCTCTATTATTATTTCTCTCCAATCTGGCCCTTCAAGTCTTTAGGCAAAAATTAATTTGAAAAGGTAGAAAAGCATAGTGAGATATTTCCAGTTTTCTTTCCGTTTTAAAAAGATTGTGCACTTATACCCTTTCTTTCAGGGTTTAGATTCAGCAGAACTTAAGAACAATTACAAAAAATTAAAAAAAAAACCCAAAGCATAAACCAATAATCTACAATAAAATAATAAAATGGCAACCCAAATAGAAATGACATCATCAATTGGGGCTCCAGCCTATTGGGATCTAGAGACTTGGGGCAACCACCAGTCTTGACAGCCTTTATAAAGGCCAGCAGGATTGGAGCTGATTGTGTGGCAGGTTAAAGATATCCCACCAAAGCTTCAAAATCCAAGGCATTTTCTTAAGCGTGCCTTTCCCTCCTATATCCACCCCCACCGCCCCACGTGAACCTTCCTCCTGCATCTTGTATCTCAAAGGAAGACTCTGCAAAGGGGCAATAGAAGCTCTGGTGATCAATGTTCCCTCTAATTTTTTTCCAGTGTGTGCAGAAAAGTATAGCGTTTGAGCGGCACATTTTCATGCCTGAGCACCTGAATTCTTTTTTAGCCATAATTGCCATCAGAGCAGATGTTGGGGAGGGGAGCAAGGAGGAAAAGGGTCCCTTCCCTCTCCCTCAGGCCCCCAGGAAGGAAGGGAGGGAAGGGACGGGGAGGGAAAGGAAATGGGAAAGAAGAAAGGAAAGGAAAAGAGAAAGGAAAGGAAAAAGGGAAGGAAAAGAGAAAGGAAAGGAAAAAGGGAAGGAAAAGAGAAAGGAAAGGAGAAAGGAAAGGAAAGGAAAAGAGAAAGGAAAGAGTGGAATGGATTGATACTGCTCAAAAACCAAGTCTCAAGATCCCGTGGACCCCTTTGACTGAGGCAGCTTCCCTCATGTTACCCATGTTCAGATCTGACAATACTATTAATAAAAATGCAAAAGTGCTCAAAGTCAGAAGGAATATTTAACATGTCTAACATTTGAAAAAATGCAGAATTCCAGAAGTTAGATGCGTTTTAGCACATTTGTAACAAGTAAATAAGGGATCCTAATTCATTGTTCAACTATGTATTCTTTACAAGGAATGGTGACAGGAGGAGGTACTTACCTTTTACTGTTGAACTTTGCCTTGTTCAGAGTATTGTAAATATAAGGCAAGCACGAACATGATTCAAATCTATTAAGCGAATGCTTAAAAAGTAAATTTAAGAAGAGATTTGTTGAAGAACTAAACTCAGGGGTTACAATATTAGTTTAAAAAGGCATCTAATTGAAATCGTTTTGAAGTACTTACTTTTATTAAAATAATTACATTATAAATGAGGGGAGTGACCCAAATTTCTCTTGGCTTCTCTTTTCTCCACGACACATAACCTGTATTAACATCGAAAGTCATTTGAATGCTGCTACTAATGGAAAAATGACTTTTTATATAGTTTACTACCACTTTTAGCTCATTGTTAGAGGACATTGTGATTAAAGGACACTGGAGCTAGAGAAACTAGATCCCAGTTAAAAGAAAAAGTCCACAATACATGAATCTTATTTGCTACTTCCAAAGCTTGGAAGCAATTCTCATAAAGAGAGAGAAAACAAACCAAGGCTAAGAGACTAATTAGAGAACACCAGATATTGTGAAATGCAGCCACGTCAGCCCCTATGTAAGTATCAAGAGCTAATCATCATTTCAGTTTTGTCGGTTTCAAATTTGCATTCATTCTTGGGTTGAATGTAACTACAGCAGCCTCCAGTCTGGGAACAGCGTTTGACTTGCAAACTTCCGTCCATGGTTGGAGAAACGCAGGCTACAACCAGCAAATCGCGTTTCCCCAAGAACCAACACAGCCCCAGAAGACCAATGGGAATTCTCCCTTCTGGAGCGTCATCGGTCTCCGGGCAGAGTCTTCCTTGATTTCACCAATCACCAGATGGAGGAGAGAGTTCGGTGCAGAGAGAGAAGAGAGGGAGGGGGGATAAAAACACTGCGCTGCAGGTTGAAACTTCTGTGTGGTGGTTTCTTGTTACATCCGCGTCTGCGCGCAGCTTAGAGGGAACAGTGTCAGTGGTGATAATCTTGCACCTGGGCAGGAAAAAAGCAGTCTCTGATGTTCCTGAGATGCCTGGAGCTGGGAATAGGGTTGTTGCATGGTGGACAAAGGGCGGGAGAGACACTCATAGTGGGTCACCACTGCTAAGCAGACAGGATATTCACTAGATTGTTCTTGATCCTGATTCCCCCAAGAAAGCAACTATTCTTCTTCCTCATCTCCTGTCAGCTGCAAGAGGTACTTTGCTTTGCTATCAAGACAGCTTACAAGAGAAGAAGGTCTCACTTAGAGGGGTAGCACTGTGAACTACAATACCCCCACCTCATCCTGAAGCAGGTGGGCAGGATTACTGCTCCTTCCTCCTTCAGCCTTGGACAGGCAATGGACCATTTCTCTTTTCAACTAACTGTGAGAACGATTACAGATGCGGTGAGTATAGCTAGCAATAATTTCATGTAACAGGAGAAGCCAGAATAGTAGGAAATTTCTTCCTGTTGATTTCAGATCATTTTCCTGGGCCATGCTGCCTCTTCTTGCATTCCCTGAACTCCTCTTCTGCCTGTTTCCCACAGCCTCATACAGGAAGAAAAGTAGAGTGCAAAGCTTAGTAATCTATATGCTTTCTGCAATAGCCCAACATATAGGCTTTGCAATGAAGTAACATTTTACACAATTTAGTAACAAACTCAAACTCTGTGACCAAGTAATCTCTTAATAAACACGAGAGACATCATCAACTTCCCCTTTTTGGAGGGGGGGGGTCTTTTGCAAGATAGGCTTTCTGAAGATAAGATAAAATAAGATAAACTTGCTGATGATGTTTTTATTTGCATTGGGATACATACAATCTATACATGACTTATATTTTTCAAAAAATATTTTGACATAAATTTATTTCCACAAAAATCTTACATAAATGTAGGTAGATGATATTTAATTATCCATAAAAGACTTATAGAACTTTTCTGCTCCATCTGAAAATAGAATGGATTTGTCAGGTTAGGTAAAAGTAAAAATTATGTAAACTGTTGGAAGAAAGTTCTGGGTTCAAATCCATACCGCATCATTTTAAGGAACACATGGCAAATTGCATAGACCAGAGGAAGTATAATTGACAGTGTAATACACAGTACAGTAATCAAAAGGTATGCTGAAAGTGATATTTATAGTAATAATGGGCTTTGATTGTAAGGTGTATAGTTGAATTAATTGAGATGGTTTTGCCTGTGGAATGGATGGGGTGGGTGTGACCAAGGTGGCGCATAGCTATTTTTGTCCAACAGGTTCACTGTGGCTGTCTTGTCTGTCTCTGTCAGTAAAACTAAATGATAGCTTTAGCTATCATTAAAACAACAGGCCCCCAGGATGTATTGTTAAATCCACAACTTCACCAGGAGCAAAAACCTGACTTTAGGATGAGGTAGTAGACATTGCCCCAACAATACGATAGTAAGTGATAGTAAGGAGCTTCCTGGCCTTTGCCCTCATTCTCACCCACCCCTAGCTCTTTCAAAGATGAAAAGACCGTTGCTAGCTTTGACACTGTGACATCTCCTTGTGGGAGTTGAATCATGCAATTGCCAGGAAAATATGCTAATGAAGAGAGACAGTGGAGCCTGTATTTCACTTCCCAAGATTTCAAAAAGGAGAAGTTGCAGTTAAATTCTGTGCAGAGAAGGTGAGAAAAGTGAGGTTGGCCTTTCCAAGCCAGACCACTAAAATAAGATTTTGCTTTTTAGGAGAGAAGTGGGGGATATTTAGAGCTCCACTCAGTGGGCCCAAATTTCAGAGTTTGAAAGGTGGCGCATAGCTACCTCATATAGTGAAACTGATATATTTTGGGAAAAACTGATGTGCTGCTCACTCCTCCATAAAAGTTATGTAGGCATAACAGCTTTTTTTATACAGTGCCAATTTTTTTCAAGGTTGTGGCCAGAAAACAGACAATATACGAATATAAAACAGCAGAGTTCTGTGTTCACTTATTGTTCCCTAAGATACGAATCTTAAGAGTATGTTAAATACTTCTTAAATATTCTACAATCATACATATGCTTAAAATTGTGAAATGAATTTAGATTTCTATCAAGCTGTTACAGACCTGATTAGATTCATAAGAACCATCACAACTATTTCTGGGATCCTTAAAACATATATTAATGTTTCTTTTAGAGTAGAATTGCTGAACTTATAAGTTATATAAGAAGTTGCTGCATTAATGTTCTTCATTTGCCTTTGTAGCTTTAAAACTGGGGCCTGAAGCTTTCAAATTTGATGGCGGTTTAGAGGCAGTAGCAGTGCGGCAAAATGAAAAATACTACATATTAAGACCGGAGGTGTTTGAGACGTACTGGTATATGTGGAGATTCACACATGATCCTAAGTACAGACAGTGGGGCTGGGAGGCAGCACAGGTAATTATTAACTAGCCTTCTAAAAAAACCTTACAGAGTTAACCTGCCAACCTTCATATTGTGCATAGTAAGAAATTGAAACGGTGATGCTCATTTCCACCCCCCTAGATGGTTCCTTCTTTGGATGGCTGTTTTAAATTTCAGTTAATCTTCAGTCTAATAATTTTGGAAGAGAAATGCTTTAAGACATTTTGAAAAATACAAAATAATCAGGGAAGGAAGCACAATATCTGGATTTCCCCCCAATTACAACCTTTTTTATAATAGCTCTGCTCTGGGCCCATTCCAGGCAATTATTTATCTTCCATGGGCATGCATTGGGGGATTTTGTTTTTCTTGGATTATTTTTCTCATAGCTGGATTTGACTATTTTCAGATGTTTATTATCTTCATGCTTCTCCCTACATACCAAATTTAATTTCATTTCTGTTCTGTTTTCAGAGAGTTATTCTGTTGCTGGAGAAATAATCAAAATTATTTTATTTAATTCATTTCTAGTGTTATTAGTTGTCTCATGTAAAGATTCAAACATACAAATCCGAAATACAAAAATAGCCCTGTACAAAATTTGAAACTTGTGTTCAGGGTGCTATTGCTTTACAGACACAGGTAGCTTATGAATTTTTGTTGCTTAAGTGATACAATAGTAAAACAAGTCATCACATGACAGAACCCAATTTTATGACCATTTTACCACCAACATTAAGTGAATGAACATTAAGCATGGTTGTTGAGTATATCACAAGATTGTTAAGCAAATCTGTCTCCTCCTTTTAGCTGCGAAGATTACAAATTGTGATCACATGATTACAAGATATTTCAACCACTGTAAATTATACTCTATTACTCTCCTTTCATTTCTAAGTATATCATATCTATATTATTTGAATCTGTGTCAACTACATCCAATTTTGAATTGCTGGCTAATAAAGCATTCACTCTGTTTGTTTCACTTAAAAGGCCATTGATAAATACTGCCGAGTGAGTGGTGGATTTTCCGGGGTCAAGGATGTCTACTCCTCAGCTCCCACATATGATGATGTACAGCAAAGCTTCTTTCTTGCTGAAACTCTAAAGTAAGTAGATTTGTTTCAGCAATCTTGGAAATTGAGGCTCTTAGAAAAAATATTCAGCACCTACATATTAACATAAACATTATAGAAAATAAAATATGTTATATTTTATAAAATACATAATAAACATAATAAACACATGGCTGCATTAAATGGCTATAGACTGTTGGATATTGTCACTGCTGATTTTACCCCACCAGGTTGCCAATGCATATATATACAGTCTCCTTTTTATTTTTACTTTTTCTCCTTCCCAAATAAAAGGAATTATAATCTATTCTGCAACATGCCCTTTATCCTCTGTACTTTCTGTGGCTCTATCTCATATTATCACACATTGAAATTGCCTAGATGAATATAGTGCATACACAGATATTGCAATTGTGCCCCAAGGGGGTGAAGGGGAAATTGTGCAAGTGTGCAGAATTTAGAAATTCTTGACACGTTATTTGGATTTTAGTATGTTACAGAACAGAATTGAAGAAAAAGCTTGGCTCCACCAATAAAGAATGTACAAACTGTGGCACAAGAATGGGATTTTTTTTAAAAAAAATTTATTTTATTCAAATTTATACCCCGCACCTTCTCCAAAAAAGGACCCAGGGCGGCGCACAGGAAATTTAAAAAACAATACAAATATAACAAAAATATAAAATTTTAAAAAACATATTAAATCCATGCCCTGTGCTAAAATCGTATAAAATCCCCCCAAATTGAAATCTATCTAAAACAGTCAGAACGGTAGGTTATGCTAGGCCGGCTTGTTGGAAAAGGTGCGTTTTAAGACGCTGGCAGAAGAGGCGGAGGTCTGAGATGGTACGTAATTCGGGGGGCAAGTTGTTCCAGAGGGTAGGGCCCGCCACAGAGAAGGCCCGACCGGCATTGCCTGGCCGACGGCACCCTGAGAAGGCCCTCTCTGTGGGAGCGGATCGGTCGAAGGGATGTATGGGGCAGAAGACGGTCTCGCATATAACTAGGTCCCGAGCCATGGAGCGCTTTGAAGATGGTCGTCAAAACCTTGAAGCGCACCCAAAAGGCCACAGGTAGCCAGTGCAGCTCACGCAGGAGAGGTGTTATGTGGGAATGCCTAGAGGCTCCCATAATCACCCGCGCGGCCGCATTCTGGACTAGCTGTAGCCTTCGGGTGCACCTCAAGGGAAGCCCCATGTAGAGAGCATTACAGTAGTCAAGTCGGGATGTCACGAGTGCCTGAGTGACTGTGCGGAGGGCAGCCCGGTCCAGTAAGGGGCACAATTGGCGCATCAGGCGTACCTGATAAAACGCCCCCCTGGCCACGGCCGTCACATGGTCCTCCATGGACAGCCGGGAATCCAGGAGGAAACCCAAATTGCGCGCCCTCTCCATGGGGGCCAGTGTTTCGCCCCCAATGGCCAGAGTTGGAGTTACCTGGCTGAACCGGGGTGCCGGAAACCACAGCCACTCAGTCTTGGACGGGTTGAGCTTGAGTTTGTTACTACCCATCCAGATCCGTACGGCCTCCAAACAACGGGACAACACCTTGGCGGCATCGTTGGGGTGGTCTGGGGTGGATATGTACAACTGAGTGTCATCAGCGTACAGATGATATCCCACCCCAAAACCACGGATGATCTCGCCCAGCGGCTTCATATAGGTATTGAACAGGATGGGCGAGAGGACCGACCCCTGATGAACCCCACATAAGAGGGGTCTCGAGGCCGACCTCTGCCCCCCCTGCCAACACACATTGCGACCGACCAGAGAGGTAGGACGAGAACCACCGCAGTGCGGTGCCTCCCAACCCCAACCCCCCCAGTCGGTGCAACAGGATACCATGGTCGATGGTATCAAAAGCCGCTGAGAGGTCTAATAGGACTAGGATAGAGGAACAACCTCTATCCCGCGCCCTCCAGAGATCATCCACCAACGCGACCAATGCCGTCTCGGTGCTGTGACCGGGTCGGAAGCCGGACTGGCGCGGGTCTAGATAATCAATTTCCTCCAGGTGTCGCGGAAACTGTTGGGCCACCACACTCTCTACAACCTTCGCTAAAAAGCGAAGGTTGGAGACCGGACGGTAATTTTCCAACAATGCTGGGTCCAGGGAAGGCTTCTTGAGGAAGGGCCTCACCACCGCCTCTTTCAAGACGGCAGGCAAATACCCCTCACTCAAAGAAGCGTTCACAATATCCTGGAGCCAGCCTCGTGTCACCTCCCAGGATGCCAGTACAAGCCAGGAGGGACACGGGTCCAATAAACATGTGCTGGCCTTAAGTCTCCTTGACAACCTGTCCATATCCTCGGTAGTGACAAAGTCAAACTCCTCCCAAGATGGTGTCTCAGCCTCGGACAATCCGACTGGACCACTCTCAATGGAGGGCAACTCGTTCCGACCGAGTGATTTTCTCCTGCAGATATATGCCAAATTCCTCTGCTCGACCCTGCAAAGGGGCTTCCCGCGGCCTCTGATGAAGGAGGGAGCGGGTCACCCCAAACAGGGTTATCTGTTGGCAGGTTATCTAGCGGTTATCTGCAGATGCAATAAGGGTGGCACAATACTCACGTTTGGCCACCCTTATCGCCACTAAGTAAGTCCTAATATGGGCTCTCACTAGTGTTCGGTCAGCTTCGGAGCGAGAGGATCTCCATCTGCTCTCTAGGCGTCTCTTGCGGCGTTCCATCTCCCTCAGCTCCTCGGTAAACCATGAAGCCTGGGTGATTCGGCGCCGCATGACAGGCCGCAAGGGCGCGACTCGGTCCAAGGCCCCCGTGGCCGCACTAAACCATGCGGCCACTAGGTCCTCAGTCGAGTCGTGGGGCAAGGCCACAGGTATTGGCCCAAGCTCCCTCTGGAACCTATCAGGTTCCATCAGGAGCCTGGGGCGGAACCATCTGGGATCTCATTGACAGATTGTAGATGTTCATTATAAATGAAGAGCCTTTTTGGTAGTATGGATCATGATTGTTTAGAACTTAATGTACTATTACAAATGCTTTAAATCTTCATCAGTAGCAATTAGTGCAAAATTTAGTACACAATACATGAGTGATAAAGCATCTTATTCAAAGGGAAAATGAATGTCTGTGTTTTAATTATAATACTTGTATCTAATTAAACGATATGCATTATTTTATACTCTGTAGTTAATGGTTTGAAAAGTCAACAGCGGAATGTGTTCTGATGCCATCAACAGAATTTTCTTGATTTGCCCCCCTGCTCGTATGTCTCCTCTCTTCCCAGATGGCTGATAGAAGGAGATAGGGAAGGCAAAAAGAAAATAGCCCTGTTGCACAATCAGACCTCTGGTCAAGCAGTGTTCGATGTAGTCTCAATGGTATCTTTTGGAAAATTTCCAGCGTCTCTTTGTGATTTGGACTTCCTCTTGTTATTAAAGAAGAATTATTTTTTTTGGATTTGTGACTTCTTTTCTGGAGTGCCTTCATTATTATAATTATTGATTTGGAAAACTGTTTCTCTCTTGGTTCCTGAACTTTACAATCCTGATTTGAACTTTTGGCTCCTGATTTGCCTCAACAGCCCCACCCAAAAAACGCCATTTTAGTGGCACTGACTTTAACAGCTAATCATGGCACAAGAATCAGCACTGGCAAGCTTAGAATTAAGGATGGCTTCTCTTGAATCTGTTTTACAAACTTTGGTACAAGAAATCAAGGCCCAGAGAGAAGAAAATATCAATTTTAAAAAGGAGCTATTGGACACACGGAAACAAATGCTGGAGAACACACAGAAGAATGAAGAGTTGGAAGGGGGGCTGGCGGGGGCTAAGGGAGAGATTAAAAATGTTACCAATGAGGTTGTGGAAATAAACGGGCATGTGTCTAGGATTGATATGGAAAGGATGACATATTTTTTGAGATTTCAGAATGTTTCTGAGGAATCTGGTGAATGTCTCCCTGAACTCATGAGTACAATTATAGCAGACTATTTACATAAACCTAAGGATGAGATCAGGGGGGACATTGACCTAGCCTACAGAATAAACTCTGCATATGCCAGGATAAATGAAGTACCCAGAGAGATACATGTTAAATTTGTTAGAAGGTCAACCAGAGAGGAAATCTTGAAAGCGCAAAGAGGAGGTCCGTTAATTTACCAACAAAAGGAGGTTGCCGTCCTGAAGCAGATCCCAAGAAAGATTAGAGAAGCGAGAAGGAAATTTTCCTTCTTGTCCAAAAAATTGTTTGACCACGGGATCTGGTTCAGGTGGGTGACGCCCGAAGGGATGCTGGTGTTCTGGGAAGGAGGAAGAGTGAGGATTAAAACAGTTGCTGAGGCGGAAGCCTTTCTTAAAAAACATTCCTCTTTCCTGGGGGAAGATCCAGGGGGGGCAGGGGGGGCCACGGCCCCGCCCGCTGGGGGCCTGGAAGGAGAGATAGAAGATACAATTGCCAAGAGACTTAGATCTAAAAAATAACTTTGCTTTGATTTTTTGAGTAATATTGTATAATATGTGTATCTGGATTTTTACAAATGACTGACAGCATAGAACTGAGAACTTAGAAATATGTACTTGCTTTCACTTTGTAGTGTATGAAAAATGTTTTTTGTTAATGATCTATTTTGAAGTCCCGGAAGGGCCGACGACTTTGACGTGAACGCTCTCAAAATTTCTTTGTATCCCTTACCCTATCCTATTGAAAAACTGTAAAACCAATAAAACATTTTCAATATAAAAAAATTGCAATGAACATGAAGTTGAATTCCAAATACCTGTCTTGGGTTGTGGCATTCATTTTACTGTTCTCCATAATTATCGTTCATGTGTTCATATCCACGCTCTTCCCTCCTCTTCCTCTTCTCAAAATCAGTATTCTAAAATAGGTTTTTAAACCAAACTCACATGCAGTTTGAAACAATATTACAGGATTGTAGAATTTGAAATAAATTTTAGTACTACTGAGTCTTGAATTGAATTGTAAGATGAAAACTGATGTTACTTATATTTATCCATATAAGACCATAGTATTTTTAGTGAAATCTGCAACAAATTTATACATGATATCAAAAATACTTATCTGCTGGAAAAGAATATGCCCATTAGTGACTAAAAGTTCTCAACTCTCATGGAATGAAATTTGACTTGAAATTAAATGAAAATGTCCCAACTATATTCTGTGAATGGAAATAATGGATAAAGCATAATAGGATTGGATAATTATGTTTGAAATACTACATCACTATTTTTTATTTCCTTTAAATACAAACTAAATATTTCTTTTTTTACAGCATATAGGTAGAACTATATGCTGTAAGTAGTGCAATATTGTCTTAAGCATTATTACACAGAGTTCTTAAACCTAGTTGCATAATAGCATCATTAACAGACCCAATATTATTCTGTTGATCAGTCAATCTTTCCATTTTTTTACTTCCAAAGTTGTTTTTACAGACCACTGCATTTATTGCACCAGTTTTCATGTTGCTTCTTTTCTCCTTCCCTTGCTGATTATTAATGCACAAGAATGCAGTGATTATAAAACATGCAATTAAAACATGAATGTTATCTTTCTGGGTTAGTGCAGGAGAATGATAATTTTAAATTTATTACATTTCTACATTCTGCGTTAAGATTTTACACTTTCTTCTGAAGTGTTTTAAATCTAAAAATGCTTAGAAATTAATAAGCAAAACTTCAAGATATTATGGTTCTTGATAACAAAAAATATTAAACAACAATGTTATTCAAGAAGCAGACCCATTTTCTCTTTTTTTTAAAGAAATTGCCTGAAGAAAAGACAGGCAGCCAAAAAATGGATTATTGTTCATAGTCTGCCTTCATTAGCAGAAAAAGTCACAAATTCCTAGTTCAACCTGCATCCTTGGAGACAAATTGTTCTTTAATTATAAGTAAATAGCCATCTTCTGCAAGAATTATGGGTTATTCTTTCCAACCCAAACAAATGTGTGATAGAAATTCTGTGACGGGTCTTGGGCTTCCCTCAACAGGATAACTCCGGAAACAGAACAGAACAACAATGATTCCAAACACTGAACAGAATGGAAGCAAATGTGGTGTTGGGGGAGAATAGAAATATTGGTAAAAAACAAAAAGGGGCAAATCTGGTTGGGCTGGGAAGAGAGAAATTCAAGGAAAAATTCTCCCATTTTTGAAGAGGCAGTTCTGGGTAGTTGTTTGAAATGTAGCCTACTCTTCCATTCTAAGACCCCTGTTCCCCTTCCCAGTGAGGCAAAGTTTCAAGGTTGGAAAGAATTCTAGAAGCCATGGTCTGCATTCTTTCCCTACCTTGGTTAATTCTAGGAGCCTAGTATATCCATCCCTTATTCAATCAGGTTTGTTGAATTGATTTCAAGATATATACAGTATAATTAAGTCATTGTCAGAAAGGAATCCTGGAAAGTTAATTTGAACACTTCAAGGTGTCTTTGCTTAGATCAGGGGTGTCAAAACCCATGTCTTCATGGCAGCGTCGTGTGATGTATCTGGCCTTTTTGCCCCTTTACTAAACTGGGCAGGGGCGGGACCAGCACGTGACACATGTGGGCCACGAGTTTGACACCCCTAGCTTAGATAATTAATCAATGTGTTCAGGTGCAAACACTATGCAAGGAAGGGGAAAAAAGACTGTAACTAAGCATTCACCACAACATCCAAAATTAAAAGTTCTCCAAATTGTCAGTGTCATATGAATCTCACATTTGGCAAAGCCAAAAAGACTGGTACATCTATTCAGGATTGGCATTGCTGGCCATTTCCAAGACCCCACAGTTATTCTGGGAATCCTCTGTCAAATTCCAGAACGAGGGGCTCTGCTGCAGTCCCTAATTGCTTTTCCCAATTCTACTGCCCTCTCTACCTGACAGGGCAATGGATGAAGAAAAATGAGCCATTGTGGATTGGGTCTAAAAGAGAGCGCAAGTGAATGGGCAGAGGCAGTAATAAAGACGTGGCAACTCCAGGGCGGGGCTGGTACCTAGGGGCTCACCAGGTAGATACTACATTTGTTTATGCTTGTTTAGTTATGGCATATGTTTCTACGTTCCATGAGCAGAGCAGACAACGAGGAAAGAAAACTGATCTTACGGCATAATGGAGTACTGTATAAGCAGAATGTGGGTGGGCTGCAAGAGAAAATTGCTATTTTCAGCAGCATCCCAACATCTGTCACAATATATATTCCGTCAGAAGATTGCCTGTTCACCGCCCTGAGTCCCGCAAGGGACATAGGGCGGTATATAAATTTAAATAAATGTAAACATAAACGCACTGGGCTAAATAAACCTGAAGAATTTGGAGGTGATAAGAGATTAATGGTACAGGTGAATAATTCAATTATTCATAAACGGAAGTGTTCAAAGTGATTAAGAATGTGGTTAATAGCCCTTCAATTTGCTTATAATTTTATGGCTATGTTCTGAGAATTAGAAGTGGGATGACATTCTCAATTTCTAAAACTTATTTAAAAAATTAATTGGAATTTATTTAAAAATACTTTTGTTCCAATGTAGAAAAAAAATTAAATTTAACTTATTATTTTCTATAATAGCTAGGAAGTTGAGCTTTGTTCTGGTTATTCTATTCCCATCTGTGTTTTTTTAACCAGAATTATGGAGAAATACTATCATATTATTTTCCTCTTTTGCTGTGTTCAGAAGAAAACTAAAAAAAAAATGGGAGGAGAGAGATCACATGTTGTATGTCTGCAAATATCCCAAAATAAATGTATATACCATGGAGAAAGGTTGAATAATTCAGCCTCATTGATACTTTTTTTCCCCTTTAATGTAATTTGTGTTACTGACCCACTTAAGTCTATTTCTTCACCTAAATGTGAAGCATAATACACTGCCATAAATTTAATTTTATATTCTGATCTGTTTCAAAGTAAATGTCATGCTATTTGATACTAGAGATATATGCAGTCACAGTTGGCTGAATGACTGCACTGAGCAGTGCTTATTGGCTCCATTTCAGCCTAGAGCAGGGGTCTCCAACCTTTGCAACTTTAAGTCTGAAGGACTTCAGCTCCCAGAATTCTCCACCCAGCAAAGCTTCAGCAAAGCTGGCTGGAGAATTCTGAGAGCCGAAGTCCTTCAGACTTAAAGTTGCAAAGGTTGGAGACCCCTGGCCTAGAGGAAGGATTAAGTAGGATACCAACAGGGTCTGTGCTGGGCCTCCACAGTTCAACATTTTGATCAGGAAAGTCAACATTGATCAGGAAATTGATGGGTTGCTTACTCAGTTTGCAAGTGGCAGAAAGTTGGATGAGGTCAATAATATTTTAGATGAAAGAGAAAATTCCACAAATTAAATGAACAGGATGGAATTTAATAAGCAGAAATACGAAGTTCTGCATCAGGATAGGAAAAATGAAAGGCTCAAATATAGGATGGAGAAAACTTGGAGGGGCAATAGAGAGTATAAAAGGAATTTAGGTGATCATAAATTAAACATGAGCCAGATGTGCCATTCAGTTGTGAAAAAGGCTGATGTCCTCTTCACATGCAGTAACAGAAATAACGGTCACCAGCTGTAACTGTTCCTCGACATTCAGCCCTGGTCAGGTCTCATTTAGAGCTTTGCTGGCTGGAGAATTCTGGGAGCTGAAGTCCTTCAGACTTAAAGTTGCAAAGGTTGGAGACCCCTGATTTAGAGAACTGTGCCCAATATTGAGAGTCCATGTTTTTTTTTTTTTTTTTTAACTAAATAGAGTTTGTATTGTTCATGGCTACTGCTGCATTGACTCTGGCTATGGTGGGCTCATTTCTCACACTGTTTCAGAAATTAGAAGTCAAGAAATTAAATTAATTAATATATTGATTATATTCGTCAATGAGGTAAAAATATAAAATTATTAGCAACAGTTAACAGTTGAGGCCATATATAAAATGAGAATCATATACTTGAAATAATTTACGCTTCGCTTTCCTGCATGCTTGGCTGACATAGAAACGGGGAGGGAGGGGGGATGTGGCTATTAAGTGAGCTGGTGGAATGTGGGGTTAGGTGGGGATATCTCTACAAGTAACGGTATCACATTCCATTCTGATGACACCTCTGGACGTGCTACCCATCTGACAATGAAGAAGAAACTGTATTGGACACTGGGGTGGGGTCATGGGTAATTGGGGTTTGGCTAATTCTTTGATATGTATGCTTCGCGCCTAAAGTAGCCACTTCTGGCTTAACCTTTGATGCTGACTTTTCCTTATTCAGTAAAAGTAACCTTAATCATCTTGAATATGCTTAAGTGTCGTCTTTCTTGAATTATGGTAAGAGCAGTCATGACAGAAAGCCAGAAGTCACTTCACACTTATCTCTGAAGTAACACTTTCAGCAGTAAGTGTAATAAAACCATAAAACCGAAGACAAATGTCGGAACCAACGAATGAAGAGTTGCTGGGGGCAACATCCCTTGACCAGACGTGCTTGATGGAAGACACAAGGTCAGTAATGGAATTATTGGCGGATGTTACTCTGGACTCGAAATCCGAAGATGCATCAGTTCGCCACCGTTGGTCCGAGGGAGTGGGGTTGAAGGAAGTCGCCCTTAAGGAAATCCCCCCTGGGGTAACTACTACCCGACGCAGACGGGCTCATTCCCCCTCCGTGCAGGATCAGTGGGAGGAGGAGACTCAATTAAGAGAGGCCGCTAAAGCTTTACTCCGCCAAGCTGATGATTTACAGAATTTAAGAGAACAAAGGATGGGGAGGGATCATAGCTCAGAATGGCTACAGAAAGACACTGGGCGGAAGCCACCCTCCCCCCGAGAGAAAGACAAAGAGCAGGCACCCCCCCGTGGTGAAACACAGAGGGAAAGCGGCCCGGGGCTAGCTCTACAGAGGGAACCAAGCCCCGCGCCTCGTAGACAAAGACTTTCCCCCCTGGGAATTAAGTTCGGAGGAGAACCCAAAGAGCTGGGGTTTTTTCTGCTTCAAGTTAGCAGTTTTGTAAATGAATTTGCAGCCGATCTACCCAATGATGAATCTAAAATAAGAATTGTCACTCTGGCTCTGGAGGGAAGGGCAGGAGAATGGGTGGTAGCCCTTCATAATGAGCGTTCACCTTTAATGAGAGACTTTGACAGTTTTATGACCGCTCTAAGAAGACGGTTCGAAGACCCTCTCCTCCATAGAAAGGCAATGCTTGAAATGAAAACGTTACGCCAAGGGAACAGACCAGTTCAAGAATATAGTCAACGTTTTCGCCAGCTAGCTTGTTACATGAGGGGTTGGAGTGTTGAGGCTCTTATTGATGAATACACTGAAGGCCTGAACCCCACTTTGTATCAGAGCTGTGTGATCAGAAAGTCGCCCGAATCCTTAGAAGCTTGGTTTACTCTAGCCGCTGATGTGGAGATAGACCTGTTGCGTAATAATCCGCTACCTGACATCAACAAAGACAGGAAAAAAGATTTTCCCCGCCCACAAGGGTTTGAGCTTCAGTACCAAAGGGGATTTGGAAAGGGAAAGCCTATTTCTCCACGTTCAAATGCTTGTTTCCGCTGCGGAAAGGAAGGCCATTGGGCAAATGATTGCAAAATGAAAGAAACACCCCGCCAGCAGCCATACGCGGAAGTGAAAAAACGCACGAAACCCCTGAGCATGCGTATGAAGCAAGCGATGCGCGGAGCTGAACCACTCGATCTCACCACCGATCATCACCAGCAGAGGGTGCCAGATGACTGGGAGAAGGACACAGACTCCAATGACGAGAATTGGGTGAGTTCCACTTCCGGACCCTTTGTTATTCCTTTGCATCTTTTGGCTCCATCTAGTGGCCGCAATTGTAAAATACTGGCACTTTTGGACTCTGGCTGTTCAAGGTGTCTTATCAGCCAAGAATTAGTCCAGCATATGGGATTCCATCTAAAAAATTTAAAAGTTCCCATAGCCTTTTGCCAAATGGATGGGACAGTTGCTGGCGGTAACCCTGCACAATTTGTAACAGAACCCATTCAGATGTCCATTGGGGATCATCATCAGGAATTCATTAACTTTATTGTTGCGCCAATTGCTGATAACCCTGTTATTTTAGGCTTAAATTGGCTACGAAAATGGAACCCACTAGTGGACTGGAGAGAAGGTTGGATTCGCATCCCTTTACCTATGCCACCTAGTGAGGAGACACATCCCCCTGGTCCACAACTCCCCAACATTCAGTCTCTGGTTGAACCTATACCTATTTCAGAAGTTGCTAACGTGGGTCAGGATGTTTCTTTACTTGAAGTTATACCGGGGGAGGACAAAATCCCTAAGGAATACTGGGACCTAAAAGATGTGTTTAGTGAGAAATCTTCAGACACATTACCCCCCCACAGGGACACTGACTGTTCTATTGACTTTCTCCCTGGTGTCCAACTCCCCAAGCCACGGATTTATTCTATGACACCTCGGGAAATGATTGAACTTCGCAAATTTATTGATAAGAACTTGGAAAGGGGCTTTATTGAACCTGCTAGACCACGGGTGGCGGCTCCTGTGATGTTTAGAGAAAAAAAAGATGGGTCACTTCGTCTTGTGACGGATTACAGATTTTTGAACACGATATGCGAACACAACGTATATCCCTTACCTCTTATGAAAGACATGTTAGCTCATTTGGCCACAGGCAAAATCTTCACTAAACTTGACCTCAGGGAGGCTTATTACAGAATAAGAATTAAGGAAGGTGATGAATGGAAAACAGCATTTAACTGCCCGTTAGGATGTTTTCAGTTTAAAGTATTGCCTTTTGGCCTGCAGGGGGCACCTTCGGTTTTTATGCAACTGATCAATGAAGTTGTGCATGAACACCTGTACAAGGGAGTTATCGTTTATCTGGATGATATCGTCGTCTACACACAAACACGGGATGAACACGTGAAATTAGTTCGTTCTGTTTTGAACAAACTAAGGGCTGCGGAATTGTATGCTAAACTCTCTAAGTGTGAATTTCATCAGCATAAGATAGACTATCTGGGGTATCGTATCTCAGCAGACGGTATTGAAATGGACCCTAACAAAGTCAAAGCTGTTACAGAGTGGGCCCCTCCTCGCACTCGTAAACAATTACAGAGTTTTTTGGGTTTTGCTAATTTTTATCGCCAATTTATACCTTCTTTCGCTAGTATTGCTCTACCTATTACAAACCTGCTCAAAACCAACAGTGAGACAAAACCTCGACCTAGCTCTCCTCTCAACTGGACCATGGAATGTCAGGCCGCTTTTGAAAAACTAAAGCGTTTATTTGCAGCGGAACCTGTGCTTAAACATCCGGATGTTAATCTTCCCTTCGTCATTCAAGCAGATGCTAGCGACGTAGCTGTTGGAGCTGTCTTATTACAACGCAACCAACAAGGTTCCCTTCAGCCCTGTGCTTATACTTCTCGTAAGTTATCCAATACTGAAAGGCGATGGGCGATCTGGGAGAAGGAGGCTTTTGCTGTTCGTTGGGCACTCATGTCTTGGCGACACTTTCTTGAAGGTGCGCCTCACTCATTTGAGGTATGGACTGATCATAAGAATTTGGAATACCTCACTACTTCTCGTAAACTTTCTCCAAAACAAGTACGCTGGTCTCAGTATTTTAACCGCTTCAACTTTACTTTGAAATATATTCCAGGGGGAAAAAACTTTATGGCTGACGCCTTATCCAGACTGCCTCAATATGACACTTCTAAGCTTTCGGTGATTCAGCCAGTTCTGCCCCTGTACAGCATGGCTAACCCGATGGTAACGAGGAGCCATTCTGATTTGCAAAACGACCCGTTACCAGACTTGGTTTCTAAAATTAAGACTGAACTTCTCACCGATGAATGGTACTCCGCCCACTCGGCAGATTGTACTATGAGAGATGATCTCCCTTGGATTGGGTCCAAAATTTATGTACCTGCAACACTTCGGCCATTTGTGTTACAGAGAGCACATGACTCCAGATTGGCGGGTCATTTTGGTTTTGTAAAGACTATACATTTAGTTAAACGCCAATTCTGGTGGCCCTCATTGAAAAAGGATGTTGAATCTTACATCGCTAGCTGCCCTACATGTGCTGCTTCAAAACGTACTCCTGGCAAACCTCACGGTCTTCTCCAGTCCGTAGCGCGGCTGGAGGCTCCTTGGAAGGAGATATCTATGGACTTCATTGTCGACCTTCCAAGTAGCCAAGGATTTACAGTTATATGGGTTGTTACAGATTTATTCTCCAAGCAAGTTCACTTTGTGCCGTGTTCCAAAATCCCATCAGCTAAGGCTCTGGCAAAGTTATTCCTGACTCATATATATCGTCAGCATGGTGTTCCGAAACGCATCATCTCCGATCGAGGCGTCCAGTTTACTTCGAAATTTTGGAAGGAATTTCTGATGCTGATTGGCTCCGCCCAAGGTTTAAGCTCCTCCCACCACCCGCAATCGAATGGGGCTTGTGAAAGGGCTAACTCCGTTCTAGAGCAGTATTTGCGCTGCTTTATAAACTTCCAACAAGATGATTGGGCTGATCTTCTTATATATGCTGAGGTGGCCTATAATAATTCTGTTCATAGTAGTACTGGCATGACCCCATTCAAAGTAATTTATGGTCAGGACTTTGTACCCATCCCTGAGCTTCCTCATGAACTTCCTACAATTCTTTCCCTCTCAGAGTGGTCTGGGAAGCTGTCCACTGTTTGGCCTATTATTCGTAAAATGTTGGATGAGGCTCATGAATCGCATAAACTGTATGCAGATAAAAAGCGAGCCGTACCTCTGTCATACAAAGTTGGTGATCAAGTTTATGTGTCTACTAAACATTTGGATAGTCCTCAAAAATGCAAGAAGTTAGGCCCTAAGTTTGTTGGTCCTTTTACGATTACCAAGATCATAAGCTCTGTTTCAGTTAAGTTGGATCTCCCTAAATCCTATCGACGCCTTTATCCAATTTTCCATGTCCACTTATTGAAACCCGCACACTTTTCACATCTTCGCACGCCATATCCTGGTTCTCCTAAGTCTGTGCTGGTTGATGGGGACCAACACTATGAGGTTCGGGACATTTTGGATTCCAGAAGGCATAGAAACAAAGTACAGTACTTAGTTGTTTGGAAGGATTTCCCAACTTCCCATAACGAATGGGTTGATAAATGCCATATTAAGGCCCCCAAGCTTCTGAGGCAATTTTATGCCAAGTATCCCAATAAGCCTTAACGTCCATTCTTTTTTTATGTGTGTCTTAATGTGTGGTATTGTGTTTTTCGTCTCTTTTGCAGGGTTGAACATTCTCTTTCTGAAGGAGGGCCGGATGTCAGCCTTCGCTTTCCTGCATGCTTGGCTGACATAGAAACGGGGAGGGAGGGGGGATGTGGCTATTAAGTGAGCTGGTGGAAGGTGGGGTTAGGTGGGGATATCTCTACAAGTAACGGTATCACATTCCATTCTGATGACACCTCTGGACGTGCTACCCATCTGACAATGAAGAAGAAACTGTATTGGACACTGGGGTGGGGTCATGGGTAATTGGGGTTTGGCTAATTCTTTGATATGTATGCTTCGCGCCTAAAGTAGCCACTTCTGGCTTAACCTTTGATGCTGACTTTTCCTTATTCAGTAAAAGTAACCTTAATCATCTTGAATATGCTTAAGTGTCGTCTTTCTTGAATTATGGTAAGAGCAGTCATGACAGCCCTGGTCAGGTCTCATTTAGAGCTTTGCTGGCTGGAGAATTCTGGGAGCTGAAGTCCTTCAGACTTAAAGTTGCAAAGGTTGGAGACCCCTGATTTAGAGAACTGTGCCCAATATTGAGAGTCCATGTTTTTTTTTTTTTTTTAACTAGATAGAGTTTGTATTGTTCATGGCTACTGCTGCATTGACTCTGGCTATGGTGGGCTCATTTCTCACACTGTTTCAGAAATTAGAAGTCAAGAAATTAAATTAATTAATATATTGATTATATTCGTCAATGAGGTAAAAATATAAAATTATTAGCAACAGTTAACAGTTGAGGCCATATATAAAATGAGAATCATATACTTGAAATAATTTACGGTGTATTGATATATTTGCTGCAGTCTAATTTCTCTAAATTGTGAAAAGTATAGGACAATGATGACGAACCTTTTTGGCCCCAAGTGCCCAAACCGAAATGTGTATGTTGGTGTGGTGTGCAGATGCTGGAGCACCAGAAACTTGGAGACCTGTTGGCCGGTGCCATTAGTGCGCCAGCCAGCTGGTCTTTCTGTGTGCTGGAGCTCTGGAATCTCAAAGACCACCTGGCCAGCTGGTCTTCACGCATGCGGGAGTGCTAGAAACCCAAAGACGAGGTGGCTGGTGCGCAACTGGTCTTTTGATTTCCGGAGTTCCGGCACATGCAAAGATCAGCTGGCCAGTGCACAGAAGAAAAGCTGATGACGGTGCGCGTGCCCACAGAGACGGCTCTGCGTGCCACCACTGGCAGGTGTGCCATAGGCTCACCATCACGGTTATAGGATGTAAATTTTTTGTTTTCAGAAAGAAATAACATGTTAACAGAAACAAGGCCCTATTCCTGTGATAACGAACCTATGGCAAGCGTGCCAGAGGTGACATGCTTCTGACGTGCCTCTGACATGCCTCTGGCACAGCTCTCTCTGTGGGTGCATGCACCGTCGCCAGTTCCTCTTCTGGTTTCTGCATGCAAAGACCAGCTGGCCAGCATGCATCCTTGTGTCAGAAACCCAATGACCAGCTGCTCGACTCGCACATGTGCACCAGCCAGCTGGTCTTTGGGTTTCCAGCGCACATGCACACGTTCCAGTTTGGCCACTTAGTGCCAAAATGGTTTGCAATCACTGTCCTGTGTCATGCCTTTAAATGTCTGATAATTGTTTTTAAGTTGACCCTAGAATGTAGCCAAAACACTTGATCTGATTTACTGCTAGTTCATATAGCGCCTGTTTTTTTTCTGCATGAAATTATTAATGACTGGCAGCTGAATGTGTGACTTGACCACGTTGGAAAGTATATTCATTGTGGCCTTGGGTCTCTGGTGAGTTTTCACAGTGCAATTCCCTGAGTGTTGAATGCTCTAATGTGAATAAAAATTTAGAAGTCAATCCTATATAGTTTTGCTTGGAAACAAGTCTGCTGCATTTAGGATTGCTATCTTTGTGAGAATTAATGAGCAGCCTTTAATTTTCAGTAGCACCCCCAGATCACAATGAATTTAATATTTTTAATTGAAGATTTTAATGTATAATATTAAAGATTCTATTTCTGAAAGACTAAGAGCATCATGTCAGTTCAGTCGAGCTTATTCCCAGGTAAGGATGAGTAGACTTGCAAGCTGATAAACATTTTCTTCATCATTTGACTGAAGTAAAATCCTTCTGTCTTTTAAAATTGTTTTTTTTAAATATTTACAGTAACAGAAAAAGGAAGAATGTAGCCAGAACATTTCTTTTTTAAACTTGACTCATCTCCTGAGAGGTGGTTACATTTTTAACAAAAGCATGATGCTTGTTGTTATATCTGCAGATGAACAATTTCTACCTGTTTACAAGTTGTGTTGGATGCAATCCTTTTAAGACACATGTTTGTTTTAAATATTGCAATTAAGCTCACCATATGTACTCAATATAAAAACTTTTGAATATCTTGCCCACTTGTTTCTCATATTCAAACATAGGACAACACAACAGATGAAAGGCTCCCCTTTTGTCTCGTAGGAATATTTTTTTAATATTGTGCATTGGACATTGGACATTCAGCAACAATCTATACAACCTGGCTCATTCTTGAGACAAATATAAAGCAGCAGTGGAACTATTGTTTCGTCAGTTCTGCTGTTTGGTACGGTGTGATCCTGTATGTGCATTCCCAACCTGTTTAAATTATCTCAAATTATGTAGAAGTGGTTTTTCTTTTAAGTAACAACACACCACGACCCATTCACAACAGATATTTAAATTGACTGAAAGATTGCCACATATACTAAAATATTTGAACATCTCCCAAAGTACTCCTATTAAGGAATGATGAAATTACCAGTGTTAATTTGTTGAAATGACATAGACCTTGATCATTCAGCACTAGGGTGCTGAAGGGAGGGACTTGCAACCAGCCATCAATGTGTAATAAGATTTTGATAAGCGCTTTTGGACAATGAAGGAAAAAGTTAGGGAAGCTTTGAGTTCAGCGGAGATCCCTCTCTGAATAAATACATTTAAAATTGCTACCTTCAGTAGTGGAATTCATAATGAAAGCTATCTGATCAGCCAGCCTATTTCTCTTCCCCAAAGTCCCTATTTTTCTTGTGAACTAGTAAAAAGATGCAAGAGTCAGCTTTGTTACCTGGGAAACCTTGGGCTGTTTCTAAGTTGACATTCTATGTGTATAATGTGTAAGGATTTTAAAAATAATGTACATTAAATTGGTTTTACAAGAATGTGTTTGATATGGCCTTATTTTGTTTGGCAGAAGAGAGAGCACAAGAAATGTAATTAATGTCCTTTAATTAGTGAAGGAATCCACAGTCTCTTTTTCTCCTAAATCCAGGTTCTTCAAAAAGAATGAACACTCACAGTTCCTTTGACAAGTGTTTCTTCTGGCTGCTTTTTGATAATCCCTAAACTAGTCACTACTGTACTCTTACCACAGAAGAGTTGGTATTTCATATGAAATAGTCAGCCTTAGCTTTACTCAGCTTTATTCAGGCTTCAATAATCTGGGATGGAAAAGAAATCCAGAAAAAATATATCTATTTTTTCTTTTTTAAATGGAGAAGCACTGGAAAAACTATTTTGTGATATTTTCCCCCACTTTACTACAAAATATGGATGGAATATTTTAAAATAAAGACATTCCTAAGTTGTGCAGTGTATAAAATTTGATGTTATAAAACTGAATATGCTGCTAATCTTATTCTGTGCATGCCTTTTGTTTTGCAAGCCACAAAATGCCACTTTAGTCAGCTTTTTACTTTTAAAATAAGGTGATCAGACCTGCCGCTTTTGGTGGGACAGTCCTGAGTTGTAGCAATTTGTCCCGCATCCCACGGCATTGTAAAAAAGTCCCGATTTGTTGTAGGGAACTGCATTTCCCAAGATGCCTCAGGTCCTCCAAGCGCTGAGTGCGCTTTTGGAATTGACTCCAGCGAGGCCTGGTAGCCGTCGGCGGGGGTGGCGGACAGGGGAAGTGGCAGCTTCGGCAGTGGCTGCTGGCAACGCTTTGGCGCTTCGGCAGGGCCGCCCCCCTTCCCCGCTCAATGGTGTCTCGCTTAACCAAATTAAAAATCTGGTCACCTTATTTTAAAATCACTTTTCATTTGGCAGTTAATTCAAAGAGTTTATTTGCATAGGAGGATTTAGTACTTTGTATTACAAAGTCATTTGTAGATGACTTGGGTAAAAGAAAGACTATAATCTTTTTTTTTTTGTTAATAATGTTTTTAATTGTTTTTTCATAAACACAAATGATACAAATTTCACAGAAAGCCACATCAAGAGCACATCAAAAAACCATCTTCCATTATGAGTTACCAATTTTTAAGGATCTATTAATTTATCACTAATTTCTATAAGTTTCTTCAATAGTATTACTTATTTTTCATAGCAGATTATTACAGTTCTTATATCTCAGTCTTTGTCTTACTAATTATTTTAACATCCTTTTATATATAAAGTATACCTATGTAGTGGCATTCTGTTTATAAAACCAACAGAGAAGAAAAAAGAAAATTTTAATTTAAAAATCAAAAATCCACTCTAAATTGTATCCTCTAGAAAACATACTAACCGGGCATTCATAAATTCTGTGCATCTCTAAAATAGTTATTAATCATAAGTAATCTCATTTTATAATTTTTAAATCTGGAATTTTATCATATACCTTAATATTAATATCCCACAATTCTTATCAAGTATTTCAACATCAATCTATTCTTTAAAAGTGTCTTTAAAATCTGACCATCTACTTAACATCCCTTATTTGCTCCCAACATGACATATAAGTTCCATATTACTAAAGTATAAAATATAAAATGTAAAACAAGCTTGAATTTTACAAGTAGTTATTGACTAACTAATAATTTTCCAACAATATTCTATAACCATCTAAATATGTAATTAATTGTTAATCATCTAAATATAACAGTTCTCATTATCAATCAGTATTAACTATCATTTTTCCATTAGTCTTAATATGACAATTCTATTCTTGTAATTAAATAAGTAAGTATATACCATTATTAAGTATCAAATTAACCAATAGTCCTTTAATGATATTTTGAACACAGTCTAGCTGGTCATTAATCATCAAGTAGTAGTGATTTCCCTTATCAGCCAGGTTCTTCCCATTGGTAAATAAAATTTATTTCTTCTACTACTTGTGGTCTCCATTTTTTTATGTCTTTTTCCGAGTCTTTCATCAACTATGTTTGGCAGTTTATTATCCAATATAACTGTCAAATCATAATGCTGTCCAGCTTCTGTCTTTGCATATTGTTTATTTTTAAGTATCATCATTGTTTCCGTGGAGGTTTCTCCTTTCTCTTCTCTATTTCTTATCTTTTCTTCTCCTTGAAGATCAAGCTGGGCTTCAAATTCCTGGAGTTCTTGTGAAGTTCCGTCTATGTCTCCAGCATTTAACGGGTTAACATCCTCCTTTTCTCCACTTATTTTAAGCTCATTATCTTGATCTTTCTCCTCTTTTTCCAATTGGTCATCCTTTAATGTAGTAAATAGCTTTCTGTTGAACATGTTATTAATTCTTTTATTTCTTTCAAGATTGGAATCATAAGTTCTTGATTTTCTTTAGAATCATCTCTATATATAGCCATGTTAGCAAATCCAAATCCAAAACACAAGCAGTTATGTCGGATTGTCTTCCTGTTCTTGACTTGTTGTTTCAAAGCATCAGAAAGCTTAACAGCTCATAAATCTTCAACAAGGATTCCCAGAGGCAATTACATTGCAATGTAACAGGGTCATTTAAGAGTGTTCCAAACTTCTTAGTTAAAGGAGGAACAGAGACAGACAGAAAGAAAAAGTATCCTCCTTAGTCAGAATTAATCCAGTCGCTTTCAGAACAAACGGAAATGGCTTCGCTCTTCTTTATTCTCACGTTTCAATCCACCATTTCAAAAGATTCCATTAATAGCAGAAACCGCTCAGGTCAATTAAATCCGCAGCTTATTTCGAAATTCCAGACTTAAAAAAAAAAAAAAGGTTTCTTAGCAAAGTATTACAAAAGCAAGATAGAATACCTTCCCAGTGTTACACTTTCTCTTTAAGAAATTCCTTTCCTCCAGAGCTCTTCCGCTGCCTCGTCCTCCCACGGCCCTTCAAAAACTTTTCCTTTGTATCAAACAGAGGTTTTGCGAAACCTCTGTGATTAGCGAAGCCAGTTTTCCAAACACCGTCCCTCCAGGACGGTTTAGGGGGTTGGACTAGAAGACCTCCAAGGTCCCTTCCAACTCTGCTATTGTATTCTGGAGTCTGGCAACGGAGCTTCCAGACTCCATTAAGATGCGCATATTGCAATGGGGCACAATTTGGGGGTGGCAGGTGGGGCAGTGGATGGGGTGCCCTGGCAGCCACTTCTTGGAGCCCGCTGCCCACGCTGCCAGTGACCACGGTTTCATGCCCCCTCTCCAGGGCAACAGGACAGCAGAGCCAGTGCGCCGGGTGAAGTTTCTCCTCCTGGGCTTCAGGTCTGGAAGGTGCCTTCACCACCCCTGCCCCAACAAGAGAGGGGAGGGGAGAGTCTGGCGCTTCTTTGCCACTGGCAGAGGTGCCGGGCACCCCATCCTCTGCCCCACCTGTCACCCCCAAATTGTGCCCCATTGCAATATGCGCATCTTAATGGAGTCTGGCAGCTCCGTTGCATCTCTCGGCTGGTCTTTGCAGGGGAAACCTTGCACAATAAAGAAAAACTTCATGAGAAGTTTTTCGTTACTGCGCAAGATATTTCCCTGCACAGCGCGGCCGAGAAAGAGGTGGTGGGGCTGCCAGACTCAAGTAAGATGTGTGCCCCACCCCACTCCATCCCTTGCCCTGCCCCACCTGCCACCCCCAAATTATGCCCGAAATTCTTACGTGAGGATTCCTTTGCTGCCTGCGAACTCCGGGTGGTCAGTAGCTGAGCCAGCAAGCTGGCAATCGGCTGGCTGCTTCTAATCTGTCTCCGCGCCTGCACCCTCGCCCGACCGTGCTGCCCTCTTGCTTTTATCCCTGCCTCATCCGGACGCCGATGCTGGCCTAGAGAAAACAGAAAACAAGTCTGTAGAGGAGGGGGAGGGCACCTGACTCTGCGATGTGCACCGGGGAACTAGGAATGAAAGCATTCCTGGAACTGCCTGCCACCTGAAACACGACGCACTTGTTTGGCTTCTGCATGTGCCCTTCTTTGAATCGAGAGGGGATCGTGATGCTGCCGGCCAAAAATGCTTTCATTGAAAAGGCTTTGAACGCCATTCCCCGGGCTGCTTCGGGAATCAGGCTCACCGCATGGAATCACCCATAAATGTGACGCACGGAGCGGGTGGGTGGAGCTACATTTGGAGTATAAGACGCACCCAGATTTTTGCCCTCTCTTTGGGGGTAAAAAGGTGTGTCTTATACTCCGAAAAATATTTACATTTATTCTTTCAGTAAATCTAATGAGTTAAAACTCCAGCTTTTTTTCTACTACACCCAAACATGGCAAATAAATGTTAATACAGTAGTTCTCAATTTATGAGCAGTCAAAATTACAACCTACCTGAAAAAGAAGACTTGGAACCAAGATTTGAAGTTTCAATGGTTGAGCCCCCATGTTCACATGGTTATATTTCAGGTGTTCAGTCACATTTATGGTTATTTACAGCATAGTGAACAAACAGTTCTGCTTAAAAACTGTAGCATATGTTTGATGACTATGGTTTTTGCATTTACGATAGCTGCAAAGACATAAAAGCTGCCATTACAAAGGATAACTATATGCAGGCTCCATTATGATAACACAAAGACAGCTTTAGTGAATTGTCTCTAAGCAGGTGTGTCCTCATTTCTCATAAAGTAGATAAGAACTCAATTTCACTCCTTTCTGTGCCTAACTGACCATTCTGTAAGTGAAATAAGTGATAACCACAAACATACTCTTTGGGTTTTGGCATCACTGTGAAACAAAAACTCAGTATAAAATGGCAATGTTAATATTTATGTACCGGTACTTATTTACAAAGTTGATTTTTAATACATTTGAAAGGATATGAACCTGAACATAAAATTTCTATTTTTTTTCTTTACTGAAAATTCTTGATAAGTGTTTGCAATATTCCGTACTTAAGAGATAATGTTTTTATTACATTTCCATCTAGACTTTTCACACACACACACTTCCACAGTAGATGGAAAAGTAATGAACACATTGTGTGTGTGTGTGTGTTTGTGTGTGTGTGTGTGTGTAATTTATTTATTTTTAAATTAAATCTAGATCATATTGTATGCAATACACTAAAAATCAGTAGATTGTTTCCTGGTTTAGTTAAGCTTTACAGTTGTGATAATGTTAATACAATAGTAAAAGAAGAATGTTTGAATTCTTCACCAGATGCATTGACTAACTCACCTGATGTCTCTGGGAGTGCTCCATCCTCCTCCAGGACGGCTTCTGGAGAGGCATCAGGGGAAGCATCTGAGGGAGGAATCAAAGGCTATTATTAGTACAAACACTTTACACTTTCTGGAGTTAATTGTCATCACCCGCCCTTAGTTGGCCCTGCATGGCACAGCTCCTTGCTTCATTGAGCTGCAAAAGACTCTTTGACATGAAGAATCTGAAGTTGATACCTTTTAAATTAATCGGAGTCTTCCTCGAGGCTGCTGATGTCTCCAAGAGTGGCTTCCGAGTCAGAATCCTGTGAACGATAGAGATTCTTCTTCAGCCACAAGGGCAAAAGAGACCTAGAAGTCCTCAAAAGAGGGCCTTTACATTGGGGATGAAAAAAATAGGCTCTCTACTCTTTGCCTCCATCCCTCCCCAAGAGAAAACACTTTCTTACCCATGGACTGGAAGCATCCCTGACCTCGGAAGCCACTGCAGCCTCGTCCCAGCTTCCCTCTGACACCTCCTCCAGAAGCGCAAGAGAGTCCACGTCCTCCAGGCTGCTGGATGTGGAGCCCACCACAACCTTCATAGAATCCTGCAAATGAAAACATCCAGGCATTCAACTCCTTTGTGCCAAGAGGAAGAAGGCCTTTGGAAGCCTTAAGCCTGGGAGGATCTATTGCACCATTTCCCCCTCCCCTATCAGGACTTGTGGCATAGCCTTCCTCGGCCCCATTGCCAAAGCCTTCTTACCTCTGAAGAAGATATCTCCTCGTCCCCATTGGGAGGTGTAGTGGGCTCCACATCCGCAGCTTCAGAGCTACTGTCCAGAGGAAGAAGGAGAAATGGTAAGGAATGAAGATAGCTCAGCTTCCCCTTTCCATGATGATGAGCCACCTTCTCTCCCTGCAAGCCCTTGTGAACCAGCAGGGATCTTTTCCTGCCCAGGTGCTACCTACCTTGAAGGACGCAGACTCTGCTGATCTGGAGGGGATTTCCCTGGAAGGGCTTCTTCCAATGGATCCTGGAAAAACAATACAAAAATTCTATCTGTTGGCATATCAACACCTTCACAGAGGCAAGGCTTCTGCCATTCGCACGAGGAGGAGAGGGACAAGGCTTACCACTTCGGACGAGCTCTCCTGTATGGGAGGGAGGCTGGGTTGCCACCTCGCTGTTGTGAGACGCCTGGGGAGAGAATGGAGGGCCAATTAAAACTAGCCCTGAGCCCTTTTAAAGAGTGAACACATGGAGGCTCTAGCAGAAGCAGAAGTATAGGGTAGAAATACCTCCCCTCTGGAAAACCTTTCTTCTAGCCTTTCTCTTTAGGACTTTAGCAGCCACCTTCATGGGGGCTTCAGAATCCCTCAGCTGAGAATACATACCTCCAGAAATAATTCTCAGGCATCACGTCTTCATCACATCTGTTGTTGTGGTAGGAATCCATGAAAATCTGAAAGTAAGGATTGTAAAAAGCAAAGTTCTCTGTTAGATTGAGTTTGCTAGGGTGGCCAGGTGCCCCAAGTGAGGTTTTGAGGCAAGAACCCCCACTGGCCATGTTGCAAAATCATCCTTACCCCTGTTGATGAAGACGTGCCACCTTGCTGCACAACCCGGTCCTGTGCCTCGTCACACCTGATCAAAAGAAGAGGTGAAACATGTCAAAGAACATGCATTTACCTCAGCCTCCCCTTTCTAAGGCCTGCCAATTGGCCTGCCCAACTTTGGCCCCCGCAAGCCCCTTAGGGATACCATAAGGGAGACTCTTACAGATTCTTTTACAGTGCAACAATGGTGCCCCACCCTGCCTAGGTTTTAAGGAGAAGGTCATGGTACCTGTTAGGTGGCACAGGAATGTCTTCTTCGCTACCCTTCGTGCAGCAGAAGAGTGCGGAACACCTTTTCCAGATGTTCTGTGAAGAGAAGAGAAATAGACACGAGTCAGTCAGAAGAAATGGAAAGCATCACTTTCCCCCTGCTGCCGGTTTCTTGGCATCTGTGATGGCCACACTTACTCTCAACAGCCTTCTGGCAGCCATCCCTGAAGAGTTGTCTCTTCAGACAAACTGACAACCTCGTTCCCTCGGCAACCAGGTAAACAATGGCCACATTCTAAGCCTGCAAAAGGAAGGCATCTCATCTGGGACAAGGAATGGCCTGTGGCTGACTCTCTTGGTGGCCTTTGGCCACTGCCTTAATAATAATAATAATAATAATAATAATAATAATAATAATAATAATAATAATAATAATAATAATTTAATTTATAACCCGCTCTCTCTCCCAGAAGGGCCTTCCATGTGGGAAACTGTCTGTTCATGAACAACAGAGAACCACAATCATTGTGGCACAGAGCACAGAGGGAATCATAGAATCCTAGGGTGCAAAGGACTTTTAGTTCAACTTCTTGCCCAAGAAATGGCTCCTCATACCACCTCAGACAAATGATTGCCCAATCTTTTCTTGAAAATCTCCACAATGGAGCACACCCAATGCTGGGAAACAAACTGTTTCATTGTTTAATGCTTCTCACTGTCAGGAAATTCCTCCTTACTTCCACGGTTGGATCTCACTCTGATGAGCTTCCACTTCATGCCCTTCCCTCAGCTGCTATGGAGAATCAACACCCTCTTCTCTGTGGCCTCCCTGCAAGTATTGGAAGACTCCTCTCATATCTCCCCTCCTTCTTTTCTTCAAGGGGCCCTAGAACCCAAACTGCTTCTCAGCTGGCCTTCTTGGACAATTTCTTCTTCCTTTCCTTTTTGTGCCAGCACAGACTGGCATTCTTGCTCACCGGTTAGTGGGTCCCAATCATGTCTGCTTAGAGGAAAACATATTTTCTTTTTGCTAATATACATTTTCAGATTTGTGTTTAAGGGGCCCTGAACCTCTTACGCACAGTATAAAATCTGATATTTCCAATAAAATAAGACTCAGCAAAACAAAACAAAACAACAACGCAAACCCATTCTTCCCAGTTCTGCTGACAAAACATTAAATCCAGAGACTTTGTCTGGCTATTGGATGAGGGAATAAATGGGGAACTCATCAAATTTGCAGATGACACCAAGCTGGCAGGAATAGCCAACACTCCAGAAGATAGGCTTAAGATACAGAAGGATCTTGACAAACTTAAATATTGGGCACTATCTAACAAAATGAAATTCAATAGTGAAAAGAGTAAGGTTCTACGTTTAGGCAAGAAAAACGAAACGCACAAGTACAGTATAGGCTCATGATGGTGAACCTAGGTTACATGTGCCACAGGTGGCATGTGGAGCTATTTGTCATGGCACGCAAGGCGTTGCCCTGTCAGCGCTCTGGCCAGCTGAGTTTGGCCTTCTTTTGACCCCATTTTTCACCCTCTGGGCTAAAACCGGCCCTATGAGCAAAATCAGAAGTCTGTTCCCGAACTTCCAGTTTCCTGTATGGCCGGTTTTTCGCGCTCCAGATGCTTCAGGGAAGGCCCCGAAGCCTCCGGAGGGCCTCTGGGAGGGTGGGTGGCTGTTTTCACCCTCCCCAGGATCCTATAAAGCCTCTGGAGCCTGGGGAGGGCAAAAAAAGCCTGCCAAAAATGGGAGGGGGGAGCGTTGGTCTTGCACATAGCATTATGGGTGTGGCACACCTGTGCATGACTCCCCTGTGCTCCCCCCACTTTTGGCACGTGAGCCACAAAAGGTTCACCATCACTGGTATAGGTCAGTGGTGGGCAAACTCATTAGTCAACAGAGCCAAATATCAACAATACCACGATTGAAATTTCTTTTGAGAGCCGGAAGGTGTGGCCTGTTTTGTGGGAGTGGCTAAGCGGTCATGTGACGAGGTGGGCCTGGCCAACTTGGAAAATGTGGTGAAACTCACTTAACGACGGTCTTGGTTAACAACCAAACTTTTAGGCTCAATTGTCATAAGTTCTTTCTTTCTTTCTTTCTTTCTTTCTTTCTTTCTTTCTTTCTTTCTTTCTTTCTTTCTTTCTTTCTCTCTCCATTTCTCTCTCTCTCTTTCTCTCTCTCTCTCTTTTTCTTTCTTTCTGTCTCTTTCTTTCTCTCTCTCTCTCTCTTTCTTTCTCTCTCTTTCTCTTTCCTTCTCTTTCTTTCTTTCTTTCCCTCTTTCTTTCTTTCTCTTTCTTTCTCTTTCTCTCTCTCTCTTTTTCTCTTTCTTTCTGTCTCTCTTTCTTTCTCTCTTTCTTTCTCCCTCTCTTTCTTTCTCTTTCTTTCTTTCTCTATCTCTGTCTCACTCCTCTCCTTCGTCCACCCATCTCTGTCACTCTGTGTGTGTGTGTGTCTGTCTGTCTCTCACTCACTTAATCAGTCTCTATCTATCTGTCTCTCCCTCCCTCTGTGTGTGTCACTCTCTCTGATTCTCTCCCTCCCTCTCTCTGTATGTCTGTCTCTCCCTCTTTCCCCCTATCTGCCTCCGATTCAATCCCTCCCTTTGTCATTCTCTATCTGTGTCTCTCTCCCTCCCTCTTTCTCTCTGTCTCTGTCTGTCTCTGTCTTTCCCTCCCTCCCCCTCTGTCTCTCTCTGTGTCTGTCAGTCACTCCCTCTCTCCCCTCTCCTCCCCCCCTCCCGGGAAGCAGCGGAAGGGCCGGCATGCCGGAGGTTACGGATGCCTCCTCCCGCAGCGGGCGAGGGAGCAGGCGGGGCGAGCACCCAAGGCTACCGTCATCTTAAGCATCACCGAGGCTGTCACCCGGCAGGTTGCCCGGCAGGGGCGTCGGGCAGGGAAGCCGGGCGCGTCTCCACCGGCTCCCTCCGACAGCCACCACGGCACACGTTCTGGGGCTGCGTGGCTGGGAGGGAGATGGACGCGCGGCCCCAGAACGTGCCCTGTGGTGCCTGCCGGAGGGAACCTCGATGGAGCTGCCAGGCGACCTGCCGGGCGACAGCCTCGGTGATGCTTAAGATGACGGTAGCCTTGGGTGCTCGCCCCGCCTGCTCCCTCGCCCGCTGCGGGAGGAGGTGTCCGTAACCTCCGGCATGCCGGCCCTTCCGCTGCTTCCCGGGGGGGGAGGAGAGGGGAGAGAGGGAGTGACTGACAGACATAGAGAGAGACAGAGGGGGAGGGAGGGAAAGACAGAGACAGACAGAGACAGAGAGAAAGAGAGGGAGGGAGAGAGACGGAGAGAGACACAGATAGAGAATGACACAGGGAGGGATTGAATCGGAGACAGACGGGGGAAAGAGGGAGAGACAGACACACAGCCGGGCGACCTGCTGGGCGACCTTGGGCGGTAGCTGCGGGTTGCAAGGCTCGGAACCATGCAGGAACTCAGCGCTTTTCCACGGTGTGGAAAAGATAGGCGCATGCAGGTCCTGCGGAATTACAGCGCAAATTCCAACGCTACGAAGTCTCCGAGACTGTAATCGGGCAGGGCATGCGTGCGCCTATCTTTTCCGTGCGCATGCCCCGCCCACTTACAGTCTCGGAGACTTCGTAGCAGTTGGAATTTGCGCTGTAATTCCGTAGGACCTGCATGCGCCTATCTTTTCCACACCGTGGAAAAGCGCCGAGTTCCTGCACGGCCCCTGATCACTCCAGATGCCATCGGGGAAGAGGAGGAATGTGAGGGGGACCTCGCAGATGGCCCTCCGGCAGCGCACAGACTTGCCGCTGCTTCACACGGTATTCTGTGGACAGAGACAGTGACAGGCAGACAGAGAGAGGCAGACAGAGAGAGAGAGAGACGGAGGGAAGGAGGGAGGGAATCAGAGAGAGACTGAAGAGCCACATTCAAGGGGCCAAAGAGCCGCATGCTGCTCGCGAGCCGCGGTTTGCCGACCACTGGTATAGCTGATACCTTGCTCAATAGTAGTAACTGTGAGAGGGATCTTACAGTGGACAACCTGACCTAGTGGACAACCATTAAATATGAGCCAGCAGTGTGCAGCAGCTGCCAAAAAAGCCAATACAGTTCTAGGCTGCATAATCAGAGGGATAGAATCAAGATCACGTGATGTGTTAATACTATATTTTATTCTTATTTAAGTAGTAAGTGCACAAAATAATTTTTTAAAAAATCTTCTTTTTGAGGTCCTCGGGCACAGCACCGAGACGGCATTGGTCGCGTTGGTAGATGATCTCTGGAGGGGGTTGTTCCTCCATCCTGGTCCTATTAGACCTCTCAGCGGCTTTTGATACCATCGACCATGGTATCCTATTGCATCAGCTGGAGGGGTTGGGGGTGAGGGGCACCGTATTGCGGTGGTTCTCCTCCTACCTCTCCGGTCGATCGCAATTTGTTTTGGCAGGAGAGCAGAGGTCGACCTCGAGACCCCTCACATGTGGGGTGCCTCAGGGGTCGGTCCTCTCGCCTCTCCTGTTCAACACATATATGAAGCCGCTGGGTGAGATCATCCGTGGTTTTGGGGTAGAGTACCACCTCTACGCTGACGACACGCAGCTGTATATATCTACCCCAAACCACCCCAACGATGCCGTAGCGGTGATGGTGCCAGTGCCTTGAAGCCGTGTGGGCCTGGATGGGAAGTAACAGACTCAGACTCAACCCGTCCAAGACCGAGTGGCTGTGGTTCCCGGCATCCCGGTACAACCAGTTGACTCCATCTCTGGCCATAGGGGACGAACATCTTACTCCTGTGGATGGGGCGCGCAACTTGGGCGTCCTCCTGGATACCCGGCTGTCCATGGAAGATCAAGTGACAGCCGTGGCCAGGAGGGCATTTTACCAGGTTCGCCTGGTACGCCAGCTGCGCCCCCTATTGGATCGGGATGCCCTTTGCACAGTCACTCATGCCCTCGTGACATCCCGACTGGACTACTGCAATTCTCTCTACATGGGGCTCCCCTTGAGGTGCACCCGAAGACTTCAGCTGGTCCAGAATGCAGCCGCGCGAGCAATAATGGGAATCTCAAGGTTTACCCACATAACACCGCTCTTGCGCGAGCTGCACTGGCTGCCTGTCGTCTTTCGGATGCGCTTCAAGGTGCTAGTTATCATCTTTAAAGCGCTCCATGGCACGGGACCTAGTTATCTGCGGGATCGGATCCTGCCCCATACATCCCTGCGGCCGATTCGCTCCCACAGAGAGGGACTTCTCCGGGTGCCGTCCACCAGGCTATGCCAGCGGGCGACGCCCAGGGGAAGGGCCTTCTCTGTGGCGGGCCCAGCCCTCTGGAACGACCTTCCCCCCGAAATTAGAACAACTACGGACCTCCGCTCCTTCCGTCAAAAACTGAAAACACACTTTTTCTGCTTGGCCGGCCTAGGTTAGTCTTCCGTCTTTTAATAGGGTTTAGGGGATTTCAGTTAATTTTAAAATTGGGGATTTTAGCGCAGGGATAATCTTTGTTTAATCTGTCTTTTATCTATTCTATATATGTATATTTATTGGTATTTTTAATTTCCCTGTGCACCGCTCTGAGTCCCTTTGGGGAGAGGATGCGGTCTACAAATAAAATTATTATTATTATTATTATTATTATTATTATTATTATTATTATTATTATTATTATTATTAAGCAGGTGTTTGTGGTTTGACACTTGAATTTCCTGAGTTCTAGCTTCCTGTCTCAAAGATGCTTTTTGGACCTTACAAAGCGTAAAGATAAAAATGACTAAAGATCATCTAGTCTGACCCCGACTCATCTCACTCTTATGTCTAAAACTCACTTTATGCCCTGCCTCACAGTAGGTCCATTTTTCACCCTCCAGAAGCCTTCTGGGAGCCTGGGGAGCCTGGGGAGCCTGGGGAGGGTGAAAAAGGCCCAACACACAAACCGTAAGTTCAGGAATGGACTTCCAGGTTGCCCGTTGGGCCATTTTTCTCCCTCTGGAGGCTTCAGGAGGACAAAAAATGGCTGAAAATCAAGGCCGAAAATCAGCAGGCCAGCATGCTCATGTGCACTGGAGCTGACAGGGCAACGCCTAGCGTGCCCTCATAAATGGCTTCGCCTGCCACCCGTGGAACCCGTGCCATAGGTTCACCTTCATGGGTATAGAGCTTCCTGCCCAGCGGGGGGTTGGACTAGAAGACTTCCAAGGTCTCTTCCAACTCTGCTATTGTATGTATTGTATATATGAGTGGTGCCAAAAATAATGAAATATACTTTTTTTCAGTCATTAACTACCATGTGTGCAAATGAAAGATTTTTGTTACCCATTTTACTTCTCTTCAGCTAAACTGTAGAGATTTTTTATTGTAATATTAGTTTTAGGTATCCTCTTTTATACATCTCTATAATCATATATCAGTGTTGTTGTTGTTTTATTTAATGTTTTTGGTTCTTTCCTTTTGTTTAATGTTGTATTGTGGGTTTTATTTGTAACTTTACTGAACTACAACAACATAGTTGAAGAAAACCTATGTAAATTTCACTCCTTAACAGATTAGAATACTAAATACTGAAGGAAAAGGTAAACATTAGAGGTCAATGGAGAATTATAAATGTATTATAACCTTATTTAAACATAATAGTGGACACTCCCTGTGGCACCTGATAAGCTTTGTATGCTACCAGATTCTAGTTTTTAAGTACTCAGTTAAAATGCTCTAAATTCTTTTAATAAATTTTTAAGATATGTAGGTTAACGGGCTGCAAAGCAAATCCCCACAGCTTGCCATAATCTTCTTGTTTCTTGAAAAGTAAACAGGAGGGCCCTCTTTTATTTAGCATTGTTGACTTGAATCTCGATATGTTGACCCAAAGTCATTTCTTTCTCTAGAGTTGAAAAGTCAAGATTAGCTGTTTTAACCCTTATGTTAGATCCGACAATAATTAAGATACATTTTCTTAAAGATAATTTTATGAAAATTATTCCTAGGAAAGAACCTCCTATAAGTTACTGTTGATAGTCATTCAAATAATATGCTTCAGAAAATCAGTGGCAAAAGCTGTAAAAATTAGCAACAGTAAAATGTTGAATAGTAAAGTGACACAAGATTATATGGAGAAAGAATAGATTGTTATGTAGGGCAATTTCTTTTAGAATAAAGTCATAATTGTATTTCAAAGAGCTAAGCTAACATAATATAGTCATTATAATTTGTCTATTGGAGATATTTCTCCATGATCTATCCACACCATATTAACTGGAATTATCTATTTTAGTAAGTACATGTTGCAGTCTTCCAATATTGCAATCTCAGAAACCAATGTTATGACCTAGGTGGTCAAGGCCTCAAGAAGTGATCAACAAACGGACCTCCAATATCTAGTAAAACTCCACCCCACACTATCCTGAAGCTACTCACCCTCAATCCCTCAAACTACAGCACACATAGTACCAGGAAAAGGCCACAAGGCAAAGTCCAGGCATATGACAAATGGCAATTCTCAGGGCAAAGGCAGTCCTCAAAGTCCACAGGACAAGGACAATACAAACAGCAGTCCTCAAGGCAAAGACAAAAAGCAGACCTCAAAGCAAGGCAAGAAGGCATGAGTCAAAGCTGAGGGAGTGTAATCCAAAATAACTGTTTCTAGGATAGACTAACTTCCCACGGCTTCTCCTTAAGTTACTTCACTCCAGGTACTCCTTGGGAGGAGGGATTGGGTGATCTTCTCCCAAGTAATCTTGCTGCTCTTCTCTGAGCTTGCCTCCACTCCGCTCTCCATGTCCTTGGATCAAGTGGAGGAGGCAGCTAGAGAGATTTGCTGCCTATCAAGCACCACTGCCTCTCAGCCTGATCCTCTCCCTGCGTCTGAAGGCAGGCAGCTCTCTGTCTGGTTGACCACCTGCCCAAATGTCTGAGGGGCCTGGGACAGCGTCTTCAGCCCTGGCCTCTCCAAACATGCCAAAGGAGATGTGTCATTCCAACTTCTTCGAACTGTGCTCCAATGAGGCCATGACAACCAAGTATTCCAGCCAAAGAGAACTTAATGAGGATAACCTTGTTTAACATTTCAGAATTTTAACATTTTGAGGCCAGGTGGATCTTGATGGTTTTATACAGTATGCTAATTTGCAATAGGAGGATGGTGATGATCACCTTTGTGATCAGATGCAGGTTAGCCATTTCTCTTATATCTTTAAAAATAATTTTCCTTATAAAAAGATGTGTTCATTACTTTCTTATGCCATGCTCCTACTTTTGGGGAACACCAATATTAAATTGGTGTTAAAATAGCGAGGGGGGAAAAGTATTTGAGAACGGTGCAGAATCAGCCCAGAACTACAAAGGAGGATCTTGTCAATGATCTCAAGGCAGCTGGGACCATAGTCACCAAGAAAACATACTACGCTGTGAAGGACTAAAATCCTGCAGTACCTGTACGTTTCCCCTACTCAAGAAAGCACATGTACAGGCCTGTCTGAAGTTTGCCAATGAACATCTGAATGATTCAGAGGAGACCTGGGTGAAAGTGTTGTGGTCAGATGAGAACAAAATCAAGCTTTTTGGCATCAACTCAATTTGCCGTGTTTGGAGGAGGAGGAATGCTGCCTATGACGCCAAGAACACCGTCCCCACCGTCAAACATGGAGGTGGAAACATTATGTTTTGGGGGTGTTTTTCTGCTAAGGGAACAGGGCAGGTTCACTGCATCAAAGGGACAATCAACGGGACCAGGTACTGTCATATCTGGGGTGAAAACCTCCTTCCCTTAGCCAGGGCTTTGAAAATGGGTCCTGGATGGGTATTCCAGCATGACAGTGACCCACAACACACGGCCAAGGCAACAAAGGAGTGGCTCAAGAAGAAGCACGTTAAGGTCCTGGAGTGGCCTAGCCAGTCTCTAGACCCATAGAAAATGTGGAGGGAGCTGAATGTTCGATCTGCCAAACATCGAAACCTTAATGACCTGGAGAGGATCTGCAAAGGAGAGTAGGACAACATTCCTCCTGGTGGCCAACTACAAGAAACTTCTGACCTCTGTGATTGCCAACAAGGGTTTTGCCCCCAAGTACTAAGTCAGCGGTTCTCAACCTGTGGGTCACGACCCCTTTGGGGGTCAAACGACCCTTTCATAGGGGTTGCCTAAGACCATCGAAAAACACATATTTTTGATGGTCTTAGGAACCGAGACACCAATTTTATGGTTGGGGGTCACCACAACATGAGGAACTGTATTAAAGGGTCGCAGCATTGGGAAGGTTGAGAACCACTGTACTAAGTCATGTTTTGCAAAGGGGTCAAATACTTATTTCACTCATTAAAATGAAAATCAATTTATAACTTTTTTGAAATGCATTTTTCTGATTTTTTGTTGTTATTCTGTTGCCCGCTGTTAAAATAAACCTACCATTAAAATTACAGACTGATCATTTCTTTGCAATGGGCAAAAGTACAAAATCAGCAGGGAATCAAACACTTTTTTCTCTCTCAGTTCCCATACCGTGCAGCCTGGTCCAAGAATCCCAGAGTGTAGAATAAATAGCAGATCACCCTGGTTAAAATCTTATTTGATCTTCAGTGCAAAATAAGTAAAGTGGTATATTAATAACTATTAATTACATGTTCAGCTAAGAAGTATAGAATACCGTAGTATACAGATGTTTGCCAACCTTCATTTTTATCCTTAGGTAAGTGTTATCTGGGAGAACATAGCTGGCCTGTGGAGTGAGCGTAATGATGACTATCAATGGACAGTCCAAGTTCTTCTGTTTCTTTAGTCAGACAATTGGATATAAAAGCTATCTGTAGAGCTCCTGCATAATGTAACTTGGCATTGTACCTAAACGGCATACATGGCTGTCTTGATGAGGAGCAAGTTCCTGTCGGTTGTAAGAAAGACTGCATGTAATCCAAAGTGTTCTTTGTCTTCAGGAAGGGATTAATGTAACCTTACCCAAATAAGTACATAAGGGAAGTATGCACACTTAATTCAAAAATCCAAATTTCAATGCAATTCAAGGGAAGCAGTTCTTTGAACTGATAGAAGTTCAAATTCCTCTTTTAAAAGTTGTTTTAGCTGATTGATTTGAATTTAAAAATACAGAGAGAAGGCATAGGGGAGAAAGCAACTACAGTGAGCTGTGTTATATTTGTTTGTGTGTGTGTGTTTGTGTGTGTGTTGCTCACCAGCTCAGTAATACCAGAGCAGCTGGTTCCACCTGCTGGCTGGAAGATTAATTTGTTTTAGTATGTTCACTACCTACGGCCTATTTTAAGACCGAGTGATCAAATGCCCCATTTCTAACATCATGCATTATTCAGAGTGGTATTCAATGGTCATCACTTTTGAATTCGGCAATCGGATGCTAATGGTATGGAAGGAGGAAATAGAACACTTTAATTTGCTGGCCAAGAATGAAACGGATTGGTTAGAAGCTTGTACAGAAAAGATTTCTTCAATTCATTTATACAATAAATTGAAGGCAAGCTCCAGAACATTTTGTTTGTATCAAAGTGCGTTTTTGCACTTTGTATCAAATCTCCCATTTTTTAAATGTGTGCTTAAAGAGTTTAACATCAAAATTTTAATTGACTTGCCCTCCTGAGCAGATTCTCCCAAAAGCCCTAGTCACAGTTTTTTAAAAAAAGCCATTCTGGCTATAAGAAAAATTACAAAGTCCATAGTAACACAAAAGCTGCATTACTCCAATTATTATCACACAGCAATGTGCAAGTTGGTGGGATGTCATCATCTCTTCATTAAGCAAAATGCTACAGAAGGTTGGTGGGGAGAGACTGGGGAGAAAAGTGACGGGGCGCTGAAATGTATTTAGCCAGAGTTTTAGAAGGAACAAAAAAAGAAACTGCAAATATTTGAATAAGTCTTTGGTTCATAGTTACATTTCTTTGTGGATTCCCTATCACTGGAAGGCTGAGAAAACAATACATAATCCAGTATATCTTTAGTAGCAGTTTTATTAGATTACAAATAGTCCTAGATTTACAACAGCTCACTTAGTGACCGTTCAAAGTTACAACAGTTTTGAAAAAAAGTCTATGAGACTTCCGGTGACATCGCTTTGCAGCAGGTCGGTGTTGGATAACGCTCCAGAGCCAACCAGCTTTTCTCTGGCCACGAACGGCTTGTTATTGTTAAAGCTGACCGCGAGAGGGTCAGCGAAGGTGTAGTGAGCTGAGACGCGTGAGGAACCGGCAACTCCCGCGTGCTGATAAGCAGACCCGTTGGTCCGAGTGGCTGGAGAGGGGGCGCCACTAATGGCTGCCCTTGAACTATGACTATGCCTTTTTGGAAGGGGAGTCTATATTGCAACAAGCGGCAGAGTGCGTTGGATTTACTGACTCTGAACTTGCCAACTCAACGTGGCTTAAAACACGTGAAGAGTAGCTGAAAAAAGGAAGGCTAACTTTTCTCTACGGAATTAATTGGAAACGAAGAAGTTAGGTCGGATTATAACTGTAAGAAATGTGAGACTGGCTGTTCCTCCTTCTTTGCCTCCTGTTATCCTCCTCGGCAGGAGAATCGTCCCTCCGGTGATTGACTATTTAACCCTCTGTTGACTTATTCCAGCTTCTTGGATTGCTCTTTTTCTCCTTTCGCCTCATACTTCTCCAGTTAGGGGTATCAGGGATTTTGAATTAGTAACACGGTGCCTTCAATTATAGCAATACTTTAGGTTAATAGAATGAATTGAGTTATATAACATGTGATTATTGTTTATTAATTGATTAACATCAGCAAAACCAGGGATTACTATTTATTTACTGATTTAGTATTTGATAATTAATATTTACCCCCTCATTGATAAAAGAATTAACTAACAATTAATGAAGATTGAATAGTTAACAATAATAATCCAATCTAATAACGACTTAGGGCAAGTAGAAAAAAAGACTAAAACCCGAAGGATTTGACACTAGTAGAGGACAAGAAGTTGATTCGCCACAAGATTAACTTAGTGGCTCAAGAAGAGATTGCTGAAAAGATTAAGTGGGTAAAGCAAGGATTCTTCGAAAATGCTAATAAACCAGGAAGATGGCTAACTTATAGAATTAAGTTAAAAGAAAGGAGCAAAATAGGTGGATTGAAAGATAGCAATGGAGGGTGGGTAATTGACAGGGAAGGTAAGAGGAAGATCTTACAGGATTTTTTCTCGGAACTATATAAGAGAGAAGATGGGGGGGGGAGCAAGAAATTGAACAGTACATAGGAATGTTGGGCCTCCCCAAATTATCAGAGGAGGTAAGGCAAATTTTCAATAAAGAAATCACAGAAAGTGACGTTCGGGTAGCAATCGAAAAGCAGAAAACCAGGAAAACCCCTGGCATAGATGGGCTACCCACGGAATTTTATAAAAAAGCCTTAGACATGGTAACAAAATATATGACAGAGGTCTTTAATGGAGCCTTCCTTGACGGCCGGATTCTACCTTCCTGGACAGAGGCTTATATTTCCTTGATTCCTAAGGAAGGAACAGACTTATCACTGATTAGAAACTACAGATCTATATCCCTCCTGAATACTGATTATAAGATCTTTACCTCTATTTTGGCAGGGAGAATGAAAGGGTTCCTGGATCACTACATCCATAGTGATCAAAATGGTTTTCTCCCACACAGACAAATAAGAGATATCTTGAGAATGATTATCAATGCCCTGGAATATTATGAGGCCCAATCGGATAAAGAAGCGGCATTTCTAGAAGAATAAGAATAATTTAATTTATAGACCGCTCCTCTCCCCGTAGGGACTCGGAGCGGTGCACAGGGAAAACTAAAACCACAATACAATAAATATTACATTTGGAGCTGCGCGTGCGCAAGATGGCGGGTTAGCTCCGGAGCTCCGTGCGGGCTGTGGAGGTTCGTTAGCCTTTTTAGTGCTCCCAGCCCTCTTTTATGGTTTAGAGGGCTGGGCATCTGTAAGGAATCCATCCTGGCACTACAGGATGAGGTTCGCGGCGATTTCGGAGGTGTCGGGCGTGGGCACGGCTCCGGGGACGCTCAGACGGTGAGAGCGTCGGAGCGGGCCGTTTGGAGTGGGGGCCGGAGCCGGAGCGGAGCGGTGGCCGGCGTTCCCGATGCCGGAAACAGGGCGGAGGCGCCGGTCGCGGCCAGAAGCTCCCGACGCTGATGTCAGCTGTGGCTCGTCCGGGGGGCAGAGACGGTGGTGAGAGCGCCGTGAGGCCAGCGGCAACGGCGTTAATGGTAGTAACGAGGATGGCGGTGCGGAGAGGTGTTTGAAAGATGGTGAACGGGGCGCAGCTGCGGGAGTTGGAGTGGCAATGCGGCTGCGGGAGATGGCGGCGGTGAGAGCGCCGGAGAAGGGAGAACGCCGGAGGCCAGTGGCGATGGCGATGGCGAGTATGGAGGCTAAAGGATGATGGCGGCATGTGAGTGCCGAGAGGCTGGTGGAGGAACCCTGAAGCGGCCGCTGGAAGCCTGGCCAACGATGGTGGGAGCGTTGAGAGGCCAGTGGAGAAGGCGGTGGCTCAGGTGAGATAGAGATGGCGGCGGTGAGAGAGCCGAAAGAGACGCGAACGGCCATGCTGGCCATGCTGACCAACTTAACTTCCCCATGAGACTGAGAACTGAGAACTGAGCCATGCTCCCGAAAGACGGGATTTGTCCTAAGATCTTGGGCCGGAACAACTCATTGATTGACTATTTTCAACTGACATTGCGAGCTGTACCATCTTTATATCCTTATTGTTTGCACTTTATCTCATTTTAATATCAATTGAGGACTTTAAATCTTGGCTAACGACCTTCTAATTTCTTTTAAAATCTTTGTATTTTAAATCCCAGCCCCACTGATGAATTTCACCTACATTAACTATTTATTAATTATTTATTAACAACTTTATTATTTATGCATAGTATAATGTACTCCAGAGCTAACCTTTTACTGCTGCGAGAGTCCCCGCTCTCGCAGGTCTGGCCCTCTACACTATCGAGGGCCCGTCTCGATGATGGATATATTAATCCGGAGAGACGGGCGAAGCGCGGCCTTAGGGGATTTTTAATTGGTAAATTATTGGTTATTTTAGGGGGTCCCAGGGAGGGTAGACAGATGGAGATGGAAACAGCAATTAGTAGTAAGGGCCAGGATAGCAGTCGACGGCGGGAAGCGGAAGGCGAAAGGCAGGGGGATACTCGAGTCGTTCCTCAGGAGGGCATACCAATTCAGAGGGTCGTGGGGAGGGGCAGGACCGAGGGGAGACAATTTTCATCCTCCCGGTTGGTGGCACGCAGCCGTTGGTTAAAAACGGTCGGGTGCCACAACCCTCGCAGGCTAGGTGGCCAGGGAATACAGAGCCAGGGTCTGCGGCTGATGTTTTGCAACGCCAGGTCCGTTGTCAACAAAGCCCCCCTCATTAGTGACCTTGTGTCAGAGGGGGAGCCGGACCTGGTAGGAATTGCGGAGACCTGGTTGGGCCACGAGGGAGGTCATCCCCTCGTTGAAATGTGCCCACCAGGCTACCGCGCATTTCATCAGCCGCGGGCCCTAGGCAGGGGTGGTGGGGTAGCGGTCATTATCAAGGAAGGCCTGGAGCCGAGAGAGACCATTGTGCCGCAGACCTCCGGCTGTGAGTCCCTTTGCATGAAGTGGGGCCTAGGGAGGCAGTTGGGCTTGCTGGTTGTATACCTGGCTCCCCGCTATGTAGCAGCAGCCCTGCCCGAGCTCCTGGAGGTGATCGCCACGGTGGCAGTGGAGACCCCCAGACTTATAGTTATGGGGGACTTTAATCTGCCATCGTTGGGCGAATCATCCGCGGTAGCTCGGGAGTTCATGGCTTCCATGACGGCCATGGACCTGACCCAAGTAATTCAAGGCCCCACTCATGAGGGTGGACATACGCCGGACCTCATCTTCGTCTCGGGCCAATGGAAGAGTGATCTGGGTACAGGGGACATAGACATCATACCCTTGTCATGGTCAGACCACTCACTTCTCCGACTCGACTTTCCGACCGCTGCTCCCCTCCGCGGGGAGGCGGAACCAGAGTTACCAATCTGGTACCGCCCCAGGCGCTTGATGGACCCGGATGGGTTCCAGACAGCGCTTGGGCCATTTCCTGTATCCCTGACCCGCGCCCCGATGGAGGACCTCACGGCCGCATGGAATAGTGCGGCCGTGGGAGCCTTGGATCGGGTCGCGCCCTTGCGGCCTCTCTCGCGGCGGCGAACCACCCTGGCTCCTTGGTTTACTGAGGGGCTGCGGGTGATGAAACGCCGCAAGAGATGCCTAGAGAGAAGATGGAGGGCTAGCCGCTCTGAATCTGACCGGACACAGGTGAGAGCCCATTTACGGACTTACATTGTGGCGCTGAGGGTGGCCAAACGTCATCATTGCGCCACCCTCATAGCATCCGCAGAAAACCGCCCTGCCGCCCTGTTTAGGGTGACCCGTTCCCTCCTTCAACAGAGGGAGCGGGAAGCCCCGTTACAGGGTAGGGCAGAGGAATTTGTGATTTTTCTGCAGGAGAAAACCGCCCAGATACAGAGTGAGCTAGCCACCATTCATGGCCCAGTGGGATGCCACGAGGGAGATCTTGTTTGGGAGGAGTTTGACCCCGTTACTTCCGAGGATATGGACAGGTTACGTGGGCGACTGCGAGCCACCACATGTTCATTGGACCCGTGCCCCTCCTGGCTTGTACTGGCATCCTGGGAGGTGACACGAGGCTGGCTCCAAGAGGTTATCAACGCATCCTTGAGTGAGGGTTCCTTGCCTGCCTCCCTAAAAGAGGCTATGGTGAGGCCCCTCCTCAAGAAGCCCTCTTTGGACCCAGCTCTTTTGAACAACTACCGTCCAGTCTCCAACCTTCCCTTCTTGGCGAAGGTTGTTGAGAGTGTGGTGGCACAACAGTTTCCCCGTCACCTGGAGGAAGTTGACTATCTAGATCCGCGCCAGTCCGGCTTTCGGCCCGGGCATAGCACCGAGACGGCATTGGTCGCGTTGGTAGATGATCTCTGGAGGGCCAGAGATGGGGGATGTTCTTCCATCCTGGTCCTATTAGACCTCTCAGCGGCTTTCGATACCATCGACCATGGTATCTTATTGCATCGGCTGGGGGGGTTGGGGGTGGGAGGCACCCGAGACCACTCACATGTGGAGTGCCTCAGGGGTCGGTCCTCTCGCCTCTCCTGTTTAACGCATATATGAAGCCGCTGGGTGAGATCATCCGTGGTTTTGGGGTAGAGTACCACCTGTACGCTGACGACACCCAGCTGTACATATCTACCCCAAACCACCCCAACGATGCCGTAGCGGTGATGTGCCAGTGCCTGGAAGCCGTGCGGATCTGGATGGGAAGTAACGGACTTAGGCTCAACCCGACCAAGACCGAGTGGCTGTGGTTTCCGGCTGCCCGATTCAACCAGCTTTCTCCAACGCTGGCCATAGGGGGCGAACATCTTGCCCCTGTGGATGGGGCGCGCAATTTGGGTGTCCTCCTGGATACCCGGCTGTCTATGGAAGAGCAAGTGACAGCCGTGGCCAGGAGGGCGTTTTACCAGGTTTGCCTGGTTCGCCAATTGCGCCCCCTATTGGATCGGGACGCCCTTCGCACAGTCACTCATGCCCTCGTGACATCCCGACTGGACTATTGTAACTCTCTCTACATGGGGCTCCCCTTGAGGTGCACCCGGAGGCTTCAGTTAGTTCAGAATGCAGCCGCGCGAGCAATTATGGGCACCTCTAGATTTGCCCATGTAACACCGCTCTTGCGCGAGCTGCACTGGCTACCTGTCGTCTTCCGGGTGCGCTTCAAGGTGTTAGTCATCATCTTCAAAGCGCTCCATGGCTCGGGACCTAGCTATCTGCGAGATCGGATCCTGCCCCATACATCCTCACGACCGATTCGCTCCCACAGAGAGGGGCTTCTCCGGGTGCCGTCCACTAGACTTTGTCAGCGGGCGACGCCCAGGGGAAGGGCGCTCTCTGTGGCGGGCCCGGCCCTCTGGAACGACCTTCCCCCTGATATTAGAACGACCACCGACCTCCGCTCCTTCCGTGTAAAACTGAAGACCCATCTCTTTCGACTGGCCGGCCTTGAATAGTTCTCTCTGTCTTTTAACGATAAAGTTTAATGGTTTTTTAATTGTATTTTTAGCACGGGTAATTTATTTAATTCTATTTTAGTAATGTTTGTATTATTGTATATTGTTTTAATTATGCCTGTGCACCGCCCCGGGTCCCTGTGGGGAGAGGGTGCGGTTAATAAATTCTAATTTATTATTATTATTATTATTATAATTAAGAACAAATTAAATCTGGGCCTGTGCTAAAATCCCCTTAACATGCTAAAATACCCAATTAAAACAGCTAGACCCTGTAGAGAGAGGCTACCCAAGGCCGGCCAAACGGAAAAGATGAGTTTTTAATTTCAGACGGAAGGAGCGGAAGTCCGTGGTTGTTCTGATGTCGGGGGGAAGGTCGTTCCAGAGGGCTGGGCCCGCCACAGAGAGAGCCCTTCCCCTGGGCGTCGCCCGCTGACAGAGTCTAGTGGACGGCACCCGGAGAAGTCCCTCTCTGTGGGAGCGAATCGGCCGTGAGGATGTATGAGACAGGATCCGATCCCGCAGATAGCTAGGTCCCGAGCCATGGAGCGCTTTAAAAATGATGACTAATACCTTGAAGCGCACCCGGAAGACGACAGGCAGCCAGTGCAACTCGCGCAGAAGTGGAGTTATGTGGGCAAATCTGGAGGTACCCAAGATTGCCCGCGCGGCTGCATTCTGAACCATCTGAAGTCTCCGGGTGCACCTCAAGGGAAGCCCCATGTAGAGAGAGTTACAATAGTCCAGTCGCGATGTCACGAGAGCATGAGTGACTGTGCGAAGGGCGTCCCGATCCAATAGGGGGCGCAACTGGCGAACCAGGCGAACCTGGTAAAACGCCCTCCTGGCCACGGCTGTCACTTGATCTTCCATGGACAGCCGGGCATCCAGGAGGACACCCAAGTTGCGCGCCCCATCCACAGGGGCAAGATGTTCGCCCCCTATGGCCAGCGATGGAGTCAGCTGGTTGAATCGGGCAGCCGGAAACCACAGCCACTCGGTCTTGGTCGGGTTGAGTCTGAGTCCGTTACTTCCCATCCAGATCCGCACGGCTTCCAGGCACTGGCACATCACTGCTACGGCATCGTTGGGGTGGTTTGGGGTAGAAATGTACAGCTGTGTATCATCAGCGTACAGGTGGTACTCTACCCCAAAACGACGGATGATCTCACCCAGCGGCTTCATATATGTGTTGAACAGGAGAGGCGAGAGGACCGACCCCTGAGGCACCCCACATGTGAGGGGTCTCGAGGTCGACCTCTGCTCTCCTGTCAACACAAATTGCGATCGGCCAGAGAGGTAGGAGGAGAACCACCGTAAAACGATGATCGATATCTTTATCGATGCCCAAAAGGCATTTGATAGAGTCAACTGGAAATTTATGTTTGCCCTGTTGGAAAAGATGGAATTTGGGGATAATTTTATGCATCCGATAAGATCTATTTATAATACACAAACAGCTAGAATCCTAATTAATGGAAAGGAAACAGAACGGATTGAGATTAAAAAGGGAACAAGACAAGGATGTCCACTATCTCCAATCCTATTTATATTTACACTGGAGCCTCTTCTCTGGGAAATCAGGAGAAACCAGGAGATAAAGGGACTGAAAATTAGAGTGGAAGAGTATAAAATTCAGGCCTTCGTTGATGATTTAGCCTTTATCTTAGAAGACCCCTTAGAATCAGGAAATGAATTAATTCAGGTAATAGAGAAATATGGTAGAGTTGCGGGTTTCCTAATTAACAAGGATAAGACAAAGATAATAGTAAAAAATATGGCATTAAATCAACAAAATGAATTAGAGGAAAAATTGGGCCTTCAAATTGTAAAAAAGATAAAATATTTAGGTATTTGGCTAACTTCTAAATGTACTTCAATCAAGGTAGACAACCATCAAAAATTACTGACCCAAATGAAATTAGACCTAGAAAAGTGGGGAAATCTACAACTCTCCCTATTAGGTAAGATAGCAATAATTAAAACTTACGTTCTCCCAAAATGGATCTATTTATTCCAAACTGCCCCGGTGAGATTAGACAATAGCTTCTTCAAATTATTAGACAAGTATGTGAGGACATTTATTTTGCAGAAGAAGAAAGCTAGAATTAAGTTGAAAATGCTCCAAGAATTGCCAGCCAGAGGAGGATTTGGGTTGCCAAAATGGGAGTTTTACCACCAGGCAGCAAACCTGACTTGGGTAAGAGATTGGATACTGCTGTGAAGGAAGCGGGTACTCATATTAGAAGGTCACAACCTAAGACAAGGGTGGCATCATTTTATGTGGAGAGAGAGGGGGGGAAATTGTAGGCACTTTAAGAACCACTATCTCAGGAAAACCCTATTGGAAACTTGGGAAAGAGTGAGGTTTAAGTATTATTCAATGGTTCCGACCTGGGTTGTTCCACTGGAGGCCGTGACACATTCAACATTATATAATAATAAAATACAACTGACTTACCAGGACCTCCGAGACCCTCTAGGGCAGTGGTCGGCAAACCGCGGCTTGCAAGCCACAAGCGGCTTTTTGGCCCCTCGAGTGTGGCTCTTCCACTACCCTCGCCAACGGCGGGACTCCTGGGCCGCAGCAACCCTCCCTACCGGTCGCCGGTTCCATCCCTCCCCCCGCAGAGTCTCTTCAGGCCAGCAGCGGCTACCCAAATGCCAAAGCGGCAGCCGTAGCCTCCCAAGCTAGCCACTCATCTACTTCCAGAGGCTGCAGAGGCTCCGTGAGTGGGGGGAGTGAACCGGCCTCCGGTGGGTGAGCCAGAGGGGTGGGCGGGTGGTTTGTTGGGCACTGCCGCAGCAAGTTTCCTTGGCCGGCCGCCTGCCCGCCGGCTGTGGTTGCTCGCTCGCTCACTCACCCACCGGACGCCAGGTTCCTTCGTCCGGTAGGTGGGTGAGCGAGGGAGCAAGCAAGCGCAGGTGGGCAAGGAAACTTGCTGCGGCAGCACCCAACAACCTGCCCACCCGGCGGCCGCGGTTGCTTGCTTGCTCACCCACCCACCAGACGAAGGAACATGGCGCCCGGTGGGTGAGTGAATGAGCGAGCAACTGCAGCTGGCAGGCGGGTGGGCACGTAAGGAAAGTTGATGCGGCAGCGCCCAACAATCCGCTGGCCCGCCGGCCTGTTGCGCCGCCGCCTGCAGTTGCTCGCTCGCTCGCTTGCTCACCCACCGGACGCCAGGTTCCTTCGTCTGGCGGGTGGGTGAGCAAGCGAGCGAGTAAGCGCAGCCAGCGGGTGGGTGGGCTGGCCGGCCAGGCTACTTCTAGGAGCTGAGGAGGCTTGGCAGGGTGGGGGGAGACAGACAGACAGAGAGAGGCACAGACACACAGAGAGGGAGGGTGGGAGGGAATCAGAGAGTGACAGACACACACACAGGGAGAGACAGGGAGAGACAGAGGGAGAGAAAGATAGACAGAGACACAGAATGAGTGATTGAGTGAATGCGAGACAGACAGATACACACACACACACACAGAGTGACAGAGATGGGCAGACAAAGGAGAGAGAGACAGAGATAGAGAGAGACAGAAAGAAAAAGAGAGAAAGAAAGAAAAAGAAAGTGGGAGAGAGACAGAGAAAGAAAGGAAGGAAGAAAGAAAGAAAGAAAGAAAGAAAGAAAGAAAGAAAGAAAGAAAGAAAGAAAGAAAGAAAGAAAGAACTTATGACCACAATTGAGACCGAAAGTTTGGCTGCTAAGCAAGACCATTTTTAAGTGAATTTCACATTTTCCAAGTTGGCCATGCCCACCCGGTCACATGACCACTAAGCCATTCCCACAAAACAGGCCACACCTTCTGGCTCTCAAAAACAAATTAATTGTGGTATTGTTGATATTTGGCTCTTTTGACTAATGAGTTTGCCCACTACTGCTCTAGGGGAATTAAAAACACGGGAAGACATTTCCAAGGCAGGCATAGAGATAGATTAGTTGGCTTATGCTCAAATAAAATCCAAAACCAGAAGAGATAAAGAGAAGGGAGGAATATATAGAACAATCCAGGAACTGGATAAAATTTTTATCGTGATCAGAAGAGAAACTAATCTCTAGATGCTACCAGTTCTTGATACAAGGATGGATTGGTGAGGAGGTAATTAAGGACTCCATGATCGCCTGGGGAAAAAATCTCGGGTCCTCTCCTGACCTGGATAAGTGGAATGAAATTTGGATCAAAAATATGAAGCTCACACTGGCAACCTCCTATAAGTAAAATATTTACAAAATGGTTTATCGTTGGCACTTGCCACTGGCAAGGATTGCCAAAATGTACCCAGGAAGGTGCCCAGAGTGTTGGAAGTGTGGGAATAGAAAAGGGACTTACTATCATCAATGGTGGACTTGTCCCCAAGCAGGCAAATATTGGTTAAAAATTAGGAAAGGGATCACAGAGATCACAGGTTACACAGTCAAGATGAAACCAGAGACTTTTTTAGTGGGAATGAAGCCCGATAAAATAAACAAAGGCATATGGTATCTGACCCTCCACATTATTACAGCAGCCAGAATACTCTTTGCATAGGACTGGAAAAACGAGTTGCTACCTTCAGAAAGTAAACTGCTCTGGAAAATCACTGAATGCACAGAAGCAGATCACCTAACGAAAATACTCAGAAACCAGAAGGACTTGGATTATTACAACTGTTGTAACTTATGGTACAATTGGATGAAACATAGAAAAGGAAACCCAAAATAGTCCTAATTGTTCTCTGGTAGCTATCGGTTTAATGGATGTAAACTTAGACTCGCTTGTTGCAATATATTGTCTGTGTATGTGTAATGGGAAAATTTGTTTTCTTTTTCTTTAAAAAATTTGTAAATAAAAATTTATTTTAAAAAAAGTCTTATGACTGTTTTTCAGTTACAACTTTTGCAGCAACCCCATGATCATGTGAACAAAATTCAGATGCCTGGCAACTGGTTCACACTTATGACATTGGACAGTCCTGGGGTCATGTGGTCACCTTTTGCAACTTTCTGACAAGCAAAGATAACGGGGAAGCCGGATTCACTTAACAACCTCCAAGTTACTTATCAACTGCAGTGATTCACTTAACAACAGTGGCAAGAAATGTTGCAAAATGGAGAAAAAAATCACTTAACAAACGTCTCACTTAACAACAGAAATTTTAGACTTAATTGTGGTCATAAGTGGAGGACTACATATATTGTGCTTTTATTTTATTAGATGTACTTTCTTTTTTTTGATAGCATCCCATAGAGCCATGATGGCGAACCTATGGCATGTGTGAGCAAACTGGAAGTCACTTCTGGTTTGGTGATAGCAGTAGTGGGTTTCTGCAGGCTCGCACCTACTCGCGAGAGCCGGTTGGTGAAATTTAGAGAACCGGTGAGAGGGGGTTCCACTGGTGTACCTGGAAGTAAATCTGGCCCGCCGCTGCCAGTGACCCAATGGGAAGGAAAGGAAAGGAAGAAAGGAAAGAAAAGGAAAGGAAAGGAAGAAGGAAAAAAGAAAGAAAGAAAGAAAGAAAGAATTTATTATCACAATTGAGTCCAAAATTTTGGTTGCTAAGCAAGAGCGTTGTTAAATGAGTTTCACCACATTTTAAAAGGTGGCCACTCCCACCCTGTCACATGACTGCCAAGCCACGCCCACAAAATAGGCCACACCTACAGAGTAGGTTCTAAAAAATTTGAAACCCACCACTGGGTGATAGGGCCATTTTTTGCCCTCCGGAGCCTTCAGGAGGGCGAAAAAGGGCCCTAAGGCCAAATTGGAAGTCACAGTCCCCGAATTTCTGGGTTACTCGTAGGGCCGTTTTTCACCCTCCGTAGCCTTCAGGGAAGCTCCTGAAGCCTCCAAAGGGCCTCCGTGGGGACGGGCTTTTGCCCTCCCCAGGCTCCTAAAAAACCCCTGGAGCCTGGGGAGGGTGAAAAAAGCATGCCAAAAACAGTGGGGAGCGCTGGTTGCACACACATGCGTGTGGGTTGGTGGTGGTCGCATGTGCATGCGTGCTGGGGTCGCATGGATAGCATTTTAGATATGAGTGTGCATGCGCACAACCCCCTGCACTCCCCCTGCTTTTGGCACGCGATCCAAAAAAGGTTAGCCATCACTGCCATAGAGTATGTTGAGCAGAGACATCCAGTCATCCAAAGAGGCTCTAAGGCTAAAAGTAAATCAGATATCAGGCCCTCCTGCTTCTAGCCCCAAACTTGTACATTAGAGTAGTATTTCTTAACCTCAACAATCTTAAGATTCATCGACTAGGTAGGGAATTCTGAGAGTTGAAGTCCATACATCATAAAGTTGTTGGGTTGAGAAACTCTACCAAAACACACCTTTTTACTTAAATCCAATTCCATCCATGAATAAAATCCACAGATCCATTCGCTGATTGAAAATAGAAATGGAAATTAAAGTGCAAATCATGTATACAATGCAATTTTATCTATTTTTCTCTATTTATTTTATCCTATTTAATTTTATAATCCTATTGCCTAATGATGCTAGCACATTTTTTTCTTTGAAAGGTTAAAACAAATTGTCATAACAATTAGCATAGTTGAGGGAACTGCTTAGAATAAACGCAGAGCATTCTGGTTACATTTTAATTTGCTACCTCAGGGTGATTCCTCAATTAGATATAAATAAAATATGTAGTTAATTAAATGGCTACATTTCTGTGCCATTCTTTGCAATCAGGGACTTACAAAGTGTAAAGATAAATATTTGAAAAGCATTGTCTTCTTTTGTGTACGTGTATTGTTCTATGCCTAGAAAAGGACAACAATTTTGCTGCTTCTTTTGCAGATGGCAAACACGCTTGGGTGCTTGCTTGCTAAGCCGACCTTACCCCAAAATCTATTTTTAGTTACTGTCCTTTCATTTTGTATGTTTCTAATTGATCAGTGAATATTGAAAGCAACTCCCTTAAGAGCTGAAACACTGAAAATGGCCTTGAAGTCATGTGGCAAACAGGAGCAAGGATATTACATAGCTTTGCTGGCTGGAGAATTCTGGGAGCTGAAATCCTTCAGACTTAAAGTTGCAAAGGTTGAAGACCCCTGAACTAATGAACAGAACCGAATTGACGCTAGATAAGAATTAATGGAATCTGGTGTGTGTGTGTGTGTGTGTGTGTGTGTGTGTGTGTGTACACATTTCCATCATTTGTGGGCACATAACAACTCCAGGCTGATTCCTTTGTTGACTTCACCCAGACTCTGCTTTTTCTACAACCATTGACAGAATTCCTAATAATGAAGGATGCTGGAAAATGTACTTGAGTAAATCTATAGCGTCACAGATTGCCCTTCCTTGTGTACTGTATATAGTTACATAAAATATTTTAATATTCTATATGCTATATAGAATACATTCTAGATTTTAATATAGAAATATTGTGTGTGTGTCTGTTATTTGAAAGCTATTTTAAGTTGCTACCATAGCTTGACCACATCTATCTTAGTATACGTAGGATTTCTGAGCTCAGGTCTTGTGGATAGAATCAGAAGAGGGATTGTGCCCCCTAGTGCTCCCAGACACTTCAGAAAGAGAAGGCTTTTATGAGAACATAGGTGGGAGATTCATTTCTCCATTCCCCCCCTCAAAGAAAGTTATTTCCACCTATTATAGTACTGTTGTTTTTCCCTTATGTATGGTAAGGTTTGATTATCCTTAATGGCAAATTCATTGATCACTGTAACCATTTTTTTCTTACTTACTTTTTCTGTAGTTTGGGGAGTGGCTTTGTCTGTCCAATTGCAGTTTTCCTTTGCAGAATATGGCAGGATGGTGTGGTGGTAGGATTTAGTGAGCCTTCACTAGGCAACACATCCATTTTTCCTAGTTTTTCTGGTCAGGAAAGGGAAGGAGTCCAATTTTTGCCTTGGCTTGGAAGCTGAATAGAAATTATGACTCTTGTTGCACTAGCTACAATGGGAGCAAATGATGCGAAAAATGTACAAGATCCGCTTTTCTCTTCCATCTTTTCTCTCTCTCTACTAACCTGATATACAGCATACAACTCAGGGTAGATGTCACTTGGGGAAAGGAATTAAAAGCAGAAGCAGGGAAATTTCCAATTGCTAATAGATTTCCATCAAATCAATATAAGATGTCTTGCTAATACCAAGTGAAAAACAACCTGAAGCATATGCTGAAGGTTTGGGGTTTTTTTTTTGGAGAGAAGGTATATTTCAAACTTAGAATGATCTTTTCAGAATTCATGAAACAATAAATAATTTGGATTCTTTTTTTAGAAAGTTCCAAGTAAAGTTCTGTATTAAAATATTAAGTGAGGTTCTAGCCTTTGATCTGATTTAGAAATAGGCTGTGCAGATTCTCAAAAGCCTACAACATTACAGTATCCAGTTTGGCAGTTTAGCACCCACACCCATCCCTCTCCAAGAAAAAAGAAATATCCTGGGAAATATTGAAAAGGCAGAATATTATATTTCCCTGGATGTGAAAAGGGAAAAATATGTTTTTAAAGACAAAGTAGCTCCCTGCAGCTTCCTGCCCCCCTCCTTTGTCAATGAGCCATTAAAGCCTGGACTAGTCCACTCTACATAACAAAGATTGGTTGAGCATCAGCTCCAGGGTGATGGGATTAAGGCATGATAGTATTAGTCCTTTACACATCTCACCACAGAGTACCTGAGAAGAAGCAATGCTCAACCAAACTTAGACTCAAAACACAGCCTAGAGAGCTGCCCCTGCATGGCCCCTTGGGAGTCTGACAACCAATCAGAATACAAGCTCAAGATCAAAGGTCAGAGAGGGCATAAAACCAGGAACTTTCAACATCTCGCTCTCTTTTTCTTCTTCACCCAACACCTGGAATCATATGATCACCGTTTATGTTCAGGAGCTCAACCCACGTGATCCTGTTTACCATTAAACCATCTTTCCAAACAGCCTCCATGTTTCCAGTGTCTTTAGCCCCACTTGGAATTGAACCCAGAACATAAGAACATAAGAATAGCCTTGCTGGAACAGGCCACAGTCCATCCAGTCCAGCATTCTGTCTCCCACAGTGGCTCCCCATTTGCTTCAGGGTCTTCCCAAGAAGATGTCTTTACCTGCTTATGATTCCCTGCAAATGGCATTGAGAGATATCCTGCCTGTTTCTCCAACCCGGAGGGTGTCCTTAGGCATCCATAATGATAGCCATGGATACCCTTGTTCTCCATGAACTTGTCTAATCCTTTCTTAAAGGTGTTGAGGCTGACAGCTGTCACCACTTCTTCTGGCAGGGAGTTCCATAGACCAGTGATCCTCTGGGTGAAAAAGTACTTCCTCTTATCTGTTTGAGGTCTAGTTATCCAAAGTTTCATGGAGTGCCCCCTAGTTTTAGTGCTGTGCGATAGGGAAAACAGTTTTTCCTTTTCTACTTTGTCCACACCGTGCATGATTTTATAGACTTCAATCAGGTCACCTCTCAGGCGCCGTCGTTCTAGAGTGAAGAGGCCCAGCCGTTGCAGCCTCAGATGGTAAGGAAGGTGTTCCAGCCCCCTAATCATTCTGGTTGAAGTCCACAAGTCTTAACGTTCCCAAGTTTGGACACCCCTGACTTAAAGTATTTTCCTCTTCTCCTGATGCAATCTTTGCCAGGGACACAATGTGCCGGCTTTGAGTTGAGCACCTGAATTCTTTTTTAGCCATAATTGCCATCAGAGCAGATGTTGGGGAGGGGGGCAAGGAGGAAAAGGGTCCCTTCCCTCTCCCTCAGGCCCCCAGGAAGGAAGGGAGGGAAGGGATGGGGAGGGAAAGGAAATGAGAAAGAAGAAAGGGAAGGAAAAGAGAAAGGCAAGGCCTGCTGGGGGATTCTGGGAGTTGAAGTCCACAAGTCTTAATGTTCCCAAGTTTGGACACCCCTGCTTTAAATGGAAGAGATAAATATGACTTCAAGCTGCCCCAGCTGTGTACTAGAGATGAAATGAAGGCACTGTCATGAGGTTGTGCCATATAAAAACAATTACCATAGCAGGTTCAGGGCAGGTGATGTTTAGAGATGTGACCATGGGATCCTTGGATGGTTGTTCATGATGTGCTAGGTTATTTATCTGGTGTGTGTGGACCAAAATTGGTGTGAGTTAAAGATACTCAACAAACTGAGCCCATCAACATCTTTGTTCATTCCCAAAGGAGAATGAAATGTTTTCACAATACTCTGTTTGGATACTCTTGGAATTAGGATGTCAAATGCTGACAGGAACTCAACTTAAATGGACACAAAAAGTGGTGAGAAATTAGGAGGGATGCCCATCTGATATTTAGAGGTACAAATATATACAGTATGCCACACGGGAAATTTATTCAGGTTTTCAGTATGTTTTTCCATTTTAGATATTTTGATATTCCTAGTAATGCTGATCTGTGACCATAATAAAAGATGGATTTGATACTCTTATGCTCCCCACCCCTATTTGAAGAATAGACTTTTCTGGCATTCAGGTAGTCTTGCTTTTTAGGTATGCTACCCTCCGGGGGGTTATGTCAGCGATCCACTGACTTGTGCGCTGCTTGGCTTCTTCCCATGAGTAGCGAGGAGTATAGTTAAAATCCCTTTGTGCTTTCTTGTAAGAAAAACTGAAAGGGGTGTTGAGCAGGATTACAAGGAAATGATTAATGGAAGGAACATATTTGAAGAAGGGTTTGAGCAAGAAGCTCATAATCTCCAGGAACAGAGCATAATAATATAAAAGTGGGATGGGCATCATAGGTTTGGGTTCAACACCAAACCCCAACTCCTTTGTCAGCTCATAATTGAAGTCGGAATAGCTTGTGTGGGGAGAATCGTCTGAGATGTAGTAGAAATGCCCTCCGATCTGTTTCACTTTTGTTGGGTTTCTCATGGCTTTAGCCACTTGAATATGAGCCCAAGCAATATTTCCCACATAGACAGGATTTACAATCGCCTCTTTCCTAGACAGCCTCAAAAATACATTATTATTCAGGATGCTTTCATCAAGGTGACCCAGAAGGAAAAGACTACCTTCTCCATAGATGTACATGGACCTCAAAGCACATGTCACAAAACTATTTCCCCCTTTGAGCGGGAAGCTATTCAACTCCAGGACACATTTCTCTGCCTCTCGTTTAGTTTCAGCATAGGGCTGGCCTCGGGACATCCGATACGGGGTGTCTTCATCTCCATCATAGATGGGATCTCCTCTGCTGTTCGGGCCTGTCACCTCAAGGCTGCTGGTATAAATAAAATACTGGACATCATTGCGGAGGCAGGCCTCCAGCAGCAGCTGTGTACCTTCAGAAAAAGGGAAATGTTAGCAATGTTACAAAGGCTGTGGTTGCTATTCACACACACACACACACACACACACACACACACACACACAGAGAGAGAGAGAGAGAGAGAGAGAGAGAGAGAGAGAGAGAGAGAGAGAGAGAGAGAGAGAGAGAGAGAAGAACATCATCTTATAAATTGATGCCACAAAGAGCCTCTCAGCCTGTTTGTTGGAACTGCTACCTTCTAATCCAGACTATATTATCCTCACCAAATGGAAGTAAGGATCATTTTTATTTACCGTAGAAGCCCAAGTTGAGGCAGGTCTGATACTGTTGTTTTTGCAAGTACTGCTAGAAAACCCTTCTTATTGTGCATACATGGGAGCTAAGGTTCCCTGAACAACTTTCACAGCCCCAGAACTACAGTGAAATATTTTAAGGAGGCTTTTATATTTTTCCCTCTGTTCCTTAGCGCCCTACTCCTTTCTAGGCCTTATGTCTGAAGGACCTCCCTGAATATCTCTCCCCCCCCCCCCCCAATCAAATATGTATTGGAAGCTTTAGAATCTAACAGGATCTTTTAAAATGAAGACTGCCTGCATTTCCCAAGAATGGTGCTGTTTCAGATAGGTTGCCTATAATGTAATCTACTTATTTTCCATTACTATTTCTCTTTAATTTAGGAATGAATGCTGTCTTCTTTATTGAAACAATAGCCGCATTTATGATTTTGTTTCAGATGAAATAGTGTTTTAAAAATTACTTTACTGCTCTGATATTATTGATTTTACTGACATAATCACATTGATGGCAATCTGTTTCAAAATAAACCAATGAAGGAACTAACTTCCTTCACTCATTGCAAACAGTTATGAATATGCATGGTTCTAGGAAATGTCAATTGTGGTTTATATCTGTGAGAAGATGGATCTTGGCATTTATGGCATATAATTCTGTATGGGGCACAGATACCAGGACTGTGGACCACCTCATAGGTCCTATGAGGTCATAGGTCATATTTTAGGATTTATTAGGTATGATCATCGATGTAGATTATTTATAAAAAATAATAAAGAGGGATGAAAACAAAGATATAAGTAAAATAATAAACAATAAATAATAAGATTCCTGACCAGGATTATTCCTGATCTGAAAGATTGGGTTTATCTTTTCTATAAAATGAAAATAGATCTTGATTTGGCCATGTGCCTGGATTAGCTAATTTGGTGATGGTGTGTCTGTCTGTTTGTCTGTCTGTCTGTCTGTCCAAGTCAGGTTTAAGTCCTGATGACTGCCTGGACTACTCTCTGGTTTTCTTGGCAAGATTTTCAGAAATGTTTACATTGCCTGGCCAAATGAATGGCCACCTAGCTAGCTTTATACCTAAAACAGGACTAGAATTCACTGTCTCTGGATTTCTTGCCTGATTATATTATATAGTTGATTTTTAAAATGAAAGTCAGTCCCTTTCTCTCTCTGGGAAAGAAATGGAGAAAGGAAGGAAGAAAAAGAAAGAAAGAAAGAAAGAAAGAAAGAAAGAAAGAGAAAGAAAGAGAGAGAGAAAGAAAGAAAGAAAGAAAGAAAATTCTCTTCATTGAGAATGTTTGAGTTTCTTTGTGTGTTTGGATACACATATACAGTAGTCCTCAACTTATAGTAGTTCATTTAGTGACTGTTCAAAATTACAATGGCACTGAAAAAAGTGACAGGATCATTTTTCACAGGTGCAACCTTTGCAGCATCCCCATGATCATGTGATCAAAATTCAAATGCTTGGCAACTGGTTCATACTTATGACCATTGCAGCATCCTGGGATCATGTGATCACCTTTTGCAAACTTCTGACAAGTGAAGTCAATGGGAAAGCCAGATTCACTTAATAACCAGCTCATTAACTTATCAATGGCAGTGATTCACAAGTGTGGCAAGAAAGGTCACACTAAAATGGGACAAAACTCACTTAACAAATGTCTCACTGAATAACAGAAATTTTGGGCTCAATTGTGATTGTAAGTTGAGGACTACCTGTATATACAGAGAAAGGGGGAGGGGTTGACTGTCTAATCTCTGGCTAAGTGCATCAGGTTAGAAACTGGGAGACAGAGAGTTCTAGTCCTGCTTTAGGAACAAAGCCAGATGGGAGAACCTGGGCTAGTAGCCATTTTCTCTCAGCTCTAGAAAGATGGCAAAAACAAACCACTTCTGAAAAACCTTTGCAAGAAAACTGCAGGGACTTGTCCAGGAAGAGTGTAATAAAATATATTTTTGGAGTATAAGACGCACCCAGGTTTTGAAGAGGCTTTTTTTTAAGTAGGTAGGTAGATAGGGGGATAGAGAGGGAGGGAAAGAGAAATACTGTAGATAAGTAGGAAAAGAGAGAGAGTAGTTAGGTAAGTAGGTAGATAGATAGAGGGGGATAGAGAGAGAGACATATATATAGAGAGCGAGAAATACGGTAGGTAGGTAGGGAGAGATAGTGTGTGTAGATAGGTAGGTAGGTAGGTAGAGGGGGAGAGAGAGAGAGAGAGGGAGAGAGAGACATACACTAGGTAGGTAGGGAGAGAGAGAGAGAAAGATTAGGCAGGTAGATAGGTAGATGTTTCCAGGTGTATTTATCCATGTGCTGGAGAAGGAAATTGCTGACAACCTGTAGCACTTAAAACTTTGTTTCTGCTGGCACAGCACTTGACCAATGTAGTTCTCATCAATCCCTCTAATAAAGAGCTTTCCGAAAGGGGGGAAAAAAGCTTTTGCACTTTGCAATTCTCCCCAAAACGGCCCGTTTTTTGCAAAAACAGGCCCTTTCCCCCCCAAAAACAGAGAGGTATGAATAGTCTTGGGGGAGGGGGCTTGCAGAGTGCTCCTGGGGGGGGGGAAGCAAAACCCCCCACCATTTTTCACAAAAACGGGCCAGTTTTTTTGTCAAAAAGTTTTTATGCATAGCCTTATGGAGGCTTATAGAGTGCTCCTTGGGGCTGTGGGGCAAAAATGGCCCATTTTCTGCTCATTTTTGTCCTCCCCAGCCCCCAGGAGCTCTCTGAAAGCCTCCATAAGGCTCTGCACAGCCATTTTGGTGAAGTGGGGGGGGGGTGCTTCGTGAGGCAAAAATGCTGTATTCAGTGTATAAGACGCACCCAGATTTTCAGCCTCTTTTTAGAGGAAAAAAGCTGCATCTTATACTCCAAAAAATATGGGTATGCTGCCTGCTTTACGAGGCTTGTGTGGGGCCAATTTAAAGTTACTTGTTCTGGGTTTCTTATAGAAAATAAAGAATGTGCATGGGATTCTCTGATCCCTGTCTTTTTGCCATGTGAGACATTAAGAAAGATTTTTCCTCCCAGGCAACTTTGTGGGGTTTGTGCAAATGCATAACCGTGCGCGCATGTAATGTCTAACAGAACATTTCTTTTTAAACAGACACTAATCCACACAGAGAGAACAATGGCAGCTATAGTAGAAGGAAGAGGTGAACCCTTCGCTCAGTCTGCTATCCAGACGCTGCCCATGAAGAGAGGCACCTGACTATTATCCCAGTAAGGACGGGAGCAGCCCATTCACCCCCTGCCAGTGCAGTCTGAGGAGAATTTAAAATTTCTTTGCAAGCTGCGCTCTCTGGCTCGGCCTCAAAGCTCATCCCACCTTACCCCTGACATTGACATCCCAGAGGGTCTGTCGATCAAGGAACCCCCGGGGGTCGATGAGGCAAGCTGCGTGGATGACAAGCGAGACTCCTTGGACTGCAGTTTCAAGAAGTGGCGCATCCCGGATATCCCCTCGTAGGACTGTCAAGAGGGTCTTATTCTTCACTTCTGGAAAAAGAAAAACACGCAATAAGTAATGACCTACATTTATCTTCCTTATGTTTAGAGTTTAGAGTTTTTTATACCACCCTACTCCCGAAGGACTCAGGGCGGTGTACAGCCAAAATAAAAACAAATATATAAAAGTTGAAAAGAAAGCTTTTAAAAGACATAATTAAAATATTGGCTGAAACACGGAAAAAAACCAAACTAACCCTGATTAAAATAATAGAAATTTAAATTTAAAAATTTAAATTTAAAAATTTAAAAATCATGCTTTATGCCAGCCCGGCTTGTTTAAAGAGAAAGGTTTTGAGACCGCGGCGGAAGGTTCGTAAGTCAGGGATAGTTCTTAATTCTGGGAGCAATTCGTTCCAGAGGGCAGGTGCTCCCACGGAGAAGGCTCTCCCTCTGGGTGTCACCAGTCGACATTGTCTAGCCGACGGCACCATGAGGAGACCCTCTCTATGGGAGCGTATGGGCCAGTGGGAGGCTCTCGGTGGCAGAAGGCGATCTCGTAGGTGTTCACTATAAAGCAAGCAAAGCAGATCATTTTTAGAGCAGGGGGGAGAAATAAGGTCTCCTCCCTCTCCTCCCCACTCCCCATGCTGCTAAGTTTTATTTCCCATCAGCCATTTAGTCAGATAACATAACAAAAACATAGGGCAGGGCAGAGCAGCCATGGACACCCACAGTTTAGCTGCCGCTAAGCTGTCTTTGTCTTTGTGCTGAAAAAACAATTTTCTTCAATGCCATTGAAAGACAAACCCTGACTCAAGTCTACAATTAACTGTGGCTCTCCATCTTATCTGAAGAGAAGTCGCCACATGAAGATAGCAGTGGCTCCATGCACAAGGATAGGCTCGGTTTTAACCAATGAGCTTAAGGGCAAAGGATGTGTGTTCCAAAACAAGGTGTCTCTTCAGCACGTTGACTGGAGGTTGCAGGAATTAAGGCTCTAAGGGTCATAGGAATTGCTGAGCCTCTTTTCTTATTACAAAAGGTCAGAGGAAGAGACCTTGGGCTAAGCTAGGACCTAGGGAAACTCGTTGATGGCAAGGTCTGAAGCTTTTGCCCCAGAACCAGGGGTGAAATGCTAATAGTTCTGACCGGTTCACCGGTAGTAAAAAAAGCTTTAAAAAGTGAACAGAAAGTTTCCGTGTCACTCAGTTGTGCCACATGATTGCGGGTTCAGGTGAATAAGTAGTTTAAAATGCTTTAAAAAGTTGGGGGGAAAGGTTTCAACGATCGTGCAGTACAACTGATTGTCATGGAACCCCTTTTTCACTATATTAAAGCATTTTTTTTCCTACCTATTTGCCCGAATTGGCTGAAAAAATGCTTTAAAAAGTGAAATAAAGAGGGTTCAATGATTCAATTAGGACAATTAATTAATTGTCCTAACAATTAATTAATTGTCCTAACAATTAATTGACAATCAGTGGAACAGCTTGTCTCCAGAAGTTGTGAATGCCCCAACACTGCAAGTCTTCAAGAAGATGTTGGATAGCCATTTGTCTGAAATGGTATAGGGCTTCCTGCCTAGGCAGGGAGTTGGACTAGATGACCTCCAAGGTCCCTTCCAACTCTGCTATTGTGTTGTATTGTATCGTGCAGCTCACAGATGATCTGCACAATTGTCGGAACCATTTTTTTCACTTTTTAAAGTATTTTTTTCCTGCCAGTTCAGGCAAAGAATGGGAAAAAATGCTTTAAAAAGTGGGAATAAAATGGTTCCAACAATCGCGCAGGTCAGCTGTGAGCTATGCGGTTGTCGGAAACATTTTTCCTCACCTTTTAAAGCATTTTTCTCTGCCTATTTGCCCAAACTGGCAGGAAAAAAATGCTTTAAAAAGTGGGGAAAAGTTGGCCATGCCCACCCAGTCATATGATCCCCCCCCCCTCCCAAGCCATGCCCACAGAACTGGTGGCAAAAAAAAAATAGATTTCACTACTGCCCAGAACCATTACAGCTGCAACCTGAGGGACAAAATCTGTGGCACTTGCTGAGCAAACAAGCTGAGGTTCCTTTCTTACAAGCCAGGCAGATGATAGTTTTGAATATCTTTACTAATCCTCTGAGGAAACATGCATTAAATGGAGCTTTTTCTGTCAATAGCATAATACGTACAGTGCATATTCTGTGATATAAAAACTGTTAGTTATATTACAGCTTATTACATAAATGATTGTACTGACTGCATAAAATACCCCAATTACTTTTTCTGACAAAATTTCTTAGAAACGAACAAGAATAAGGAATATGTCTTACTTAATAACATTTATAAAAATATTAACTACTGTAAAGCCCCAGTGGATTTACATTATATACATAGTTCTCCAAGCTTCAGTAATAGATTGGAATAAATATATTCAGCATTCTGTCTAGGAAATATATTCCAAAAATACAAATATTTTTGCATTCCATTTTAGACATGATTTTTGATGCCTGTATTTCTATTTCCGATCCCAAGATAATAGGAGACTACCTATCATTATTCTATTACTATTGATTTACAGAGTTGCAATGTCCATGCCTGTGGTGACTTGTTTCTGGACGCAAAGCAGAAGTTTGCCAGGATCCTTTTAGTTTTCCCCCTGTGAAGTGATAGCTAAGCTTTCTACCAAACTATGGGCAGTTGCTGAGGTCAGAAATACCAATGAGATTCTTGAATGTTTGCTAATGAACTGACTGAACTGTATGTTTTTTCCCTGGATCCTTTACACCGAAAGAACAAGGTTTTTCCAGGAGTGGGAAGGAGTGGGATGAAAGAAAGGAAAGCAAACCCATTTACAGTAGTTAACAACCAAATATCTTCAATAATACGAAGGCTGAGCAAGAGCTGTGCAAATCCATATACCCAAATATATTCCTATTTTTAGTTGTCGTATACTACTTTAAATACATAAAGCTTACTTTTAAGCCTTTCTTTCTATTAACAGTGCAAACAATATCTGATTTTCATTTTCTGTTAATCTGGATTAGGGCACAAGCTTATGCGTACCTCTATTTTGGGCATCACAGAGATGACGTCTATCCTTTCTTTAAAGCTAATCTTCTAATCCAATTTGCATGCGTGCATGCATACTATGTACAGTTCCCTTCAATTAAAATTGAAATGTCAAGAAAAATATCCTAGATATTGTTGACAGATCTCTTAGCAGAAATGTTACATAGACATATTAATAATAAATGTTAATTATCTAATTTAGTCTGGCTAATGTCAAAGGAGGGGTGCGCTGAGTTTACAGTTCTTCAGACTTCAGGCTGAGGCTCGGCAGATAAAATGACCCTCCATAGAAGATACATTTTTCCTAGCATGCCAAGGAAAAGTTATTAATTATAGTTTATTATCTATTCTCTGTGTTTAAAAAGCTGGATACAAGCTGCCCGAAGTGGCTTGGTTGAGAAACTGAGGTGCCACCTGAACAAAGTGGGGTCCTCTACATCAGGGGTCTCCAACCTTTGCAAGGAGCTGCCGCCGGTGCAGCTGGAACATGTTTGCAGGAGTGCCTCCCAGTTTTATTTTATTTTATCTATTTTTAGCACTCCAATTGGGTCCTTTTTTATTTCATTAACATTTTTCTGTGGAGATAATAGCGTAGAATATAATACAACGAAAAACTTTTGTTTGCTGCGAAGAACTAAAAAGGCATGGGGAAAAGAAAGAAACGCCATAGCACAAGGCCGAGATCTTTTCCTCCTCTGAAAACCGCAAAACAACCAAGAATCGAGGAGCTCCTTGACAGCAAGACATCTGTAAGTAAAACAAACCTCCCCCCCATCCCCAATAATCTGGAGAGATTAGAACAAGACCTGACAAAAGTTGTGGAAAAACAGCATTTACTAGACTTTGCTGATCTGGTGAGAGGGGAACAAACTGAAAGCCAGTACTTCTCACAAAGAATTAGCCCAATAACTTCCCACTTGGAGGCTGAGCTAAAAGCTAAAAAGGCGACCAATAATCATATAATTCAGAATACTGAGACTCTACCCTGGGAAAATTCGACTGAGTTTATGGCAAAACAATGCCTCCTCACAGCCCAAACGGTAGTCTCAATTTTCGAACAATTAATTGCCATCCAAAACGATATAGAGACATTGAAAAAAGACCTAGCAGTTTTTCTTCAAATTCAATATTGGGCCCCAGATATCTCCACTAAGGTTCTTGCAGAAGACCGAGATAACTCCAATATGCAGGATAAAGGAGAGGAAAAAGAACAAAGTGCCAGAGAAATGGCAAAAGAGTCAGATAAAAGGTGGCAGAAAAACAGCCCCTCCCCGGATAAGGCAACAAGAGAGAAAGGTATCAATAAAGAAGTCAGGAAAGCATCGGTCCCCCAATCACAAAGATCACACCGTTCGCTACAAACCCAACAGATCGCTTTCAGAATTCAGATGAACAGACTTAATTATGGACGTTGGAATTCCAGAAATGCAATATTACAGTCCCTAAGCCAGCTTCTTCACTGTCACAGGGATATGATCGATCTCCGTGCTCTGGAGTGGTTACCTGAAGTCCCAAACTGGAAGCGGATTCTCCTCTCCTTCAAACAACCCACTATACCACAGATGCTTTTCAAGATGAAGGCATATCTAACCTCCTTCCAAATCTTTCCTGTCAGAGTCTTTGGTGAGGAAAAGGTTATTCCATTAATTGCTAACATACGAGCTCCCAAGGTGGCTGCCCCCTCCTTATCTTCAACCTTGGGAAAGGGAGAGAAAGGCAGTGGGAGACAAACAGCCTTGTCCAGAGAAGAGACACTTAACAGCACAGAAACAGGTCTCATTAATGCTTTTGGTGCGCTGCCAAAGAATGAACAAGACAATATATTATATAAATTAGAAAACTTAAAGAAATCCTTATTGGTTACAATGGACACTGCAGAGCCACTCATAGATCTGGTTTCCCCAATAATTATAATAATAATAATAATAATAATTTTAATTTATATCCCGCTCTCTCTCCCCAAGGGGACTCGAGGCGGGGCACAGGCAATTAAAAATACAAATAAAGCACAAGCAAATACAAAATACAGAGTTAAAAATAGATTAAATAGATCCTGCGCTAAAACCCATAAACTAAACTAAAAATTACCCCTAAAAAACCCTAACCTAAAAAGAGACTACCCAAGGCCGGCCAGACGAAAAAAGTGCGTCTTTAATTTTAAGCGGAAGGAGCGGAGGTCCGTGGTTGTCCTGATATCGGGGGGAAGGTCATTCCAGAGGGCTGGGCCCGCCACAGAGAAGGCCCTTCCCCTGGGCGTCGCCCGCTGACAAAGTCTAGTGGACGGCACCCGGAGAAGTCCCTCTCTGTGGGAGCGAATCGGCCGTGAGGATGTATGGGGCAGGATCCGATCCCGCAGGTAGCTAGGTCCCGAGCCATGGAGCGCTTTGAAGATGGTAATTAACACCTCTCACTTCCCCTCCAGAGGACAAGAGAGTGTTTGAATACAAGATCATGGAAAATAGAAATCAAGACTGAAAGGGGTTATTGGGGAGCTCTGTGTGAATATCCCACGGTACCTCCAGCACCTAACCAAGAGACTGAGAGTCGACCCACGTCGGAGCCTCCATCTCAAAGAATGAAATGCGACCTAATAACGCCTTCCTCTACACCCAGAGAAGAAGTATCGGAATGGCAAGCTCTGTTAGCTGGTGCTAATACCTCTTACTCTGAACAAGTCCCTCAAGAGTCTACACACGACTTAAATGGTACCTCCCTACTTTTAAAGAAGGCCAACCCAGTGTGCGGTGACACCTCTATGCATGGTAACAACCAGACAACTTCCCTCTGTATAAAGCAAGTATCCTGATGAGCTGTAAAAGAAGATCCACTCTCCCTCATAACCTGGAATATAGCAGGCTGGTCTGTCCCATCAAAAGACCAACTATTTTTTGAATATATATCACAATTTGACATTCTATTCCTGGAGGAAACCTGGGCTGCCACGGAGATTCAATTAGATGGTTATTGGGTTAACTCAATCCCGGCTGATCCAAGCAAGGTGGGGGGGGGAGAGCTAAAGGGGGTATTGCAACATTAGTTAATACAGCCTTGCAATTTAAATGTATACCGCTGCCACCTCTCCAGTCATGGGTTGTAACTACATTACTCTTATTTAAACAGGTGGAGATTTTGCTTTTTAATATCTACATTCCTCCACTTAATAAGAATAATGTGATTAACAAGATTTGGGACAGCATAGAAGACTTTATTTTTGACTGTTCAGTCAAACACCCTAAAGCTGTAATAATCATAGGGGGGGACTTAAATGCTAGAATGGGACCAAATGATCAAGCATTATTTAAGCAATTCAAGGTCCACTATGAGGAAAATGTAACAGGAGAATCTTCTCATACCAGACAATTTAAAGACCCTAAAGCTAACAGGGCAGGTCTGTATGTAAGACAAATGACTGTACATTTAGATCTTTGTATCCTTAATGGGTCCCCATGGGGTGACTATCCAGCAGAATACACTTATCAGGGAGCAGGAAGAAAATCCACGGTAGATTACTGGATAATATCTTATGAACTTCTGAATTTCTTACCGAAGATGGAGATAGACTCACGATTGGAAAGTGATCATAATTCACTACTCCTTACCCTCACACTGCACCAATCCCTAAGGGCAAGCACAGCCTACCTCCCCAGTTTAGAGAAGCGAAATAATCAGGTTAAAATTACATGGAATGAGAAAAACGCCAACAAAGTGGCCAAATGGCCCCTGAAACAATAGAGCTTCACACTTCTCTACTAAGGGACAAGTGTGGAGGACCTTATTTAGATACTTTTGAAACCTTAATTTTAAATTTGAACTCAGTGCTCAGGAACAGATCACCAACTCACCCCATAAGGATGGTTTCAAAGACTAAAAAATGGTTCGATAGAGACTGTGTGCAATTAAAAAAGGACATATAATATGGAGTACAGGAAAAGTAAAAAGGCCCCGTCTGAGGATCACACTCACTACTTAAAGCAGCTGAAAGCACAATACAAGAACCTTCTAAAAGAAAAGAAAAGTGCAGCTCTGAAGGAGTCTTGGCATAGACTAATTATGGCAGTCAGGACAAAAAACACATCCCTTTTTTGGTACATTACCAGAGGACTGGGGAAACCTCCCCTACCCTCAACAAATCAGGTTCCGATTCATGCTTGGGAAGAATATTTTAGGGAGCTTTACACAGATCCCGACGTGGTAACCAACGAGAGCCAAACTAGTTTGGACCAAACTCCTTGCTGGCCCCCTGTTACACCAGAAGAAATATCCCGGTTGATCAGAGCCCTAAAGGCCAATAAGGCATCTGGGGCTGATAATGTCCTGCCAGAAATAATTAAAAAGAATGCCAGTTGGTGGGCCCCACTTTTAGCTTCATTGTTTACATTTATAGATAAAACAGGCCATATGCCAAGAGACTGGGGAGTAGCAATTATTATACCAATACATCAAAAAGGTAATAGAAATGATCCAGGCAATTATAGACCCATTAGTCTCCTGAGCGTTATTAGTAAATTGTATGCCAAACACCTAAACAATAAACTTCAGGACTGGCTAATTTCAGGGGGGATAATCAAAGATGAACAGGCCGGATTTAGAGAAGGAAGATCAACGGTGGATCATATCTTGGTACTCCACCACTTAGTACAAAAATACACATGTAAAAAAAAATCCTCTCTTTTTGTAGCCTTCCTTGATTTTAAGCAGGCCTTTGATTCAATATCCAGGGTTACCCTCTGGGATAAATTAAAATGCACCACCATCGATAAACGCCTCCTTTTCCTCATACAAAAATTGTATGCCAATTCCACTTTGAGAGTGAGATGCAACCCCCAAGGGAGTTTAACCGGCCCTGTAAGGGTACAAAAAGGGGTACGGCAGGGATGCATCCTGTCCCCCTCCCTCTTTAACTTCTATATCAATTCTATGGTTGATCTCCTACAGAACCCTGACTTCCATCCCCCTAGCCTAGCACAACGCAAAGTTCCAATTCTCTTATATGCTGATGATGCCGCTATTATCTCACAAACCCCCGTAGGACTGAAGAGAGCCATCAGGACAACACTTAACTATTGCAGGCAAAACAAGCTGGTCCTGAACTTTGAGAAATCAAAAATTCTAGTTTTTGCTAAAAGACCTAGCCAATACCCCTGGAAAATAGAAGGACATAGTCTGGAACAGGTTAGAACATTTAGGTACCTGGGGGTGGTTTTCCACGCACAAGGGACGTGGAAAGCACATCTGGATAACATTTTTCAAGTAGCCACTAGGTCCGCAAATGCAATTAAACATTTCTTTTACACAGGTGGCGGCCAGTTAGTACCCGCTGCCCTAAAACTTTTTGAGGTCAAAACATTGGCACAAATACTATATGGGCACAAACAGGAATCCTCATAAAGAAAGACTTGATAGAAACCATACAATCCAAATTCCTGAGAGCCATCTTGGCTGCACCCAATGGAACTCCAAATGCCCAGTTAAGAATTGAGGCAGGTATGCCTCAAATTCAGGTAAGAGCCTGGAAGATGATGATCATCCATTGGCTTAAAATGCAATTCTTTCCAGAGGGGCTCTCCCCACTAGTGTTGATTGACAACTTCCCCTCCCCCTGGAATCAGGCAATTGAGCACAAGCTGGGCTCTTATGGGCTCTCACGGGTACTTTTGATGTCCCTGGACTTTGATCAAGCGAAGCAAGTAGTAACTAATAGAATGAAGGACATGGAGTTCCAAGAAGAATTAAATAGATTACCTTTCCATAATAGGAACAGAATCAATCAGGGTGTGTGGGAATCAGCAAGATATTTAAATGACCTCATCTTCCCAAAACAAAGAATAGCTTTCTTCAGAGCCAGATTTAACATTCTACCTTCAGCACTTCTCCAGGGCAGGTATAAGAGAAGACCTATAGCAGAACGGGTTTGTATATGTGGTAAAAGAGAAGTGGAAGATATCTCACACGTTCTACTACACTGTGAGCTATACAGAGCTTGCAGGTCTGCATATATTCTCCCCTTATTAGAGAGATTACCAGGGAGGGCAGGCAACTTTTATCTGGACTTCCTCCTCCAGAACACGAACCCGGCTACTACGCATGCAGTGGCAAAATTCTGTGCTTCTGCAATGTCCCATAAAAAAAAAATTGGTTATATAAGGATAGTTGTGATCTTGTACCAATCATTTGGACAGATCTCTGGCAATTTCTGGACCATGGTTTTTACATACATACTTGGCGCTTTTGCACCTAGGTAAACCAGCAAATGACCTGAACAAAGTGAGAACATGTATGCTACTTTCCACTTGTAATGCTGACATTTTTAAAATTGTATCTTAGAGTTAGTATTTTTTAACATATGGTTGAATGTAACGTGTATTGCTGGTCTTTGACCGTAATAAAGATTTATTCTATTCTATTATATTCTATTCTTATTCTATTCCAACCTTTGCAACTTTAAGTCTGAAGGACTTCAGCTCCCAGAATTCTCCAGCCAGCAAAGCTTCAGCAAAGCTGGCTGGCTGGAGAATTCTGAGAGCTGAAGTCCTTCAGACTTAAAGTTGCAAAGGTTGGAGACCCCCGCTCTACATGAGAAGCTTCTACAATGTGGATTTGGGTATTTCTTCCCGGGCATCCAAATTACTCCCTCCATTCAACAACCTTACTTACTTTCAAAATCCTGGAGTGCTTCAACGCTGATGGTTTTGTCCAAAAGTCTGACTTCGGCCAAACTCTCCTTTTCTGTCAGCAGCTGACAAACAATCCTTTGACCCAGGAACCCACCAGCACCAGTCACTAGACATCTCATTCCTCCCAAGGACATGATGATGAGCAAGGAGATGCTGCAAGAGGCTGCTGTTCCTCCTGAAACAAAAGAGAAAAAGAGACAGAAAGAACAAATGCAGCATAAAGGGGGAGGTTGCAACTAGACTGCCTTGGCCAAGTGGGAGTGCCTTCATACTCAAGGCTATTTGCTTCTAACTCGTCTCTTCCTTCTGCCTACTACCGCTGAATCATTACATGTTTTTGAAATGAAATGCAAGAACATTCTAATCTCTAAATGTTATTAAACTGCACTGTCCTTGGGCTTTAAGGCTTGAGATGGTCGTTTATTTTTATTTTATTTTATTAAATTTATATCCCGCCCTTCTCCTTGTTAGGACCCAGGGCGGCACACAGGCATTATTAAAACCACAAAATACAGTATCAATTAAAAAATATTAAATTAATTAGACCCGTGCTAAAACCCATGTTAAAACCGTATCAAATTAATTTATTTTTAAAAGTCAGAAGTGGGGGCTATCCTAGGCCGGCTTGTTGGAATAGATACGTCTTAAGATGTTGGCGGAAGAGGCGGAGGTCCGAGATAGTGCGAAGGTCGGGGGGTAGGTCGTTCCAGAGGGCCAGGCCCGCCACAGAGAAGGCCCTTCCCCTGGGTGTCGCCAACCGGCATTGCCCCGCTGACGGCACCCGGAGAAGACCCTCTCTGTGGGAGCAGATCGGACAAAGGGATGTATGGGGCAGGAGGCGGTCTCGTATATAGCTAGGCCCCGAGCCATGGAGCGATTTAAAGATGGTCGTCAGCACCTTGAAGCGCACTCGAAAGGCCACAGGCAGCCAGTGCAGCTCGCGCAGGAGAGGTGTTACATGGGTTTGCCTCGAGGCACCCATAATCACCCGCGCGGCCGCATTCTGTACTAACTGTAGCTTTCGAGTGCACCTCAAGGGGAGCCCCATGTAGAGAGCGTTACAGTAATCCAGCCGGGATTGAGGACACGTTGAGGACACTTTGCATTTGCAGATTGCCTTCTCTTCCTGACCGCTTCTACCTGGTATCTAGTGAAGTCTCTTCTTACCATAGATCAGAGATGTCAAACTCAATTGCATGGAGGGCCACATCAGGGCTAGGTTGACCTCAGGGAGCTGGCCAGGCGTGGGTGACTGGGCAGGTGTGACCGACTGGTTGGCATGGCCAGTTTGACACCGCTCATTGGGCATGGCTGACTTAGGATAGAACAAGTCTTACTGGCTAACTTTATGTGAGGACAATTTAGTGCCCCAGAAGCTCCTCACCTCCCCAAACTGCTGGCAGCCAAGTGCATGCACGAACACACATGCATGCTTATGGTCACACATGCATGTGTTCACACATGCATTCCAAGTTTGGAGACTTATCTACATGGGAAGGAGAGAGCTTTTTCCCCAAGCCCAGACATGATTGGCAATTTGTAAGATCAAATGGGGATAAAAGTCTCCAAACTTGGAATGGTGTATGTATGTGTGTGCGCGTGTGCACAGCCCGCCAAAGGAGATGTTCTTCTCCCAATCACCCTCACAGCAAAGGAGGAGGGGGAGGACGCCACTACTGTGTGTGGAAATGTAGAGGAGAAAGTTTGCTGGAAGCAGTTTCCTCCGAGTCCAATTTCTGCCTTGACATGTCTCTGAAGAGCAAGAGAAGGCCGCAGGGGAGCAGTGGTCCCAGTCCTGCGTGAGGGAGGCTGGTCCTTCTCCAAAGGGAATTCCTGTTTCCAATTATGAGTGGTAAAGATGCTGGGGCAGCCTTTCCTCATGCTGGTTCCTCCCCATCCTCTCCTCCTCTCCAGAGATCTTTCAAGGCAGAAGGAAACTGCTTCCTGCAAACTTTCACTGCATCAGCATTATGGTTGCCCTCAAAGGGCCAGTTGCATGAAAGACTAGTGACAGTGAGAACACTTCTATGTCCGCTTTTGTTCGCCCTCATCATGGAGAAAAGTTGCTCATATAGGTATGTACTTCCAAACATGCATAGCATTCCAGCAGCTTGTAGGCGGAATCGGGGCATCGTTTCAGGGATGAACATGAATCATATTTTGCCTTAAGTGTGCTATTATGTTGGAGTTCTATCAGCTCCATCTGCATGTTTACAGGTGCTTTCTCCACCTCAACTGCAAATGGATTGCTGAGCAGCCCAAAATTGAATGTCTGTGCTTCAAAATCAACAAAGCGACATGTAAACTCCATTTGAAGTGTGCTCGGTTTACCAACAAAATCTGAGAACACAGTGGTGATGACAGTGGTGGGTTTCAAAATTGTTTAGAACTTCTTCTGTAGGTGTGGCCTGCTTTGTGGGAGTGGCTTGCCAGTCATGTGACTGTGTGGGCGTGGCCAACTTGTAAAATGTGGTGAAACTCACTTAACAACGCTCTTGCTTAGCAACCAAAATGTTGGCTCAGAAACTCCGGCATTTGAAGCACGCAAGTCTTAAAGCTGTCAAGTTACAAGACCCTTTAGAAAAAAAACCCTCAAGGGTATTCAAACTTGACAGCTTTAAGATTTGTGGACTTCAACTCCCAGAATTCCTCCTCTCTCTCTTCAACTTCATAATGTGCAGCCGGGCGGGAGAAGGGAGCTAGAACCGGTTCTAAATGGCACTGTCGATTTGTGGAACCTCTTCTATAGAAGAGGTTAGAACTGGCAGGAACCCACCCCTGGGTGGTGACTTGGCTGATGAGTGATTGGCAACCGGGAAAGTGACTGACGTTTCCTTGCTGTATCTGAATCTCCCACAGTCGCAGTTTTATCTGAAATGCTTTCACTGCATCCTAAATGTCCATGATCACACGGTTCCGTCTCTGAAGTTGAAGGTTTAGTGAGTGAGATGCTTTGTAATGCCACATGGAAAAACTAATTCACACAGCCACTTTTCAACCTGTGGTATTATGGAGTCTTTTCCTTTGCTTTCAACAAACTTACAGATTTTCATAACACAACTCAAAAAATCTATTGAGCACTTTTTCTCAACTTAGTCATCACACCTCTGTGTGTGAGTGCAGATCACCAAGTTCAGAATTTATTTCTTCAAGAAAAGATTTAAACTGATGGTGATTTAAACCAGTGGCCTCCAACCTTTGCAACTTTAAGTCTGAAGGACTTCAGCTCCCAGAATTCTCCAGCCAGCTTTGCTGAAGCTTTGCTGGCTGGAGAATTCTGGGAGCTGAAGTCCTTCAGACTTAAAGTTGCAAAGGTTGGAGACCCCTGATTTAAACCTTTGGCTCTTATAAAGTTAACTGTCTTTGTTACAGGACTCATTACATGTTCCATCTTCAGGGCTTTGCCACATAGTGTTTTCTGGTGTCTGAGGCAATGATATGCTGTCAGCTCACCTGCTCAATTCTCGCTCTTCATCTTCTCTCCCATTCTTCCCACTAATCCACTCTTTTCCCAGCACATAGAAGGTGCTCCATCTGTTGTCAGTCCTACAGGTTTCCCAGTTCTTCATGTTATTCACACCATTATTTATACTGCTTCAAATATCTTTTCATGTGGTAGTGCCATGCATTTATTGCATAGTCAAAAGTTCCTCTGTCACGCATAAACTTGCATCCACTCCACGGATGAAGATTGTCAGCTGTGCTGTGTCACTGATGTCAGGTGCTCTCATCCACGGTAAGGGAATAGACAATGAAATATTTCTCTTTTCAGTCAGCTATCCTTGTAAGTTAGTGGCAAATTCACATATCCGACCAGCAACGGTATTTCTACTTAGTCTTACATTCAAAAATTCTTTTTTTTAGTCTGGACACAAGACTTCACACACTTTAATTATGTAGCACTTCAAAACCTCCCTCTCTGTAAATGGCCCAGTTGATTTAGCTACCTCTTCTGCCGCTCTAAAACTAGCTTTCACAGTAGCTTCACTTTGTGCACAGGATTCAGAGTTGAATGACATTGCGTATAAGTCTCTTTGTGTTTCAACGTATGTGTACAGTAATGTTTCATTCAAAGTAATGGGTTGAAACTGCCATTAAATTTCATTCCCAAATTAACATTTTAAATTGTATATTATATAACAAATAACAAATAACAAAGAAAGTCCAGCTGAAAAAGCACCTCTGGGACAACCATGGCATGAATGACTGTCCATAGACTTTTGATATATTTAGATTTAAAAATGTATAGGGGGTAAAGACCAAATTAATTAATTTCCTTCTCCTTCAGCTAGGCAGGGGTGTCAACTGGCGGTCTGCGGTCCAGATGCATTACGCACAAACCATGCTAACCCCAGCTCTGTGAAGGGGAAAAAACATCGTGAAATGCAAGAGGACACGGCGAGTTTGACACCCATGAGCTAGACAAAGGATTATCCCAGGATGCTTTGGGACAAAAAAATTAAAGTATAAGATTCTTTATTTATTCCAGTGTCATTACTACTCATAGTTCACCAATCCCTTTTTTGAACAGCTGGCAGATTTTTTCTCAGTGTCCTTGACTTCTGTCTAGTATTACAAGAGTTATCTTCCAGAGCTTTACAAGATGGAAATCATGTGTTTTGTATAGTTCGGAGGTTAGAATTCATCAGAAAGATGAAAGTTTGGAAAAGTTTTCCAAGGCCAGTTGAAGAAATAATTGGATTGGCCAGAGTCTGAACCATATAAAATCATCCTGCAGCAAAGCTTGCATCTCAGGAGTTAGGAGTGAAATACTCCTCTGGAGCAATTACTCTTTGAATTAATGATTTTATGACTCAAGATAAGAGTCTTGGAAATAATCACTTTGTAATCCTACTCATACATGCTGCTTCTCTCACCTGGCCTAATGTAGCTGCTATGCAATGCTCCCACTTCCTCAGAATTTATATTGCCTGGTCAATCATTATAAATATTCACCAGCCATCAAAGGACATGAACTTCATTAGAAATTAATTCCTAGAAAAGGAATTCCAATGGGAAAAATATGGTGACTGAAAATCAAAGGGAATTTCAGAAGTATGCCAGATCTAATTCCTAAATTGGAGGAAAACAAAATCTGTGTGAAAGATGCCCGATACACTTTTTTGCATGTACAAGAAAAAGGGAAATCTCGGGCTTCCGGTTCCGGCTCCAGCGGCGACGGGCGAGCCTAGCGCTCGCTCGCCGCTTTGTTGCCTTTTCTGCCCCCCCACGGGGGCGAGACACTCCGGTTACCGGAGGTCTCCCGTAGGGTCGGCTCGGAGAGGACGTTCTTCCTCACGGCGGTGGGGAGAGCGTTCCCCTCCGCGACCTAGGTGAGGAGGAACATGCTGCGGGGGGTTCTCCCTTCGCCAACGGCTGTCGGCGCCATTTACTTCAATGCAGAGGGCTGAGCGGAGAGATCGGAAGGTTTGCCGAGGCTTCAGCTGCGAGGGAGAGTGAGTTTAAAAAAGACTTTTTTTCCTTGCTGCCAGCCAGGCTGAACGGACTGGGAGGGGGGTGTTTGTTTTCAAAAAAACCCCCTCGGACTTAAGCGGCACTCTAAAATGGCTTCTCTGGAAGAGAAAGCGGAAATCTTAAATCCGGACTGTCTCTAACAAGGGAAAGTGGTTTGCGGCTACTTGCAACATTGTTTCTAGGTCTGGCTGGTTAAAAAAATTTATTTTTCTACTTTCTCCTCTGGGCTCTGAGATGGGCGGTGGAAGGTGGCTTTTCTTTGTCCCTGCCTGACTATTTCAACTATGGAAAATTCCCAGCGTCTCTTTACAACTGGGACTCTCTCTGGATATTAATGAAGAATTTTTTTCTTGCTGGATTTGTGATTTCCTTCCTGGAGTACCTTCGCTATTATAACTATTGAGTTGGAAAATTGTCTCTCTCTTGGTTCCTGAATTTTACAACGTTTCAACCTTGGTCAGAACTTTTGGCTCCCGGTCAGTCTCACCAACCCCACCCTGAAAACGCCATTTTGGTGGCACTGACTTTAACAGTTAAGCATGGCTCAAGAAACAGCACTGACAAGTTTAGAACAACGGATGGCTTCTCTTGAAACTGTTATACAAACTTTGGTAAAAGAAATTCAGGCCCAGAGGGCAGAAAACATCAATTTCAAGAAGGAGCTATTGGACACACGGAAGCAAGTGCTGGAAAACACACAGAAGACTGAAGAACTGGAAGGGGGGTTGGTGGGGGTTAAGGGAGAGATTAAAAATGTTACTAAAGAGGTTGGGGAAACAAATGAGCATGTGTCTAGGATTGATATGGAAAGAATGACATATTTTTTGAGATTTCAGAACGTTCTTGAGGAATCTGGTGAATGCCTCCCTGATCTTATGAGCACAATTTTAGCAGACTATTTACAAAAACCTAAAGATGAGATCAGGGGGGACATTGACCTAGCCTACAGAATTAACTCAGCATATGCCAGGATAAATGAAGTGCCTAGAGAGATACATGTGAAATTTGTTAGAAGGTCAACCAGAGAGGAAATCCTGAAAGTGCAGAGAGGTAGTCCATTAATCTACCAACAAAAAGAGGTTGCTATCTTGAAGCAGATCCCTAGAAAGATTCGAGAAGCAAGGAGGAAATTTTCCTTCTTGTCTAAAATTTTATTTGATCATGGGATTTGGTTCAAGTGGGTGACACCCGAAGGGATGCTGGTGTTCTGGGAAGGAGGAAGAGTGAGGATTAAAACAGTTGCTGAGGCGGAAGCCTTTCTTAAAAAACATTCCTCTGCCCTGGGGGAAGATCCAGGGGGGACGGAGGGGGCCACGGCCCCGCCCGCTGGGCGCCAGGGAGGAGAAAAAGAAGATACAATAGCCAAGAGACTTAGATCGAAAAAATAACTTTGCCTTGATTTTTCTGAACAATTTTGCATAATATTTGTTCTGGATTTTTTGTAAATGTCTGACAGCATGGAACTGAGAATTTAGGTATATGTACTTGCTTTTACCTTGTAGTGTTATGAAAAATGTTTTTTTTTTGTTATTTTTTTTATTGTGTATTTTGAGGTCCCGGAAGGGCCGACGACTCTGACGTAAATGCTCTCAAAATTTCTTTGTATCCCTTACCCCACCCTATAGAAAAGATGTAAAACCAATAAAACTTTTTCAATATAAAAAAGAAAAGAAAAAGGGAAATCTCAAGTCACGTTATTATAAGATCCCCAGATTGAAATAAAAGATATTTGCTAGTCCATCGAGTGAGGTGATGGAAGGAAAAACAAATCTGTCAAAAAGAATCAGTCCTCTGAAGATTCTGGGTTCTTTCCCATTCAAACTGTTGCTTATTATTTCTGTTATTAAGTAAAGGAAAGCCCAGCCAATAGTGGTGAGAGATAGGAAGCCATAGCAAGTTAAGACCTTGTCATCAAAACCTTCCAGTATCCGGCAATGGCAGGCACTGTGTATTCTGGTCAGTATTCCATGAAGTGTTTTCCATTATCTTTAACTGGACACAGTCCAGCTAAAATTAAGAACTATCAATTATAAATTGCACAACAAATGAAAATAACAAATAAGGAGAAATTTCCTAACGGCGAGAGATCAACCAATAGAACAACTTGCCTTCAGAAATTGTGAATGCTTCATCGCTGGAGGCTTTCAAAAAAAGACTGGACAATCATTTACCTGAAATGATATATAGGGTCTCTTGTTTGAGCAGGGGGTTGGACTAGAAGCCCCCCAACGTCCCTTGCAACTTCATTTTCCTATGTTCTAAATCTGGAAGAGCTGTTTTGCTTCAATAAAGGTTTGAGCAATGCCTCCTTCAGAGCTGTCTTGTGAAGCTAGATGGGCATCTTGAATCTAAGAGCAAAGTTTGTTCTGCTCTGAGGAACACAAATGATTGCTTTGTTCTGCTTCATGAAGGATTTAGCTCAGGGGTTAGGCTTGTTGTCTCCCCTGGACCACATCAAAACCTGCTTGGTTGTTGTTGTTGTTTTGTTTTATAATTGTTCTATGGAACTACCATATCTTCTCATCAGTGGCAACCTTGCATAAAGAATTGCTTTATTTCATTATCTTATTGGTAATGAAATATATACAAATTGGAAGAAATCCAGCATTAGGAATCTGAAAGAAAAAAATGGTATAAACTGATTGAACTTTGGCTTGACATGGTTTAGTGCAGTGGTGTCCAAACTTTTTTCAAAGAGGGCCAGATTGGATTAAGTGAACATGGTGGAGCGCCGAACATTTTTCCGAACATTCTTTGAACCATTACAATTAAATGCAAATAAATTATTTTATGCCAAGTTAATTGCAAATGACATATTTTCCATTTCATAACATTAAGATCAACTGACAGTTGAGTTTTCACAATGTATTGAAAATAAATTTAAAAAAAACTTACCTACCTCTTTCTCTCTTTCTCTCTTTCTTCCTCTCTCTCTCCATTTCTCTCGCTCTTTCTCTCTTTCTCTCTCTCTCTTTTTCTCTTTCTTTCTGTCTCTCTTTCTCTCTCTCTCTCTTTCTTCCTCTCTCGCTCTCTCTCCATTTCTCTCGCTCTTTCTCTCCTTCTTTCTCTCTTTTTCTCTTTCTTTCTGTCTCCCTTTCTCTCTCACTCTCTCTCTCTTTCTCTCTTTCTTCCTCTCTCTCTCTCTCTCCATTTCTCTCTTTCTTTCTCTCTCTCTTTCTCTTTCTTTCTGTCTCTTTCTCTCTCTCTTTCTCTTTCCTTCTCTTTCTCTTTCTTTCTCTCTTTCTCTTTCTCTCTTTCTCTGTCACTGTGTGTGTCTGTTTGTCTGTCTGTCTCTCACTCACTTAATCAGTCTCTATCTATCTGCCTCTCCCTCCCTCTCTCTGTCTCTCCCTGTCTCTGTGTGTGTCACTCTCTCTGATTCTCTCCCTCCCTCCCTCTCTCTGTATGTCTGTCTCTCTCTCTCTTTCCCCGTCTGTCTCCGATTCAATCCGATTCCGATTCATTCTCTATCTGTGTCTCTCTCCGTCTCTCTCCCTCCCTCTCTTTCTCTCTGTCTCTGTCTGTCTCTCTGTCTTTCCCTCCCTCCCCTTCTGTCTCTCTCTGTGTCTGTCAGTCACTCCCTCACCACTCGCAGCGGGCGAGGGAGCAGGCGGGGTGAGCACCCAAAGCTACCGTCATCTTAAGCACCACCGAGGCTGTCGCCCGGCAGGGGCGTCAGGCAGGGAAGCCGGTCGCGTCTCCATCGCGGCTCCCTCCGGCAGGCACCACGGCTTACGTTCTGAGGCTGCACGTCCGTCTTCCCTGCCTGACGCCCCTGCCGGGCGACCTTGTGCGGCGGGAGCTGCATGTTCTGGGGCTGCGTGGCTGGGAGGGAGGTGAACGCGCCAAGCGGACGTTCTGGGGCTGCGCATTCACCTCCCTCCCAGCTTCGCAGCCCCAGAACATGCAGCGATGGAGGCGCGACCGGCTTCCCTGCCTGACGCCCCTGCCGGGCGACAGCCTCGGTGGTGCTTAAGATGACGGTAGCCTTGGGTACTCACCCCGCCTGCTCCTCGCCCACTGCGGGAGGAGGCGTCCGTAACCTCCGTCCACCTCCCTCCCAGCCACACAGCCCCAGAGACAGAGGGAGGGAGGGCCACATTTACACAGTGCAGGGTGGGCTGTTGGAGGGCCGTATTAAACCGACCCCCGGGCCGCAAATGGCCCCCGGGCCTGACTTTGGACATGCCTGGTTTAGTGTCTCTATTCTGACAATAGAGAAGTGACAGAGCAAATATCTGATACCATCCAGTATAGATGAAGGACCCAGGAATGGAAGTAAATTTTCACATCTACTGTGTTTGCAGGGAGCCATGCATAAGAATACCCAGTCAAGCACATATAGAACGGACTAAAGTTGCTAACAACTGTCTGGATCATACCTGACATTTGGATGGGATGTATCTCAAGATTTATTTGAATTAGGTGTCAAGGTGGGCGATCAAAATTTTAAAAAAAGGTTTTCTGTTTACCACCACCTGCTAGCAGTTTCTTCCCACCCTCTCAATATTCATATATATGCGCACACACATGTATTTAACTTAAAGGAAGGCAGAGCCTACGATGAAAAATTCCCTACCAATTTGAGGCAGAGCAGTTCAAACTCAATTAAGGGAGGTGTATTTTAAAATTCTATGGATGTGCTATGGACCTGCTTGGGGTCCATGGAATTCAAGGGGCCGGGTGGAGTTAATTTAATCTGCTTGTGGCTCCATAGGAATTCTAGGCTGATCCCTCTTTTAAATCTGCCTCCAGGTTCTGCCATTCCTTTTCCTATATTTTCTGAGTAAGAAAGGAGTGATTTGCATCCCCCCCCCCCCCACAGCATTCAGTATTATATCTGGCTAACTTGTGCTTCAAATGTCCTCTTCATTTTTATTACTTTTGACAATGAGCACAGAGCAGAGTTTGACATACAACGTATTTCATTTACTCATGGTTGTTTGAAACAAAAATAATTTACAATAAATTCCTATAGGCCTTTGTTTTGAAATAGACTCCATCTTGCATATTGAGACTGGAAATCCAATGACTGGATCTCCCCAACATTCTGCACCATAAGCATTTCAGTCCTTTTAGTCTAACCTCTACTTTGCACAATCCAGTGTGATTATTAACACAATGCATATGTTTCAAATTTATAAACTGTTCCTTAAAAAACCACCTTTGGACCAAGTATCAAGCTTAACCTGTCAATCATTTATGTGGCAATAATGAGAACCATTAAAATAACTTTTTTTCTTTTTTGCTCTGAGAGGCTGAGAATTTTGTCTGTTTGCTAGTTTATTCTCATCTCTATCCTATCATTTACACATGGCTAGTCATTTTTAGAGAAGAGCTGGTGGGAGGGGCACTCATTTTTGCTTAGCTTTAGCAGAGAAAGCCAAGTTGGTCTTGTGGAGAAGGGCCTAGGCTAGAATGTGGGAGTCTCTGAGTTCTAATTCCAACTTATGCATGAAACCCAGCCAGGTGACATTGGGCCAGTCACTCTCTCTCAGACTAACTCACCTCACAGGGTTGTTGTGGGGAAAATAGGAGGAGGAAGGAATATTAGATATATTTGCTGCATCAAGTTATTTATAAATATAATAAATTAGGATAAAAAGAACAAATAAAATAAAAGTATACATAATTTGAACCAAGTACCCAGGTCCTTCCTGCTGCCTTCCTCATTTGCTGCCACAGTTCTTTTATTTAGTCCAGTCTCAAAAATCAGAGATCTGGGCTTGGTATTTCTGTGGCTGTCTCTAATAACAATGGACAATTAAAACCAAACCTTCATATACTTTCTTTCTTTTTCAAAGAGCTCAATGTTTTCCCCTATCCCTCACAAATCCTTGGGGCTACTTAGAAAGCTTTGTCATTGTGGGAGACCCTTGACATCTATTGGATGGGTTGATAAGTGATAAGTCATTTTCTTATCTAAGGAATTATGAGTTGGCTACAAGGTCATGTATCTGTGGAATAGGCAGGAGGCCCCAAGTGAAGGCCAAAGGGAATTGAAAGCACAGGCAGTTATCTCCAGGAGAATGTTGAATCTAAACAAATTTTTACAAAAGTCAAGAGTTGCAGTTTTCTGCAAAACTTGTTAGCCTCCAACAGTCAAACCTGGAATGGTGCCACTTTCTTCAGTTATCTCTTTTCTGTTCATACTTTCAAGAGATCTCTGCCCTGAAAGCAGGGCAGGAAGCTTGGCAGATCACTCTCTCACCCCGGCTTCTTCCAGACTTGGCCAAATTCCTTGTCTTGCTATATTGATTTCTATTTAGTAAACTGGCTGCAGCAGCCAATCTGTTTTGTGTGATCCCATTCCTGGGAGACTTGTGTAAGGGCTCCTCTCCTAACTTAAGAAAGTGAAGACTCTTGAAACGGATTATTTTAAAAGGAACCTTTAATTAAGAAGAATTGAAGCTGTTAAGGCAAAGCAACATCTGAATCCCTTTAGTCAAAGCAAGTGGAATTAAAGTAATAGTGACCCCTCCCTTTTGTCAGAATGCAGATTCTAGCCAATACACAAGTGTGAAAATGTTTCCTTTCTCATCTGCCCTGAGAGCTGCACTGGCTACCTGTCGTCTTCCGGGTGCGCTTCAAGGTGTTAATTATCATCTTTAAAGCGCTCCATGGCTCGGGACCTAGCTATCTGCGGGATCGGATCCTGCCTCATACATCCTCACGGCCGATTCGCTCCCACAGAGAGGGACTTCTCCGGGTGCCGTCCACTAGACAGTGTCAGCGGGCGACACCCAGGGGAAGGGCTCTCTCTGTGGCGGGCCCGGCCCTCTGGAACGACCTTCCCCCCGATATTAGGACGACCACGGACCTCCGCTCCTTCCGTCTTAAATTAAAAACTTACTTTTTCCGACTGGCCGGCCTGGGATAGTCCCCCTGTCTAGGGTTTTTACTGGGTAATTTTAGTTTAGTTAGTTAAATGGGATTTTAGCACAGGCTGTGTTTAATTTGCTTTTAATTGTTTGTATATTTATTGATGTTTGTATGTTTTTTACTGTTTTTATTTTACCTGTGCACCGCCCCGAGTCCCCATGGGGAGAGGGTGCGGTTTATAAGTATTAAATGATTTGATTTGATTTGATTTGATACATTCCCATGGCTATATTTTGATAGACATTAAAGTAAAATATCCCACATGGCCATCATAAACATCCCTCCAGAGGTGCTGGGGTCTCTGGCCTTTCAGTGTCAAGAAATCAGTTGTAAAATATCGGTTGTCACAGACACTTCCAATACATTGGCTCCCCACCCCCCACCCAATTGAGTGGCAGTATCACATTTAGGGATCTGGCAACTTGTATCACACAACATGATTTCTGGAAGGTGCAGTTCTGTGGCAACATCTCAGAAACATTGATCCTCAGACTGGAAGGCTGGCTTACAGGCAGATCTAGAAATGCCAAGGGACACGAGACTTCTTGCTATCCAAAATGACAGCCAAAGCAGTTTGCATTTTAGTCTTTATTCCAGCCAGTAATATATACTTCAATGAATTCAGGACTACAAGCAAAATTTCAGTATTGTGTGCCTTTGTGAAGTCATTTTTCTGAGCAGCCTCCTTTAAACCACAGCAGTAAAAATAAGAAGCATGTTTTGCTGCAGGGTTAAACAATCTCTTTGCGGTTAGGGAGTGCATTTTTTTTTATTTCGGAGCTTTAGCCTGCTGCTGCAGGGTTTGTGGTATGATATTTTTCTCTGAGTTGGACTGTTAGAACAGAAATATAAAACTTTAAAATAGTTTCAAAAATGAAAAATCACTCTATTGAAATTAGGTGGCTTTACTATTAAATTTTGGCAAGATATTCTGGCAATGCTTACTTACAGTTTATCCACCGATTTTATAGGTAAAAAGCCATGATGAGCTAATCCCAGCTACAGTTATAAGGCTTATGCTCAGTACTTGGATTTTAAAAATATGATGTGCTGATTTAATTTCTATTATTTGAATAATAATGAGTGGTTGATTAGTTTCTCTTTAGGCACAAGGGGCTGTGGCTATTTAGAATATAGATAAGAATGAACTGCTTGATGGGCTTTGAAATTGACAAGCACAATTTTAGATTATATAAACACAGTACTGCACTTTACATTATAATTTATAAACGACTCGTTCTATTTGATTTTCAATTGATTAGAGACTTCTTTAAATACAGTATGTTCACTTTTGATATCTGGTATTTGGTTCACTTTAAGAATTTAGGAGAACAACATGTTATTAGATTATATTAGGGAAAGGGCAACAACTTAGTTTCTATTCATGGGCCCAGAGACCAAGCACATTGTTGAAGAACAACGAACAGACGAAGCCTAGATACATTCTCTATCATTACAGATGGATTTGTGCAAATCCAATAAAAAATGAGTTGTACTCCCTGGTAATGGTATGAAGCCATTACTGGGCTTTTACCATCACACAGGTCTGGCTTCCTGTTGCCATATTGATGTCACTGTAGTTAAACTGAGAGTTTCTTCCCTAATCAGCAAATGTTTTTACAGTCATGGGGTGTGTGTGTGTGTGTGTGTATGTGTGGGGGGGCAGGTAGTTTTCCTTTCTAACTGGAAGATGAATAGAGATTGGCTGATGCATTTTGGACTCTGTGGCCTAATATTGCCCTTCCAAGTAAGTGATGCCATTGTATTGTATTATTCAAAGTAAAACACATAAGTCATTGGATACAGAGGTGGGTTCCTGCCGGTTTGCACTGTTTCAGTGGAACCAGTAGTGGAAATGGCGACTGGGTCTCTGAACTGCCACACCCCCAAACTGGTTCTCCAGTCACCGCAACATCTTTTTTTGACTTCTTAAAATGTTCTGTGCATGCACAGATGTATTTATAGACTACTACACACGTGAAGTGTGGGTCAGGTGCATGCACGAGCAATATTGCGCATGCACTGAATCGGCAGTAATGCCAGCAGAAACCCACCCTTGATTGGATAGTATGATATTTCGCTCACTTAATCCAGGAAGGAGAATGTGGTACAATTAAAAGGTTTTAAGGAATGTTTCCTAGCTGAGTATCATGAAGAAGGCAGGCAAAAGAATGGGGCTCCCAATTATTTCCAGTTCCGTATAGGCCAGCTATAAATCCCATTCATTTCAGGGGACTGCAAAAATCTCATCAGACAAACTTTTTGACATGTGGCTGGTGGCCGAGGTCTCCCCCTTGTTTTTAATCACCCAGAGTTTTTCTTTTCTTTTCTTTAGCTACCCAACTGCTTCTGGTCCGATGAGTGTTGCAGAAGAGTTCTTTACAATTTGGAATACTGAACAAGATGCCGGCCAATTTCTGAAACATTTTTACAGCCTAAGTGAAAAGAAAATATTCAAATGGTTAAAGAAACCTAGTATATACCCAGAACACAATTAAGGCTCATCACGAAAAATTTTTTTAAGACAGATCCATGTTTCTTGTTATGAGCTGATGAACAGAAGTACATTTAAGCATGGAAATCTAATTTTGCATTCCCCTCCCTTTCCCTGGCTTTCAAATAGAGGTAGTCCTCGATTTACAACAGTTCACTTAGTGACCATTCACAGTTACTGAAAAAAGTGGCTTATCACCGTTTTTCACACTAGTGACCCTCCCTATGGTCACATGATCAAAACTGATTGCTTGGCAACTGACTAATATTTCTGACAGTTGTAGCATCCTGGAGACATGTGATCCCCTTTTGTGACCTTCTGACAAGGAAAGTCAACAGGGAAGCCACATTCATATAACAACCATGTTACTAACTTAACAATTCACTTAATAACTGTGGCAAAAAAAAGTTGTAAAATGGGGCAAAATTCACTTAATAAATATCTCGCTTAGCAACAGAAATTTTGAGCTCAAATGGAGTCATAAGTCGAGGAATACCTATGCAATTTATTTTCAGATGAAAAATACTTTCCTCTGTTAATTCACCTTATGAATTTTGAAATGGAATATATCAACATTATATAGAACTTCATCTACTCACTATAATAACTACAGGATTTTGAAATGTTAATAATGTATCATCTACAAATAATTTTATTTTAGTTTTCTTCTGTACACCAATTCCTTCAATCAATGTTTTGTAATGGTGGCACCATCATTATCTCTTGGGAATATACAAGGGGCAATTGCAAGAATTGAAATGAAGAAGCGGAGAGCACCACCCCTACTAGTAATTCCATCCTTTTCTGTTGGGAAAGCTGAGAGAGAAGAAAAAATGCCAAGTGCGATTCCTCAAAGTTCATTGCAACAAGAAATAAAAAAGAAAAAGAGACGTGCTCCTCTTTCACCAACTTCTAAAATGCCAAACAGATTTGAAGAAATGGATAATAAAAGACAAAGGACAATTGATCCTTTTCAACTGTCATTTGTCGGCCATTTTGTTTCAACTGTCATTTGTTGGCATTTTTGTTTGCCTGGAGAAATTCCTGTTGTGGCTGTCACTGCTGTCTGTATTCCACCTGGTGCAGGTGTTGGCACGGCGCTCAAACCAATTTCATTGTAATTTTATTACAATATTATTACAATGACAATAAAGATTATTATTATTATTATTATTATTATTATTATTATTATTATTATTATTATTATTTCATATTCAAAGAAATGAGTGGTATAATGAAATCTGGAGTATGGCAACAAATAATAAATTAACAACAGAAATTAAATTTAAGAAAGGAATGATTAAAGTAAACAATTATATAAACCATTATAATGAAATATGGGGGGATTTTATAAAAACAGTGTTGGTGAAAGGCAAAAGAAATAAGCCTAGTCAAGAATATATGTTGTTTTGGAGGGAATCCGATAAGGGCACAATTAGAATATATTGTATATCTTTTGGTTGTTATAGAAGAAATATAAGGGGAAAATATGGTCTCAGGGTGGTGGTGCACTATAATATTTGTATTTTTTCCTTTTTTTGTATTTAGACTTATATGTATTATGTTTGTATTATTTGTATTCAAAATTTAAAAATATTTAAAAAAAACATTATATCGAACTGAGCCACACAGGTTGCCAGTGGATTTCCAGGTGCAATTTAAGGTGCTTGTAACTACTTATAAAACCCTTCAAGGCAAAGGCATTGTTATTTGAAGGCCTGCCTGATCAGTAAGATAGAAAAACGTTGGTGCCCTTCAAGTCCCTTCAATCAAAAAGTGCTATTTATCGGAACCCAGGAAACCTACCTTCTCAGTCATGAAACTGTCCTCTGGGACAAGACACCTCTCCTCCCCCGGAGATCCAGCTTACACCCAGATAATGTTCCAGAAATTTAAAAACACAGCTGTTTTCCCAGGCCTTGGAAGGGGTGTTTGTGCCACCTTGTCAGTGTTTATATTATATGTGGGATACAATTGAAAAGCTACTTCAGATTCTACCTTGTTTATCTGTTTTTGTGCTGTAAGCTGCTCAGAGTAGTTTTAGAGTCAGGTGGCCTTCCAAATCTGATCGACACATAGAGGTGTATCAATCAAAGAAATGAAAAAATAAAATACAACAGTAAATTAAAGATGTATTTACCAGTGAGAGCCATTGACAGACAAAATTCATCCTTTAAAATCTTCAAAAGTTCTTGAAGTCCTTCTTTACCCTATTTCAAAAAGGAATGTCATTGTAAATGATGTGGCTGACATAGCTTGAAGATGTAAATCACTTTTTATGATCATAAAAAATGCTGCAGTTTTCAAATAAAAGGATCTCGGTAACAGCATTTTCTATGATGTTGGCTGTATATTTATTTTTCTTTGGTTTCTAATCAGAATCATCAGCGTTTAAAGCTATGTAAAACCTGTTGACCCTATCTGAGCAAGATGCTAGTGCCTTGACTGGGGGAAAAGAGATGTAGGCTAACTATATTCAATTTCCAGTTCTCAAAAAATATTACTTGTCTCTTACTCATTCCCAAGAGAATTTGAAAATCTTCACTGTTTCTAACAGCATTACTGAGAGACCAAATAAATTGGTACAGTAGGGAAATTTGAACTAGTTATTAAATATGTATGAATCTGCCTCAACCATTTCATTTACCATCCAGGTTTCTTGGTACTATTTTGGGTTGCAACTTTTTTCCATGGATTAAAATAAATCCTTAAAAACTGCCTCTGGTTTCTTTTACATATTTAACCTCCATTCAGACTTATGCTAGTTCCACTGAAGTACATAGTATAATTGTTTCTGCTTAGTGGAGTACATTTTAGAATCTTGCAAATTTGATCTAAGGATCATGGATTTATGTTCCTACAAATTATTATGATGTTACTGCAGTATTTTATTTGCAACTTAGCTAATAACTAGAAAGAAACTGAAACCAGTGCAGAAAACAGGGATCAATTCTGGGTTAGGAGAATATAACTGTCAGGTGGGTCTAGAAAAAAGATAAGTTTTTATTTATTGGATATCAGAAAATGGGGACATTGGGAGGGGGAGAGCCAAAAATGTCAAGATGGCAATTCTAATTATACAATCAAGATCCTCCCCCTTTTAAATGCGTGTTATGTAAAACATGTAAAATGGGCCAAGGCTTTGATTGTATGATTATGGCTACCAATTTGACTTTTTTGACCCTCTGGCAGACGCCTTGCAAGGAGAGTCTAATTTTATCCAGAATGATTTGATTACAGCTTTCATTTTAGTGCAGTTCTAGCGACCTTATAACATACCATCGCTTTCTTCTTTTCCATTTTGTTCTAAACTTCCATGCCTCCAGCTATCATAAAATTCAGTAAAGCGTATTGTGGCTATAATTAGGTTTATCTTTATAGGAAAGGGTATAATGATCTATAAAAAATGCAGAGATGTGCTCAAGCACATGAGAGACCAAGATTAAATGCTAGCAGATTTTTTTTATGCCTGACCAAGAGCTTGTTTGTAAAAACTCAGCTTTTGCTTTCTGAATACCAGCTTTTCCTATGGTGAACAATCAAATAGATTTAAAACTTCCTTTCTACATAGAGATTTCTCTCCACTATCCTTACTTGAATTATAACTTGTCATGCTAAGAGCCTGCTGCATCAGAGACCTGAAGTAAATCTAAAAATGTGTGTGTGTATGTGAATGTGAGCGGATGTAATGAAGCTTACTGAATAAATCAAGTTTGTACATTAAGCTTGATCATTAGACAGGCATGCAGTATGAAATCAAATGGGAAGCATCATCTAGTGCAGGGGTAGGGAACTATGGCTGTTTTATGACTCATGGACTTCACTACCCAGAATTCCTGAGCCAGCATGGCTGGCTCAGGAATTCTGGGTATTGCAGTCCATGAGTCATAAAAGAGCCATAGTTCCCTACCCTTGATGTAGTGAGTACAAATCTAAAGAAAATGGGGCAGCTGACTTCAGTTGTTTAAATAAAGAGACAGCTATTTATCTCCCAACTTTTTATCATAGCCACTCGTATGCAGGGAGTTATGCTCACCTTATAGGCCAAACCCCACATTGTGGGTCTGCCAATGAAGACACATTTTGCTCCAAGTGCCAATGCTTTCAACACATCATTCCCTGTTCGTACTCCACCATCCAAGTAAACTTCGATTTTGCCTTGCACTGCAGTAGTAACTTCAACCAGAGCAGCAATCTGCAAACATGATCAATCAAATTAAATTATTACAATTGCATGGGATGGGGTGGGAGAGTGTGAGTTCTTAACTAAAACAAAAGACTCTTTTTCAGTTAGTTCCCAGTAATACAGGTTGCAGTGCTGAAAAAAATTCCAAATGATTGAATACAAGAATATCTGAAGGATATAAACCTTCAATATAACCCGGTTGTCTATTCAAATTATTGGCCAAGAACCTCTTGTATAGTTCAACAATCCCCAATATCCATTTGATTGGGAGGAGGAAATGGATCTTCAGCAGCTGTATTTAAGCTCAGGAATTCCTTTCCCAGAGATCCCAAATAAATTAATATCCTATTAACAAGTTTTGCAAAAGCCAATTCAAACTTTTTGCAAGATTTCCTTTTTATTTTTATCAAAAACTGCTATAATGGTTTACTATCTATGATGCAGAGTAACAATTTTATTGCTGCTTTGCCATATGTTATACTCAGGGGTGGGTTGCAGCAGCCGCTATTGCTCGTGGTACTAAAAAAATACTTCTGCACACGTGCAATGCCAAAAACAAGATGGTGGTGCTGGTTTGGGGGCGTGGCAGACCTGGGTCGTTGCTGGTTCCAGCAAACCAGGCTGCCAAATTACTACTGGTTCGGCCGAACTGGTCTGAATCGGTAGGAACCCATCTCTGGTTATACTGTGATGTTTATTCTGTTTTTTATTTTGTGAAACTTGGAGTTTGGAAACCTAGCAACTGGATGGATGAAGCTCAAATTTTAAATGGGGTTATAGTTTTCTAATTTTAACTTTACTCAGGAAGGATCCTTACAATGAAAATGCAATATTGTTTGTTATAGCCAGGCTGAAAATAGGATAAATAATGGCTCATGACTTGCAGTAGGAAGGACTCCATCTAGCTGTCTTCCTCCATGGTTGGATACGATAATCCCTTGAACCCCATGTCTCACAGCTAGCTCAGCATCTTCCTTTGTCAAAATCCCCTTGATGATGATTGGCAGCGGGGTCAGACTTTGTAGCCAGGTGATGTCATTCCAATTGATAGATGGGTCTATGGATCCAGGGGGCAAACCATATTCAGTCTGGTCTTCATCCTGAAAGAGAGAGGAAGATGGAAATTTCATTGCCATTGTATGCCTATGTCTGTTTAAGTAAATGCTGGCTTACACAGGGGTGGGCTGCTACGGGTGTGCCCGGGTTCAGGAGAACCCATAGCTAACATTATGGCTGGTTTGGAGAATCTCCAAATCCCACTCCCAGCTGTCCCCAGGTACCAGACTCTAAAGCTGACAAATTTCAGAAATATCCTCCAAAGTTTTCTGGTGCTTCATGTTTCAATTTCAAGTATATAAGTAGCCTTTTGACAACATTTTGCCATTCCTCATTTTGTTGTAAGGAAGCCTTGTAAGTTTGCAAGAGATTGTAAGGGTTGTGGCAATGAGTGTTAAAATACCCTCTAGGCTAGGAACATCCCCACCCCAGATTAGTTTCCCCAAGAACATGTCGCTTCGGTAGCTAACCCAAGGAGAACCACAGAAAATGAGAGAAAATCGCAGTGTGAGCTTCCTTGCCGACAGAGATAGAGATCCAGGGCAGGATGTAATTTAGTGATGAAGAAATGCCAAATACCCTTTTATAGTTCAAGGAAATTTCTTCTTTTTTATGGTCATTGCTTAGTACACAGTGAGCAATTACCCCAAGAACTCATTTACTGTAACCAGGAAAACTTCTTGTCGTTTGGGATTGCATTGCTTTTCCATGACCTTTTTCTCAAGGAGAGGAAAGAGGACCTTGGAAATCCATTTATCAATAAGGGTGGAGTCAGATTACTAATTAATTAGTCTAGGTATATAACCCCCTCTGGAGCTGCCATACCCAGTTTCCGACTCAGTCCAGCTCTGGGACTGTACGGTGTCCACCTCCCAATATTTCTTTGGCTACTACTTGGCTGACTGTTTGGATTGGATTTGTGAGTAGACAGGGCCCCCCTCTCCTCAGCAGCAGACTGACTCAGGTTCCTGTCATTTTTAGCCACGGGCCCTGCCCTCCAGCTAACTGGTTTGGTGCTGCATAACTTGCCTCCTACCTGAGATCAGGCCTCTCTGGGCTTCCTTTGCTCTGCTTCTGTCAAGTAAGGAGGGGGTGGGTGTTTGCTGGCTCCTGGAGGCAGCCGCACTAACGGCCTAGGCCGTGTGGCCTCTCAGCACTGCCACACAGGCAGCTGCTCTCTCGGCCTGTCAAGAGGCCCTGCTGGCCAGCAGCACACGTGCAGTCGCCTGGGCCTATTATCGGCCCTATCGGCACCTCAGCGGCCTTCCTGGTGCCCGATCTCGACGGGGCCTTTCCCCTTGCGCCCTCTGCACGATTGGAACTTTGTGCTATGGCCTTGTGCAGCACTTCTGATGCCTCGAGGCCTGTGCCTCCGGCCTGCGAGCGCTCTTGAAGCCCTCCTCACTCTCCCACGGGCCTATCTCCTGCCCTCGCCCTCATGGCCGCCATTTTGAGGCCCCAACCTACTCCTCTGATGTTGCGGCCTCCATTTTGAGACCCCGGCCTACTCATCTAACATTGCGGCCGCCATTTTGAGGCCTCGGCCTACTCCTCCAACGTCACGGCCACCATTTTGAGAGCCTCCGGCCTAGCTCCGCATGGCATGGCTGAATCCAGGGGCGCTGATCGCGCGCCCACAGCCAGGGAGGCCCACCAGCCACCACAAGGCCTCATAACGGTGAGCGAACCCTCCCCTGCGGCTGATAGGGGTGCCTCCCAAACCAGATCCAGGTCCAATTCGTCCTCCAGGGACGCCTCTCAGGCCTCATCGAAGGGCAGCAAGTTCAGGCCGGCCCCCAAGCCCACACTACGGCCCTCGAGCAGCGATGCCCAACCGGGACCCAGCCCTCAAGGGGAGCCTATGTCTACAACCCCTGCTTCGCAGGCTGTGACCCCACTGCATCTGGATCTGCCCCAGGGGCCTTTCAGCCCTATTCTGCCCATTGATACTTCGGGGGGGTGGGGGGTGGCCCAGCGCCCAACAGGTCTCTTACCCGTGCTGTGGAGTCCACCTTTACCCCCACAGCTGCTGGCCTCCGCCAGGAGGACACCTGGACATCAGGGCCACCTCCACCACTCCCTGCTTGGCAAGCCCTTCCTATAGCCCAGGTCTCATCTATGCAGGACTTCATCGCTGAGGCCATCAGGCAGGGGATCGTGGCTAGCCTCATTGAGAGGGCTCAGCGGCCCCAGCCAGCTGTGGTTGCTCCTGCTACCCCGCATCCCCCCCCCCCGCCTGGCCCTGCCTTCCAACTGTCCCTGGGCGCCTGATTCTGCAGAGGGCGAAATCAGGGAGACCAAGTTGTCCAGCACAGGCCTTGTTCAAGCCTCTCCTGGCCAAGGCAAAGGCCACATCTTTTTTCGTATTTATAAAAGTACCAGCAGCCAGAAGTCTTCTCCTGTCCTGAGCACTAGGGTGAGGCAGTCTGCACTCTCTTCGCCTGGGAGAGCTGGATCCCCATTGACACCTCAGGCCTGTGGGGTTCTAGCCAAGGTTGGCAGTCGCCCCCACACACTACCCCATGGGGGCTTCACCTCAACCTCTTCCCTCTACATCCGCAGAGGTTGGTGCTGCTCAATTACCCCACTTGGGGGTGCCCAATTTCAGGACCTTATGTTCAGGGCTTTCCAGCAGTACATGGTTGCTGCTTTCCAACAGCCTCAGATTCAGCCACAGGTTGCTCCTCCATCTACAGCTCCTGTGGGGCTAGATGGTCAGGAGGATATTCCTCCAGTCTCCCCTGTTTCTTCCCATGACAATAGGGATTCTGAATCTGAAGAGGGCGAAATCAGAGAGGAAAAGCTTTCAGGGGATGAGGGCATACGCCCTTCTAAACCTTCCTTCCCAGTTTGTTTCAGCCTCATTGTTTAAGTGTCTGCTCTCTGAAGCTAAGGCATCAGCCAAATTTGGCAATAAGCCATCAGAACCCCTGGTGCAACCTCAGGGCTTTTCTGCCGAGACTATATTTGAGGAACAGGCAATTGAGGCTGCCACGGTTCCCACCCCCTAGTCCTTTCTTGACCTGGTCAAGCACCAGTGGGCATCTGCAGCATCTGGCCCTATGCCCACTTCCACTGATGAAACGTTCATTAATGCAGACAAGGACATGGCTCAGGTGCTGTTGCAACCCACTATTGATGCAGCTGTCACGGCCCTGTAAACATTTGCAAACATGCCCAGAGAACCAGAGGACCCTCTGAAGCCGGAGGACAATAATAATGATGATAATAATGATGATATCATCATCATCATCATCATCATCATCATCATCATCATCATCATCATCATCATCATCATCATCATCTTTATTGTCATTGTACTAAAATTACAATGAAATTGACAAAAAGGGGCTGACCTCACCTTACAAAGGGGTCATCAGGTGGCTGCCTGGGCAGTGAGAGCAGCTACCACTGCCTCCTTTTTTTAACTGGTCTTCTTTGCTTTGGTTGCAGGATCTTCAGCAGTGAACGCCAATAGCAGATGTCAGGACACATCAGGACATCAACAAACTGGTGGCAGCCATCCAATTTTCTTCGGGTGTCACTTTAGTAGCAGCCACGTTTACCTCCAGGGCAATTGCTTCATCCATAGCATCTTGCAGGTTGCTTTGGCTGCGGCAGTGGAAAGCGGATGTGTGCCACGTATGGCGCCTGGTGTCAGCCCCCTTTGCAGGAGGGTCACTCTTTGGTGCTGCTATTGCCCTTTCTTAATTGAGAATAAGGACAAACGGAAGGTGCTTCCCACAGCGCCTAGGAAGGGTAATTTCTGGGTGGTGCCCTACCCCCGTCGCTCCTATTTCGGTGGTCAGGACTACGGTTCTTCATTCCGTGGTCAGGACTATGGATCTTCTTTTAGGGGGTCTGATTTCAGTCAGTCAGGTTTCAGACTGTACCAGGAAGGCTACGCCCCCAGCCAGAGATGTCAACCGGATAGGCAGCAGAGGGGTAGACAGCAGAAACGGCCCTTTCAAGGGGGCGGAGGAGGTGGCCCTCTTCTTCCGCAAGAATTAATTCTGGGCCCAGCTCTTCCCCCATCGGGGATGCTTGGCATATTTCGCGGACTGTTGGGACTCCTCTACCTCTGATGCGTGGGTGCGGTCAACCATCAGGTCTCAAATAACCCGACTCGGAGGCGATTTATGCAGGAAGCCATTCAACACCTATTGGACATTAGGGCTATCCAACTGATGCCTCCAGTTTAACAGGGTCAGGGTTATTATTCCATTCTCTTTGTGATCTTTGGGCAGCTGGAGAGCTATTCTTGATTTGAAATAGTTTGACTGCTATGTGCGTTATCGCAGGTTTAAGATGTATTCACTGCACTCAATATTAGAGGGAATTAGGCAGAGAGATGCCCTCACGTCCATCGACCTTACTGAGGCCTACCTGCACATACCTATAGCCCCTGAATACCGACAGTTTCTCAGGTTTCGTTACCTTTGCGGATAGGATTTATTTATTTATTTATTTATTGGATTTCTAGACCGCCCCCTCTCCCCGAAGGGACTCGGGGCGGTGTACAGGTAAAAATTAAAATTATGACAATCAACAATACATATAAACTAAAATCGAATTAAATAATCCCCTGTACAAATTTATAAAAATTAAAAACTTAACCTTAAAAACCTAATAATATAATTTAAAATTACAAACTGAGGCGGGAAGCATGGAATTAGGCCAGGCCGGCTAGATGAAACAGGTGGGTTTTGAGTTTCTGGCGGAAGGAGCGGAGATCTGTGGTCGTTCTAATGTCAGGGGGAAGGTCATTCCAGAGGGTCGGGCCCATCACAGAGAAGGCCTTTCCCCTGGGCGTCGCCCGCTGGCATTGCCTAGTGCAGTGGTGGGCAAACTCATTAGTCAACAGAGCCAAATATCAATAATACCACGATTGAAATTTCTTTTGAGAGCCGGAAGGTGTGGCCTGTTTTGTGGGAGTGGCTCAGCAGTCATGTGACTGGGTGGGCGTGGCCAACTTGGAAAATGTGAAACTCACTTAACAATGGTCTTGGTTAGCAACCAAACTTTTAGGCTCAATTGTGGTCATAAATTCTTTCTTTCTCTTTCTTTCTCTCTTTCTCTCTCTCTCTCTTTCTCCATTTCTCTCTCTCTCTTTGTCTCTTTCTTTCTGTCTCTCTTTCTCTCTCTCTCTATCTCTCTCTTTCCCTCTTTCTCTTTCTTTCTCTCTCTCTCCATTTCTCTCTCTTTTTCTTTCTCTCTCTCTTTCTCTTTCTTTCTTTCCCTCTTTCTCTCTCTCTCTCTTTCTCTCTCTCTCTTTCTCTCTTTCTCTCTCTCTCCTCTCTTTCTTTCTTCCTTTCCCTCTTTCCCTCTTTCTCTCTCTTTCTCTTTCTCTCTTTCTGTCTCTCTCTTTCTTTCCCTCTTTCTCTCTCTCTCTTTCTCTCTTTCTCCATTTCTCTCTTTCTCTCTTTCTCTCTCTCTTTCTTTCTCTCTCTCTTTCTTTCCTTCTTTCTCTCTCTTTCTCTCTTTCCCTCTTTCTTTCTTTCTCTCTCTTTCTTTCTTTCTCTCTCTATCTGCTTCGTCTGCCCATCTCTGTCACTCTGTGTGTGTGTGTCTGTCTGTCTCGCATTCAAGCACTTAATCACTCATTCTGTGTCTCTATCTTTCTCTCCCTCCCTCCCTCTCTCTGTCTCTCTGTGTCTGTCACTCTCTGATTCCCCCCTCCCTCCTTGTCTCTCTCTGTGTCTGTGCCTCTCTCTGTCTATCTGTCTGCCCTCCGCGGAGCCTCCTCAGCCCAGCCCAGCAGTTACTCACTCGTTCGCCTTAGCCGGGGCCGTCTGGCCGCCCGCCGCGTTCGCTGGCCGCTCAGGGTATTTCCAGGGCTCGATGTGAGGTGGAAGGAACGGCGACCCTCTGGATGCCAGTTCCCTCCAATCGCCCTGGATGTAGCCTGGCTCGCCCGATAGCCCGCCCGTTCCGTGTAGGGTGGGGAAGGCCTTCTTACCCCTGGAAGTAGCCCGAGCGAACGAGCGGCCGGGCGGCCGGGCGAGCCAGGCTACGTCCAGGGTGATTGCAGGAAATTCCCTTCCCATGCCCGCGGAGACTCTGCAGTGAACGAGTGTAGCGGGAGAGAATTTCTTCAAATCGCCCTGGATGTAGCCTGGCTCGCCTGATAGCCCGCCCGTTCCATGTAGGGTGGGGAAGGCCTTCTCACCGCTGGAAGTAGCCCGAGCGAACGAGCAGCCGGGCGGCCGGGCGAGCCAGGCTACGTCCAGGGTGATTGCAGGAAATTCCCTCCCCCCGCTCGCGGAGACTCCACACCCCCTGGAAGTAGACGAGTGGAAGCATGCCGGGCTGGGGAGGTTCCGCGGGGCAAGGGAATCGGTGGCCGGTAGGGAGGGTTTCTCCGGTGGGTCCCAGGAGTCCCACTGTCAGCGCGGGTGGAGGAAGAGCCACACGTGAGGGGCCAAACAGCCGCATGCGGCTCGCGAGCCACGGTTTGCCGACCACTGGCCTAGTGGACGGCACCCGGAGAAGTCCCTCTCTGTGAGAGCGAATCGGCCGAAGGGATGTATGGGGCAGGATACAATCCCGCAAATAACTAGGTCCTGTGCCATGGAGCGCTTTAAAGATAATAACCAACACCTTGAAACGCACCCGAAAGGCCACAGGCAGCCAGTGCAGCCCGCGCAGGAGTGGTGTTACGTGGGAGTATCTAGTGACTCCCAGAACTGCCCGTGCGGCCGCATTCTGGACCAGCTGCAGCCTTCGGGTGCATCTCAAGGGGAGCCCCATGTAGAGAGAGTTACAGTAGTCTAGACGGGATGTCACAAGCGCATGAGTGACTGTGCGAAGGGCATCCCGGTCCAATAGGGGACGCAACTGGCACACCAGGCGAACCTGGTGAAATGCCCCCCTTGCCACGGCTGTCACATGGTCATCCATTGACAGCCGGGCATCTAGGAGGACGCCCAAGTTGCGTGCCTGATCCATGGGGGCCAGATGTTCGCCCCCAATGGCCAGTGATGGAGTCAGCTGGTTGAACCGGGGCGCCGGTAGCCACAGCCACTCAGTCTTTGACGGGTTGAGCTTGAGTCTGTTACTTCCCATCCAGATCCGCACGGCTTCCAGACACCGGGACATCACTTTGACAGCATCGTTGGGGTGGTTTGGGGTAGAGATGTACAGCTGGGTGTCATCCGCGTACAGATGGATAGTGGGGCAACATGTCCTGGTCTTGACCGATACCATCACGGCCAAAGCTCAGGTCAACCAACAGGGTGGCACTAGATCCAGGGCCCTCATGGCTGAGGCAGATCTGTTGGGTGTCTGGGCAGAAAACAATTTGCTGTTTGTGGTGGCGGACCATATATCCCGGGTGGACTACACCAGGGCGGATTGGCTTAGCAGGGTGGAGATTGACCATTCTGAATGGTGTTTACACCCTTCTATTTTTCAGGAGATCTGTCGTCGTTTCAGAAGGCCTCTCGTCGACCTCTTCGCATCTCTATAAAATGCCCAGCTGCCCAGGTTTTTCTCCAGGTTCCCGGCTCTGGGGGCAGAAGGGGTGGATGCACTTCGCGTCTCAGGGCCTTATGTATGTTTTTCCACCTACCCCTCTTCTTCCTAGGGTGATTCGGCGGATAATTTTCCTGCAGGCACAAGTGCTCCTAGTGGCTTCATACTGGCTGAGGCATCTGTGGTTCGCCGACATGCAGACCTTTTCCTTGGCGAAACCGTGGCAGATACCACCGGACATGGTTGTCCTGACCCAGGGGTCACTGGAGCACCCGGAGGCCCGGTGGCTCCAGTTGACCGTCTGGAGGTTGAGTGGCTCGCTCTGAGGGGTGGCTCATTCTCAGACAGGGTCATTCTTACTATCCAAGCTTCTAGACGGGCCTCTACCACGCGCATATACAATGCTACCTGGAACATCTTTTGCAAGTGGTGCGCGGGTCATCAAGTGACACCTGAAGTGACACCTCCATCCTGCAGGTCCTTGAGTTCTTGCAGGATGGGTTGGAGAGGGGCCTCTCACCTAATGCTATCAAGAGGCAGGTGGCTGCGATTGGGTCTGTCCTCACCTGGGGTAGCGGTGCTACTCTCTCTCAGCACCCTACAGTTGGAAGGCTCCTTAAGGGGGCTGCAAATTTGAGGCCTCCTTCTGTACATAGGTATCCCACGTGGGATTTGGCTACAGTGCTGAGGACTCTCACCAAGGCTCCTTTTGAGCCTCTGGAGGACGTGCCGTGGCAGTTCCTAATGTGGAAGGTTGTCTTTCTGGTAGCCATCACGTCTGCCAGGCGTATCTCCGAGCTGCAAGCCTTATCAGTTAGGGAGGATTTGTGCAGGATTTATGCGGACAGGGTTGTCCTCCGTCTGGATCCCTCCTTTGTCCTGAAGGTGGGGTCTTGGTTCCATCGGGCTCAGGAGATGGTCCTCCCCAGCTTTCCTGCGGAGTCTGCGCAGCCCTCGGATGACCTGTGGCATTTGCTGGATGTCAGGTGTGCCTTGCAAGTATACATAGATCGTACAGAGTCTATTCGCAGGTCGGAGTCTCTTTTTGTTTCCTTTCTACCAGGCTCCCTGGGTACGAAGGTGTCTGTCTCCTGCGTTGGCCGATGGGTTCGTCATTGTATTGAGAAGGCTTATGCAGCGTGTGCCATGAAGGTCCCTCGTGGAGTCACAGCCCATTCTACGCGGACTTTTGGGACTCCTCTACCTCCGATGCGTGGGTGCGGTCAACCATCAGGTCTCAAATAACCTGACTCGGAGGCGATTTATGCAGGAAGCCATTCAACATCTATTGGACATTAGGGCTATCCAACTGATGCCTCCAGTTTAACAGGGTCAGGGTTATTATTCCATTCTCTTTGTGATCTTTGGGAGAGCTATTCTTGATTTGAAATAGTTTGACTGCTATGTGCGTTGTCGCAGGTTTAAGATGCATTCACTGCACTCAATATTAGAGGGAATTAGGCAGGGAGATGTCCTCACGTCCATCGACCTTACTGAGACCTACCAGTACATACCTATAGCCGCTGAATACCGACAGTTTCTCAGGTTTCGTTACCTTTGCGGATAGGATAGCGGGGCAACATGTCCTGGTCTTGACCGATACCATCACGGCCAAAGCTCAGGTCAACCAACAGGGTGGCACTAGATCCAGGGCCCTCATGGCTGAGGCAGATCTGTTGGGTGTCTGGGCAGAAAACAATTTGCTGTTTGTGGTGGCGGACCACATATCCCGGGTGGACAACACCAGGGCGGGTTGGCTTAGCAGGGTGGAGATTGACCATTCTGAATGGTGTTTACACCATTCTATTTTTCAGGAGATCTGTCTTCATTTCAGGAGGTCTCTGGTCGACCTCTTCGCATCTCCAGAAAACACCCAGCTGCCCAGGTTTTTCTCCAGGTTCCCGGCTCCGGGGGCGGAAGTGGTGGATGCACTTCGCGCGTTGTGGTCTCAGGGCCTTATGTATGTTTTTCCATCTACCCCTCTTCTTCCTAGGGTGATTCGGCGGATAATTTTCCTGCAGGCACAAGTGCTCCTAGTGGCTTCATACTGGTCGAGGCGTCCGTGGTTCGCCGACATGCAGACCTTTTCCTTGGCGAAACCGTGGCAGATACCACTGGACATGGTTGTCCTGACCCAGGGGTCACTGGAGCACTCGGAGGCCCGGTGGCTCCAGTTGACCATCTGGAGGTTGAGCGGCTCGCTCTGAGGGGTGGCTCATTCTCAGACAGGGTCATTCTTACTCTCCAAGCTTCTAGACGGGCCTCTACCACGCGCATATACAATGCTACCTGGAACATCTTTTGCAAGTGGTGCGCAGGTCATCAAGTGACACCTGAGGTCGCCTCCATCCTGCATGTCCTTGAGTTCTTGCAGGATGGGTTGGAGAGGGGCCTCTCACCTAATGCTATCAAGAGGCAGGTGGCTGCGATTGGGTCTGTCCTCACCTGGGGCAGCGGTGCTACTCTCTTTCAGCACCCACGTGGGATTTGGCTACAGTGCTGAGGGCTCTCACCAAGGCTCCTTTTGGAGGACGTGTCGTGGCAGTTCCTAACGTGGAAGGTTGTCTTCCTGGTAGCCATCACATCTGCCAGGCATATTTCCGAGCTGCAAGCCTTATCAGTTAGGGAGGATTTGTGCAGGATTTATGTGGACAGGGTTGTCCTCCGTCTGGATCCCTCCTTTGTCCTGAAGGTGGGGTCTTGGTTCCATCGGGCTCAGGAGATGGTCCTCCCCAGCTTTCCTGCGGAGTCTGCGCAGCCCTTGGATGACCTGTGGCACTTGCTGGATGTCAGGTGTGCCTTGCAAGTATACATAGATCGTACGGAGTCTATTCGCAGGTTGGAGTCTCTTTTTGTTTCCTTTCTGCCAGGCTCCCTGGGTACGAAGGTGTCTGTCTCCTGCGTTGGCTGATGTGTTCGTCATTGTATTCAGAAGGCTTATGCAGCGTGTGCCATGAAGGTCCCTCGTGGAGTCACAGCCCATTCTACGCGCAGCGCAGTGACGTCTTCTGCCTGGGAGACGCAAGCTTCTCTGGAATAAATTTGTAGGGCTGCAGCATGTTCTTCTCCTTCCCCTTTCGTGCGGCATTATAAACTGGACAAGTTTGCCTGGGTTGACGCTGATTTTGGGTTCTGCAGTCAGTCCGTCCTCATTCGTTGGGGGCAGGCCTGATCTCGACCCTCCCGTGGGTCCTTCTCTGGTATGTCCCATACATGGATGCTTTGGTATGTCCCATACATGGATGCTATCTCCACCCTTATTGAGAAAGAGCGTTGGTACTTACCTGATACACCTCTTCTAATAAGGGGGGAGATAGCATCCGGCCCATTCCTTTCTCATTCAGCCCTGCCTTGGTTCTTATCCGTGTTCTTGTGGGCTTTGGAAGTGTTTTTGTGTACTTGTTTTTCACTAAGGGAGTTGGTGTTTACCGGTGAGTCTGTGTTCCTTTCTTCATCGTAAACTGGGTATGGCAGCTCCTGAGGGGGTTATATACCTAGGCTAATTAATTAGTAATCTGACTCAGTCCAATCAGAGTGTGGATAGGTTCAACCCATGCATGGATGCTATCTCCCCCTTTATTAGAAGAGGCATATCAGGTAAGTACCAACGATCTTTCTCTTCCCCATCCCCATGGTTACACACTAAAAGTTTGGCATTTCCATATCTTAAAGAGCTGATAAAAGTTGTCTTCATCAGGACCTTCAAAACTTGCAGAGTTAAGAGTCGCCTGACTTTTCATATGTTTTTTCCCCATGTTGACCATTTCTGTAGTTTGAGCCTGGAAAAAACTCCTACAACAAACCGCTTCCAGCAATGCATATTTCTGACTATCAAGTACAAAAAGGTAAAGTATATTCTAGATTCGTCCCTCTCCCCAGCTAATCCCCCATACTTGAGCTTATCTTGAGGAATGGCATAGATTTAATTTTGGATGGTTCAGCCTTTTATTACATACTAACTGGATGCCCGTGCTTCGCACCAAAACTATGTGATTGGGCAATGCAAGAGAAATCTGGTTCACTCCAGTTCAATCCAGTGGTGATCAATGATTGAAACACATAAGGGAATATTGCTCCTGCCGCCTTGAGTTCGGAAACAGTTCCATAGGTAGAAGGCGTAGACATTTTGGTGAGGTACTGACGTTTAGTACTGTAAGAAATCCCAGACTGCTCCGGAGTAAAGGAGTGGAACGTCTGCCAGTTTGAACTGCGGTAACAAAATGTGAGGCAACGGGCACTTGGAGCAGAGTTCTTTTCAGGTGGGGAGGGGGAGTAGAATCAGAGATGTGTTTCAAATCCTGACGCTACCAGTTTGCTCATACTCACATGTGCACTTGCCACTTTGTCAGGTAGGCAGCACCTCCTCCCATCGCCACTACCAGTTCGGTCAATCAGGGCCAATCCTGGAGCAACCCACCTCTGAGTAGAATGTCTAACTCCTTAACATCAGAGCTTGTTGCCAGAGGCAACTGGCAGTTGGAATAGAGTTCTTTTCAGGTGGGGAGAACTCCTTAGCATCGGAGCGTGTTAATTACTGTATAAGAAATATTAATGATCTGATGGTCATTTCAAAAAATCCTTTCTTAGCAAGCACCTAGAAGTCAAGAGGAACATATGTGCCAAATTTCAAGTTTGTAGGCTTTACTGTTCTGGAGATTGCATGATGAGTGAGTGGTGCTTGGCTTTTATATAGAGAGATTATTATTGTATGTATAATGGTCTTTGTCATTTTCTGTGTGAATAATCAAGAATTAAGAATAATCACAAGAACTATATTGTCACAATGGCTCAGCTATTGTGGTGTAGTGTTCACACAATGTGGTACGAATAAGTGTGGATAGATGTTTTCATTTTTAGCCAATAAAGGCCCTTTTGGTAGTATTGCTGGTCTAAGACCAAAAAGACGAAGTAATGGTTGGGAAATGTTGAGTTTCAGAATTTCCACAGGAAAAATAAAAATGAAATGTCATTCACAAAATCACATGTACTTGTATCTGTAGTAGATAACTATTACTTAAATGTAAAATATTATGTGTTACTAATGAAATATCTTTACTAGAATATTTGCTTAAGAACAATTCTTAAGGGTTGGAAGGAAAGTATCCATTCCTGCCAAATAAAGGAATCCATTATTACAGTTTCCTCAACTGATGGCCATTCAACCATCTGCATAGCCATCAGACAAAATTGATCAATAATTAATATTGGTATTTTTAAAATAATTTTCAGACAGAGGTAATTTAGTCAGCTGTTAACATTATGGGTTATTAGTAATACAGAAGATAATACCTCGAAACGAATTCTGTACATGTGAACTTGCTATGTTTAAACATCCCATGAATTTTCTCTTCCAGAAGCTCACATACAGCTATTTTGGGTGAGGTTTTCACGGTCATATCATTAATTCAGAGGATTCAGTCTTAGAAACAGTTTATGCCTCAGTAGTGGAAGCTGCATAGGTAGGCAATTCTAAACCCTAGTTTGCAGACTGCACATTTTGGAAACTCAGCCAGGATTCCAAAATGTGCAACCATGTTTGGATTTTAAGATTCACCATCCTTTCCTTCACGTGCTTTTTTAAATTGATGGGTGTTAGGAGTTACCAACCTCAAAAGCTCCTTTAAAGTTCTTTACTTGGATGGATTTCAAGAACTGGTAATTGTTGCGAATGTCATTCCGCCTCTTGCCAGTGTAGGGCACATCAACTGTGAGCACCAGGGCCTGGAATCCCAATGCATTAACCCGTCGTACCAGCTGCTCTGAGAACGTCCTCTTCCGATGGAGGTAGAGTTGGAACCACCGTAAACCAGTAGGTGCAGCAGCAACAATTTCTTCCGCAGAGAAAGTAGAATAAGTGCTGGCTATGTAGCAGATATTCATAGCTTCTGCCACTTTAGAAAATAGGGAGGAAGGGGGGAAAGAGTCAAACTGACTTCTATAATTAAGTCTCAGCCTAATCATCTAGAGCAGTGGTTCTCAACCTTCCTAATGCCACAACCCTTTAATACAGTTCCTCATGTTGTGGTGACCCCAACCATAAAACGGGTTTCTCGAATTCCTATCGAAAATATGTGTTTACCGATGGTCTTAAGAGACCCCTGTGAAAGGATCGTTTGATCCGCAAAGGGGTTGCGACCCCCAGGTTGAGAACCACTGATCTAGTGCTTCCCATGCAGCCAATAAGTCCCAATTTAAGACTGTGGTTGCACTGTAATTGAAGCTCTGTCCATTTTGTATGTAGATCAGCATTGTGTGATAGGTACAAAAGGGCAAGTACAAAAGGTACAAAATTGCCTATAGATGCTGCTGTTCTAAGAGGGACAGCCCCAGCCTTTCTGGAGAGTCCAATTCTTACTGCAGTTTCTTGGTTATTCTAGAGATTTTGCATCAGAAGAAAACTGAATGTTTGGCATACACATTGCTTTGAGAGATTTCCAAAATCTTTGGAATAGTTTATTAAACAGTAAGGCTCTTCTTAATCTGCTGCTGTTTTCATCGTTCACCTAATATTAGCACTATGACCTTACAGTATATTCCCTTGTTCCTTCTGAAGTCTACCTGTTCATTTGTAATTTGTCTTCCATGTGCTCTCTTCTGAAGGATTTTCAACAGCATCTACCTGGCATGTGGTGGATGTATTGTTAGAGCTATTATTCTATAGTTATAGTATTCCTTTAAATCTCCCATTTTAAGAAATGCAACAATTTTAGACCTTATTTCTTCATGGAGCTATGCTGCTCCCCCACTCCCAAATTTGTTCATAGCGGGTTGACTTGTTCTATATTGCTTCCACCCTAGACCCTTAAAGAACTTTATGGAGATTTCATTCACTCTTGAGGCTTTTAAACTTGCTCACAGGTTTATAGTTCATCTGACTTGCTCCTCAAGCTCATCCTCAGATTCTTTTCTTGACTATGGTCTCACCTGAGTTGCTCTTCTTATACATGTTTTTCACTAATTCCTTCCTTCCTGTTTGTTTCTTATACCACTGAGATGGGAAGCTTCCTATGATTCTTCTAATTTTCTTAAATAGATCCTCTGTGCTTCCTATACTGTTACTCTTTCAACCTATCTATATTCTGAGTTCAGTTTATAACTTCTTGGAAGTTTGTATTAATCCCTTTAGTTTTCCTCAAACCAATGGCTCTTGCTAGTTCCTTTTTCCCTTAGCTTTTTTCTATAACTTTATTTAAAAACAGTTTGTCCTTTATGGAGATTCTCAGATATCCAGGTCATGGCTGTCCCAAAGGTACTTTTTCAAGGGGCAACTGGACTTTCTGGTTTTTGTTTGAAGATGTTTCGCTTTTCAACCAAGAAGCTTCTTCAGAGCTGAAGTAGCTTCTTGGATGAGAAGCGAAATGTCTTCAATGGAAAACTAGAAAGTTCAGTTGCCCCTTGAAAAAGTGTGCCCTTTGTTTCTTTCTTCGTATTTTTCAGAGTATAAGATGCACTGGAGTATAAGACGCAACGAGCGAGGGGAGGGGAGAGTCCAGCAGCGCCCGGGACACTTCTTCGCCACTGGCAGGGATCCCAGGCACCCCATCTCCTGCCCCATCTGCCACCCCCAAATTGTGCCCCACTACAAATGGGGTGCCCAGCATCCCTGATAGTGGTGAAGAAGTGTCCGGAGCACTGCTCGACTCTCCCCTCCCCTCGCTCGTTGGGGCAGGGTTGGTGAAACTTTGCCTGGCGCACTGCCTCTCCTCTCCTGCTATTATCCAGGAGAGGGGGCGCGAAACCATGGTCGCTGGCAGCAACACTTAAGGACTGGGCTCTAAGAAGCAGCTGCCAGGGCACCGCATTCCCTGCCCCACCTGCCGCCTCCAAATTGTATCCCACCGTGAAATATGCATCTTAATAGAGCCACGACGCCAGTTTCCTTTGCTGCCTACGCACTCCGGGTGGCCAACAGACAAGCTGACCACCCGGAGTGCGCAATCGGCCAGCTGCCTCTAATCTGCCTACCCTGTGTCTGTGCCCAGCTCCTGCGCGCTTGCCCAAATGTGCTGCTCTCTCGCTTTTCTCCCTGCCTCCCCCAGCTGACAGTGCTGGCCAGGAGAAAACAGGTGGTGAGTCTGTAGAGGAGGAGGAGGGCGCGTAGCTCTGCGATGTGCACCTGGGAACTGAGAAGGAAAGCATTTGCAGGTGGTAGTGTGTGCTGGAACTGCCTGCCACCTGAAACACTATTTTTTTTTTTTGGCCTCTGCACACGCCCTTTTTGGAATCGGGGAGGGGACCCTGCAGCCCAAAAACTCTTTCATTGAAAAGGCTTTCATCGCAATTCCCCAGGCAGCTTCAGGAATCAGGCGCCATGTGAAAGTGAGGATCCCCACCGCATGGACCCCCCCCCCAAAAAAAATGCAACACGTGGAGCGGGTGGGTGGAGCTACATTCAGAGTATAAGACACACCCAGATTTTCACCCTCTTTTGGGGGTAAAAAGGTGCATCTTAAACTCTGAAAAATATGGTATTTCAGCAAAATTATTTTTGGCCTATACTGTTGCTAGGGGGAAAGATTTTTGCATACCTCGAGCTGTGCTCTGCTCTCCATCAGGACAGGCCAAACCGTGGAAGCCAGTGGGAGCAATCCCCACGGGGAAGTCAATTTCAGAGCCAAGAATCATTGTCCTTGGATCTATTGCCGACATATCCCGCAGCACACGTGGCCGCAAATAGATTCTGTGGGATGACGAGAGAGCAGAAACAGCAGGACTGATAGGAGGTAATATTATTGAAGAAAGTCCAGAAAAATGAACTCTCCCTGTCTGATTATCCATTTATTTTCCTATCCATTATTCAATCTACAATAATAACCTCAAGCAACATCCTAGGTTTTGTCATGTATCCTGAATTCTGCAAAGGCTGAGAGCAACCAAATGTGTGCTGTAAAAGAGGTATGTGTGTCATTGCTGCCATCTAGTTGTCCAGATGTTTTCAATGCAGATCTGATAGCCCTGCAGTGGCACTGATCTTGCTCAGTTTGTGAGGCCTATGAAGAAGATACGAATGACGATGCAGCCCAGTTTTTGGTGTTGCTAGTCTTGAACTCCTCGTGACTGCATGGAGAAGTCCCTGCTGTTTTCTTGGGAACATTTCAGAAGTGACTTGCCAGTGCCTTCTTCCTATGCTTGAAACACAAAGACTTGCCAAAAATCATCTCACTGGCTTCCTGCCTAAGGGAAAACTGGACTGGGGTTTTCCCACTTCTGGGTCAGCACTTTAACCACCGCACCAAATGGCCTTTGAAGGAGAGATGGCATAGTCTAGAGCAGGGGTCTCCAACCTTTGCAACTTTAAGTCTGAAGGACTTCAGCTCCCAGAATTCTCCAGCCAGCTTTGCTGGCTGGAGAATTCTGGGAGCTGAAGTCCTTCAGAATTAAAGTTGCAAAGGTTGGGGACCTCTGGTCTAGAGACACAAGCTACTCTTGCATTTACCAGGCTACATCCTACAGTTAACTTTCAGTGGCAGACAATGAAAAATAATCTTGCTCAACACTGAGGAAGACACTAGATCCGAGAAGAGAGAAACCAGCCATCTTTTTTACTTGGATATAAAAGTTGCAGGCAGGCAATGTAAGCTTAGTTTCCCCATCTTAGTGCCCACAGAAATGCAGGAATCATCCTGGCTAAGAAACAGAGATTTGTAAGTATGCTATAAATAATCTAAATACATGCCATGCCTTCCCTGGGCAAATGCTATGAGACTCCTTCTGTTTTGAAAGACTGAGTGTTTCTTGAAGTGAAAGTGGGACCAGGAACTATTGGGGTAACCAGAAACTCAGGTTTAACCACCCAGGAGTGATTGCTGGTCCTCGCAGTAGTGATCTGCTGCTCACTATTGTAGCAAGCTAGTCTGTGTCACATACTTCTGTGAGAAGGGGCCAGAACACTCATCAAAACTGGGGTGTTATCAGTTGTTAGCATATTCACAGCCAATTTCTTTTCCCAAATCCAACTTCTAGTCTAGTGAATACCAGATCATTCATATCTATCTGAGTTTGCATCAGACAGTGAATGAGGAGACTAAAGTTCAGTTGGCTTGGTGCTACATCTCAAAGTGGATACATCTGACTCAGTTATGAGTCGCTATCTTCTTCCAAAGACCTACTTTATATCCTACCTTTTATATGCCATGACATTGTCATCCCGCGTGTAACATTCATCAGCACCTGCTGCAAAATAATCCCAGATAGGCTTGGGAAGATGCTTTCTAGCATATGCTTCAAAATCTGACAAACAGACAAGAGCCATTTCAAAACAAAGGGAGACGAACCTGTTAGGAAGAGAGAGACTGAATAAATATAACAGGTATAGAATTCCAGATGAAAATCCTAGAATAAAGTTGAAAAAGAAATAGCGGTATAAGCAAGAACCTATCATCTAATGAACAAGATCTCACAAAAGCATCTGGAGTTCATTCAGGTCGGGGCTGTCAAACTTGCGGCCCATAGGCCTGATGCGTCACATGCTGGCCCTGCCCCCACCTCATTTAGCAAAAGGGGGGGGGGAAAGTCATGATATGTCACGTGACTCCACCATGACACCATGAGTTTGACACCCCTGATTTAGGTGATCTCAGAAATATAAGCCAAGCAAAATGCGTTGTAATTCCGAGTTATTCTTTTATTATATATTTATACTGAACTTCAGCCAAAAAGAATTAGAAATGTGAAATCCACTTCCCTGCCTAGTCTATAGACCTGGTTTCTTGCCATCATCTATACAAGCACTAGCCATGTTCAATCTAATCACCAAGATAAACCTATTTTATTGAACATGATGATACAACTCAGCACTATTTTCTTTTTTTCTTTTCCTTAAAAAAGGGAACTGTTAAAAACTTTTTCATTTTTGACAGAAACTGATGACTTGTGTAGGCATAGCTGCTTATTCTGTGGAAATAAAGCTAGCCAAAGATTGGAGAAATTATATATAGAGAGAGCTGACCTTGTGTGGGAAAGCTCTTTTGGACGAGAAAGAAATGATTCATTCGTTTCCCTATCTGTGGCAGGCAGTTTCAATTAAAATGACAGAAATTGTCATAATGTCCTTTGGTAAGAAATGACCTAGAAGAAAAGGACAGGTATATATATTACTTTGCATTATTGTATTGTTGAAGCTGATTTGCGGGTCAGAAATAAGCGCCAAAGTGTTCATTTCCCCCAAATTCTCCATGCGTAGTCACCTGAACTGCAACTTGTGAAATGCTCAATCTATTCTAGAATAGGAAGGGATATGATATGATCAATATGTAGAAGGTTGGAACTTCCACAAGCACATTTTTGAAAGAAAACCATTATAGAATGCCAATTATGTTCTATGCAGAACAACATTTCATTGGTCTCCAAGAATACCTGTAATGATGAACATCAGGAAGTTGGTTGGAGTGGGGGACTTCTAATGAGGTGAGCACATATCGCTTATAAGCAGTATCCTGAATAATGGGAAGCCAGATTCCTATAATCTTCTCAGCTGTGCTTACTACTCTCTGTATGGGCCTTCTAAATGAGGAGCTGCTACCACTAAACCAAACAGTAATGCAGTTTGTTAAAACACTCTCAATCATGCCTCTGTAAAAAGTGGCCAGGACAGAAGGAGAAAGATGTGCTCTCTTAATCTGACACAAGAAATGCAAATACTGGTTTGCACGCTTCAAAGAGTTTGAAACTAATTAGAAATATTCCTCCTCTGGGAAAAATCTCTCTATTTTACATTTCAATGCAAAATAAGATTTTGAAGGTCAATTGCTAAAGTGCATGATGGCTACTTTGAAAGAAACATTTGATTTGTGAGCTGATGAAGTCCTTGAGTTTTTAATTCTTTACTGGAATTAAAAGTTGATGCTGAAGATAAACAAACTTTCTTGAAGACAACTGAAATGGACTTTAAGGTGGATTAAAAAAATTACAATTTATAAAAAAGAGATGCCAATACTAAATATACAAATGGAATTGAATGATCATTTAAAAATCAAAAGTGACATACAAATAATACATCTAGAGAGTGATGTGAACTATTCTTTAAAATGAAATATTTACTGATGTTATTTCATGGAAATTACAAATGGATTTGGATAAAGATTATAAGAACTTTAAGAAAAGAAATGAGACTAGAAGAAAACAGGAGTTAAAATTTTATCTATGGAACTAAGGGTGGTTGGGAGGAGAAGGAAAAAATATAATTGGTCTATTTGTGATTAAATAATGAGTTATTATCTTTGGCGATATTGATGAAGATTCTCAGACATCCAGATAGAATTGTCTAGAAGCTACTTGGATGGGCAATGAAGTCTCAAATCAAGAAGAAAATAAATCCAGTTGCTATGATTGAACTTCCAGATATCTTTGGTGATATTTAATGGTTACCTGGATTTGATTGTTTTCTTTCTTTCTTTCTTTCTTTCTTTCTTTCTTTCTTTCTTTCTTTCTTTCTTTCTTTCTTTCTTTCTTTTGTTTGATGATGGTATGGATTAGTTTGTAATATCTACTTCATTATTTTTTGATATCTAAATAACAAGTTATTACTTCTGGTAATGTTTAATAGCCCTTCAGTTTTACCTTATTTTATTTGTAATGCTCAATTGGTATGAGAGCATTGGGGAGATTAAATTAAATGAAAAGGAGGCTCATATACTTATATTGTTAAGTATTTTTGTTAATTAATAAGGAGAGTTGAAGATATAGAGATTAGTTTGTAGAAAATTGGGTGAGGTATGGAATAAAGAAGCATCTGGTTATATCACAGAGAGAGTACCTACCTGAACAATTTAGGCAGAATAGGTAACCACAAGATTTTATCACAAGATGCTTGTGCAATATTCTGTGGAGAGAAACAAAGAAAGATGGTAGAAGACCAATTATGTGGCACACCCTGCCATTCATCAAAAATATTTCAGAACAAAAGTAGAAAGCAACTTCCAAAATTTTGCTAAGGGACATTGCCCACTGCCCAGAGACTACCATACAAGGGCAAATCATGTACTACAAATATTGTTTGGAGGTGGGAGAAACTTCCGATATAATTTACTGGATTCTCTGCATGGATTGCCACTGCGACTATGTGGGATAGACAGGGAGGAAGCTAACCACCAGATTGTGAGAACACGAGCAAGCAGTTAGTCAAGGAGACTCAAACTCATTGGGAGCTTCATACTGCAGTCAACAATGCAGTATGCATTCTATTTTTCACAGCTATTACAACTGGTGGCCAAGTAGGGACAAAAATAGCCAGAAAAATGATTGAAGCCTAGGAAACAGGTCCCTTATCGGTTAAAAGAAGTGCTGATTTACCATCAGTTTATCAAGTACTTAGGAGCCAAGCATAGCAGGAAACAACAATCAATGAATTAATAGCCAACCATCAATACCTTAATTAACAACTAAAAGCTACACACAATCATGCACTAAGTAAATACAACACATAGAAAAACCTAGTGCACATACTCTAGAGCAGGGGTTGGGAACCTATGGCTCGCGAGCCAGATATCGCTCTTTCTACACAGATGGCTGCATCTGGCTCGCAGACAAATCTATATAGAGTCTAGAGAGAGAGGTTACCTCCAACAAGAGGCACATAGGTGGAAAAATAAACCTTTGGTCCTGGTGAACAATTCACATTAGATCCCTCAACGTTATGCTGGGACACATACTGTATATTTGCCTTCATTTGCAAAATAAATAGAATCTGCCAGTAATAGTGAAGACTGAATTTTCTGGTTGAAAATTTTCCCCACAATCTCAGGAGTCCACAATCTGAGCAGTGGAAATATCTGGCAGATCATGGAAGGAGAAAAGGATTGCTATGGAAGGGTGCCACAGGTTGAAATGCCCAATGGGCATAAAGCTTTTTCTGAACTTAGTGTCCTCCCTGATTAAGTCACTTTAGCTGTAACTGGAAAGTTAAAAGGATAATCATAAGCTTGTCTGATTTCTCTAGAAAATTAAATACAGGTGCTCCAAAAAAGGAAGATTTCAAGGAGGGAAATCTAATAAGATCTTTTTAGACCTGGTGTTTATCTCCTTTGATGAGCCTAAGTCATCACAACAACTGTTTCACAATCATTTACAAAATAACTGTTGTTACTACTGGATACCCTTTTGGGATTTTCTGCTGACACCAGGGCTTAATTTTTTGGGTGGGTGGGAGGGATTTGTTTATAGATAAAAGATGGGATAAAGAGATAAATGTTTATAACTTTAGATACCATGAATAGCTATTAATTTTTTATATTTATTATGATAAAGGTTGGATGTCATTTCTTTATATATTTCTTTTCTCTTTATTATACTCTTACACTTTTTACCAATAGCAATAGCAGTTAGACCTATATACCATTTCACAGTGCTTTACAGTCCTGTCTAAGCGATTTACAGTGTCAGCATATTGTCCCCAACAAACTGGGTCCTCATTTTACCAACCTCAGAAGGATGGAATCCTGAATCGATCTTGAGCCAGTGGGGATCGAACCCCTAGCAGCGAGCAGAGTTAGCCTGAAACACTGCATTCTAACCACTGCGCCACCATAACACTTTTTTTCTTATATTCTCTTTTCTTTCTTTCAGTTTAGTTTGTATTATATTTTATTATAATAAATTACAATATGGACATATACTTGTGCATATTAAAATGGAAGTGATCCTTTTCATTCATTTCAGTCAGACAAGTGGAAGTCTTGTAAACGCCATTACACAAGCCAAATTACAAATTGTTCAGCTACGTCCCTTGCCTCCATCATCCATTTCCCTCCCATACCCTTTCAAAAACTTACTTACTTTTTAACACCAGAAGAGCCGCAGGTAAAAGACTTTGCTCCACCAGGGATTTTAAGAGAATCTGGAATGTATACAAGCACTTTGTAAGAACAGGAATTCCTTAGTTTATGGAGGATAAATGCCAGAAATTTAATAAACTACTACAAGAGATTAAAGCTTAACTTCTGCAATAAACTTTGTACTGTTTACCCTGTTCTGAAAATGCTCTGATCATGCAATGTTATCCAAGACCCTGGAAGTTTTACAGAAGCAAGGCTGATGAAATCATTATGCAGTGTGGAAAAAATGTGGGCAGTGCTCTTGCAATTACAATGGGGAAGGCCTGCATATTTTCAGAGCATGTATGATTGGCAGATTCCTTCAGAATCTATTACTCAATCCCAGACATTTAGACTTTTATGAGTTAGTTAGCATACATATTTATAGCAATTAAATGGTTCCTCATGTTATATGTTCTTGCTAGAAGATTGCTTGTTAAGACAAGAAGGGCTTTTTACCAGCAGAACTGCTAAGCAGGGGTGGCGAACTGTGACTCTTTTATGACTCATGGACTTCACTACCCAGAATTCCTGAGCCAGCATGGCTGGCTCAGGAATTCTGGGTATTGCAGTCCATGAGTCATAAAAGAGCCACAGTTCGCCACCCCTGTGCTAGAGTGAAAATGCTATTATAGACACAAGAAATCATGTACCTTTCCAAGCAAGAGCAGGCAAGGAAGCAAATAATGCAATACCTAAACTGCATGTTAACAACTCTTTTCCCCCCAAATTTATTTATTTATTTTATTTTTAAACACAACATAAAAATCCTTCATCTCACATGTTATAGAAAGTGTATCTGCTGATTACAAAATATTTTCATACATCTCTTTGATATTCATCCAAGTTTCATATTATTTTATATTATTTCAAGAACATCACATCAAATATATTTATAAACTTTATCTTTTTCATGCCTTCCTTAATTAATTATAATTGTATTATACGTCCTTCATTTTAAAACATACCCATAAAACTTAGAACATAGCCACATGTTGGCATCATATTTGTTAATTCTACTATCCTATAGTAAAGTTTCTTTCTTTAATATCATAGGTTCTTTTGTTGTTTCTTCTTCTATATCTTGCCATCTGAGGTGGAGTTCCCATCCATCTGATTCATCTTTCCATATTCCACTTTTCCCATTGCTGGATATAAGCCAGTCATTGAGAGGATCAGCCATTTTAGCTTCTTTGTGGTTATTTTCCTTCTTAGTGCTTAAGGAACCGACCACTGTTTGTTTTTTTAATTTGATATGTAACTCCATCCTTTTCCTCATATTCTCCAATTAAATGATCTAATTTTTTTCCAAGTGAATTAGAGCAGGGGTCCCCAACCCCGGGCCGTGGACCGGTGCCGGTCCGTGGCTTGATAGGAACCGGGCCGCAGGGCCAGAGAGGAGGGGGCAGCCCCCTGTGCAGAGCGCGCGCCAGGGTCGGGAGAGCGCAGGCGCGGCCGCTCGTGCCATTGGGGGCTGAGAGGGACGAGTGAGCCGACTCACCCCCCAGCGTGCACAGGCGCTGCCTGTTCCCCCTCTCCCGCCGCTCCCCCTCTACGCCAGCCGAGATGGAATTTTCTTTAAAATAAAAAAGGTTGGGGGGCCCTGAATTAGAGTATTGCTGTATAGCTTCCATTATTTTTTGCAAGGTAACATTTTGTTGTTGTTTAGTATAAACCATTGTCTCCACTTGTTGATGAAAAGAAAAGAAAAGGGCTGCTACCCTGGCTTAAGGGATGCTTTTAAATTCACGATCAAGTCTCTAGTTAAAATTAGGCTTCAAAAAAGCATTTGTAAAGAAAAACAAGCAATTTTCCTTTCACTTTTAAGCAAACTGCCACTCTTTGAACATAATCCACCTAAATTACAGGTAGCAGCACCATTTTCCCCTCTGTTGTTTCAAGCATTATAATCTTTCTTGTTTCTTTTTATATCTTAGTTGTTTCAAAAAGAAATTAATTTCTTAGGTATTCTTAAGTGTAGTAAAAAGAAGAGGAAAAAAGTTTAAAAGTCACACATACTAATGAAAAGGAAGAGATTTAGTCCAAGGTTGTAACCAGGAAAAAAAAATTGAAGAGGAAGAGAAAACTTAGTCTGTTCCGTTTGAAATATCAATTAGAAAGATTGTGATAACCCACTGACCAAGTCTTCCAGTGCTTAATTCCGCCGCTTGTTTTCAATTTTTTTGTTTAAAGTTCCATCTTAGTTTAAAAGATTTTTACAGGCTATCTCTTTTGTAGCTGTCTCTTTAAGACATACCAGATAGAATCATTTTCACTTCTCCCTCCTTCTTAATGGAGCGGTCTGCAATTTTGCCAGCCTGGGGGGGCTGTCTGTTTACCGCGGATTTGAAGCCCTTCCTTTAGACCAAAGAAGGACTTTGCGATATCCCTGTGGTCAGCAAAGCTCCAGCTTCGTCTTTGCTGTCCCTTCAGGACAGTTTAGGTCCAGTGGACCGTCCAGCGGCAAAAGAATCAATGATGATCTTGCAGCAGCAGGATCAAACGTGGTATCGTTGCGATGCAGGCTCTGCCTACTTCCCATATGTTAACAACTCTGGTTAGATTATTCATCTGCTATTAGTACATGCAGAGATAATGGCACCAATCTCATCCCTTAGATTCTGCCTACATTCCCTGGAAACTGAGCATTCCATCCCCACTCTTATCTCATCTCAGTGCCATTATTTACATTTTATTTATTTATTTGTTTGCAAGAACTTTGTTTCCCAGAAAGACCAGAATGTCAATGTTCCATTGCAGAGGCATTGATCATACTTTCTTTCTTAAAATTACATCTCTTAACAATAATAAGCCAACTGTTATGTAAATGAATGAATCCACCTTTAGAAGATGGGGAGTTTTAGATGCAGAGTGTGATTTTTAAGAGCATTTTATACAATGGAGAAAACTCTTTGGCACACGGAGATCAGGCAAGGCTCTATACTCCCCCTTATAAATTAATATATATATTGAGGGAACCTGGACTGGAAGAAGATGAATGTGATTTTACAATCAGAGGAAGAAAGATCAATAATCTGGACTATACTGATGATATTACTTTGACAGCTGAAAACCGAAAAGATCTGTAAATACTAGTACAGATAGTTCTCAAATTACAACTATTTACTTAGTGACCATTCAAAGTTACTGTGGCACTGCAAAAACAAAAAAGATTTATAACCAGTTTTCACCCTTATAATTGTTTCAGCAACCCCATGATCACATGATAAAAATTCAGGCACTTCACAACTGCCATATATTTATGTGACCACCATATGTAATCTTCCCAGTTGGCTTCTGACAAAGAAAGTCAATGGGGGAAGCCAGATTTATTTAATGACTGCATGAGTCACTTAACAATTAAGGCAAAAAAGTTGCAAAATGGGGCAAATCTCACCTAACAATTGCCTTGTTTAGCAATGGAAGTTTGGGTTGTAAATCAAGGATTACCTGTAATGAAAGCCACAGAACAGAGTGAAAAATGGGAGTAAGGTTAAATGGAACAAATTCCAAACCGTTGACAATAGCGACCAGCCTTAGAATTGGCAATGAAGTGGTAGATAGTTTCTGCCTTTTAAGACTGTCTAGAGTTAAGGAACAAGCAGTCAGGAAAAATGCCACAGAGATTAATATTTGGTAAAAAGCCTTAGAAAATTATTCAGGTGCTGTGAAGTGCCTATATCTACAAAAATCAGAACAGTTCAGGTAGTGGTTTTCGTTGTGATACTCTTATCAAAAAAAAGTTGGATTTTGTCCGGTATCCGGCTCCAGCGGCGACGGGCGAGCCTAGGGCTCGCTCGCCGCTTTGTTGCCTTTTCTGCCCCCCCACGGGGGCGAAACTCTCCGGTTACCGGAGGTTTCCCGTAGGGTCGGCTCAGAGGGAGCGTCCCTCGTCACGGCGGTGGGGAGAGCGCTCCTCTCTGCGACCTAGGTGGAGAGGAACATGCTGCGGGGGTTTTTTCCTTCGCCAACGGCTGTCGGCGCCATTCGCTTTAATGGAGAGGGCTGAACGGAGAGACCGGGCGGATCACCGAGGCTTCAGCTGCGAGGGAGAGTGAGTTTAAAAGAACACCTTTTTTTTTCCTTGCTGCCAGCCAGGCTGAACGGACTGGGAGGGGGGTGTTTATTTCTAAACCCCCCCCCTCGGATTTAAGCGGCACGTTAAAATGGCTTCTCTGCAAAGAGAAAGTGGAAACTTTCACTCCGGACGGTCTTTAACAAGGGAAAGTGGAATGCGATTCTTTGCAACATTGTTTCTAGGTCTGGCTGGTTTAAAAAATTCTTATTTTGCTACTCTCTCCCTCTGGCTCTGAGATGGGCGGTGGAAGTGGCTTTTCTTTGTCCCTGCCTGACTATTTCAACTAAGGAAAATTTCCAGCGTCTCTTTGAAAGCAGGACTCTCTCTGGATTTTTGAAAAAAAAATTCTTTTGATGGATTTGTGATTTCTTCTCTGGAATACCTTCGTTATTACTATTTGCTGACCTGGGAAATTGTGTCTCTTTTGGTTTCTGAATTGTTTGCAACTTCACAGCCCTGAACTGAACTGAGCTCCTGATTTGCCCCACCAGCCCCACCCGGAAAACGCCATTTTGGTGGCAGTGACTCTAACTTTTAACCATGGCACAAGAAGCAGCACTTGTAAATTTGGAACAAAGGATGGCTTCTCTTGAAGCCTCTATGCAAACTTTGATATCAGAAATAAAGGCCCAGAGGGCTGAAAATATTACCTTCAAGAAGGAGCTACTGGATACCCGGAAACAAGTGTTGGAGAACACACAGAAGAATGAAGAACTGGAAGGGGGGTTGGAGGGGGCTAAGGGAGAGATTAAAAATGTTTCTAATGAGGTGGGGGAAATAAATGGGCATGTGTCTAGGATAGATATGGAAAGAATGACATATTTTTTGAGATTTCAGAATGTTCTTGAGGAATCTGGTGAATGCCTGCCTGATCTTATGAGTACAATTTTAGCAGACTATTTACATAAACCTAAGGATGAGATCAGGGGGGACATTGACCTAGCCTATAGAATTAATTCTGCATATGCCAGGATAAATGAAGTGCCTAGAGAGATACATGTGAAATTTGTTAGAAGGTCAACCAGAGAGGAAATCCTGAAAGCGCAGAGAGAGAAACCTCTAACTCACCAACAAAAAACGGTCACTATCTTGAAGCAGATCCCTAGAAAAATTAGAGATGCAAGAAGGAATTTTTCCTTCTTGTCTAAAACCTTGTTTGATCACGGGATTTGGTTCAAGTGGATGACACCTGAAGGGATGCTGGTGTTCTGGGAAGGAGGAAGAGTGAGGATTAAAACAGTTGCTGAGGCGGAAGCCTTTCTTAAAAAATATTCCTCTGTCCTGGGGGAAGATCCAGGGGGGACGGAGGGGGCCACGGCCCCGCCTACGGGGGGCCAGGAAGGAGAGAAAGAAGATACAATAGCCAAAAGACTTAGATCAAAAAAATAACTTTGCCTTGATTTTTCTTGAACAATTTAGCATAATATTTCTATCTGGACTTTTTGTAAATGTCTGACAGCATGGAACGGAGAATTTAGGTAAATGTACTTGCTTTCATCTTGTAGTGGTATGGAAAATGTTTTCTATGTTAACCTTTTTATTGTGTATTTTGAGGTCTCGGAAGGTCCGACGACTCTAACGTGAACGCTCTCAAAATTTCTTTGTAACCATTACCCTATCCTGTTAAAAAATGTAAAACCAATAAAACTTTTTCAATATAAAAAAAAAAGTTGGATTTTGAAGAAACGGGTTAGGAAGATTACTGACACTATGGCGGAGACTTCTGAGAATATTTTGGATAGCCAAGAAAATGAAAAGTGGAGAATTGAATAAATCCATAATTCTTATGCAAGGCATAAACGAGCATATTATGTGAAGACCTGCATCCTTTTCTGTGGGATGTTTCCTGTTGTTTTATGTTTGTGCTTAACGTCTCCCCTGTGAAGAAAAGGGCTTGTTGTAAGTGACTTGATTCTGGACTTTGGACCCACGGAGGGAGATATGGGGTGGGGGGTGGGGAAACCATGGAATGGGGCTGGGTTACAACAGTGCTTGGTGCCTGAACAGAATGAACTCTATAAATAGGTTTCACTTCCAGCTCCTGGTATTCTGATAACAGAAGGAACACTGCAATAGAACAGAATTGGTCTAAACAGCTTCAGGCCTTTCTATTGTATTTGATTGCTAGCAAGTCAAGCAAAGAGAAGAAAAGCTTTGGAGAGCTTTCTTGAAATTTTGCTGGCAAAGAGACCAAAGATATTTGCAACATATTTCAGTTTCCAGCGAAAAAGATAACCAAAAATTGCAAATGCCCAATAGAAAATTGATTGTATTTTGTCCTTAGGAGAAACATTACTTTCGTCAGGAATTATATATGTTTATGTTTATGTTTACGTTTACGTTTATGTAAAAGAAACCGACATAATGATCTCCGGAACTTTAAAATATATTACTCACTGAGCTTTCGTTAGCAATTGCTAACATCGGCAGAGTGTAAAAGCCATTAAAGGGATACCTGCCTTTATACAATGTTCATCAATTTGGCCATTGCACGTGTGATAGGCCCATCCACCTGCCTCCCACCTGTGATTAACCCTGTTGTTTTTACATCAGGCATGTTAATCGATGCTCCTATTCCTTCCTCCCTTATCAAACCTAGCTTGGGTTGTTCTTCCCTACGGAATAATGCTGAGCTGTCTGATGTTGATTTAACAGCATTTTCTCTGGCTCCCTCCCACACCTCCTCCCTTTTCTTCTGCCTCTTTAATGGCTTTTACACTCTGACGATATTAGCAGTTGCTCACGAAAGCTCAATGTATTTTAAAGTTCTGGAGATCATTATGTCGGTTTCTTTTATAACTACACCTGGAACTCACATTTTTAGGACAATTCACAATATGTATATGAATATGTATGTATGTGTTTATGTATGTATGTGTATGTGTATGTGTATATGTATATGTATATGTATACTAGCCATACTGTACCTACCTACTGTATTTCTCCCTCTCCCTCTCCCTACCCACCTACCTACTGCATTTCTCCCTCTCTCTCCCTCTATCTACCTACCTACCTATCTATCTACTGAATGCATTCCTCCCTCTAACTAATTCTTTGAATTCCTGTAATTACCTACCTACTATATTTCTATCTGTCTATATCCCTCTACCTACCTAAATAACTACTCCCTTTATATGTCCCTTTATATGTCCCTGTGAAAGAGTGGAGTTTGCGCATGCGCGAAAATGGCGTTCTTGCCTTGAACGCGGCAAGGCACAGGGGTCTTATGGCCCAGAGGGGATGTTTCCCGCCCTCCACGGACATCTAGGAGGGCTGGCCCTGCAAGCCGGCCACTCGCAGGTTTAGCAGGTGCGCTTGTTCGCGGCCGGGGGGCGACGGGGGCGACGGGCGAGCGAGGAGCAGCGGAGACGCCCGGAGCGGCCCAGAGCGGCCTGGCGCGGCTCAGGTGCGGCCTAGTCCCGGCCCTCCACAACATCTAGGAGGGCCGGCCCTGCAAGCCGGCCGCTCGCCGGCACGACGGAGCGCTTTGGCCGCGACGGGGGGCGACGGAGGCGACGGGCGAGCATGGGAGCAGTGGAGATGCCCGGAGCGGCCCAGAGCTGCCCTACCGCGGCCCCGGTGCGGCCTGGTCCCGGCTGGAGAGGAGGTAGGCCGGGTGGCCAGGCGGCCTGGGCGAAGATCAGAGGAGCGCCCTGTCTGTGTGCGGTGGGGGCGACGGGCAAATGAGCAAGCGAGCGAGCGAGGGAGCAGCGACAAGACGCCCGGAGCGGCCCGCGGCCCGGCCACGTCTCGGCGCCGACTGGAGAGGAGGTAGGCCGGGTGGCCGGAACAAAGACGAGAGGGCCGAGTTGGAGGCCGCGAAAGGCGGGAGGACCGAGTCGAGGCCGTAGACCACCAGGCCGAACATCGGGCCGAACATCAGGCAACGTGGGAGTTCGGAGCAGCCCCGATGGCCCGGGCGCGGCCCTTGTGTTAACTGGAGGTAGCCGAGTAGAGGAGGCAGGCCGGGCGCCCAGGGTGAAGACGGAGGAGGCTGGGCCGGGTGGGATGCGACCATCAGGCCGCGCGGGGATAACAGCTGCCCGCACGGCCCCCCTACCCGGCCCATGTGGCCCCTATTGTGGAGGACCATGGAGAGATGGACGGTATAGAGGAACGGTCGTTACAACCGAACTGAGAGCTAATGGCTGGAAAAGCCCCACATGGCATTACAACTAGCCATGTGGCCTGTACTTTGATCCAACGGGAGAGGGGAGAGACAATCTGTGGATACAGCCTATGGACAGAGACAGTGACTTTGCGGAGACTTAAACCATTTTTCTCCGATTGGATGGGCTGATGTCCACAGATTTAACTTGATCCATCTGCTACCACCCCCTCCCTCTACCCGAACTGCTCATCGCTTTTATATTTTGTACTTGTCCCTTTAATCAATTAATTGTCGATTTTACCATCTTTACCATCTTTTACCATTTTTACCATCTATTGTATAATGGGCCTTTATGCTCGCTGTTTCAACCATAGACTTGCAGTGTATCATCTTTGGGGATTCCCCCCCCCCCTTTTTTAGTGCCAATGCCGTCTAATGTTATCTTATTCAAGGTCAGTTCTCCTTCGCCTGTGGGAGTCTACCCTCTCGCAGGCTTGGCCCCCTAGTTTATCACGGGCCCACCTCGAGGATGGACTTATTGCTCCTGAGAGGTGGGCGAAGCGCAAACTCGGGGGGTTTTTATTTAACTTTTTAATTCGGATTTTAGGGGGTTCCAGGGAGGAGGGTAGGGATAGTCAAGTGGGGGGGCGTCAATCTATTGGGCCGGCTGGCGGAAGCAGAGGAACGGAGGAGGAGGGAGGGGGGGTCGTTTCCATTGAGGCATTTTCCATCAGTTCGGTCTTTGGGAGGGGCAGGGGCGGTGGGAGACGGGGTGGACATCATTGGTTGGAGGACCGCGGCTGCTGGCTACGGGCGGTTACGCGCTCCAACCCCCCATGCTCCCATCGCAGACTAGGTGGGCAAGAACCACAGACCCGGGGCCCTAGGCTGATGTTGTGTAACGCCAGGTCCGTGGTACAAAAAGCCCCCCTCATCCAAGACCTTGTGTCAGAGGGGGACCCGGACCTGGTAGGTATTACGGAAACCTGGTTGGGCCACGAGGGAGGACATCCCCTCGTAGAAATGTGCCCACCAGGATACCGAGTCTTTCATCAGCCTAGGGCCCTAGGGAGGGGTGGGGGGGTGGCGATTATGGTTAGGGAAGGTCTTGAGCCAAAGGAGACCACGATCCCTCAGACGACTGGGTGCGAGTCCCTCCTTGTGAAGTGGGGCCTAGGGTGGCAGTTGGGCGTGTTAGTTGTATACCTGGCTCCTCGCTATACGACAACAGCCCTGCCCGAGCTCCTAGAGGTGATAGCCGAGGCGGCGGTTGAGACCCCCAGACTGTTAGTCATGGGGGACTTTAACCTGCCGTCGGCAGGCGAAACCTCTGGGGTAGCTCGGGAGTTCATGGCTTCCATGACAGCCATGGACCTGACCCAAGTAGTTGTAGGCCCTACCCACGAGGGCGGACACACCCTGGATCTAATCTTCGTCTCGGGACAGTGGAGTAGTGATCTGGGAAGAGGGAATCTAGTCATCACACCCCTGTCATGGACAGATCACGCTCTCCTTCAGCTCGACTTTCCAATCGCCGCACCTCACTGCGGGGAGGCGGAACCGGACATTCCTATATGGTTCCGCCCCAGGCTCCTGATGGACCCGATAAGGTTCCAAAGGGAGCTTGGGCCAATTCCTGTGGACTTGCCCCGCGACTCGACTGAGGACCTAGTGGCCGCATGGTTAAGTGCGGCCACGGGGGCCTTGGACCGAGTCGCGCCCTTGCGGCCTCTCTTGCGGCGACGAACCACCTCGGCTCCTTGGTTCACCGAGGGGCTTAGGGAGATGAAGCGCCACAAGAGACGCCTAGAGAGCAGATGGAGATCTTCTCGCTCCGAAGCCGACCGAACACTAGTGAGAGACCATATTAGGACTTACTTAGTGACGTTAAGAGTGGCCAAACGTGAGTATTGTGCCACTCTTATTGCATCCGCAGATAACCGCCCTGCCGCCCTGTTTGGGGTGACCCGCTCCCTCCTTCAACAGAGGCCGCGGGAAGCCCCTTTACAGGGTCGAGCAGAGGAATTTGGGATTTATCTGCAGGAGAAAATCACTCGGATTCGGAACGAGTTACCCTCCATCGACAGTGGTCCAGTCGAGCGGGCAGAGGCTGATCTTGTGACACCATCCTGGGAGGAGTTTGATTTTGTTACCACCGAGGATATGGACAAGTTGTCAAAGAGACTTAGGGCTACCACATGTTTATTGGACCCGTGTCCCTCCTGGCTTGTACTGGCATCCTGGGAGACGACACGAGGCTGGCTCCAGGGCATTGTCAACGCATCTTTGAGTGAGGGGTCCTTGCCTGCCGTCTTGAAAGAGGCGGTAGTAAGGCCCCTCCTCAAGAAGTCGTCCCTGGATCCAGCATTATTAGAGAACTATCGTCCTGTCTCCAACCTCCACTTTCTAGTGAAGGTTGTTGAGAGTGTGGTGGCCCAACAGTTTCCGCGACACTTGGAGGAAGTTGATTATCTAGACCCGCGCCAGTCCGGCTTCCGACCCGGGCACAGCACCGAGACGGCATTGGTCGCGTTGGTTGATGATCTCCGGAGGGCGCGGGATAGAGGACATTCCTCTATCCTAGTCCTATTAGACCTCTCAGCGGCTTTTGATACCATCGACCATGGTATCCTATTGCGCCGACTGGGGGGGTTGGGGCTGGGAGGCACCGTTTTGCGGTGGTTCTCATCCTACCTCTCTGGTCGGTCGCAATATGTGTTGACAGGGGGGCAGAGGTCGGCCTCGAGGCCCCTCATATGTGGGGTTCCTCAGGGGTCGGTCCTCTCGCCCCTACTATTCAACACATATATGAAGCCGCTGGGTGAGATCATCCGTGGTTTTGGGGTGGGATATCATCTGTACGCTGATGATACTCAGTTGTACATATCCACCCCAGACCACCCCAACGATGCCGTCGAGGTTATGTCCCGGTGTTTGGAGGCCGTACGGATCTGGATGGGTGGTAACAAACTCAAGCTCAACCCGTCCAAGACTGAGTGGCTGTGGCTTCCGGCGCCCCGGTTCAGCCAGATTATTCCAACACTGGCCATTGGGGGCGAAACACCGGCCCCCGTGGAGAGGGCGCGCAATTTGGGTGTCCTCCTGGATTCCCGGCTGTCTATGGAAGATCACGTGGCAGCCGTGGCCAGGGGGGCGTTCCATCAGGTACGCTTGATGCGCCAATTGCGCCCCTTACTGGATCGGGGTGCCCTACGCACAGTCACTCAAGCACTCGTCACCTCTCGACTCGACTACTGTAATGCTCTCTACATGGGGCTTCCCTTGAGGTGCACCCGAAAGCTGCAGCTAGTCCAGAACGCAGCTGCGCGGGTGATTACGGGAGCGCCTAGACACTCCCACATAACACCTATCCTGCGCGAGCTGCACTGGCTCCCCGTGGTCTTTCGGGTGCGCTTCAAGGTCTTGACGACCATCTTTAAAGCGCTCCATGGCTCGGGGCCTAGTTATATGCGAGACCGCCTCCTGCCCCATACATCCCTCAGACCGATACGCTCCCACAGAGAGGGCCTCCTCAGGGTGCCGTCGGCTGGACAATGCCGACTGGCGACACCCAGGGGAAGAGCCTTCTCTGTGGCTGGGCCAGCCCTCTGGAACGACCTACCCCCTGAACTCCGCACCATCTCTGACCTCCGCCTCTTCCGCAAGTGTCTGAAGACACATTTATTCCATCTAGCCGGCCTAGCGTAACCCCCTGTATTGATTATTAGACAGTTTTAAATTTGGGATTTTAATTCGGTTTTTAGCACAGGTTTTACTAGAATAAGTTTTTTTAAATTTTATATGTTTTGTATGTATTTTAACATTCCTGTGCGCCGCCCTGGGTCCGTTTGGAGAAGGGCGGGATATAAATTTAATAAATAAAATAATAATACCTAAGTACCTACCTATCTAATGAAATACCTATATCCGTATAAATACCTTTAAGTAACAGTACATCTTGGGGGGAGGGAGAGCGGCTGCAGCGGCAGGGGGGGGGGAATGTTGATCAGAAGGCAGTGGAAGCGGCAAGGTGGGAGGGCTGGAAGGAGCCAGAGGGCGAGGTGTCGGCAGCCTGAGCGTTGCCAGTGGTGAGGTGGGAAGGGTGGAATGAGCTGGAGGGCATGGTGGCGCCAGCAGCGCTGAGGTGGAAGGGGCGGAAGGAGCCGGAGGGCATGGCGGCACCAGTGTCAGCAGTGGCGAGGTGGGAGAGGGCGGAAGGAGGCAGGGGGGCGAGTGAGCGAGTGAGGAAAACACACAGAAGAGCTGCAGTTGTACATTTGTGTGGTGTGTACCTGGCACTGGTGTGCCATCCACACAATCTATACGTATCATTGGTGCTACACTTGTAAGGAACGTTGTGTGAACATTTGGTGGTGATTGGTGCAGTAGTTTCTGAGATTAGCGGTTTTGAACAAACTCATAGTTAACTTTTTATTTATTTAGATTGCAAGAACTCAAAAGAGTAGAGGAGAGTGTGAGGGCTGACTGACATGTTTTCGAGTTAAACAGATTCTTTCAGCAATATTCATTTAGGGGATTTTGTGAATCTTTGATAAAGGATAGGGTGATATGTTAAATACAAAAAAGAAACTTTACCCTGGATAAAATATTTGTAAGGAGATCAGTGTAGATTTGATGTTTCGAAAGCAAATGTAGGCTACTCCTCAAAGTGAGAGATTAGCACCAACACTTTATGGGCAGTTGCTATAGGTATTCTGGCTAAGTCAGTAAGGTTCCAGAAGGAGTGATAGGTAGTACGTTTATATAGAAAACCTCCACATCACAAACTAGACAACATTTCTTATACCAGTAAATGATTCCACAAATGTGTATGGTTCCAATAGGCTGCACAGAAGGCATGCCAAAAATGATTTGGATTTGTATGTTATTAGAAGAGGAAGGGGATGTTTGTTAGATAGTGAGCAAGCACAACCATGGGGAAGGGTGATTGGGGGCCCATTGGGTATGTTTATGGGTGTGGGTGCTGTTAGCTGGACTAGCCCTCTGTTCTTTTTTGTTATTCCCTTTGTTATTCCTTTGTTCTTAAATTGTATACTTTGTATTTTGTTATTGTACCATATTTTTTGGAATATAAGATGCACCTTTTTTCCTCTAAAAAGAGGCTGAAAATCTGGGTGCATCTTATACATCGAATACAGCATTTTTTGCCTCCTGGAACCCTGCCCTCTTCATCAAACTGGCTGTGCCTAGCCTTATGGAGGCTTCCAGAGAGCTCCTGGGGGCTGGGGAAGGCAGAAATTAGCCTAAAATGGGCCATTTTTTGCCCCCACCCCACCCCCAGCAGCACTCTGTAAGCCTCCATAGGACAATGCATGCAATTTATTTGACACAAAAATGTCCTGTTTTCGTGATAAATGGGCTGGTTTTTTGCTCATTTTTGGCCCCCCCCCCCCCCGGAGCACTCTGCAAGCCTAGTCATGCTAGTCATGCTTTTTATTTGAAAAAAAGGCCCCGTTTTCACGGAGAAACGGGCTGTTTTGGGGAGGTTTGCAGAGTGCAAAGGCTTCCCCCACCTTTCGGAAGGTTCTTTAACTGTTTCTGTACCAGTCCTAAGGTTTGTCAGTGATTTCCTTCTCCAGAACATGGATAAATACATCTGGAAACATCAACCTACCTACCTACCTACTCTCTCTCTCCCTCTCTCTCCCTACCTACTGTATTTTTCTCTCTCTCTCTATTTCTCTCTCTCTATTCCTTTATCTACCTACCTACTTACCTACCTACAAACACACACCACTCTCTCTCTCTCCCTACCTACCTACCTACTGTATTTCTCTTTCTTTCTCTCCCTCTCTATCCCTCTATCTACCTACCGACTTTTTTTGTAATTTGCCTCTTCAAAACCTTGCTGTGTCTTATACTCTGAAAAATACAGTACATTGTCCAGAGTCAGTTTGTAGTTGGGTGGTGCCTAAATTGAGTTTTACTGACCAAAAGAGAGATGGAGAAGAACCTTCAGCCTCCAGGCTAAATCCAGCCCACTACGTACCTTGCCAGGCAGCTGCCTTGAAATTCTAGGTTTTATTTTTTTTATTTATTTTTTTTATTTATTTTATTTTATTAAATTTATACCCTGCCCTTCTCCAAACGGACTCAGGGCGGCGCACAGGAATACTAAAAATACATACAAAACATATAAAATTTAAAAAAACTTATTCTAATAAAATCCTGCGCTAAAAACCAAATTAAAATCCCCAAATTTAAAACTATCTAAAAGTCAGTAATGGAGGTTACGCTAGGCCGGCTAGATGGAACAGATGTGTCTTTAGACACTTGCGGAAGAGGCGGAGGTCGGAGATGGTGTGAAGTTCAGGGGGTAAGTCGTTCCAAAGGGCTGGGCCCGCCACAGAGAAGGCTCTTCCCCTGGGTGTCGTCAGTCGGCACTGTCCAGCCGACGGCACCCTGAGGAGGCCCTCTCTGTGGGAGCGTATCGGTCTGAGAGATGTATGGGGCAGGAGGCGGTCTCGCATATAACTAGGCCCCGAGCCATGGAGCGCTTTAAAGATGGTCGTCAGAACCTTGAAGCGCACCCGAAAGACCACAGGAAGCCAGTGCAGCTCACACAGGATTGCTGTTATGTGGGAGTGTCTAGGCGCTCCCGTAATCACCCGCGCAGCTGCATTCTGGACTAACTGCAGCTTTTGGGTGCACCTCAAGGGAAGCCCCATGTAGAGAGCATTACAGTAGTCGAGTCGAGAGGTGACGAGTGCTTGAGTGACTGTGCGTAAGGCACCCCGGTCCAGTAAGGGGCGCAATTGGCGCATCAGGCGTACCTGATGGAACGCCCCCCTGGCCACGGCTGCCACATGATCCTCCATAGACAGCCGGGAGTCCAGGAGGACACCCAAATTGCGCGCCTTAGCCTTTAATAGGCTAAGAACTTCCAATTATTTCCTTGCAAAGCACCACTCCAATCTCTGGGATCAGTGCTTCCTAACTCGTTTTCTCCTAAATCAGAGCCAGGTGCAATCTCCTATTTCATCTATGCGAGGTGATTCTTTATTCAGGAAGCACAAGGCAATGGTTCAGCAAATATGGTATTTGTCAGGACATTCTGGTTGGAAGACCTGCTTCAGGTTTGCCAAACTGTTCTTTTCTTATATGTGAGACTATCACTGATAGACAACCATAGAAGAAAAACAGTTTGTTTCCCCAGTCGCTGAATTTATCTTTCAGCCCCATAACCAGTATACCTTCACTGTAGTCCTATGGGACACCTATTAACTTTTCTTGAGCTACTCTTAAGGAGGGAACAAATCTTAATACTCAAGCTAATTAAGGGCTTATAATTTTCTACTCAAGGGCAGAGACTAAAGATCTGAGATAGAATATAACAGAGCTGGAAGGGACCTTAGATGTCTTCTAGTCCAGCCCCTTGCTCTGACAGGAGACCTTTACCATTTCAGAGAAATGGCCATCCCCCTGCTCTTCTTAAAAACCTCCAGTGATGAAGCGACCACAATATCTGGAGGCAAGGTGTTCCACTGGTTAATTGTCCTCACTGTTAGGAAGTTTCTCCTTAATTCCAGGTTTTCTCTTTGATTATCAATTTTGGTCTGCAGAAGCACAAAATATCTCCTCTTGGTTTGAGCTCTGGGCTTGGCAATTTGATGGCAAATGTTTCGTCACCACTCGAAGAGACATCATTAGGTGACAAAACATTTGAAATCAAATTGCCAAGCTTGCGGCTCAAACTGACAGCCTAACTACCAACCTGAGCTACTAATATTCAAACAAATTTCAACAGAATATCTCCTCTGTACCAATCATCACTCAAAGAACTACATGTTTATCCTGTTTTGTATTGTTATTTATTCTCTCCCTAGTTTTTTACCCACAGAAACATTTGAAAGTGTTGAATTTCCCATATTGTTGAAGCAATTTCGGGAATAAATGAACCACTAGGTGTCACCACAGCTCCACAGATCTGTTTTGGTAGCCCACTATCATGTTGGTTGTTGGGATACAGGATTACCCATTTGTGTAAGTAAATCCCCTAAACAGGGATTTACTTAGCTTTCCTCACTCCATTGTTGCATTTGATTATATGTCCTTTTCCCCATTTTCTAACAATGTTCATTTTAAATCACATCTCATCACAATGTTCCCTCTGCAGCTCATATTTCTTTCTTTGGTTTCCTTTCCCATGGAAACTTAAAATTATGCTGGTAATATTTCTGTTTTAGGGTCTGTCTTGAACATTCTTTCTTTCAGAGTGTTTGGAAAATTCCCCATAAGCAAAAAAGATAAATTTCATGAGATTACAAATGTTAAATGATAAAAAATAAAGTGGTAAACAAAATGACAAGCCCAATATGTGGTTATGTAATATATAAATGAAAATAAAAACTTCAAAAAATATATCATTGTGGGGTGAAATGATTGGTAGAATTAGATTGTTTGAAAGTCTTTATCTTATTGCCTAAATCAGAGGTGTCAAACTCAATTTCATTGAGGGCCATATCAGGATTGTGTTTGACCTTGGAGGGCTGGGGTGGGCAGGGCCAGGGTGGGCAGGGCCAAGTTGACTTCACTTGTATCAGGGCGCCTGCGGTGGCCTCTGTGTTCTGCTGGTGAAAACAGACTCCCAATCTCCATTTTTGACTGGGATAGACTCCTACAATCCTCTGCATGCAGTCTTCCCAAGCTCCGTTTTCGCTGGCAGAGGGTTGCAGGAGGCCATCCCAGCCAAAAATGGAGATTGGGAGCCCATTTTCACTGGTAGAGCCACCGCGAGCCAGTCTTTTGCTGTTTCCAGGGCAGCCCCACGGGCCAGATCTAAGCACCCTGTGGGCCTTGAGTTTGAGACCCCTGGTCTACAGCTTCTGCTTCAAATGACTACTAGTAGCCCGTATCGGTTCCTGCAAATCAGGGTTTGTTATTCAATGCAGTTCAACAGTACCCTTACTTGCACTTCATATTTGAATTAAAAACTTTCTTGTATGTGCAATGAATACAAAATTAGCATTTCTGTGGTATTAATCTCATTTTAAAACTAAATGAAGTTAGTTTAGATTAATATTTTAGAAAACCTTAGAATAAAAGGTTTTCAGCATATTCATTTCCATGCATATTAGTTATTTCTTTTCATTGGATCTATTTTTTTCAGCAAGTTATACTATTCATTTCTATTTGCCAATTATAAATTGTAAGTGATTCCTGAATAGGTAACATACAGAGATATACAATCTTTCCTGCATTAAGATTTCAATTACGTATTGTGCATAGTTTACAGACATTGGAACTGTGAATAATGCCACATCTCTGCAGTATGTACACTCTGTCCCAACACACACCAGTACAATAATGTCCTGGCATACCAATATAAAGCAATGTTTCTCAGACTTGGTAACTTTAAGATGTATAGACTTCAGCTCTCAGAATTCACACATCTTAAAGTTGCCATGATCAAGGAACACTAACAGAAAGTATATAATGCATTGGAATGCCTCATCTTGTAGGAAAATTAAATTACCTGTTGTGGATTTGACAAGAGACATATTCCGAGCTTGTTGAGAGAAATCGACATGCTCCCGTCCTCTCATCACTACCTAGTTTCACCATAGACTTTTTTCTCACTATCTTTGCCATATCAATTATTTCCTTTCTCCATATTTTTCACCTTTCTCCCTGGTGGTGGATAATCCCTTTAAATCACTAATTGACCTTAGCTGCAAATTACTGACCTGCGTATCATGTCTTCTATCTGTTCTCCATATTTCTGGTTCTAATATTTGGCTCAATAAAGTAGCCTGGATTTGTTTTTCTCCATCTTGGTAGAATTTCTACCAAGCACATTCTTCTCAATCTGTTTCAGGTCTTCCACATTGTTTGTACTTTAACATTTGCTATTGTATTGAACTGCAATTAGACTTTAACACAGGCGCTGTTGCCATAACCAAATTATGCAACTGCATGCTGTCTTAAAGGATGAGCTTTTCAAGAACAGAGACAATAATAAAATTCATATATATTCCTTCCAAAAGCCGAGAGTTAGTTTTGAAGCCAGATGGTTTTCCCAATGGATGTAACCTTGGCTATAGCTTGCATAGTAGAGCGTCCATAATATTTCAATGGAGGAAGGCGTAATAGCTTACTTGAGCTTAAAGACAGGATGAGGCGAGACTTTGGTGCACACTGCTTAAATCAGCAGCAGAAGAAAAAAACCCACCAACCTGGGCCTAACAAAGATTGGCTTCTAAGATTGTCTGTGAAATGTATTAGTGAGCTTTAAGTTAAGGTATAGGAGTTAGGATGGAGCAGGCATTCCTGTGAATGGGAATGCCTATAAGAATGACACAATGTTCACAGATACTATCCCTATTCTGAGTCCCTTCGGGGAGATAGGGCGGTTTATAAATCCAATAAATAAATAAATAAAATAATAAATCCAAGGGTCAGAGACCATCATAATGTGCAGTCAGGTTACCACATGCCCAAATAAGTGTCGTGGCGCAGAAACATTGAGTTGGTAAACCTCTGTGGGTTATTTGGCTTCAGGACTTCTTTTATAGCCTGAGGCCCATTCATAAAACATGGCTCTCATCTGGGACAACACAGAAATAATAGGTCCAATACCTTCCCTTAGATCTCAGGGACAGGAAAAGTGAAAGCCAAATGAAGCAGGCTTTTAATTGGTTTGCCAATGAGACAAATAAGGCCTGAGAGAACTTGGCTGATTTGAAGCCATCACTTCAACATGTAGATGGTGTTGTATGATACAGCAGTGAGAGGGATGTAATGAGGAAAGGTATGATCACTGTGATCTGTTCCTCATGCTGCATAAATGTCTGCATAAAAGTGGTCAGAATAGGGTACATTTGTAGCTATCTGTGTCTGAATAGACTAAATGAGTGAAGCATCCAAATGTGTAAGGATATGCCCATGTTTAACTTTGCTTG